>JALXJV020000010.1:27502045-28102045 GCA_024633595.2 Lepomis macrochirus | reverse complement strand
CCTGTGCAGAACTCCAGTGGGGTTTTCCAACTGTTACTGTTCCAATTACCAAGCAACAAAAAAGCCTTGAGAGAGCATGAGAGTTTCTTCAGAGCAGGTAGGAGAGATAAAAGCCCCAACGCATGTATCCTAAATTGTCCTAAATGTGCTCTGCTGTAGTTATGTAAAGACTGCTACTGAAGTTCAGTGATTTGATGTAGCCCTGGGCCAATTGCGAAAATATCACAAATAAGTATCCAAGTGTGACATTTACTAAAGTATCCTAAATAAGACCATTGAGTTAAATCAAAGAAGAACAAAGCTGTGTTTAAGATCTCACGCTACAAACGTTTTGTGAGAGTTCAACTTCAACTTTTCTTCATTGAGAGAATTATAAACCACAGTATTTCACTGCAGATGGTAGGCAATAATAAAATTTCATTTATTCACATAATTCATAGTCAAGATTTAAACAACAAAAACCTCTATGTGTACATCAGGATTATTTTTAAAACATCCATTCACCATTAACAGTCTATAGTGCATCACCCCCTTATTTAACAGCTCTAGAAGTATGGCATTTGTTGGGACATTTGTTGTACCCTTTAGACTAACCTTGATGTGTCACATCTGTGGAAACTCCAGCCTCCCGCTGGGCCTGAAACTGGCACATGTGCTATTTACAGAGAAAATTGCTGGTTATGATTTACAGAGCTGGTGGCAGCATGTGGGGATCGTGTATCTCAACCCACAACAAATTCCTGGATAAAGAATCACAATAAGTGACAAAAGGGGATTTTCTGCATTTTCTGCTGAAAGAGTGATGGGGTATTAACCAGACCGCAGATGGTCATTTGTTTTTTAAAGTTATTTGTTCTTTTTATGCCTGCACTGTACATTAAATCAGTAGTTCTGAGTTAATGTATGAATAAAATACCATCAAATGAATAAAAAAAGGCTGCTCAGATTTTTTGTTGATCTGCCACTGAATCTGCCTGTCCACATTCATGTGTATGGCTTCTTGTTTGCGTGTGTGTGCCCAATATATGATTTATGTGTCAAATTTAAGTGTGTTTGTGTGTATGCAGGTGGTGCATCTGCTGCTGCAATGTCTTTGTGTGTAATCCAGTATGTTTACTGGATGGCCCAGTTCCCAGTCTAAGTGGCTGAAACGAATCAAGCATGCTGCTTCTTGACTTATAATGTCTTTCTTAATATCAACCTGTTATCTTTAATACACGATTGAGCTGAAGTTCTCTCTCTCTTTATCCCTGGGCTGCAGGGATGAAGAAAATATTTTCCTATCCTGTAATTAATAATGACATTTGGGCTTTGTTGAATACTGATGAGGGTCAAGAGAAGTGGAAGTGGGGAGTCCGGTGATATCAGCTAGGAGCTGAAATCAAACCTCAAAACGTCAGCATCTCAATGCCAAGCCTGTATTAAATTTATGTGGGCCATTTAACAGTGAGAAGTTATTTTAGTCGTGCTGAGAAAGTTTACAGCCTTTTATTATTTGATTTAAGTCCATCTTAAGTAGATCTCAGCCAGGGAGGGAGACTCATTTGGCAAACATTATTCAGAGATCAAAAGCCAGGAAAAAATGCAGGTGCCTTGACATATGAGCAGTTAAAAGCTGATAGCTTAAGTTAGCATTATTTGTGTCATCTCCTACGGAAGAGACGGTGAAGTCAAGCCATAAAAGCAGACGCTGTAGTTTTTTCTCTTACATTGTAGTCATTTGTTGTTTTGAAAATTGATGACTGAAGGTTAGGTATAAAAGTTATATTTTATTCACTATGCTGTATGTGAATAGAAGACATGGAGTTCTGAATCACTATCAGTATACTAGCAATCAAATACACCTTTCATACTTTACTAGCTATTTATTATTATCATCTATTTTAACATGATGAGATAATAATCACAAAAACACATCTCACAGATGCCTTTAAATGCACAATTTGTAAGACTTGGCCAGAATTTTAGTTTAAAACAATATAAGATTAAGTAATATTTTCAACAGAATATGAAGTACAACTAACAGTTCTGACATCATGTCAGAGATTCAGCTAATACGGCTGCTAAGTTAGCTGCACAGCTAACTGACTAACGCCATTTAGCAGAAATTATGATCTATTACTACTATTCTTTCTTCCTTCAGTCATTTATGTTCCTCCCCTCTTGAATTCACCAAGATTACACTGATTGATTTTTTTCTTCTCAAATTTGTCTAATCCCTTCTTCAACTGCTCCTTCTCCGATCTCTCTGTCTCCCTAGACAGGTCCTATAATGTCAATAATGTAAATGTAATTACAGCATTTTTTTTTTCTCTTCTCTTCTGTGTAACAAAGGAAATGCTGTGTCACCATAATTGCTTTGCTTTAAGCTGTGATGTGGTGGTGGATGCAGAGGTGGGGATACTAGGTCCTCCAGGTATCCATGAGTCATATTACAACCACTATGTCAAAATGCACTGATTCTTTTCCATTCAGAGGCCTTACTTTCATATGTAACACATCAGTTTGAAGTTTTTTAAAATATCCCTACCATGATAAAATGTCTTACAGATTCATGTCCTCAAAAAACGGTAAACCCTGTTATGCAAATAAAAACATGTATAGACAAATTCTAAGCAGGTTTGTCTGTCACTTCATGCTTAAAGGTTCAGTGTGTAATATTTCTGAGGATTCATTGACAGAAATAGTTTCAGTAAGGAGTCATTACCTTACATAATGAACTGTTATGTTTGTATTACCTTAGAATGAGCCATTTTTATCTACATTACTGGTTAATAAGCGGTTCCTTTTACATGGAGGTTGCCATTTTTATTAGCCAAAAATGGACACACAGCTGTACAGAGCATGTTTCGTCCTTTTCATATTCAGTCTATGTTTTGTTACTACGCTATTCTTCTTTGTCATCTTGTATAATTCCAGCAGTGTAGACGCCTTTCACTATGTATGAAGAAAAAGGAAGAGGAAATAAATATAATAATATACAGTCTCTGAGTAGTCGTCTGTTTTTTTAGAAGTAAACAAATGGAAGACTACACGTATATTTAGCACAAGCCGACACCATGTGGATCTTAGTCGTCAAAGAAGCGAAAACTCGATGAAGCCAAAAGAAGTCGCCAGAAATCAAGGACATAATCGCTGTGGATTTTCCCAGATGGAAGACTCTTTAGCAGTGCAAATGAAAACTATTGTTTGATCTGTAGCTAGAAGCTTGCCATAATCACAGAGAGAAGTGACGTGTTTCCCCTGTCAGTGGTGTAAAATATGTAGTAGATTAATTTCATGGAACGTTATTCTCCAGCGCTGTTGTTTTGGCTTTGCTCCGTTGAGAGAAAAATTTTCCGCTTACACTTGTGAGACAATGAGCTAATCAGTATTGTTGGCAATAAAACAGTAACCTACAGCATGGAAGCTCAGATCAGCCAGCTAAACTTTTACTGCCCTGGTAGAAAAAAATATGTAGTTGGATTGTAATTTCATGTAGTTACTCTCCAGCGCTGTGTTTTGGCTTTGCTACGTGGAGAGAAATGTGAACTTTATTTATTTTGTGGTTTATAATGGACTGTGGTGCAGAAGCAGTGAGACTTACATTTATCTGTCAGTGGTCGAACTTAAAATAGTTTTTGAGATGTTCTTCATTTACTTTGGTATGTTAGTCCAGATTAGCCAACTCTCCCAAGATGTAACAAAATGCATGATTACAGTACAGTAAAAAAATGTATTACAGGAGTATGCGACATCATGTAGCACTTCATTTCTTGATGTTGCTGTTGTTTGATGAAGAATAACATTTGCAATACCATAAGGTTTGACTGAATAATTAAGTAAATTTCTTGACTGGCTACTCTCTGCTGTCTCAGACGATGACATCTTTTGTCCTGTGTCGGTCACCATTGCTATCCTACACGCTTGGAAAGGTGGGGGGAGCAGTGAGTGAGCAGTTTGTTGCAATTCCCAAGCCTCACCACTAGATGTCAGTAAAACTTACACACAAATGTACATGCTCCGAATTTGTATGCCGCCTTTCTAGTCTTTTCGACCACTCAAAGCACTTTTACACTACATCTGCATTCACCAATCCACTGAGCCTAAGTGCTCAAACAGAAACTAACATTCACACACTGGTGGAGCAGCCACCAGGGGCATTTGGGATTCAGTATCTTGCCCAAGGACACTGCCTGGAGGAACCGAGGATTGAACCGCTGACCTTCCGAGTAACGCGCAACCCGCTGTACCCCCTAAGCCACAGCCGCCCCATGAAGAATAACAAAGCAGCCTGCAGGTCGCAAAAAAAAGCCTGTAACAAGAGAAAAAGTTTCTCTGTGAGCAAGAGGTGTTTTCCCTTTTAGTGCTGAACTTCCCTAGGTGTAGGTCTAACTTGCCGGTCTAGAGCTACAGCTTTCCTTTGTTTTACTTTTGTTTCTCTTTTTTGTTTTGTGTTTTCCGGACAAATTTTTGGATCCTGAAGCAGGCCAAACACGACATAACGGTCCCATACCTGCAGTAGATGATATGGCGTCCACTGTTCTTTCACTGAGAGAAGGACAAAACGTTTAATTATCACATTTGGTTATTGGTCCCTGATTCCAGGGTGCTGCCCCGTATTTATTAATCTTAATTTATTCGTACATTTTGTAATATTAACAACCTTTATTATATATATATATATATATATATATATATATATATACAGGTTGTATGTATGTGTGACAATGTGTGAAAGTGTAGTCGTGAGGGACACTCAATCCCTGTAACCATGGTTACCAGGTGGTCTGTCCTCTGGGTCCTTATTTGATGACAATGAACAAAGGAATGAGCGGAGATAGAAACAAAAGGAGGTATGGCATTTTGTGCCATCTCTGTTGGCCTAGTAACATAATGTATTTTTTCATTATGCTTTCTGTAATCTCATCACCTCCTTTGTGTTACAATACCTTAGAATTTGGTTTAACATAGTTTAACTTTCAATTAAAACGCTTTCAATATGTGGTTCTTATCATAATCCTCCACTAAATAATGGATATACAACAGGATATTGTACGCTGCTGAACCATGTTCTATTTATATTCTTTTCTTTTCTGCTTTCCTACATCATCTCTGCCTTGCTCCTCTGCCCTGTCCCCCTCTTCCCTGGGGCCATGTTCACAAAGCGTTTAGAAGCTATTTCATCTTAAAGGGAAAGGCCGTTGTTTTCCAGCACTTAAATATGTGACCCCTCTGCCTGAGGATAGTTGGATCTGCATTTGTAAGCATCTGTCTAAAGGGAGCCAGAAAGAACAATAAAAAGTCTGGTGAGGCTCTTAATCTGCACCCAAGACTATAAAAGTTGCCAGAGTAAACCTTTGTATCGGATTGATCAGTGCTATAAAATGAAACTGCTTTATTTCCACACGCATGCCCTGGAGAACATTAGGCTGTAAAACATGAATGCAGTAAGTATCACTGATACAGCAGCTTTACTCTAGAAATCAGGAATGAAGCATTTTCTTCCTATCATGCTTTATTTCTAACAGCAGAAGAATTAGAACCTAAGGGCCTGTGTCCATCAAAGCATTTTTTCCTGAGGCCAGCGTCTTTTGTCAGTTGATTGAGAGCAGTGCCGCATGGTAAAAGCACCAGCAGTGGGGCGAGGCGCTGAGCATCTTTGGGAAAAACGCTGCTCTCGAACGAAACAACTTATCTCCTCGTCCGCAAAATCTCCTGAACCCACGAACGGCGAGTCCATACCCTTACTCTACATTGTTTCAGCCTTCTGTTCATGCAGAGCAAGGGCCAAAGCAAGTAGGCCTATGTACTTTGTGGTGACATTTTCACATACAGTAAATTAAGTAGCCCACTTGAAGCACATCACTTCCACATAAATTCTGTATCATATCAACCAAAAAACACTCAAAAAACCCGCTGCCCCTCCAAAGCACACCCTAACACTCCCAACTACACATTTTCAAAACAGTAGCTGGCGTGTTCAGCTTATAAATAATGCTTTGGTGGACACAGGCCCTAACAATTGTTCTTATGCACAATTAATGAGCGATATGCATTAATAGATACAGAAATTTAGTGTTTTTTGAGAAAAAGTTCACTGCACATAGAACAGATCTGTCTACTGTTCACAACATAAATTGTCCTTACTTATTGTCCTAGCAACATGTTCATCATCAACACATTTTATTTGTTTTCCCTACAATATCTACAACAACAACTTGGTACACAGGAAGCAAAGTCTCCATCTGGCTTCCGCTGACTTTTATCTGGTATGGATGTCATGTTTTTCAATTGAAGGTGGTCTAGGCAGCAATTATGTTTACTCTAAAATGCACTTGGCAAACCAAATTAATAGCATATGAATTACATTTGTATTATCATTGAGATATCTGTGTTATTCACAATGTGGCTGGTTTATCTCTATTCATTGCTCCTCTTTGTTCTTGGTTCTTTGGTTTTATTTTGTTTATGTTGCCCATGTCTGACAGCTTGGGGCATATTGACTAGTACTGGTACACATACACACACACAGAAATGAAGCTGGGAGAAGAAGAAGATAGAGAGGAGCAGATACAGGAGTGGGCGATAGGGGGTAACAGTGGGTGCAGAGAGAAAGGGAAATCATAAATGATAGGGCTTACATGCTGTGTGTGTGAGTGTGTGTGTGTGTGTGTGTGTGTGTGTGTGTGTGTGTGTGTGTGTGTGTGTTCAGCATGTGGCAATGGTTAATAGGCAGTAGAGTTAAAATGATAGATCTTCAGGATAGAAAATACAGCTCATTAAAAAATTACACATTTACTTTGCTCTCACTGACACTCCCATTCAAATTCTCCGTTTTGTTGAACACACCCTGAGAGAGATGAAGGAAATTGAACTTTACATAAAATCCTGCACATTCTGGTGAATAAACCACATGCACTGTTGACTCCTTGTACTCAAGCTATCAACATACCCGTATATTCTATCAAGCATCTCCTAGCTGTCATGTTCTGTTCTTTCCCTCCTGACTGTCTATCAACCTGTTTGTTTGCCTATTTCTGCTTGCCTGTCTTTCTGCCTGACTTTCTGCTTATCTCTACACTTGTTTGTTCATGCAAATATGATTAGACATTATCTGTTTATTAATCCTTCTCTCTGCAGTGATGCTGTTATTCCTATATTTGAGCTTCTGAAAGAAGCCTGTTGCCCTTGCTTTGTTTACCTTTCTCTAGCTGCACCTTCAGGTTCATTCCTCATATATTCAAATGAGCATTCACATACTCCACACACAGCAGACAACACCCCCATTGGCCTTTGTTGATGTACAACCTTCAACTACTTGAAGATCACATCACTGTGCTGTGTTTAGTCTTTCATCCATCTCCAATCAGTCAGCCCCTCGCTGCATTCATTCTGCAGTCTTCAGCTTTGTTTACGTGTTTCCTCCAAAGGTTTTATGATTCCACTGGAGGCTGTGCTTAACCACAGTGAGTGTGACCTTGGGAAGATGCTTCACTGCAAGTCAAAGCATAAACGGTTATATAGTCATTTGAAAACAAGCACTAACCATTAATCTGGATATTACTGTTTAGAGTATGTTACCACATAGTTTGAATGTAGATGATGCAAGCTAGATCTTCTGACCTGGCTGTTGGTTCATTAAATACACAAATAATTATAAGTAAAAGTTTTTACTTGATTGGCCAGTTGATAATCAGTGTTGGGCAACGCGTTACTGTGATATTTTTACATTTCCAGTAACTAGTAGTGTAAGGGATTACTATTTCCAAAACAGTAATATTATTACTGTCTAATGCTACTTATCCAAGTAAAGCTGTGTTACTGCTTTACTAAAAAGCTGTTTTTTTTGTCGTTCCCCTTGAATGCACTGCAACTGTGCGGCAAGTCAGAGGCAGTTCAAGTCAGCGGCACCAGACTGTATGTTGTTCAAGTCAGCTGTTAGCATAAATGCTAAAGAAGAATGGGGAACAAGTGAGAGAGACGTTCTTTCAACAGCTGTTAAGTATTGCCATTATGTTTCACAGTCTAAGATGCATTGTTATCCGTTGTAAACTTTATGCGACCAGCAAATAGCTTTCTGCTAAATTAGCATAGCATAGAAAAAACTCCGGCCATGAAAGTAATATACTAATGCAACATGTAACATAACTATTTACTTTTAATACCCAATAATAAGTAATAAGTATTATAATTTATTAAGGAGTAATATGTAACTAACTTATTTCAATTTCTCTGTAACTTTCCCAACACTGTTCATAATATAGACACTTCAACATAATGGAGCTCTTCATTACAGCAGTATTTCACTATTTCAGGAGACCAACCATGTATTGACTGACCTTACATCGTAAATAATATGCCACCAGCTGCCTGCAAACCCGACATGAAGAGATTCTTAAAGAAACATATACAGTGTACATACAATAACTTGTTTATTTTTATCAACAAATATTGCCATGAAATTTTACTTGTCCTCATTTCTGGAGGGTGAATTCCAATGACCTTGGTTATCACTTAACTTTTCAAAACCTGCAAAAATAACATTCCCATCAGCCTCAGCTGAACTTTGTGTTTTATTGAAAATGAGCAAATTTTAGCATTCTAATGAGCTAAACTGAGACAGTGAAAATGGGAAACATTATACCTGCTTAACATCAGCATGTTAGCATTGTTACTCTAAGCATGTTAGTATGCTGATGTTAGCATTTAGCTTGAAGCACCACTTTGCCTTTAGACAGTCTCACAACTAGTTAGCATAGCAGTAGTTGTTTAATTTTGTTTAAAGTAAATTCCCTCATTGTGCTAGGACTGTTTTCAGTGCTGTGTTGTGATGAAGTGACAGAGTTTGTCAGTGAAGAATAACACATTGGCTTTGTTGCAAGAATCAGCACAGTGGTAACACAGAGCTTCCTTTGGACAACCAGTTGGTAGCTAAAACCAAAGTGCTTGCTTTTGTGACATGTCATGCCCCTTAACATAATTTTGTAAATTTCAAAAATGTTTTGTCTAATGGACAAACCAGAATCATTAAATTGTCTGAATCTCTAGACAAGAACAGAATATCAGAATTATATTACTTCACCAAGTTTATCATCAGCAAGTTGATTATATTACCATAGCAATTTGCATTGTTGTTTAGATGTATCACCACTGTTTTTTTACTATGATGTTCACAGTCCATAGCCTTCTTTCTTTGTCTTTCTTTCTTTCTTTCCAAACTTTTATATTTTGCTATCATTTTATAATTTGATTCTGATAAGCACTTGCTGAGAGTATAATCCACAGCTACCTTTTACCATGCTCTTCCTGCTCTGTGTATGTGTGTGTGTGTGTGTGTGTGTGTGTGTGTGTGTGTGTGTGTGTGTGTGTGTGTGTGTGTTTGTGTTTCTTCCCTGGGGAACTGAGGCTGAAGTAATGAAATGCTCATTACTGATTCAGCTGGAAATGCTAGGGATACATTTACACGCCCACACACACACACCAGCTATCCAGGCACCTTTCAAGGTCACCTCATTTGTGTTTGTGTGTATGTGTGTGTGTGAGTGTGTGTAAGAGAGAGAGAGAATGAATGTCTGTTATGATATTATACATACATATTGAGCGGCAACAAGATTTTGCATAATTTGGCCTTAATTGACATTTCTGTACAATATACCACTGGCATCTGATATCAAACACGATCATTAACACACTCTGTCCTTTATCTATTTCTTACACACACATTCAAATTCACCTTTGCTGTCAGGTCACAAAATTCATGAGATCATGCACCCCTGACATCCTTCCATCACTCCATCCACACACAAGCACACATACTGTATATCGAACATAAACACAGAAATATTTGAACTACTTCAGGTTACCGTCCGAGGCCAGACAAGAAAGCACAAATTATCCTCTTCCTTGTTTACTGTAACACATTAAAATGCATTCATTCAGTTCCGTTTTTCGCACACATTTGCCTGATCAAAGCATAACTAACATGTTTCTGTGACACACTATGTTTATGGACACACAGTATTGTCTGCTGTGATTAGGAAGATGCTGCATTATCAGTTGGGTTTTGTTTCAGATGGCAGACTGGGGTAATGCATGAAAAAGAGTTAAACACAGTACTGCTGAGGTTTCGACATTCGCTTCTCTGGAATGGATGTTTTGGGGATGCTTGTTACAGATCCTGCAGCAATGCTAAAGCCTGAACATTTCAATCGATTAAGGCACCACAGGTGGAAATAGTGATTTTGTCTGGATGGTCATTTAAAGGTAGATTGTTTTGCTTCTATAATACAAAAACAAAACAATGAAATCAAAATTAAACAATGGAAATGATCAGTAACATGTTTTATCTCATTTGTTTCCATACATACATTACATTGGCTAAAATCTGTCTATATTGAAATTGGGCAAATAAATGACCGTGAATAAAGACATGCCTCTTCTTATCAACAATAGCTTTTTGATATCACTTATACAGTATATTACGCAGAATTATTTATTTAGCGTGATCAGAGATTTATTTAAAGAGCTGGTATTATGCTTTTTGGCTTTTTCCCTCTTCTTTATCGAGTTAGATTCCTTTTTGTGCAAGCAATAGGTTTGCAAAGTGAAAAAGTCCATGACAAAGGGAGTTCCCATCTCCCACAGAAAACACTGCACTGAACTGCTTGAAAACAGCTCGTTTCACTTTATGGATGAAAAATTTTGTTACAGATTAATAACTCACCACTCTGAAACTCTTGCTCCAGTCTATGTTGCCAAGTTGGTCGGCAACATGTACAGCTAAAACAAAGCTATGTTTATTGGCTTTTCTACTTCTGATTGGCTAGTAGTCCTTGACTAGGAACTGCACACATGCAACTCCCAACAAAGATCATTTAGAAACAAGATGTATCACTCCGTAGTTAAAACGAAGCCTTCAACATAGGGTGAAATGAGGAGCTGCAGTAATGTGCAGTATGACAAAAAATATGGTGTTTTTGAACCTGAAATGAGCATAATGCCACCTCTTTAATAAAATAGTGAAGTCTCACCAAAGTAAATCAAACAATCGCCTTGAAGAATTATGTTCAAATTTTTTGTGATGATCATAATAATTTGTCAGTTGGTACACATTTGTTTCTGTACACAGTAAACAAAATATTATTACAACTATCTACCTTAGCTTGGGACTTGAAAGTTTTCTCAGCTGAGAAAAATCTGGGTGTATTTTTTAAGAAACAAGCTCAATATCAGAATATGTAAAAAGGAAAAAAAATCACCTTGACAAGTGTTTTAATAAAAGAGAACATTTGTTACTGAATTCAGTATATTACGTTCTGTTTTAATTTATTTTTCTTATTAATCTGTGGTATTTTTTCTGGTTTTGGTAACTGTTTGTTAGTCCAATAATAATCATATTAATGTATTTTATCTAGATTTCTTTCCACATGACACATAATTAGTTATATTTTGGGAATAATCCTGGCGGTTGCCAGAAATAGTCAGTTTTCAATTACGTTCCTTTCACAACTATAAGGCATATCGTTCTCTTTTTAGATTAAAAACATCCTCACCAAAAGCTGTGCTTGCATGTGTTGATGTGTGTGTGTGTGAGAGTGTGTGTCTGTGAGAGAGAGAGAGAGATAAACTATGCACTGTGCTTGCCAGCCAGTGTGTTTCCTGTGGGTCACCACCACTCTGATTTATGGCCCTGCTCCACCTGCTTGGGACCCTTGCTGTCACCCCAGGGCAAACACTTTACTTGAATCCAATTGCATTTTTATCTTATTATTTTGCAAAAGTATCTAAATTACAAGTCAGTGGTGAATAGGACACATGTATTTGTTTGGATAGGGGATGATGTATTACATATTTTCACCAGCTTACCTCTTCAGCCAATATAATACGTGAAGACCATTTTTTTCCTTCCTTGGAAACTGTCAGTTCAACTCCTCTGGGGATGCAAACTGTGCATGAATGGACGCGTAAGCTATTCATATGCTGGATGCCAATGAAGAAGGCAGAACCCTTTGGCTGATCTGTAGTTGGACTGACCTGGACACTGCAATCTACCACAGCAACTCACTGATGGGATCCTTCAAATGTCAATCCTGCATTCCGATTATCACACACATACACAAACACACACACCTCCTCATTACTCACTGCAGTAAAGGTTAAACTACCCCATGAGTATGACCAGTGGCACTGTTCATCACTCATCTCTCTTGGTGTGTGTGTGTGTGTGTGTGTGTGTGTGTTATCGCGCATGCATGTATTTCTAGCCAATCTGCCATACGTGACATGTTCTGGATTGTTGCTAAGAGACAAACATGCTGAAGGGCATGTAGGAGGAGGCTTCAGAACACGCACACACATGCATACACACAACCATGCATATACACACCCAACGTAGCCTTCCAAAGTTGGAGTGATTTAAGATATTCAGTCTAATTACGAACCTCATCATACTATCGATTACTGTAGTAGTGGAATCACAATGTTCATAATCAACAAATCATATTTCAAGCGAAAATTCCAATTAATTGTTGCCTCCAGCTTCTCAAATATAACACTTTTCTGCTTTATACAGTTTTATATCTGTGTTTCAGACAATTGATCAGACAAAACAAGGTTTTTGAAAGTTGTGATGGGTGCTTTTCATTATTTTTTATTCACTTAATAAATTGCTTAGTTGGAAAAATAATCAGCAGGATAATCAATAATAGAAATAATCACCAATTGCTGCTCGACTTTGGGTATCTGGTACTTCTATAGCAGTGTTTCTACAGTACATTAACTCAACCTTTCATCTTCAGTTGTGTTTAACATTTAGTCAGTGGTGGAAGAAATATGCAAATCTTTAACATAAGCAAAACCACGATGTACAATGCCTGAGTAAAATGACATAAATAGGCAATATACAAAGTAATTAACAACTAACTATAGCTGCGAAACAATATTTTCTTTTGAAGTAGTAGAGGTATAAAGATCCTCAAAATTATTCTTAACTATAGTACTTGAGTAAATGTACTTCGTCAACAGCACTTGGCTTATACCTTTAAAAAAGTACCAAAAAAAAAATACTGTACCTTTACATATAAATAAAGCAGCTACATTGTCAGAAGTTTGTTTTGGCCTAATTAGTCTAATTAAAAGGACAGAACAAATTAACTTGTTAATTTCCATCTAAACCAGCTTACTGTGATAGCAAAAGAAGTTTTCTGCATAATTCCATTTTTACAGAACCAAGATGACCATATAGTCACATATAGTAAGTCAATACATGAATTAGTCACGCTACACTTGTTATGTAGGAAAAGCAATAATAATACGATGCAGTTCTGTTCCCTAAACAGTTTCACACCAGATGTGACACAAGGTTCGGAGAGGAACAGATGGACACAAAACAGACCACACACACACACACACACACACACACACACAGCCATGAGCCCACAGTCCCATATTGCTTCATGCAGCTATTTGTCAAGATAGCACACAATAAAGGACAGATTCCTTATTGGTTAACATTGTGCTGTGAGTAAATCATCTTGAGTCATCAACACAGACAGTCAAAAACAAAACACATCATGTGTCTCTCATACAGGTTTCACGTTGTTTTGCAGGATAGTGTCTTTGTCTGAATTTTGAATTCTGAATGTTTTGTGTGCACATGCTTATAGTTATGTGTATATTTGTATGGGTGTTTTCCGGCTTCCTTTATGTCTGTATCATTATGAGATATAATATTTGTGTGAGTGTGTGAACATTAACACTCACCTCATTCCTCATAGACAGAAAGAGCCTCATTGTCTATTGTACTGCAGAACAATGTGTATTGTAAGAGACAGAATCAGATTTCTGCCCAAGCAGGTGTGTGTGTGTGTGTGTGTGTGTGTGTGTGTGTATGCATGCCAGGATAGAGCATGTTGCAACTGAGTGTTTTTATGACACAGTGCAGGTGAGTATGAGAATGTCTTGATATGCCTGGTGTGTTTGTTTGTGTGTGTGTGTGTGTGTGTGTGTGTGTATTTAGCTGGCGGCACAGTCTGTCTCCCTCCTGTCCTAATTCACTCCTTTACCTGAGTTCCTCCCATGAGGGGCCTGGAGTTCTGCCAACACACACACATACTCACACACCTACATACATGCATATGTATGGTGTATGGTGTGTATGCAGCGTTAAAGCAGTTGGTGAAGTCCGACTGTATACCAATTAAATACAGCAACATTTCGCACATCTGTGTTTGTGTGTTTTTGTGCGTGTGTGTGTGTTTATGTGTGTAAGGTAATAGTATTCACATTTGTGCAGAGTTGTGGGTGGGTGGGGTGAAATCCATAAATCTCTTAGGTCTAAACAACAACAAAACAGCCATAACTAATGCAAGATTTTGTGCAATCATGAGACTAAAAACAGAACCAGAAATTACTTCCACGAAATCTTGACTCAGTTAATTTATGGACTTGTTTATTTATGAAGTTATTTGTAAACTAGATTTCTAATAATTACTGCAAAGGTCTGACCTTGGTTTGGTTCATTTAATCCATCTTTTCAGATCCGTAAACCTCTAAAATGTGGGCTCCTTGCTTGTAAGACTTGATTAATGAATTTCTGTATTTATCATGTTCAAGATTAGTATCATCTATTTTAATACATACTTTGGATAATAAATCTGTATTTGTAGAGCACTCAGACAGTTCACACAAGCTGGTACAAGAAAAACCAACAATAATAAAAGTTCAGCACAATCAGATATTAAAAAGGGATATAAGAATATAATCTTGAGATTAAATACTATATGATCGTATACTTCACACCTTTGGTAAAACCAATAAACTTGATACCACATGCTGTGATTAAGAGTGTGTGAAAACTAGTTAACAAGTTGAAATTGATGGAATAATGGTTAAAACATGGTAGCTGTGGTAGCAGATGAATGCAAACATGATCAAACCTACAGCACCAACAAAAACTTTTTTTAAAAAGGAGTCCGAGCCTGACATAGATAATCGAGGATCAGTCTTTATGAATACCACACAACTTTAATACCACAATCCACTTTTTATTATTAATAGTGTTAAAAAACATTCTTTTTAAAATACACTCAAATGAATATGTTTGAAACAGGACAGGCGGTGTTGATAAACGAGGTATAGAACAATTGAACAATTACTTTATGTACTTGTACTGTCTTGTACTCTAAATGTTTGCTTCTGTCTTCCTCAGGTAATGAGACAAGTGATACGTCCAGTGGTCATAGTCCAGCAACAGAGGACAAGGCTCCTGTTCCTCCTCCTCGTCGCCTCATTCCTCATCACCTCTCACCTCCACAGGTAAGTCATGACTATTCCTCATTTCACATCCATTCTCTCCTTCCTCTCTTCCTCTCATCTGTAAATAGTACAGTACAGTGTCTTATTGCATATTCTCTGACAGGTGGCTGTTCATGGCTCAGCGCACACGTTGTCCATTGAATCACTACCTTTGACCCTGGTGGCCCTGCTGCTCCTACTGCCATGGGAACATCGCTGAGCATCCAGATATGGTCCCTGAAGCTGACAGAGGCAAAAAGACTGAGAGACCACCATATATGCTTTGTGGTGAAGTTGAGTATTTGGAGTTTCTGTAAGCACTCTGACTGTTTTTGTTTCGGGTGGCCCGGCAGGTGGGACGAGCTGTTGATTCATCACAGTTGCAGGTGCACAGTGTGCATTTTTATGTTGCCTGTACTGACCTCTACATGTGTTTGTTTATTTGTATTTAACTCTGATAGGATAGGTTGCACAGCACTACTGACTTTTTTGAAGATGTATATACAAATATATATATATATATATATTTATATAAAGAATTTCTATAGATAACAATGGCTTGATGTGTAAATAGAGATTAATATAGAACAGAGCAGACTGACTTGAACATGAAGGGATGTTTGGTTTGGTTTGACCTTTATATCATGTATCCCCTACAGAGATCCATGACAGCTTTAGTTCAGGCTCAAGGCATTCACTGTAGCAGCAGTGAACTTACACTGAAGGCACACTTGTTAGGACTTATTAATGTTGGAGAACTCTGCACAGAGAGCTAAACATAGGCTGGTTTTCCCGATAGGCCAAACAACCAATTATGTGATACTTCAGACCATTTACAGATGGTCATGCAGCGTAATGAAGAATTTGTGCCCTGTAAGCTTAGACAGACTGAAACCCTTCCAATACTTTCCCCCGCCACACAAATCTTTTTTTTTATGCAAGCTGTGTGAATTTTTTTGTATTTTCGAAGCCAGCTGAATTTTAACTGTGTAGCACAAAATTTTAATTTGTCCAGAAAAGACTCTTTAACAGCAGAGATCTTTCCCAAGAAATATGTGTCCTCTGGTATTTTATCATTTCTCGGCATATAATACATTTTACAATCTTGGTAGTTGTGTGGGAAGACTTCTCAAAGTGTACAGTGTGCATAGTTGTAAACATGTAACAGCTTCTATTTCAACTTCAATTTCACTTGTAAGCTGCCATAGCCAATCCTTGGCAGAGAGCTCTGTTAAAAATGAGAATATCCTAAACAATATAAAGCACCTAATAAAAGAAAATACTAATTATGGACCACGGTTAAGAGCAAGGCTGTCTGCCTGAACAATGGATTATTTGACATTTCATTATCATATCATATCATATCATATCATATCATATCATATCATATCATATCATATCATATCATATCATGTCATATCATATCATATCATATCATATCATATCATATCATATCATATCATATATCACTTAACTGTCATTCAAAGGCTGGCTGATCTCCAAATGTAATAATTAAAACTCTTGCAATGAAATAATACATAAGGCATTCAGAAAAATACTTTATAGTTAGGACTTTTCTAACTCTGATACATGTGTTACCAGCTTGTCTCCGTATCTAGTAAAGACAAGAGATAGAGTATCAAGAGAGTGATCAGAGAACAGCTGAGGACAGATCCAAACATGTGAATTAAATGTAATTCATATTAATTAGGAGCAGCAAGTCCTCCTGGCTCTCTGTTGAGTCTCAAACCCCCCAATCTACAAACAACAGCAGCACAGACAACTGGAATACTGATTAAATAAATTCAAAAGCTGAATGACACTGTGTTCATTTCTGTCAGTGAGTGACTTGACTTTCTTTTAAGATCTATCATCATTTTGTCTCACATAAGCGTTGAAAATAGCAAAATTTCCTTCATCACCTGAGACAGTTTATTTATGAAGGAATGTGAGTGACAAATGAAGAGCCTTAGTGTTTGAGTTTTCTGGGCAGTGAGCCCATAATACCATGTTAGCTAGCGGGATGCTTTACAACATAATCTTTTAAACAAATTTAAGCATTTTACCCAAATGAGATGAGATGATTTTGGATTCAAGCCAGCCCCTCCATCTTTCACAGCCCTTGCTAAGCAACCTACATAAACAAAACACCAACACACACCAATGCACATACAGATAAGTAGATATATAAAATGGATGGATACACAATATGTTATTGTTTCCCAACTTGGGATAAGACCAGGGTGTATTTCAAATTAAATAATGTGGAAAGTGAAGATGAAATTGCTAATTTGATGTTACAAGTTGTCATTCTGTGGGTGCTCACCTTCATCTGTGAGGTACTAACTGCTATATGTGGTTTGCAAGTTGAAATGTTGATAAATCTTTGTAGTGAATGAAGTGTGGATCTTGTGCATTTTTATATGAAATATAGCAATGTTATATCAAGCCTAAAAATGACATCCTTTTGTTCCTCTAGTGCTGTGTTTTCATAACGGTTCTCAGCATGTGTTGAGGCACACTGGTGTGCCATGGTGTGAGTTGTACTGTGTCATTGTTATATAAAATCATTAAATGTTCTTTATCGTGGCTGAACAGATCTTTGTGTTTAGAAATTTTAATTTTGTTGTAGTAGTGAAGCAGTATGCATGAACACCAGGATTCAAAAAAACGCCAGTTAGCGACGGTACTAAGGGTTTTTTTCATCACACTGAACACCACTGCTAATTTAATACACTAAAACTGTGACTCTCATGTGAAACATATATAAACCCACTGTAATACAAGGTGTCCTGCTGTTCTGTTGTGTCATTAATCTTCATCTTAACATCCTCAGTAATAAACTGTTTTCAAATACATTTTGTACCTTGTCTTTTATACATTATGTAACAGCCTCAGTCTAGGAGGAACAAACAAAACTGAAGGCTCAAGGTGTAAAATAGAATTTCTAAATCATTTTCTGTACATAAAAATAAGGTAGGAAAAAAATGACACAGAGAGAGTCCTACAGAGTCCTACACATTACTGCCAGGGTAAAGAGTTTGCATTATGGTTCAATTTGAAACTTTGAACTGTAAATGTAGCTGTATGCTTTCATATGGTTATGGTATGGTTTAGGTTGTTGAATTTTGGCCATCTATCCTAATATAAAATAAAGAAATTGATTTATGTTATTTAAATTTTTTGAGAAATATCTTTTACCCGTAGAACATCCACCACATCTGGGCTGTTAAAACAGACGTTTGGAGCCATCACAGCTTTGTGTGTACATATATATATGGAATCGCAGCTGCAGTTCTTTGGCCTCTGGCCCTTTGAGAGATTACTGTGATTGGATTGGCATGGTCAGGAAGTTGGCACAGATTGCTTGGTTGGCACAGGAAAGTGCCAAGGGATGATGGGAAATAAAGACATCATTGAATGCAAATTGCCATAGAGAGGATGACATGCAGATAGAGAGAGCACATGAAGGAGAAAGACTGTGAGAAGGAGGTGTTGCCATTCCTCATCCTGGTGTTGGCACAATGTAGTCCCACCCATATATACTGTTTCAGTCTAAGAATGGTGTTTCAAGATGTCTTTAAATGTAATATTTTATTAGAGTTTTATTCATTGTTGTTGATTTATCATTATCTTTTCATTCGCTGGAAATGTCTGTTTTTCCTGGACGGTGCAATGTGCCTGCTTTAATTAATTACCTAGAAGTGAACATCTGATTCACTTCAGCAAAGGAAGGCAAAGAGCCAGTATTCTCTACCCATCCCTGAATATAAGAACAAAGAGACAAAAAAAGCAAGAGGTGAAAAAGGTGAAAAAGACACTGGAATGAATCAGAGTTCACGAGAAGCAGCCAGGGTTTTACAGGATGTTGTTTCAACAAGCTGGTGAGGTTGCTCTGCTGAATAATATCCTTCCTCTGTGCCAGCACTAATGAAATTAGTGCTGATTATTTTAACCCTGTCCAAGGGTTATGATTGAGATTTGTGCTATTTAAATCATATTTATGTTCCTATCCTCGCCAGTGTTTGCAGCCTTCGAGACACACATTATATCAGATTACTGACTGTACACGTTGCAGCTCTACATGATTTTATTGCTGTTTTAGCTATACACATATGATGAAAGACTTTCTGGGTATTGGGAGCCATGTGGTTACAAAGATCACCCAGGAGGCACACCTGCCTGTGTTGAAGATACAAAACAACACAACTGGATTTATGGATTTATAAATTATGAATAAGGACCGGAAAGCATTTAGTTGTAAACATGGGTCTATCCATCTTTAATCTTTCTAATTTGCCCAATAAAATTCTAGTGTTATGTGTATACTTTTCTATAAAGAAGAACTGCAGCATAAGATTTAAAAATAAAATATTTAATCTCTCCACAGTAAGTAAGTCCTCCAACCTTGTATAAAATCTTTCAGTTACTCTAACTGGAACAGTGAATGTGAAAAGTCCATTCTATTGTAATGTTTATGGGTGTATAAAAGATCCTTGAATATCAATGACAGCCGATGGAATCTCTGTGGTAGTGGTGTGGCATCAATCTATATTTGGATTGTGTTTTTAGGACTCATTTAATCCTGAAAGATGATCAACTTTACTGTGGTTGGCAGCCTCTGTATATACAGTCTGTAATGCCAACATAGAGCAGCTCTGAAGAAGCAACCAAGGATTAAGTGTCTTGCTGAAGGGCTATTGAACATCAGTTTCTGTGTGAAAGGAGAGTGCTGAATCATCTAACTCACTTTAACACACCCAAGTTACCCAAATCATCAAGCCAATGCTGTGAACCACTAACTGATTTTGGTAAACTGGCAATAACTGAATTTTTGGCCACTTGGGGGCAGCTGAAACAAGTAGTGAACGCTGTCATATTAGGTGCGCTCGAGATGACTACCAACTTGATAGTCTAACGTGAGCTGCAGGCGATTGCAGGGGCGGGATGTAAAAACGACGGCGTCAAGTTGGACACATTCTACCTGTGTGAGCCTACTGTGAAGCGTGATCAATGAATGATCTTGCGGCATTTGCAAATTAAAATGCCGCGAGACCAGGCAAAAGTGTGGTTCCAACTTTGTGCAGCCACAGAAAAGCAAGACAGAGTGGACCATTAAAGGTATGGACCTGAAAGTCCTGTGATAATTCTCTGCTGATTCATCACCATGACTGACCCCTTTCAGATTACATGCTCATTTGAACCACTGCTATTAAAAAAATTGTCAATTACAGCCAATTTAAAGTACCAGCAAGACTAGCTGCTGACAGTACTGAGGCATGTGGTGCTTTGAACTAAATGCTAATGTCTGCATGCTAACATGCTGACGTTAAGCAGGTATAATGTTTATCAACATATCCACTGTCTTAGTTTGGCATGCGAGCATGCTAACCTTAATTAGCAATAAAAAGACCAAAATATTGGACAAATTCAAATTTTGACCTGAAGAATATGCTATTTGGAGAGTAAAAGGATGACCAAAGTTATTACAATTCATCCTGAGGGTAACATGGATGTCTCCACATTTGTGTAATTTTACACCACTCTATTCAATAGTTGTTGTAGGCATTTCACTTAAACCCACAAAAAAGTATGGGATTACAGTTATTTAGGGAAGCTTTTAAAGGGGTAGTAATGAACAGTGATGTGAGAGGTGACAATGGCTGACAATGTTCAGTGGAGCTCCACTGCTAAAAGCTACTGAGTAGCTAGTTCAGTGACCATGGTGATTCAGTATAGTCAGTTCAGTTGGATGATTCTGTGTTAAACATTTGTTCATACATGTAGTTGAGATATTTCGGTCTGAATCAAGTTTGCAGACCGATCGATGGACCAGTCCCCTTGTCTGTTATCTCACGTTTACACTTCTTGACTTCACGCTGTTTTCAGATTAAAGGAGGTTCACTTTGCCTTGGATGCCAGTCATTCACTCCCATGCCATTATGTCAGTGTTTATTGGCTACGGCTCAGAGATCTTATCTTGAATGACAGATAGTTTGGATCAAGGGTGGCAGGTAAGCTATTAAAGTTTCATTATCTGTATGATTTATTGTGTGTAGGTGTGTGTACTGTATGTAACAGCCAAGTGTGGTGTGCTTTGTGGTAGACAAATATATATTATATATCTACAACAGCTTTTTGCTTCATCATTCCTTGGTTCAGTCCTGCTACTGCAGATGAGACCAAGAATGACATGAGTTTAAATCTGCTGAGAAGGAAGTATCTGTCATTGTGACTTACTGACTTAAAGGTAGATGGGGCAGAACAGAAAAATACTTCACCAACACACTACAGGTCGAAACAGGCAAAGCTGCTTTGTCTTTTATTATCTATCTCCATGCTCTGATGCATCAAAAACATGCACTTGGAAATACAGAGCCTGAAGATGTATCTATATGATACTAAAAGGCTGTGTGTGTGTGTGTGTGTGTGTGTGCCTGCGTGTGTGTGTGTATACGATATTTAAAAAACTTTTATATTCTTAGAGCATGTAGACTATGTTGAGGGCAAATAAAACAGGGCAGAAAGTTCAGATGAGGAGAAAATAGAAGAAAACAAGACCGAGGCTGAGTTTAAAAGATATTAAAACTGGTTCAATCCTGTGGTTAATTCAGATGTGTGTATCTGACCTGGCTTGACGAACCTCATATTATCAGAATCAGAATCACTTTTAATTGCCTGGTATGTGTGCACATACAAGGAATCTGAGTCCTGTCTTACAAGCTAAACAATAACAGACACAAACTACAGTGTACAGTACACAAATACACACAACCATAAATAAAAACAACAACATTTTAGACAGCAAGATAATTGTGTAGGGAAGCATGGTGCAAAGCATGCTGGAATAAATAAATATTTTTGTTCAGGTATTAGTATGTACATGAGGTAGGTGGATATAATCAATACTCAATCATATACAGTATATACAACACGAACAGCTGCTCATTTGCTACAATGATGAATAAATAGTAAGAGTTGGTAGTAACCAGGTTATTACACAGGGTTTACTCCTGACACTGTGTGACTGTCTGGAGTTAATTGTTCATCAGAGTGACCTGGTTGAAACTGTTCCAGTGTCTGTTCGTTTTGGCGTGCATGTCTCAAGCAAAGATCTCAGAGGTTAACACAAGATAGAGACTCCGTTTGGAGGGAATGTTCTTGCTAGTTCTGAGTATAACAGGATTGATTTATGTCGTAAACAATGACTCACTAGCTTGTCATTTGTGAAAACAAGACCTAACTGACAACATTTAGCCATCATTGACTCTGTGGCCTGAGACAACACTCAAATCCTGCACAAATTGGTGCCAAAAAGAAAGCTGAGACAACACATGTGCTCGTCCACAGACAGTATCCACATTGTTATACGAATTAATGACCTAAATATTTGTCTCATATCAGTTCAAACCAGTTCCCAGTGTTGATTTAATCTGACATTTAATATATCACACATTGAGTTTTGTTTTTTTTCCATGGTGAAAGCTGCTTTAAAAAATATTCTAATCAGAAATCTTACTGTATCTATACATTTCCAAAACAAGAGGATATTATTCTTCCACTGGATCTGAAAAAAAGCTGGTATTTGACATCTTACTTGCCACTTTCTCTTTCCCTCTCTGTTAACGGGGATACAACAACCTCATGCCCCTCCAAACAACCCCCACCCACCCACACACACCCTGAACACTAAAGTGCCTGGTATGTCCCAATCTCTTTTACCACATTAATCCTAATGGCACTTAGCCTGCCAAAGAAATAAATCATTGGCTGGATTAGCACTTGCCCTTGCTTTACACTACAGTATAGGTATGTATTTGTGTGTGTGTGTGTGTGGTGACATGGAGGTTGTCCTTAAACTGCCAACAAAGCCGTAAATACCAGTTGTTAACTCGGCAAAGTCACTTGATACCCAATTTTATAGTAAAGGTCGTGACATTTAACTTCAATTCATGACAGACAGCAGGAACAGCAGGAACAACAGGAAAATATGTGCTGGGTTAGTGATGAATATGATCACATTCTTTTCTCTGTAAAGGCCTGTGCTTCTACATGTTAATGTTGCTGAAAAGAGCTAGCAGAAGAGTTTACACCTGAACTACATTGTAATTTATATACCACTGATTAATGACCGCATGAACCAAATACCAGGTAATGCAGCGTGGTCACCTGATAATTCCTCACTCTGTGAGTTAATTGGGATAAGCTGAGTGCACCATGGGCCTTTTTGACATGTCACAGTAGGAAAAGCACAGGTGTAAATAATAAAATGAATGATGCTGGGATTCTATTTTGCTGCTTCAGTTTCAGGGTAACACCTTCGTTTTTCCTTCTTTGAAAGGTCAAAATTACATTTTAATATTTCAGACTGTCCTTGTCAATCTAATAAATCTTGGCCTTAAAATGACACTGGAATATCTAATCCCTGAAATGGGTCACAGCTCTGGTCCAAGCCTTATCTTATTCAGCCTTATATCCAGCTTTCTAGCCCATTTTATTTTACAGCGTATACTCGTGCACCAATCCAATGACTAAAGTGAGGATTTTGTAATTCTTGGCTAATTCAAAGTACACTAATGGACAAAATTAAATTGGATCAATGTTGAAACCTTAACATTTTCATTTTTATGGCTGTATTTTCAAGTCAACAATAGTGAGATAAACAGAAATGAGGGAAGAAAAAGACGGTAAATTACCTTCCACAAAGGGCTCCATCCAGAGTCAAACCAGGAACGGTGTTGTTTTTGTTCAGTGCTCTAACCCTTGGGCCACTCATGCAACCCGAAACCTTTACATTACACCCATATGTAATTTTTGAGCATCTCATTCTAAGACTATGGATATTCATATCATCTACTCTTCTGGGAAGGCTTTCCACAAGATTATGGAACCTGGCTACAGGGATTTTCTCCTATTCAGCCAAAGAGGTAGATCCTCAACCTTGAAAAACTGCCCCAGACAACGGTGTTCACATGCTTTTTACCATGTATGTTCCAGTTTGGGGCCCTTGGGGATGGGACTTGCCATGAGTTGGTCATGTATGTTCAGTTGGAGGACAATTGTGTTGTTACAGTGTTGAGGACTGGTAGTTCCTCCTACACTATTATAAATTTCTGAAGAGACTTAAGACTTAGAAACTGCTCATGTACAGCACCCATTATTATTAAATCCCTTTCATTAACCCTAAGCTCGACCTGGATAGCAATAACAGTACTCACACTGCTACATATATTTTACCTTCACACTCCTCTGCCACATCCAATTTAAAAGTATTTACATTTACCTTTACATTTACTCATTTGGCAGACACTTATCCAAAGCGACTTACATTTAAGGTACAACATACAAGCATCAACAAAGCATCAAATACAGCACGAAAGCTACAACTGATAATACATACTAGTAAGAGCAGCAATGAATACTAGTAAGAGCTAATAGCACATATCACAACAATGGGGTATATACCTAGGGAAAGAAATAAAGAGTTAGCAAAAAAGTACAATCAATACAAGAGAATTGTAAGGTGATAGAAGAAGAAGTGCATGGTAGAGGTTGGGAATTAGAGGTGTTATAAGAGAAACTGTTCTCGTAAGAGATGAGTTTTCAAGAGCTTCTTGAAGCTGGAGAGGGATTCTCCGGCTCTGGTGACATGTGATAGCTCGTTCCACCATCGTGGAGTCACAGGACTGAGATTGCTTTGTGTGTAGGGATAGCAGAGCCAGGCAGCGTTTGTTGGGTGAGCGCAGTTGCCGAGAAGGAACATAAGCTTGTATAATGGAGTTTAGGAAGATGGAGTGAGACCCAGTAGTCACTCTGTATGGAAGCATTAGTGACTTGAATATGATTCAGGAGGCCACAGGTAGCCAGTGGAGTTCACTGAGTAATGAGTCCTTTTGATCAAAAACCAGACACGCTGCTGCTTTCTGAACCAATTGTAGGCGTTTCACAGCACAAGCTGGAAGACCTACTAGGAGGGCATTGCAATAGTCGAGGCAAAAAACAATCATGGTCTGTATCAGAAGCTGGGTGGCATACTGAGTAAGGTAGGGCCTGATTTTTCTTATGTTGTATAAAGCAAATTATTTAGAGCATATTGAAACATTTTGTGGCATTACCTCATACCTAAAATGTGATTTAATTTCATCTGCTTTGCCAAGGTGTCAGTCAGATTTCAGGGTTGCCAATGACCTTTCCTGGCCAGCTTTTGGACCTAGCACTGCCAATGGGAAGGATGTAAGATGTGAAGATTAACAGAGCGTCTGACAGCTCATCGGTCACTTGCACCAACCCTGCCAAATTGAGCCAGAGGGAAGGCAGTGAATCTCCCTGCAGGGATACATAGCATGTCTACAGTTTTGTGCACATTTGTAATTCAGGTTGTCTTTTCAGAAATGCTCATTTCTTTCATTTGCACGGCCCATTTCATATTTTTACTTACTGAAAAAAATGTAGACTTGAACCTCAAATCCTGCCCTCGATATCATTGTTTAAGTGTCTGTGTTATAGATACGAGTGATGTTCCTAGGCTCCAGGCCTACTGAATACTGTGTGGTAGATGAATAATTCAGTCAGGAGCTCAGTCTTAGATTTGCACAATCAGTGCCTCTATACTTTAATTTACTGGATTTTATTTTGTTGTAGTGAAATGATTTTTCTCATGTAAAGCACTTTCAAATAGTTGATCATTTTTATTAGAAGTGATTGAAGATGTGTTTTAAATAGTATAAAATATAACAGAATAGTCACTTGATTTTTGAGCTTCTCATAATTTTAAGCTCAACATAACATGCTGTATTTTTTAAACTAAATGTATCTAATGTTCACAAATAAAGATTGTCTGTTCATTGTCTGCCTGAAATTATGATTTACTATAATTTTAAGCCTTCACGTTTAAGATTGTGTGCAGGAATACTAAAACCAATGCAGATTCTTATTGTGTACATTATCACATTCAATTAATGAGAGCAAATACCATACATTTTTGATGGACTCTCCTACGCATTTTACTATTAGCACCTGCAGATGGCACTGTTTAGCCCCGGTGATTGCAGCAGAAAACAAACGCTCATATCCACACACACACACACACACACACACACACACACACACACACACACGAGAACGAGCGAGAGAGAGAGAGAGAGAGAGAGAATCAACACTTTCCGCCGCACACTCCCTTCAACACACATTTCATTGTCTCAAAGCCTGGAAAGGGGATTTACCGGGCATTTCTTCTCCCGTCTGAAACCTAATTTAAAACAACGGATTTTGTTCTTTTGTTGCCTTTAAACCAGCTGATTTCCATAATCGTGCACCGATAGTCTGAACGTGGATCTGCACCGGCTTTAACTGAGCGACACCTGCTCTCTCTCACACACACACACACGCACGCACACACTCCTTTTCGCTCTCTTTTGTCTCGCACATCTCTGCAGCTCCAGCCAGCAACGCTGAGGAGAAGGAAGAGCGGGGTGTACCTGACACCTACAGCCGCGCGTCGCAGCTTTCTTTTCCCACAGAAAGACCAAGGACTGCCTCCTTCTCTCTCCCGGTTGCCCGTGTGTTAGTTAACCGGAGCTTTGTGCAGTTTGAACGGGGATCACTGCTTCTGCTGGCAGAGTGAAAACTCTTAAAAATAAATAAATAGCAACAAAACACTGGATCTTCTAAAAACTGTTTGATTCACACCGACCAGAAGCCTTCAGGATTTTCTGACTGTACGAAAAAGGACTACACTTAAGAAGATGCGTCTCCCAGTACTTCTCTGTATGTTGGCGTGTCTGTGCGCAGCACCGGGCCCGGTGGCCAGGGCGGACAGAAGCTGCACCGATCTGCGGCAGTTCTACACCGGCAAAGGATTCACTCTAGCAGGGGTACCTCTGACAGAGATCTCCGGTGAGTTTTGAGGAAAATTACAGAAAAAAACTCCACACAATTTCATGCACTTCACTGCACTTAAGTTTTATAATTATGATGAAAAACATAAAATAGCTGACTTGCTCAAATATAAGGTGGTAGTTTTCCATGACATTACCTTGTTTTGTGTAATTTCTTATAACCTATGGCAACAGTAGGGATTTCTCTATTGCAATAATAATAATAAAATAATAATATATATATATATATATATCAGATTATTCTTTGGAAAGAGGATCAAATGCCTGGTTAGTGCATTGTGATTGCATTAAATGAGGATACATGTTAATAAACATGTATGCTTGTTTAACCAAGTTTTAAGTTGCATTCACTTGTTTTATTGTTCTACATACAGGTGTGCTTATATTATACTACATCTCAATTTGTGGGTCTTATTGTGCAATTCTGTAGCCTTTCTATACGCTCCTATTTTCCATTTCCCTCACTGAGCAATGCACCCATCCCGACTGAAGTGTTTCCCAGTCTATAGACTGTCCTGCACATCTCTATTATAGTCCTTTCTGGGGCCTTTTCATTGTCTGCTGAGGGCATGTGGGTGTAACCGTGTGTCTTGTGAAGCTATAATGGTCTATTCAGGGCATTTATGGTTGTTTGCTGATGTTTGCGCTGCAGGTGTGAATAGCGTTTAATGTGCTTTCTGCTCGTGGCTGCCGTAACTCCATATTGAATAGCAGTAGTACACTAATGTGTTCTAGGGCAGTTTTCATTGTCTGCTCTGGACTGTAGGTTTGTGTGTGAGTGTGTGGATGTGTGTTTATGTGTGACTGAATAAATGCTGAAATGGCTTGTTTTGTCATTTGCATGAACTAATAATTTAGGCTAGACTGAGGCAATATCCAATTACAAGATTACCTCAGAAAGCTCACATCATAAGCTGCTGTAACAAAGTTGAGCTGAACCAGAGAAGGGAGTAAGATTTGGGATGATTCTATTCTATTCTTTTGATTCATTCTGGTATCCTCTTCTGTCAGTCAGTCAGCCATCCAACCATTTAGGCAATCATGCATTTGATCAATCAGTCAATTACCCAGTCAATCAATTAATCAATCAGCTGGACACTCAGTCAGTCAACCAGTCAGTCAACCAGCCATCCCACATCAAAGTCTCTCTGTCTGACTGGTCTCCAGTCTTCAACAATGCTGATAAAACTGTCTTGGCCTTGAGGAAAGTACAGATGGGAATTGTGAAATTAAGTTGTTTTCCCCTTTAAGGTAATCATCTGTCGCTGTCTGTCTTTCCCTGTATTTCACCTAAAGATGTACAGAAAGCAGCGGCCTCACAAAGGAGGAGATGAAGAGAGGCGAGACTGAGGTGTGCCTGTGTGTTCAGTATGTAGGATCTGAAGGTCATTTCATGGTGTGTCAATGAAAATAGTCTTGTATGGGAGAGTGGGTTATTGGTATTGGATGTGTGTGTCTGTGTGTGTGGGCGTATGAGTGAAATACAGATCAACAAACAGACAAGAGTGAGGCAAAGACAGGCGGAGACAGAAAAAGAAAAGAAACAGACAGTGAGGTGGGTTGACAGAGATAGAACAAGTGAGTCACTCAAGGTCTCTGTCTCTGCTTCATCGACAACAGAGGAAGAGACCCGACACGATGCTCTCCCTCCCTTTCCATTAAAAACTCATCTTTTATTGACAGATGAAAAACACAATGCTTCAGTCACTTGGACCTTGATCTGCTCTAGTTATTTGAGCAAGAGTTCTTCCATCCCAGAACCCATTAAAACTGACAACCAGATATATAGGAACAGAAAGATGGCGACCAGCAGCAGAATTCCCCAGCACAGGTGTTCTTCAGTCTTTCTCATCTTAGAGACCCAAAGTTGGTAAATTTAGCTTTTTCCGCTCAGGGAGAGACAGACTCCTTTGCACTCCTGTGTCAGTGTCACTCTGGAGGATGTTAGTGTTTATCCAGGTTATATTTCTTATTTAAACAACATTTTTGTGCAACAGGCTGAGGTACTCATACTGCACCTGGAAAGGCCTCATGCAGAGACACATTAATATATGCAAGCATGTATCAGAACAAATAAGTGCTCAAAAGTAACTGCTTTCCATTCACAACTCTATTTTGGTATTTCTTTTCTTTTCACTTTCCCCAAAGGTTCAAACTGACCTGATTATGAAAACATTCAGGTTTGATGCCCATGCCGCCTGTCAGAACATATAAAAAGTCTTAAAACTGAAGGACAGAGTTATGCTGGATGAATAAGAAGGGTTTAAGGATAAAGGAGGAGGACTGGAATCTGTCTTTATCTTCAAATGTAAGATTCTAGTTAAAATCGTCAGTTTATAATTTCAAAATGGTCACTAAGCGACTTTGTTTTTACTCTATTTCAATATTTATGATTGTGTGATTTTGTAAACTGTAGCCTTCTGTCATAAATACATACTCATTCTGATACACTGGACATCTCTCCCTTTCCTAATTTGAATCCAAGGGGGATCTTACCTCATGAAGGTTGTAATAAAGTTATATATTAAAGAGGTGGTATTATGCTCATTTTCAGGTTCAAAATCCTATTTAGGGGTCGTACCAGAACAGGTTTACATGGTTTAATCTATAAAAAGCACCATATTGCTATAGGTTACTCAGGCTCTCTCCTTTTAGGACGGAGGAAGGAATGTTTGGGGATAGAAGGCGAGGGCATGATCATAGGTTAGAAATGAAACTGTCAAAGCATCTCCTAATGTGCGTTCCTAATGTATATGTTGTATATATGTATGCTTGTCACTTCATGTGAAATAAAAAAAAAAAAAGTAAGTTCAAAAAAAAAAAAAGCACCATATTTTTTCATACTGCACATTGCTGCAGCTCCTCTTTTCACTTCTATTTTTCATCCATAAAGTTTCGACTAAGCTCTACACCACAGTAACAACTTTATGTCCATTGACTGCCTGGAGGGTAGTTAGTGTTTGGAAAGGAGAGGAGAGGTGTGTGCTAAAGCTCAGTGTTTTTCTATCTGTGTTTTGTTTTTGGAACTAGCCACTTGGCTTTCATCCCTGTGACATCACAGGGATGAAAGGGAAACGGCTGGACTACAAAGGAGCTGTTTTCAGGCAGTTCAATATATACATTTACTTATATACAGATTAGAGTTGGGGGGAAAAATTGCTACAGCATAGTATCGCAATATTTTCCGTGGCAGTATTGTATCGATACATGGAGGTCAAGTATCAGTATTTTATTATATGAATTGTACATGAGAATGTTACTTTTTGGAACTAAAATAATAAAATTAGTTGCTTTTTCAGTCCACGAGAAAAAGAGCTTTCCTTTGGGGGCACAATTTGTAGTTGGAAAAAAGGTAATAAATTGCCATATAGCGCAGTATATTTAAAATCGCAATGGTATCGTATTGTGACATAAGTATCGCAACAATATCGGATCGTGGTCGCTCTGGTGTGCACATGTACATACACACTCATAAAATTATGCACATTCAAATAGGGAACATACACATGTGTTTACATACACATAGTATCCAAAACTAGCGCAATTATTGTAATTAGGGATGTCCCGATCAGGTTTTTTTGCCCTCAAGTCCGAGTCCGAGTCATTTGATTTTGAGTATTTACTGATACCGATTTGCAATCTCGGGATCGGATCTGGACATCCTTAATTGTAATGTGATGTGAATTTTATATGATCATGTAATATGTATGAGAATGTCATTATTTATAGTGTGCTCAATTTAACTAATGCACTCTATGTACTGATAAGATGTTATGGCCTTTTAAGCAGAAAAGCCCATCAAGGGGTCACAAATTAGCTTTGGTTACAAATGTTATATGCAACACATCTGTTATTGTAACCTGTTTTTTGGTTTTTGCATTGTCCCTGACAAATAATCTAAACATCTATTATAACTCAACGCATGCATATATGTTTCAGCCCTGTGGTCTTCCTATTCATGCAGGCTCACATCTGAGAAACAAAAAATCTCCTACTGATTTGGGACAAGACCGAGCTTTTGCTGGTCATGAGCAGTTCATGATTAGCATTATCTACAGAGTACAGTATTGGTAGAGAATGTTACTGCTACATCACTGGGTGACAAATGCCAGGATAGTACTCCACATATGAATGGGCACCATAGCCAAATGCAATACCTGCTTTTCATAACCTAAACAGAAACAATACTTCAGTTCCAGAGTTTGAGAAAATAAAAATGTTTTCTACAAAAATCGCCTTACATAAATTAAACAAATGTGACAAAAGTCTTACAATGTTTAAAGACTAAGCTTCTAGTTTTGATTTTCTACTGCAGTTTTGTAGTTTAAAAGTACTGAGGTTAATGATGAGGTTAGGTAGCCCCTAACTCTATTTGTACTTTTCAGTTCCATCAGACATCTATAATGACACAGCATTCAAAGTACCCCATGACAAAGAGATACAGTGTCAACACAAACGTGCATTAGAAATTAGTAAAAAAAATACAAAACTGTGGGCAGTAATGTTGTTATTGTGAGTGCTGGCATTTTGTCTTCTAATAAATATATATGCAAATTTTCACAAGTAATTTCTAGCTACTGTTACTACTACCAATTAACTTAACATCACTGCAATGAGTTGCATGGAGGAAAGTATTTTAAGACGAGCAATCAAAATTCTCTGTTTCTCTTTTTTTTCTTTAAATCCACAAAGTTGTTGTTAATGGAACAGAGCTTAGAAGTTTACTTGCAGATTTAAAAAGGATGCGCATAATGCACAGGATGCCAATCTATAAGGGAAGGAAAGGATTTTAATTTGAACACCTGAAACACGAAATTATGCTAGGTTTATAACAAATCTAGAGGACAGTCTGGATATGAAACTGCTAGGTATTAACAGGGTGAGACCTGTATATGATAAATATAATAATTCCAAAGTAAAGTAGTAAAAGTAATTCATACCCACAGAAAGGTCCCTATTCTTCTAACACCTATTGTCCTAAAGGTTTAACACCATGTGAATCGAAGTTGTCTTTCCTGCTGTCTGCCTGTCTGTCTTTGTGCCTGCAAGCATTTCTAACTGACACACATTGTGTCCTTTACCTACTTGGTCAATAGTTAAAGGCTAGCTTGTCCTATAGGGTGTGTGTGTGTGTGTGTGCGTGTGTGAGCGAGAGAGAGTCTGTGTGTTTAAAAGTCAGTGAAAGCCAACACCTTCTCCAGGCAAAGACACTTACTTTCATTCACATATGCATTGTCTGTGCGGAGCAGCACACACCCATTCGATCGTATGACACACAGAAACAGAGAGAGACTATGTATCCTGGATGCTTAATATTCTATATTGGGAAAAATTGAGTTTTGACGCCTGTGTGTGTGTGCGTGTGTGTGTGTGAGTTTGTGTTACGTGGCCTACATATTGGGTATTTGTTATGTTGTTACTTATTTGAAAGATCACAGGGGAGGATGTGTGTTCCAGTGACAGAGTTTAACATGATACACTGTATTTTAGGTCACATTACCTGTAGATTAGGATACTTAACAGGTTTGGTTACCAGCCATTAAGTCTTTAACAAGGCTCAGTCAATTAGGGCAGTGGTTCTCAAACTTCTCAAAGCACAATGCAGAAATACTAATCTCAAAAAAAACAACAAATTTCAGCATTTAGAATACAAAAGTATTGTGTATTATATTATTGCTATTATTATTATGATTATTGATGCATTAATGATGAAGACCCTGTGGTGTCAAAACCAGTCTGCTTATATATATATATATATATATATATATATATATATATATATATATATATATATATATATATATATATATATATATATATATATATATATGTGACAGTATATATTTAATTTAATAATACTGCCATAGTACCATGCCCAAGAATGTGAATTTAAGCCAGCTTCAGATTTTTACAGTTTATCTGCTGTGCATCTGCTGGTGATGTTGGCTTATCTGCCCACAGTGTCTGTGAAACCCTTGTGTGTGTGTGTGAGTGTTTACATTTGTGTGTCAGAGAGGAAATTGATACTGTCCGTCATCTGTCACACATCACATGTTCACTCAGGCGCTCACAGCACATGCCACCAAGTGCAACGCTGAATACCCAGTCCATACACACACAAGCTATACTCTATACTCTTCAATAACTTTTGTATTCCTCTTCTTTTCCCGTGTTGCCTGTCTTTTTCCTGCTTTCATCTCTGCATTGTTTTTCTAGACAGGCTTAAATCTATGAGTGCAGGGTTGTCTGCATCTGTGAGAGAGAAAGAGTGTGTGTGGGGTGGTGGTGGTGGTGGTGGTGGGGGGGGTGGGGGGTGGAAAGATCTGTTAAAAGCAGAGCTGTGAATCTTTCATGATGTCTGCTACAGCGACATGAGAGAGACAGACAGAGATAGAGGTGAAGATTAGAGGAAGGAGACCAGAAGGCAAATGAGAGGAAGAAGGGAGGCTCTCTTCTGGCTGCCTTTCCTGTCCTCTCTCCTTCCTTCTCCTTTCATAGACATGGAATAATGTTGCTAAAGCTGTTTTGATACTGAACCTGGCTTCTGAGTCCTTACAATATGTGGTTGTGTATGCAACAATAAATATTTATAAGGATCACGGAACTGGCCGAAGCTTTGGATTTCTTAGCATGCCTAAGTGGTGTGCATGGGACTGTACTAAGAGCAATACTCAGCATTTAAAGTGTTTTGAGGATGCAGTGCCTTTTTTACCCTTTCCTAAACCTCAAACACAAGAGTTAAAGCTTAACAAATTAATTAGTGAAAGTGTTTATATTGTGATCTGCAAACATTGGCTTATGGGGTTATATGTTATGTTAAAACCTCTGTTTATAACTACACATCTATTATGTAAAATTACCATATTGTGTAGAAGCTGGTCCTGAATGCTATCAGGGTTTAGGTTAATGTTAGCAGCTGTGTTCTGATTTTTATTGGATTTGGCAACATTTGCGCTTCAGCAACCCTATTCATCAAAAACACGGGTTAGTTCTTATCCTAGAAAGTCTTTTCTTGTTATGCTAAAAATGAAACCATACTTTTAAAAACAAACTTTAAAGGCTAATATTAAAGCAGCGAATCAGGGTTATTTTGTTAGAACTAAATAACAGTAATCTTGTTTCTTGTCATAGTTAGGACTAACTAATCAGCTGGTGAGGATGCTAATTTTTGGCCTGGAATCTGTAGCTTTAACTTCAGTCTATTTATAAGCATATATAGCCATTAAGTGTGTATTTAACACCCCTTTTACAAGATTATTGTTTAAAAACGAGTCAGCTGGAAACATTAAAATGTCAACCGAGATGTGTTTTTAACAAACTGATGTAGCTGATGTTAACTCATTTACATCAGGTAACATCAGCTAGCTAGCTAGGGCTAATAACATTGACAGTTGTCATTTTAGATGGAAAGGTTTACAGTTGTCAGTTGGAAATGCCTTTGTGTACTTTCTAAAACCAATGACCAATTGTTTCATAAAGAATTATGAGTGGTGTTTGCCACTGTTGTAAATTGCGTCTGTGGCACACATCACACATTTCCCTTCTACATATGAACGTATAGTTATTATCCAGACTGACTGTGGGTAATAGATTAAATTCCTCCATTGCCAACATATAATCAAGTAAAACTGGAGTGATAGGTTGTGGGGTTGGGGAACTGAGGAGCAAAAGTACAAACCAATAGAAGCCTTAACATCAATCTTTGCCCCTAAAATCAATGTGGTACAAGCCAGTATTGTTTTTCGATAACCTTCTGTCTTTCTCTTCCTCTACAATCCTCCCACTCTCTTTCTCACTCTCCCGCATCAGTTCCTACCTTTTCTCCTTGTTCTCTCTCTTTGCTTTAATGTTTACTTCCTTCTTCTTATCAGCTGCTATTTTTATTTTCTCCTCCTCCTCCCAGCCCTCCTCTAACCCCTCATGGGAGTCAAGCTTCCATCTGTTTTCCAAATGAAAAGATGAGCTGTTTGTCTGATGTGGTGGACTTGTGGTTGCTCAGTTGCTTTACGACACACTTGATGCATATGCTCCATGGGGTGTGCGTCTGGATTGAAGGGATGGAGATTTATTGGTATAACAAGCATTTAGGTAGTGAAAGGAACTGGTGCAGAACTGGTGGTGGAGCTGAAACGATTAGATTGTTATTTGTCAGAAAATTAGTTTCTAGCTTCCTTCTGGTTTTCATCTTCTGTGATAGTAAAAGAAAAAAAATCAGCAGAATAATTTAGACAATAAGAAAATATTATTTGTCGCTCTTCAGTCATTTATTACAGATAAATTCAAATTCAGCAAAGAGTTATAACAATTGCAGTATTGTCATTTTCCTTGTGCATTTTAATGTATACATTCATTGTCTTCCTCTGATAAAGATGAACTGGGTATCCTGAAATAATGCAGAACATCACTACATAAAGATGTGTAATAACTTACCCAATCCTTTAGAAATGCTTCAACTGAAGCTGAAGCAGTTTAAATAACTTCTTATGACAGTGAATAGAGACCGCGTGGATGAGACAGTGGATGAGATGTGTCAGCTTAGTGCGTTCACCTTGCGTTTCAGCTTACAGCTCGCAGCTCTGCATATTAACCGTCATGCACTGTGGTTTGTAATTTAAGGGAAGGACACAAGTGCAGTCTCCTCACTAGGTTACAGACAGACCTATTAGAGGATATACAGTGAGGCATTACAATGCCAACTTTTGTAATCCTTCACTAGTGCAGAATTGCTTCTTCTATATCCCTGATTTCTATTAATTCCAAGGACTAATTGGACTGTTTTAAATAAATAAAACTATTGTTTTTTATGCTGCTAAACTTTTGTAGCATCATAGTAGCTTTCAGTTCATCTAGTTTACTTTTGTATAGTTTTTATAGTGCAAGATTTCTATGTATGGTAATTTCCCTCTCGGGCCCTTCCCGAGTCGGGTCATCAGGGAGTTTCAGCTCACGCGGTCTGGCTATATACTATATTGACTGTATAAGCTGGTTTCAGGATTGCCAAGAGGCTAACAGGTTTAGAGCCCAAATGAAAGACACAGGGAACTGGCAAGTTTAGCTCTTAAAGGGGACCTATTGTACTGCATTCTCAGTGCTATATTGTATGTATGGTAGCTTTGCATAATTCAAAGTAAAAAAAATCTATCCTAGACTGGCACATCATGCAGGCCCTCATTCCAGCCTCTGTCTGAAACAAGCTATAGATGCTCCTGTTTTCTTTCAGGAGGAAACGACACAAGCTGGATAACAAACACATACAACTGACGCAGACAACTTCAAACTTAAACAGTAATCAGGGCACGATGCTGAAATGAGGACCAAACAGACAGAGCAAAAGTGGCGAAGATCCTCAGGAGGCTGACAAAGGTGAGACCTCTCCAGAGGTCGGGCAGGAGGCTGATGATGAGGGTGGAACCTATGTGGAGTTCAGCAATGAAGGCGGGTATCCTCCGGATACAGGGATGCAAGACTGGAGGTCAATGGCAGGATAGCTGGGCTGGTGACAAGCAACAGGGCTGCTGGGCTGGTGACCAGTGACATGCTGTGAGCCTGGGCAGTGTTGAGAACGAGTTGCAGGTCAGCAAGGCTCTGTGAAGCTGGACTGCAGTGGGGACAAGAGACAGGGTAGTGGATGATCAAGGGTTGAGGAGAGGTTTAAGCTGCTGACACTGGAAGCCATAACATCTACTTCTCCTCATATGACCTCCACAAGTCCCTGTGAAGATGGCTAGAAGAGTCCCCTCAAAGACATGCTGGAAGTCAAGGTGGCTTGAGGTGCAGGCTTATCAGGTAAGCAGGTAGCCAGGCAAGGCAGACAGGTAGCTGCTGAAGCACTAGCAGGTCTGGAAACAGGCAGGCAGGCAGGATAGGCAAGTGGCTAGTGGCCGAGACGATAGCAAGTAGACAGGCAGGCAGGCCATGCTGACCCAGGTTTGACTTAAGGCTGCAACTAAAGGCAAAATGGGACACATGTTGGTCAACCAACTGAAATCAGAGACTGTTATGCCTAAATCTTTACGGAGTCCTGCCCCATCAAACATTTCAGATCAAGCAATCAGAGCAAGACTCTAGCAAGATTCAACCAAAATTCAAAAAATGCACTGCAGAATGTTCAAAGTGTAATACATGTATGTATATAGCCCTTTTTATATAAATAACTGTATAAAGCCTATTGTTTTATTTTATTTTGTATGATACTATATTTTAATACATATTTAATTATCTGTTAAGTTCAGTGTGTGTAGCATGAAGCGACTACAACCTTGTACCTTGTAAATGTGGCGTGTATCCCAAACTCTAAATGTGTAGTATCAGGAATGAGACCCCATAAAATCAGTAAAGGAAAATGTAATTTGTCAAGTAAAAACATGAAAAGATATCATGTATTCACCTGAAAATTTGTATTCTACAGATCGAGTTTATTTTGCATGCAACAATATTTAGCGTCAAATTAGACTCAGCATGTTGAATGAGTGGCTGTACATTTGTTCAATGTACTGTACAGTTACCAGGGGAGACATTACATAATTGCAGCTAATCAGATAGTTTGTAAGTATTTTCCTCAAACCCAAGCAGGGTTTTTATCTGTTTTATATCTTGAATGGTCTCTTCAGAAGAAAATATAGAACACAGTGCTTTTGTACAATGGATAATTCTGTTAGTGTAAAAGCCACTAAGTGTCCTCACTGACAGGTCACAACCACACACGCACATCCAGATCGCTGATAGGATCACCGGTGAAGAACATTATCAGAGGCAGATCTCATTGAGTGTGACTGGGTTTCTGTAGCATGTGTATCTGTCACTGCTCTACAAGGTAAAACAAACAGGCTTGGTGCCGGTTTCCAATAGCAACCGGGTCATTGATCATCTTTGATACATTACATGTTAGCGGAGTGAAAAGATGATTGATTTTAATGTTGAGGAGTGGAATTAAAAGGACAGATAAATAAGGGATCACGCTGTTGCTTTAAGCTGAATCCAAGTGTTAGCGCTGTTTCATGGGAAGAGTAAGTTGGTATTTTTTTATAATTGCACACACACACACACACACACACACACACAAACACACAGACTACAGACTCGGCTTGTCAACTGCTTGTCACCCCTTCCCCCTACACGGGATATCATAAAAGGTGTGGTTAGTTAATAGAGAACCTGAGACCAAGCTGCTTCTGAAGAAAGAATCCATCACAGTGTGCGTTACCATGTGTTTCTGTGCATGGGAGGCTTAAAAAAGTCCTATAATTAGACATGTTGCTGTCAAAATTCAAACTCTATGTAGGCTACGCCTGCTAGTTTGTATTTCTATGAGCTTTACTGTGCTCTGTTGAGCCAGTCTTTCTCATACTTTTATCATGTTAACCTCCTGAGTATCAACTCAGAGACTATTTCATGTTATTTTTATTGTTATTTTTATGGCATTTCTGCTTTATTAGATAGTTTGCCTTCAGGAGTGACAGAGATGTTTATTTGATAGAGGTGGCGAACTGCATAAAAAAGGCTCCTTGGCTCATAACAATTTGAAGACAGTGTGCTTCATAGCCTGACGATACACCAGGGTACCCATATAACTTTTTGAAACGTTGCACACTTTGTGCAGAAGCTCCTGCACAGTTCTCACAGATACTTGCCCAGAGGCACCATGGGAGACATAATAATGAATTTCTTGGAATAGACCTTTAAGCAGGAAAAGATATTTAAATACCTGCTTTGCATTTTCCTTACTTTTAGTTTAAATTTTGTCAGACATTGATTTTTTAGCCAGTGAAGTTATACATCAGTAAACATTTTGATTCTTCTCTGGCTTTGACAAACCCTAAGTTTTGTGACAAATTGCCATGACTATTGTATGCCTAACAAGGCACATGGTTGGTGGTATTCCAGGTCCTGCTCTTTCCCTTGGCAGATTGCATCTAAATACCACATATAGCAGCTCACAAACCTAATTAAGACCTGAAAATAGAAATGATAGATAGTGGGTTTTTCCAATAGTGACATGTAACTAAGAGACAGTTCAGTCTGGCTTGGTGAAATGATTGTTGAGGATTACCGTCCCTGTCGCTATATAATGTTTTCTCTTGAATATTCAGTCTGACTTTGTGGTCATTTTAGCCATTTTCTTGTCGGACAGAGGGATATTTTCCCCTAACCAATCCCATTGGTGTAAATTTCAGTTGACACAGAATATTGTATAATTGCAAGGAAAAGATAATGTTTTTAACATTGATGAAAGACGTAATTAAAGGTGTTAAAGTACTTGTACAAAGTAATATTCAACACCATATCTTCAAAGTTAACTGACTACACTGAAAGCACCATTGTCACTTTAGCTGTGATATACAGTATGTCACTACCTGGTTAAGGAAAGCCTCTTAAAACAATCATAATTTCATAACTCTGTTGCATATAGTTGGCTGCTGAGCTGTTAATCTTAGAAACAGTTCTTGTATGTGCTTAGTTTTGTCCTGGACTGAATGTCACAGCTTGAACGTGCTGAAACTACAACTGAACAGAAGACCACACTTTAATGACACAGCTTTATGAGCGGGGATGTGTTCACTCACATACCAAAGTGCATTTGAATGCTGATGTTCTTCAAACTGAACTGAATCAAACAATTTGAGTTTCTGCCTAAATCAGCTGAAAACCGCCTGTAAAGCTGTTTGAATTCATCCAGGCTTTTCATTTGCTATTTTTCTGGCTCTGGCACAAGAAGATGACATTCTTCGTTCCTACACAGCTCTGGTTGCCTTGGTTGTTTTTACCGTCAGTTAGTGAGGACAACACTAGCCCTATTTGAGTTGCTGAAAAAATCAATGGGCAGCAATTTATTCATGGTTCTGAAACCAGGATAAGGAGAACCAACTTCATGCTATCTAACTGTAAAATCTACCCCAAGACTAGACTATTCTTATTTTCCATAGTAACCCAACTGCATGAGAAAGCTACAGTCTAGTGATGTTTTCCAAACAATGACATGATTCATCTTTTTGTAGATCATACAGCCAAAGTTGAATGAAGTTGAAAAAAGTAGTACAGAGGCCTGTTATTGCTTTAGTGAAACTTCCAGCTTGCTTGATGCTTTTGTCCAAAACCACGTGGCTTATCTCCAAGCAGCTCTGATCCGGCAGTCATTGCCACATTCATTCTGTTTCTCCACTGTTCTGACATTAAAGGTTTGACCTTGAACTGTCTGAGCTCAGGCTGTGACCTAATGTTCCCTCATACACAGGGATTTTATGTTCCCTGCTTAGAAAGAACATTGATGTCGAGTTTGCCTCTGATGTGCCACTTTAACCGCCCACCTACCACACAAACACACCATACACACGCAAATTCATATATTCCCACATCACGTTTGAAACATCCCCATCACAACTACCAACACTGTGCTATTGGATTAGGGGCTGATGTCTAATCCCATGCTAATCCTGGCCTGTTAATCTATGTGTTAGCAGTTCTTAGCTCACAGCATGATACCTAACTCACTGACCTTGCCTCTGAGGGCATAACACACAATCTCACTGAGTTATTTCGTTTTTGTTTCTGTCTGTTTGACCCTTGCTCACATGTTTAAACTTGCAGAAACTCATTATTTCCCAGGAAATCTGCTTTTGATTTGTCAGGGCAAAACACTCTCTTGTCCACAGTGAACTGTCAATAAGAGCTAATCCCAACAGTCAAAGATAGCTGACTTGACCTTTGACTTCATCAGAGTGTACCCATACTTGTGCAAATGTGCACAAGCTGACTTTCTCCAGTCACCAGCTGGCACGTGTTGTGCTTTTTGCAGACTGTGAGTGAAAGGGAGTAAAAGTGGTAGTTAGTTTAAGAGCCTTTAACTACCCCCACAAATGACATAGTATTATAGTATTATACAGTGAAGTTGGTGCCATGTGCACACACACACTTGCTGGGCAGCAGACAGGGCTGGACTTTGGGGTGGTGGAGTATTTTTGGTCCGGTAATAGTATAAAATAAGGTAAGGTTCAGCCAAAATGCTTTTTGCCTACACCTCCCTCCCCGTCTCTCTCTGCCTCTTTATTAGGTCTTTTTTTAACTATATTTTTTCACCCCCTTTTTTATTTTTGTAGTCTGGTTTCAAGACCTTCAAAGCATAAGAAATAAAATATTTCATTCCTCAGTGTTGCATGATGCACATCTGCATAGCCTGAACAGCGTGTTTTCAGAGCAGCAGCAGCAGCTTCAGTCTTCCTTCTGTATCTACACAGGATGTGTTCAAACACACTATTCAGTGCACGGGGGTGAGTGCTGTGTGGCAATGCACAACACACAATCACTGTAGTTATATGCATAAAATGGACGTTTAATTGTGGATAGCACTTGTACCTGAGCCGTTACTCAGTCTGTATTAATTAAAATAGAAGCATATCAAAGACACGTGAGATGGATGACTGCAAATTAGTGTTAAAATAAGATCTTCATATTGCTTTTTGAGTTTATGATCATATAAGACTCAGAAAGGCAGCAAATACTCACACTGGAGAAGTTAGAACCAGGAGATGTTTGTTTTGGAACTTTGGTATATTTGTTTGACATAGATTTAAGGTTAACCAGTAATCCAAATATCAACTAATTTACATCATTTCCCCTTCAATTTGAATGCAATCTGCAGTTACAAGAGGATGTTGCACCATTCTTATACTTCTCATAAAAATGCATATATTGATATTAGCTGCAAGACTAGCAGCCTCATTGATTTGCATGTTTAAATAGCTCTGCTTGCTGTTGAAAATTGTGATGAACTGTCACAAAACTGCAGGGAAAATCATTTTTGGATCAATCAATTATGCATTTATTTGTGAGAAAATGTGAATATAAAAACAAGTATTGTGACTTCAAATGACAAAATCACAGAGAGAAGATATAAACTAGAGATTTATTAGACACTTAGAAGTAGATTACAGTTGTAATTTATTACATTTCCCCTTTTTTCTCTTTGCTTCTGCTTCTGTCTCCACTGATGATCTTTAACTCCTCCCTCCCCCTCCCACCTCTCCCTCTTCTTTCATTTCCATTTTATTGCCCTCTCATCCCTCCGTCTCTCTGCTCTTTCATCATTACAGCTCCGTGCCCCCACCCCACCCCCAACCCCCACGCTTTTCGGTGGATAGTAAAAAGGTAAAAGTGTACTCTGGGAGGAAGGCCATGTGGAACGTTAAATCACATACAGGTGCCCTTAAATAGTGAAGAGAGCGGAACTCACACACATACATGCACACAGACGTACCATCAGCTCCTCATTTAGGTAGCAGTAATTTGCTGCAGTAAGTGACAGCGTTATTGTAAGACGCTCATTAAGAAAGGGAAGCAGCGAATAAACGTCTAACTGAAGGGAATAAATTCAAACCACTGCGCCACTTTTACTGCTCAGCATTAAGCTGCTTTGATGTGGTGTGTGATGGTAGAGCTGGGGCAGACTCAGGGCGTGTGAGTATGTGTGTGTGTGTGTGTGTGTGTGTGTGTGTGTATATATGTCAGAGTGTAGTTATGTCCTCCAACAATGACTTTACATTTTATTTGTAATGTGGATACTGTATAATGTGATTTTTGCTTCTCATGTGTCATGTATGTGTGCACTGTACTGTGTGTCTGTCCTTTACAGCAGTGGTTCTTAACCTGGGGGCTGGGACCCCCCAGGGGGTCGTGACCTGGTCACAGGTGTGTCGCGAGAAGACACACAAAAAAAAAAAACAACTTAAAAAGAACTAGACGGACTGTAGATGTGAATGGAATCACTTTGGGTGAATACTGTAAATCTTTTGCACTGTTAAATCCAGTAGGTGGCAATAATGCAAACCTCTGTAAAATGACAAAGAAGAATCAGACCCCAATCAGACAGAAAGCGCTTTGCAGGTTCAAAAACGCGAGGCGCACAGCAATGCCTTTTTTGGTTGAATTTAGAAAAGAGCAAAGCACAGCAGTTTTTTAATGTTGCTAGGCAACCACGAACCAGCTGTCCTGTCAGTCTAATCAAAGATTATAGCGCCAGCGATCTGTAGGCCTAATTTTTGGTTTGCCGCTAAGTAATAACGTTCAAATTAGCAGAAACTTGATCACAACTCACAGAGTCTTTAGTTGTTAAAAATATCTGCTTTAAAAAACAGACAATCGGAGAGCGTCTGCTCTGGCATTGTTTGAGTGTGTGAGGTGTATAAACACGCAGGAGACAGCGAAAGGGACATCTGTGTGGGCACGAAACCCAGGGGAGAAACTACTGGTAGTAGCCTACCAGTTGGTCCAGGGAGGGACACAATCCAAGCAACTGTAAACATCCGTCAGCACAACTGCCCGTCTCTTCATTCATTAGATTGGACAAAAGGAAAAACACGAATGTCAGGCACAAGCTGAATTTTTTTTCAACTCTGTGCGCTCAGGGCGCTCATTCAAAAATGCAAAGCGCAGCAGGCGGCCAAAACGCAAGGCCCAATGCAGAACGCTCACTGCTGGTAGAATACAATTTTAAAAAGGCAACAAACGCATTCTGTGTGATCCACGCAGTGGGGTCGCGAAATATTTTCAACTACAGAAAGCGGTAGGACTGCCAGAAAGGTTAAGAGCCCCTGCTTTACAGCTTCAAGGGTCAGAGGTCAGATCATGTACCATGAGAAAGCTTCCACAGTAACACGGTGTGAGGTCACTTCTTATGACAAACTTTCATCCCTGCAGGAGAGAGAGGGATGAAAAAAGAAAAGGGAGGATGTGTGGTTGAAAGGAATGAGGCAGTGGCATTACAGGACATGGTGGGAAAGAAGAAGAAGTGATAAAAAACTGATTTGAGATGAGGATTTAAAAGTAAGGCAGAATGGACAACAGTGTGAGGAGATATTTAAGGGAGGACAAAATGACTGATGGACTGGATCGAAAAAGAAGAATCCTGAAAGAGAGAAGAACAAAGGAAAAATGGAAAGAAAGTGCAAAGGTGGCTTGTTGGGGTGGCAGCCTGTTTATGAGTCTGTCTAGTTATATTCCATCATGTGGGATGTTGAGTGACACTGAACATGGATGGCTTTAATGATGATTTTGACAACAATGTACTTCAGACTCAAATGCTCATTCCATCAAAAGAGTGACGTTTTTAACCAGCTAGTGGCATGGTTGTAGGGAGGGCAATGTTGGTCTCTTGGTTTCCCCATCCCTTTGGTATATGTCCTAACAACTATTGGGTGGATTGACATTACATTTTATGACTTTGGTAAACCCATGACTTTTCCTCTAGCGCCATAGGAAGGTTAATTTTTTTGTGTGTGAAATGTCTCAACATACAACTAATGGACTGAGGAAGATACCCATTTCCCCTTCAGGATGAATTCTAATAACTTTGCTTTGATCCCCTATAATAGCTGAGACCTGAGAAGCAGAGACAATGCTACATAATGGACCAAGGGCAATATACAGGTTGTAAACAAGCCTACCCTTTAGCCAGATGATATAAACCACTTTATTTGAAGGTGGAACTAAAAGTAAGCATCTGCAATAATCCGTCAATGTAAAGAAAAACTGTGGGCCTACAACAAGTACTGTTAGACAGTGTTGACAACTAAAATGTTGTTCTGTTAACTGTAAAGCATATTTATGACAGTTTGGCTAATAATTGTATTATTATTATTATCAGACAAATTTATTATTATTTTATCTCTTTTGTTTTCTCTTCCAAACCAATTTGCCTAATGGGGAAGATATGTTTTAAATTTGTCTGAACATCTGATTTCTTGCTCAGTCTGACTTATTTTTGGCGATGTCGCCAAGTTTCCGCATCACTGCAATTAACTTGGTGAAAACAATGTTAGGAATATTGATACAAATGATGGCCAGAACTATGAAAAACTGATGAACTGGAATTACCATTTAAAATGCCAGGAAGTGATGAAGTACTTTAGCAGCTACAGGAAACATGGTACTTTGAGAGTATTTTTTTCATTCTCTTAAATGGACAACAGTGATGCTCCACCCTGTCGAGCTGTTTGTCAAACTCTGATTTTCCTTTGTCAGCTGCTAAAGCAGGTTGAGCAACGGTCTAACATCTGTAAACTAGTCATTTGAGAGACTTCAGTTATGCTTTACAGTGTGCTGATTCAGCTCCAGCGTATGCCCGACCTCTGTGAAAGATTAGCTTGCTGTGTTGGTGCAGGTTAGATGCATGTTGCTGAGAGTGTAATTGGTTTTACACGTCTCATTTAACCTGCTCGATGCCTCAACAATCTCAGATATTGGAAACATCACTTTAGTTTCTCAAGTAAAACAAAATTGATCTTGTGTTTTTCATTGTGCAGAAATAGTCTTTAATTACTTACAATTTAAAAAGTGCAACTTTTAAGTAGTTCTGCAAAGTTCAGCTTTTTAGATACCTAATTATGATTAGTTATAATTGCAAAGACTGGTTGTTTTGTGGGTTTTGTCTTAATTCAAAACATCACAGATAAATTTGTGGTAAATAAAAGATGTTTATTTGTTTTAGGACAGTTCCTCAGTTTCTACAACACCTAACGCTTACTTGCTACTGCACGTTAATATGTTTATATCACATATTAGTATAAAAGCTGTGGTGTGTGTGAGATAGTCTGATAACGTGTGTGTATGTGTGTGTGTATTAGAAAGATAAGAGATTATCTTGTCTGTAACTTACTGTATAGCCTCAGGGTATTATGTTTGTGTAACATTAACATTAAATGTGTCCCTACCTTTGTGTGTTTTTGTTATGTGTGTATGTGTATCTCTGTGTTTGTGGATGGATAAAAGCTTATACATGCAATTTAAATAACTGGTGCACGTGTTTTATGAAAGACAGTGACCTGATCTTCTTATTGTATGTCTGGTGACCCTGATCCACCCAATCAAGGCCACAAAAGGGAGGGGTGTGTTTGTTCTCATAAGCTCCCATACAATGATGGAAATGGGCCTTTTTCCATTTAGTAGTATTTGTCTTACTCTATAGATGTATTGTTATGTTGCATATATAGTGGTTTATGATTTATTAACTGTAAGAAATAAACTGACTGTAAGAGAAGGACACAAACCAAAACCGCAAGTCATTAAATGAAATTATAGCAAAAAGCGACAAGGTGTCCTACTACAAGGAGAAAGCAAAAATATACTAATATAAAATAAAGTGAAGTATGAAGTGCATTATTGCTGTGGTTACCTGCAATATACTGTAAAATATCTACTTATGCTATTCTGAGATATAATTTCAAATAACACAGCAAGCAAATCTGAAAAAAAGTATTCTCTGTGGCCACATATGTTTGTGTCAATATATAGTAATTCTACTGAACTAAAAAGTAGAATTATTTGATTCCATTGAAGAAAAAAGAAACAATTCAGCATTGTGGGAAATATGGTTATTCGCTTTCTTTCTGAAAGCAAGGTAAGAAGGTCAGTACTGCTCTCATGTCTGTGCATTAAATATGGAGCCAGGCGGTGATTAGCTTAGCTTAGCATAAAGACTGAAAACAGGGCGGAACAGCTAGCCTGCCTCTATACAAAGTTCCAAAAATCTGCCTTCCAGGACCTGTAAAGCTCACTAATTAACATGATACGTCTCATTTGCTTAATCAACACATGAACAGTAATGCAAAACTGACAATTTTTGGGAGCCAAGTCAGCTGTTTTCCCTGCTTACAGTCTTTATGCTAAACAAGCTTTGTGGTACTCTGTAGTGAACGCAAAGATATAAGAGCTATGGTTTCAAAATACTCATCTAAGTTTGCCACAGAAAGCAATAAGCATATTCAGCAAAATGTCAAACCATTAATAGAAGACAGTGGATTCAAAATACAGATGGCACTAATAATTACAGTCACATGATCTCAGTAGAAATAATCTAGCTTAATTATTGCTATAATTTTAATAGGGCAATTCATCATAGTTAATCTAAGATCAGTGCTGATCAGGTTTATTGCACTCTAAAACCTAAGCTCACCTACATAAAGTCCAGCTCAAATTAGCCAAATTATATACAAATAATCTATCTCACATTCTCTTGGGAAAATGTATTAAATATTTGCAAATTAATTCTAGTCACTGATAAATACTGGATAAAAATCGATATAATCAAATTGCCTTGTCATTTAGCAGAGGAACAATTTGTGAGAAAAAAAATCTTCTCATGAACATTAAAAATGCATTTCACCAGAGGGGGAATACCAATTTGCTGTCTGTAGCCAGAAGCCAAACCAATAAGTATTTCTGTGTCTGACATACAAGCCAGCAGCATGGCACCATAACAAGGAAAAAGAATAACAGTCGAGAGCAATTCATTAATTCCAAGCGTCAAACAGAGGTCAACAGACAGCCGCTGTCAAGCTTTTAAATAAATTGCTGTTTCAGCAATGCCCTGTCTTTGATTAAATCTGGTTGTTGCCAAAATTAATGTATTTGGCTAGATAGGGGTTTAATTTGAGTTTCAGTTAAGATGGTTCTGTGCAACAACAGCCAAAAAGCACATCACCTCTGAAGCGTACATAACGCCACGCTTCCAGTTACGAGTGGTTTCAGCTTTTTTTCTGCCTGGCTGGGTGGCTTCATGTCAGTCTGCAGTGCGGTGCAGGATACGTGTTTACCTGCTTGGCACATGTGCTGAGGCTGACTCACTTGTTGAGACTGGTTCAGGTATGTTGGGGTGGCCACAAGAAATGCAGGGGGAAAAAAGGGAGACAGAGCACAGGGGTGTGACAGAGAGAAGAAAGTGAGAGCCAGATGCTTTTGATGGGAAAAGGAAATGAATGGCTTAGCAATGTTGTCTTGATGTGGTCTCCATGGCGACAAGTGTAAGCTGCGCCAGGAAAAACCAAAAACAAGTTTTGAATTAAATGGATTCACTAATGATTAAGTGCAAAATACCCTGCAGCAGAACAAGGTTTTCCAATGCAGCACTTAGCTCCAGGAGGGCTGTGGGAAACTTAATGAATTTATACCCATAAATATTACATCAGACGTTTCCACATAATCAATACTAAAGAATTTCCCTCATCAGGATTCACGTCAGTCTAATGAGGTCAATAAACTATTCCTCGAATAATAAGCATTGGCAATCTGAGTTTGAATAGATTATACCATTTCTACATCTTTAACTTAGAGTTTACAGAAACCAAATTAAGGCCAAAAGTTGTTAGTCCCAGAGCTGCTGGTAAAATGTACGTGGAGAAAGTGGGTGAGCCATGGCCAAAAATAGGAGGCTGTGACTGAACTAAGGAGCACTCAGGGTTAATTGAGATGATGTTCATGACAATGTGAAGCCGGATTTTACTGGACACGAGCAAGCAGGCCCATGAGACCTTCCCTGGATACATAAATGTTTAAAATCTGAGTGGGTGATGAAGCTTTTAAGTTAGATTAGTTCTATATGTTACTTTTCTTGTTTTATCTTGTGTTTCATAATTAACACATTTTAACTGTCAGGAGCGTGAGACAATGTCTCTTCTCTAGCAGTGCAATCTCAACTTTCATCATTGTTAACAGAGCTGCATGAAAAGGTTAAAGGTAGTGAAAAGTCATCACACCTTCACTGCAGATGTTTAGCCACCACTGAACTCTATTTACTCCAGCTTTTGCTTTTTTGTTTGGCCAACAACTTCGGATTATGCGCCCATGCATCAAAGAGGGGGCTCAACTGTTCATTGCTACAAATAGAAGCAGGGAAAGCAACAAACGTAAAGTTCTATAACGAATCCTGGTGGCAAGCCGTTTTTCCTTCATAACTGGTCATTTGAAATTGTATAAATAAAATAAAAAGCATTCTTGAGAAAACTACACCCACGCCATCACACTTCCTGTTGATAGCCCTGAGGGAGTTTAAACTGAAGCTCTGCATATTTATAACTGTGTGTGTATTTCTGTGCTCTTGTAATTCTACTGCATCTTTGTGATGACCAATTCTGTCTTAGACCATGGGAGGGAGAACTTTTTTTCTGGTCCTCTTTGAAGGTTTAAACTAAGGTCAGAATGAGAGGGTTAAGTAATGGTTTCTTTTTGCTTCCCCAATGTCACATATCAGTTTGGAATAGGGCACCGAAGGCAATGTTTAGGCTGGTGTACTGCACGTCACTAAAGCCTCTCCCATCCAATTAAAGCCCAATGGAAAGGAGGGGAATAAAGCCAGCTTTACCTAAGCTAGTACCACAAAATGGTAAAACTGGTGAGGTGAATGCAAACAGTAGGATAAGATCCGGAGATGCTCTTCAAAAAATGGTTGGGGTTAGATGCCAAAGAACTGCTTGTTGGACACACACACACACACACACACACACACACACACACACACACACACACACACACACACACACACACACACACACACACACACACACACACACACACCATTCTGACAAGGTTATTGGGGTTGAGATGCATCCGACATTTTTTGTAAGGTTCCAAAGCCAACAACAATAGAACAAGCAGTCCCACTTCAGCAGAAAATGGCCAAGTGTACAAAGGTGACACAATGGTGCCAATTTGAAATCCTCTCTCAAGCCCCCTTTTTCATTCTTCATAAAACTATTTCTGCCACCTTTCATGTGTACCACTAAGTGCACCACTATAAATGCCTTCCAGGAGAAACTTTCCAAAAGTGTGTGTCATTATCCACTTTTGAAGGATTCATTGTATCTCCCCCCTTCTGTATGATGACAAGCTTTTCACACTTGCCCATTCTGAACAGCTAACATGTATGCCTTTAGATGTGGTCGGACAACATTTTTGTACGAACAAGTTTGTTTTAAGCACACTGACCTTTTATCATTTGGGTTAGAGGGATGTACTTTTAAAGGTTGCTTGTGATGCTAAGGGAAACAAGAAAATATTTAGATGTACATACTACTTTTCAAACCTCAACAGGCAACGAATGGGTGACAAAAATCCTGGAAACCAATTTATATTACTACTTTTTCTTTTCCTATTGCAATTGGTCTCAACTCCTGTCCCTTTGTCTCTCCCCTTCTTGCAATACTCTTAGCAACTTGCTTATCTCATCTGAACTGGGCCTAAGGCACTAAATGTATCATGTCAATGAGGGTCCCCACAAGTGTAGTACAAACCTGTGTGTGTTTGTCCCTCAGGATGCGGACTTAACTAAATATATGTTGATGCTTGAGGGCAGACACACTGTGAGCAACCAAATTACTTACAGAAAATGATTTTATTTGACTCAGTCATCTCCTCTCCTCTCCTCTCCTCTCCTCTGTTTTGCTTCAAGACATTGTTTCGCACAATTTTGATAATCTCACTCTCTCACTTTGTGCAAATGGTTGCCCAAAGGGCAAGGACTTACTGTATTTCCAGATGCCTTGAGCTAACGTGCGCTATATTGGACCGTCTGGCCTTTTCATTTACTGTATCTATCTGCGTGTATTAGCATGTTTGTAAGTTTGCTTTTTGGATACGTGTTAGTGTGTCACTGCTGTGCTCACTTCTGTCTTTCCAAGTAAATTAGGATTTTATAGCAGGATGCCAGCTGCTTCCATTACCATGCAACCCAGGAATGCAGTAAAGAATATGCGTCTGTGGTAAACGCCCTGTGTCGGTAAGCAAACCAACAACAAAATACTAACGTTAGCTGCAGCACATGAGCCCCCAGAACCCCAGAATAAGAATCTGTCCTTATGCCGCCTGCCTATAAAGCCTTCTAAGATGTTGTTAGAGAGGTGACCTGATCAAAGAAAATGTTGACACTGACGTAAAATGATACCTTAGATCTCTGCGTGTCTCACGCCTCCACTCCTCTCCTCTCTTTTTTAGCTTATAATGTTCCAGTTTTTGTGGAGAATGTGTTATTTTAAGTCAAGCTGAAATTTGAATAAAATTTATTATTCTAAGCCATTCTTTGACATGTTTGTGGAAAACTTCAAACCTCTGCGTAGGTATTTTCCATGGCAATGGTTTTAGAACTGCCATTGCAAGGATAAACACAGAGGCTGGATTAACAACCCAGCAAATCAGTTGGATTTTTTGATCATTTGATTAATCACATTACTGTAATCATTTATTTCAAAATTTACATGGTGCATATTCTTAAATACTGATTTTGTGATTTTGCGAGATTTAGATCTTAGTTTATAGTGCTAGCTCAGTTTCTAGTAAAAAATTTGACTTATTGAGTTATATGTTGTAGTGTGATTTGGCCACTGTAGCACTGCAGTACCCCTTTGTGATGAATAAAGTACTCTACCTATATTCACAAAATGCTTAATCGCCATCCTGAAAAGCTAATTATTAAGTAAATAAATCCTAACTAAAAACTACAATATGACTCTGGTGTGTGTGCTGTCCACTGTCCAAGTGCTCTCACAGTCGTGTTTCTCCTTTTTTGATAATTATATAAAGTCATAATAAAAAAATAAAGTCATTAATAATACACTTACATTTTGGATTGTGAAAATCGATTCAGAATCATAAAAGATAATAATTGCAATTCTTATGTGAATCGATATTTCCCTCCACCACTACGTATCATAATAACAGCACTAACTTTGCCAGTTGGTATCAAAATGGTCCGCCACTTGAGAGACACTAATGTGAGGGCAATCGTACATACAAGCATTTTTGGTAATTACAGTTTTTGACCAAATACGTAAACAAATTAAAACAAACCAATGAAATATAGACTGATTTCCTAGTTCTTTGTAAAAATTAATTTTCAGTTCGACTTAAAACATGGCTAGTGACAATTTTGTTCGGAATAAATAACAATATCATTGCAATTATTGTGGTGCTATTTTAATTGATTATATGAGTTTGTTCAGGTGCTGCTTGTCATTTTCACTAGCATATTTTAAAAACAAAAGACTTTCCTCAGATGAACATCAGCAGTCACTGATAAACACAGATGTGATGTCGTAGTTCTCTCTGAAAACAAGATTGACAGGATTGTGGGAGTTGCGTGAAAATTCACAGCTAAAGTGTGAGGAGCAGTTGCATTTTGAAAAGCTTTTTCCAAATTTGAACAATCAGCTAAGTAAAAAAAACAGGTGTGTTTAGCTTTTAGTGATTTTGTTTGATGGTGTTTGGCTTCAGAGGAGTGAAGCATCTCATCGCAGACTGACTGACCTGCACTTGACACCTGAGGACTGAAGAAGTGAGAATATTAAATGGGTGTCCTGGTCGATCTGTGGAACGAGTGTGTGCATGAGAGTTCAACTCCAGCTCCAGACTTGTATTCCACTTTTCCTTGTTCCCTCTTGCATTTGTTATAAGGCAAAAAAACATCTTAAAACATATCAAAAAGAATGTGAGAAAAGAAGGAAGTAATGTCCTGTACTATGGCTACCTTCTAACTTCTCTGTCTCTCTCATATATAAACAACACACACACACACACACACACACACACACACACACACACACACACACACACACACACACACACACACACATACCCATACCAGCCAGTGCCAATGAAAGATTCATGGTTCATGGTGGAGTGATGATGAAGGCGTCTTCTCTTCTGCTCCACTTACCCTGGTGGACGAATTCTGCCCCCCAACCCATACACACACACACACACACACACACACACACACACACACACACACACACACACACACACACACACACACACACACACACACACACACACACACAGACACACACACCCATACACACACACTGGCAGACACAGCAACCCAGGACCTGTTAAGGAGAAAGCCAGCAGTGAGAGCAGCACAGCTGTGGGGTACTTACTCACCCTTAACCTTCCCAGACATAGACACACACACACACACACACACACATGCACAACCTGTCTAGAGACTGATGCTGCAGACTGCTTTCTAGGCTGTCGGCTGTGTGTGTGTGTGTGTGTTTGTGTGTGTGTACACAAGTATGTCTATATGTATGCGTGTGGGGAAAAGATCTTTATTTTTGCTCTGCCCTGTGGGAGTATTCCCATAAGAATAGGAAAAAAACAGGTTTAGATTGGGTGTGTCATGATCAGGGTTTAGTTATTGGCTAGAGGGAGGAAGAGTCAGTAAATACCAATTTTAGTATTTTCAGCATTGATCACAGAGGTTCTGTCTGAACAAACCAACACATCCTCATAACTAAACAACAGAATAGGTAATTTGCCATATGACGCCCAAAATGACATATACACTGACTATGTCGACACTACTGACTACCAGTCGATACTAGTGACTACCATAACTGACTTCCTTTTTACTACCATCATAATTACTACAGTCTCTAGAGGTCGCTGCCCTGCAGTAATAATATGTAATCATAATAAGCTGTGTGCATAGACAACCTATACTGTTCACACCTAAACAGTTCATCCTGAAAGCTGACACATAACCACACATGTAAAAGCTGATGAATATGAAACAAAAGTTACATTATAAAATATAATGCATTGTAATAAAAAACTGCCCACATTGAAGTCCTTGCATCACCAATAATATTCCAATAATCTATGAATAATAAATGTAACTCTTTGAAAGGATATTATAATATATTATATTATATATAATGGATAGGAGTCTCCACAGACTGTAAGTCAGGTGGTTCTGTTCCTTCTCTCTGGCTTGGGTACTTGTTGGTATGTTTTCCTCTCTGTGGTGCAGTGTTCTCATGACCCCGAGCTTGTGCTCCAGTGGGTGGTGGGAATCGAAACAGCCTGTGGATGCCCTAAATGGACAGCCACAAGATCCAAGAAGAACAAAACTACAGGGGATGAAGAAAAGAAGGTCAAATGCAACAACATTGTGATTCCACATGTGTCTGGAGTATCAGAGAAACTCAGGAGGACTTTCAACAAACACAACATCCCTGTGTTTTTTAAACCAAAGAACACACTAAGACAGATACTGGTACACCCCAAAGACCACACACCCAAACACAAGAAAAACAATTTAGTGTATGTGGTCCAATGCAGTGAGGAATGCACAGACCTGTATATTGGGCAGACCAAAGAACCACTACACAAACACATGGCTCAACACAGAAACTCCTCAGGTCAAGACTCTGCAGTTTACTTACATCTGAGGACAGAGGACACTCGTTTGAGGACCACCAGGTGCACATTTTAGACAGAGAAGATGGATGGTTTGAAAGAGGTGTCAAGGAAGCCATCTACACCCGGGTTGAGAAGCCTTCATTGAACAGGGGAGGGGGTCTATGCCACCACTTATCCCCCCCACTTACAATGCTGTCCTTTGATCGCTTCCCAGGAAATTCAAACAACTATTGGCCTCAGGTGAAGATGCCAACAATTGTTGTTCAGTCTTGGCAATGTTACAACAACCAGGAACACTAACGAACCAGCAGTATCGACAATCCTGGCAAACGACCCCACTGAGGTTAAATAGCTGAGTTTCCCTACCAGTCAGTCAGAACTGAAGAAGTCCCTTGGAAGAGGGATGAAACGTCTTCCAGTATCTTCAACCAAGTCCAGTTGCCCTTGACTTTAACCTTCGTTGGATATAAATCAAGTAGGCTTTATAAAGTATACTATACAGAGTGCGTGTCTGGTCAGTAATGAAAAAGGATTCCAAGAGCACAATAAATTATTTATGCAGTGGTGTGAGAGGCATTTAAATCCTTTACCTAAACAAAAGTAGCAGTCCAGTCTTGGATTCAAATTGTAATTTAGGAAGAGTAAACAATAATTACCAGAACAATATACACTAGTATTGATAGTTAAAGCAGACTCATTGACTAGATTGGTTCCTTTCAAGGTCTTAGATTATAGATGGTTTCACATCTAAGCATGTGTCGGATTACTTTATTGTTGAACCATTGGTAATGTGTCATACTGTCAAACGAAAACCTCATTACTCCAATTTTGGGGAATTTCATGCTTTCAGATCAGTTGAAGAACGACGCTGTCGCTGTAAAGGACCTGTTCCCAACCTGGCAGTCAGGACCCACAAATCTGAGGGGTCACAAGATGTTTACCGATATGTGTTTCTGCTACAGACAGTTTTGTTAATGTTTTGATACCTTCAACTAATCTTTATTTTTGTGAATTGCAGTGTAATTTTAGACCTTTAAATTATTTTCAGTGTAATTTTTTAGGGCGCTCATCCGGTAATATTATCTCATATAACAACAAATCTAGCAGGGTCCAGAATTGGATCTGTGACAAGCATGGTGTGAATTGCATCCAGAAAAGTGAGCATATGGGCGGTGTTGTAAGGACCCAGTGTAGCATGGTGATGGAGGACACCATTCTGAGTGATGGCAGCACACATACGTAGTTATATTTCCCCCACGCTGTCCAGGGACATTGATAATTGCCCTGTATCCTATTACATTTTTTCCCCTACGCATGGATTTGGTGAGGTTAAAGCCAACTTCATCCACATAAATATATTCATGGCGAATTGCACTGGCATCCATCTTCAATACTCTCTGTAACACACAAAAGAATATACAGATCAGTAAATATGGTATGTGTCTGAAGGACTGGAAGTAGTGTTACACACATATATCCACAAAGTCACGTCGCAGATTCTTGACTCTGTCAGAATTTCTCTCAAATGGCACCTTGCACAGTTGTTTCATTGTCACTTGATGCCTTTGGAGGATGAGTTGTATGGTTGACAGACCTACAGCAAATATTGTAGTAAAGCATGATAACGAACCTTAATGAATTATTCAATGCATTGCATAAATGGCTAATAATAATAATAATAATAATAATAATAATAATTATAATAATAATTAGTATTTTCCAGTACAATGTTGATGTAATGCTGAAATAATCATAGATAGATGCATAACTGTTCTCATTTCTGAGGGTTCGAATTATGGACACCACTGTAAAGCGACTCAAATTGGGCTGGACTCTCAGTCCAACTTCTCTCATTGTCAACCCGTGGTTGAGCACATGATCAATTAGTGTGAGATCGCTATCAGAGACCGTTCTCCTTCCTTCTCTTCTTTGCCCTCATCCTCTTCCAAGTCATCCTCTTCCTCTTCCCCCTCCTCTTCTTCCAACTTTACCTCCTTGAACTTGTCCTCGTTGTCTTCCCCGGCCTATCCCTCCTCCTCCCCTTGCTCTTTGTCCAATGTTGACAAGTGACCTGACCTTTGACCTGTATGTAGGCCTATAATAAAGCAGTGATTGGTTAGTGATTAGTTAAGCAGTTTGAGTTTGCACATGTGAGGAGTGGCTGTGTGACCTGGTGAATAATTATAAAATTTATATTGGTTGTGTTTGGAAAAGGAACGCAGGTCACTTCCTGTTAGATTTTTGTGTCTTAAGTTGAGAATTGTGTGTAGTGTTTTGAAAAAAGTGTTTTATGCAATTGAAATCTGAGTGAAAGGCTGAGAAATAACTTATGGTTTTGGAGACTAGAGATGATGTTTTGCTCTTTGAGTTTGAGGTTTCAAAAATCGTGTGATATGAAAAATTTTGTGTGTAAGCAGTTGGAAAAAACTGTAATGCTAGCATGCTAATCCAGATATAATGTTTTGTGTAACCATCTTAGTTTGGCATGTTAGCATTCTAACATTTGTTAAAAAAGTATAAGTATGTTCAATTATTAATGTATGTAAATTAATTAAATAAAACAATCAAATTCATTAAGTCGTGTGTCTTCCTCCCATTGCCAGGTGAACATCTGAGGGTGTGTCCTCAGGGTCCAACCTGTTGTACAAGCACCATGGAGGAGAACCTTAGTGGTCTGAGCGCCCGAGAGACAGAGGGACTGATCAGAGAGGCCGGCAGGTCACTGCAGGCTGTCTTCAACGCTCTCCACAGGAGCTTTGACAGTAAGTAGAGTGTGTGTGTGTGTTTGCAGGATAGGCACTCATTAGTGGCTAAGCTCAATACCTGTAGGCCCAGGAGAGAGTGACATTTATATGTTGTGTATTTGTGAATTGTTGTTTGGTACAAGCTCTGACTGTGCTCAGCGCTCAATACTGCAGCTTTACTAGTGATGGTGTGTGTGTGTGTATGTGTGTGTGTGTGTGTGAGGCAGGATGTGTTTGTGTCCTGCGCGTCAAGGGGACCCCTGACTGGGTGTTATAATGAGAGCAGAGTCAGCCAGACACAATGAAACGTGATAAGCCGATCCCCTGATCTGAAAGGGGCACACACACACACACACACACACACACACACACATGCACACCCCCCACACACACTTGCGTACGTTCACACACATACACACAAACAGAGGGGTGTCCCCTGGGGCAGTGGCTGGTTCAGCTAATGAGCAGTTGACCCACTGAGGAGCCAAGTCCGCAGATCACTGCACATCAGAGAAAGAGAGGGATGGAGAAAGGAAGAAAAGGAAGAAAGACTGTGCCACCGTTAACTATAGGGAGATAGACAAATGCAGCAAGTGAGAAATGTGTCATTAGTACAGTGAATCAAAGTAAAAATGGAAAATAGAAGACAGAAAAAAGAATTAAGAGAAACAGAGAGCAGTAGGAGGACTAGTCAGTGGAGGAGGAGGCGGACAGTATTATTAGTCTCAAGGCAGCAGGCCACCTCAGTAGCAGTAATGTGGCCGCCCATCTGGTTGTGGTTAGAACAGGCTGGCACTGGTCCAGAGCCTTTGAAGCACAAGGGAAAAGCCCAGACCAGTATACTGCAGAGACAGCTAGCTGACTCCTTATTCTTTCTGTTTGAGCTTTCTATCGCTTCGGATCCATCTGGCTGCAAAGACAATTTCAAAGAAAGCTTTAAAAATAAAATAAAGTTGGACATTTTGGGGCGATCCCGATGGGCAGACATGTAACTGCCATAAGCATTTTATTTGCTATTAACTTGATAATTTTTCTTTAAAACTACTTACACATTAGCTAAATCAACTTTACAAGGCCATGATATGTTAAAATTGTGTGGATGTTCAGCTTGTTGTGGACAATCTTCACTAAATCACATAAAATAGAAAAAATATTGATGCTTTAAGTATTATTAAATATTGCAGTTTCCATTCAATTTTCCTAAGTTGTCATCATTTACCAAAAGATGTAGAACTCAGCTCATCTCTGTCATTGTTGTTTTCTTCTCTTGTCCTCCTCCTTTTCCTTCTGTGCTTGTCAACTTTTCTTCTCCTATCTTTTCCTTGTCTATTGTCTCCCCTTGTCTTGCTTTTCTCCTCCTCCAGCCTTTTTCACTGAGCTGCACGGTAATTCTGAGCGCTCTCTCCAGGAGGTGCTGTCTCCACTCGGCCCTCTGTATTCCCAGAACACTCGTCTCTATGGGGATCTCTACACCGACTTGCGACAGTACTACCGAGGCTCTGCACTAAACCTGGATGAGACCCTGTCTGAGTTCTGGTCCCGCCTCTTGGAGCGCACCTTTAAAATCTCTACTCCAACTGATGTGAGTAAAAACACAAGTTCAACTAGAAGGGCACAATTTTTGAATTAGTCTACAGAATGATGAAAAGAGCAACATTAGGAATAAAAAATGTGTGATTTTAATTGTGTTTAATATTTAACAATACCCCAATAACGCTCATGTGTATTATACAAAATGTAATTTGAATGGAAATACTTGAATTTGAAACATCACAAGTGAAGGATTTTGTGAACTAGTTCTCTTTATCCGTTCAGCTGCTCGCTGAACTGACTCTTCTTTTGCCCCTGTTTCTTCTGGCTCATAAAGAGAATGTGTTAAACATTTGCACAATGTGACAAGCCAATAAAATTTACATTTTTAGATACATCCTTTTTTACAGCATTGCTTTTTATCTATTATTACAAATATAGTGACAAGTTGCATAACCAGAGATGATTTGTATTCTGCCGATATCGAGGAGCATTTTCAAATCTCTCTTAATTACATACTTCTCCCAGGTGCCCTGTGCTTTACAGTTTTTCACAAAGACACATTTCTTAAAACCTTCACCCATATTCTCAAAACTTTAAACACAAAACCCAGTCTTTAAACTACATTCACCCCTGACTCAAAACCCCTGACTCTTCTGGCAAAATCAAACACTTGCCTCAAAACCATGTGATCCGTGCTCAAAATCAAACAGTGCTTTCAATACATAAACACAGCCAGTCAATAGGTAAAACACTAAAGAGCATTCTTTAGATACTACATCAAAAAATTGAGAACACAGCATCCAGGGCATGTAGTTACAGAAAAGTTGTTTTTGCATAGAAACACATTTTCCAGTTTAAAAAGTACAGTAATCACAACTTAGTACAGTAAATATATAGTATACTGTAAATACTGCAAGCAATACAGTATTGAATATCTGTATATTCAAATACAGTAAGCCCAAAGACCAAAGAAAACTATAAATGAAAAGCACATATCACTCAAAAATGTTTGCAACTGCAAAATCAAAGTCAATGCAGTAAGACACTTCATCCACATCACATGTAACCTTGTCTCTTGCCAAGCAAAGGAGGAAAACCCTCGGAAAACCGGATGCAGCCTGACTAACACCACTGCACACATATCTCACCACAGGCCAATTCCATTGCCTGTAAGAGATTTTCCGTAGTAAATGAGTTTCAGTCATGGACCTTCCACCATCAGGCAGAGAAAAATTCTTCTGTTGGATTGAAGTAAGGGCTGTAGGTTGAAGGTAATCATTTATGGGTCACTGGTTGCTGGTTGACATTGAACCACTTGCTTAGCAGAACACCACAGTGAAAAGTTGACATTGTCTCATAGACAGGATGCACTACTGATGATCCTGCTGCTCAAGCTTAAACACAAAATTCCAATGATGACCAAGAAAAGTAAGAAGATTTTCAGTGTTATATGGCCCCAAGGTTGAATGACAGTAGAAAACCTGTTCCTTAATTATAGCTTGGTCAAAATGTAGCATTGCCACTAAGAGGCTGCTCATGTAATCACAATGTCCTGGACTTGAGTCTGACCTGGTACCTTTGCTACATGATCTCTTTCAATTTTACTTCCAGTTTTTCTCCACTGCTTAAACACCATCCATCCATCCATCCATCCATCCATCCATCCATCCATCCATCCATCCATCCATCCATCCATCCATCCATCCATCCATCCATCCATCCATCCATCCATCCATCCATCCATCCATCCATCCATCCATCTCCATCCGCTTATCCGGGGTCGGGTCGCAGGGGCAGCAGCTCCAGCAGGGGACCCCAAACTTCCCTTTCCCGAGCCACATTAACCAGCTCTGACTGGGGGATCCCGAGGCGTTCCCAGGCCAGTGTGGAGATATAATCTCTCCACCTTGTCCTGGGTCTTCCCCGAGGCCTCCTCCCAGCTGGACGTGCCTGGAACACCTCCCTAGGGAGGCGTCCAGGAGGCATCCTTACCAGATGGCCAAACCACCTCAACTTGCTCCTTTCAACGCAAAGGAGCAGCGGCTCTACTCTGAGCTCCTCACGGATGGTCGAACTTCTCACCCTATCTCTAAGGGAGACACCAGTCACCCGCCTGAGGAAACATTTCGGCGCTTGTACCCGCAAACTCATTCTTTCAGTCATGACCCAGCCTTCATGACCATAGGTGAGGGTAGGAACGAAAATTGACCGGTAGATCGAGAGATTTGCCTTACAGCTCAGCTCTCTTTTCGTCACAACGGTACGGCCTCCGCTGCTCCGATTCTCCGGCCAATCTCCTGCTCCAGTCTCCCCTCACTCGTGAACAAGACCCCGAGGTACTTGAACTCCTTCACTTGGGGTAAGGACTCATTCCCTACCTGGAGTTGGCACTCCATCGGTTTCCTGCTGAGAACCATGGCCACAGATTTAGAGGTGCTAATCCTGAGCTTAAACATATTTCTTGAAATTATGCCTATTTTTCTCGAAACGCTAAATACAAATCCACAGCTTCTCACCCAATTCCCCAAATGTTCTATTTTCCTATTATAAGGTCAAAATGAAGATCTCCTCTCAAAACCATTCAATCTTGCTGAAAAACCCAACTTTACCCTCAGACATAACACATGATGCCTCAAAAACACACAGTTTTCATCACTGGTGAGATAAATTCAAAACAATACTACAAAAACTGGTTATTAGTAATGTTGCTTGTGGTTCCCCCCTCAAGAACCTTTTCACATGATTAACACATCAAAAGAAATAACAAATGTAAACATTAACTAATTATTCTGCCCCAGCATCCTGTTTTTGGTCTGGGACAGGCCAGAGATACTCTTCTTCCTTCTCCTCCTCCGTCCTCCTCCAGCTCTGCCTCCTCCTACTGTTCTTCTACCTTCACCTCTTACTCCTCTCCATACTGGTCTTCCTCCTCCTCCTCCTCCTCCTCCTCCTCCTCCTCCTCCTCCTCCTCCTCTTCCTCCTCTTCCTCCCCTTCCTCATCTTCCGCCTTCTCCTCTCTGGTGTCCTCTATGTCTTTGTTCAGATTTCTCTGGATCCATTCTTCCAAAACTGACTTAACTGACTCTGGCCCTTTTATATATTTAATAAAGCTTTTGAGTGGTATGCTACCAATTTTGACTGTGTGTGTTTCTATCTGGGTAGTTGTGTGCTAATGGAGCTCAACCTGCGCTGATTGAGTGAACAATATCGAATGTCAGTGCTTTCTCAACGACCACATGGTGTAGGCAATGAAAAATTATGGGATTTCTGTGTAGAGTTTAAGAAAATGGGTGTGCTTTTTGAAAAACTGGAGTTATGGTTTTGAAATTTTAGTTCAAAAGCCTGCTTATAGTGTTTAAGCAATTGAGAAAAACTGTAATAAGTCAACATTACTCAGGCATTTAACATTTTGTTTCATTCAACCACGCAGGACAGACACTTCTAACTACTAAATAATCATTGAGTAACTGCATGTCCCTTGTTTTCTCATGTGCAGTACAGACATTAATAATCCGAAACCTCTGTCAAAAATAAAAATAATTGACCAGGAGAAGTCTACGTGGTATAATATCCCTTTGTTTGATTTTAAAGAAATTGCCACAACTTCAGCATAATCTTCATCGATGGAGATGACAATAACTCTCTGCAGAGATGACAAACATCAGCCACATCTGTGCAGCTTTTGAGTCGGAGCCCTTGGAAACACAGAAAGTCAAGATCAGTGTCTATCAGATAATCTACAAGACCCCCCACTCCCTTTACTGTCAGATATATACTTCATGCTATCTAATGTGCAAAACTGGCCAAAGAGACATTAACATACTTCTGCATTTCCCCCCGTCACCTCTGTCTGGCAGGTTAACATGTCAGAAGACTACCTTGATTGTGTTGCTAAGCAACAGGAGACGCTGCGGCCATTTGGAGACGTCCCCCGGGACATGAAGGCAAAAGTGATCCGAGCTTTTGTCACAGCCAGATCGTTTGTCCAGGGGCTGATAGTCAGTGGAGAGGTGGTCAGGAAGGTCTCACAGGTGAGTGTGAGTGTGTGGGTGTGTGTGTGTTCACATGAGACGTAAGGAGAGACACCGTGAGGCAGAAGAAGAGATGACAGAGAGAGGATGACTTGGTGTGTGTGTTTGTGTGTGTGTGTGTAAGATTAAGGCCTGCTGGGCTGAGTCCCAGGAAAGCAGAAATGATAGATGCATGGTCGTCACACCCTAACTGTCAGAGAAAATGTCTCCACCCTAAGATTTGGAAAGCACAAAGATCATCAAAAATTAAGTGTCAAACTTGCCATCAGAACAAAGCTCTTATTTAGAAGGATGAAAACATTGTTGTCAAATTATGGGTGTGATGATGTTTTTTCAGCTCTCGATTAAATTTTTCCCAACAATCAAAGTGTCTGTGTCTGATGTGAGTGTGTAAGTGTTTCTTTTATGTGTTTTGCTGTGAAAAGCCCATTGTTAATGTTTGACTACGCTCCTTTCTTTATTTATGCCCTATAAGTAAAAACGCTAGATTTTACTGCATAGCTTCATCTCAGTTCTGCAATTTAAAAGGACCATACCAGTGATTTAACCTATTTTCCACAGCTCACATATTCACAGTATTCAGTTCACAGCTGTGTTATAGAAATTGTGTTGTACATTTCCTTAGTTACAGGCCTCCATTAGTTTCTCCTCATTTCCATAGGATGTAATAATCAGAGCGCATTCTCAAAACTAACTTGAGTTGTGTAATCTATCACAGTCAACCTCATGTCTGCACCAATTTCTGGCAAAGCTAGAATATCGTTATGAGTGCAGACTTTTTAAATCAGTCAGCACCTAAGCCACATTACTACACAACAATAAGGTAGCATTGACACGAATTAATGCAGACTTGATGTTGAAAGTGATCGATTATACAACCTAAGAAACTTTCATGAGTCTGTGGACTGACTTTCATACTGCATAGAAATAAATGGGTGAAGGCCAGTAGGAAATTGCATCCAAATATCTAAAACTGTACACAATACAACTGAAAATCATATGTGAGGAAGCTTTTGCATGATGATATAACATAATCACATTCATCATATTACATTTAAACTTAGTTTGAATCTTGCAAACATGCTGCTGTGGTATCTTAACTACCTGCCATGGTTTTTGGAGTTGCTTTTGGTTTTGAGTGTCACTACATCACATCAATGCAGGGGTAGTGGTAAAATAACTCCACTGTGGAACTGGACACCTTTCATGACTTGCGTACATAATCAGAAGCTGACAGTGTAACAGAAACCATGTACTGTATAAAGACAGACAAAGAGGGCCATCATTGCTTTATTGTTCAGGCTGTGTTCCTTATAATGTTGCAATACTGCCCTCTACTGTTCTTTTTTGCTTGGGCTATTAGTACTGTGTTTTACATGGCCATCATGGCGTAAATTCCCTGTTGATAGGGAAAGAGGAACTAAACAGCCACTTTGCAGAGAAATTTTTTGATACCACAGTGCAATCAAGGGTCAAAGGGAGAAACAGGACTCTGTATATGAATGGCCTTGTTTTCACTACTGGCCCTGAGGTTTGTGGTAATGACTGTCGTGTCGAACCTCCCCAGGTTTCTCTAAGTCCAGAGTGTATGAAGGCCCTAATGAAGCTGGTTTACTGCCCACACTGTCGCGGCCTGGCCTCCGTCAAACCCTGCTCCAACTACTGTTCCAACGTCATGAAAGGCTGCCTGGCCAACCAAGCTGATCTGGACCCAGAGTGGCAGAACCTTATAGGTAATATTCAAGCTAAATAAGACATTGCATTGTAGAGTAAAGCTACAGATAATCCAGATGTTCTCATTAATGGAAGAGTTGATCCCTGTAATAGACACTGGGCCCTCATACGAACAGATTTGATAATTCTGATGATTTGATTGATTCTCCATAATGAAAAAACACGCATTTGACCTGAAATAAAACTGGCTGAATCTGAGGGATTTTACAGTTTAAATGTGATACCAAAAATTAACTAAAATACAATATATTTAATGTGATACAAATATTGTTTTCATCTTATGGCTTGCCTGCATTTCATTATTTTGTTTGCATATTTTAACAGAACAGTAGTTAGGTAAGTTCCCTCACTTGAACAGCTGCCTGAGGGTTTTTGTGCAGGTTGATGTCCAGTATGATCCTTTGTTACACTTGACTATGTAAAATTATCTACCAAGGTTATAATATAATCCCGTCCAATATCTCTGTGACTGTCACAAGACCACCTCTGATAATAGTCATGAACTGCTTTGCTGAGAAATACATGTTTAGTGTCTTACTTCATGTAATCTAAATCATTCCCTCTTTATGTCTGTTACTGATGTCTGATGGATTGTTGCTGCCAGCTGTATTATACTACGCTATTCTGATACTGCAATATTGATTTCTGAAAGCAGATCTTGAAGCTTTGTTGTGTGAAATTCATTTAATCTTTGGTAACATGTTAATAAATGAAACTTGTCCATACACAGCGTGAAACAGATAAACAGCCTTATATTGCGATTTCAGGGTCGTATGTTGATCAAATCTCAAGAATGTGCATCTCCTCATGAACAGTTGCCATTCATCAGGCTGAAACAAGTGATTTACAACAAGGTTGTCTAGTTATTGTAATAGAGAGATCACAGGATACAGTAACAGAGATTTAGGCTAAGAATACGGAAATGTTCTTGCATGAGGTCCACTGAGTATAAGAATGCAACCGCAGATGAAAAGTCTGCGGGAATAACGATACATGCTTTTAAATCAAAAAAATCTTCTCTTCTCTTTTGCTACTTCCTCCATTCAGACACCATGATCCAGGTGGTCTCTGGCTTCAGCACGGAGCCCAGTCTCGATGTGGTTCTGTCCTCTATCCCGGCTCGAATATATGAGGCTGTTCACTTCCTACAGGAAAACATGGACACATTCACAGCAAAAGTAAGACGTCTTACTTTTTTCTAATCACTTACTAAATTTCCCTGGGAGCATTTTTATCTTCAGTCAGATACATGCCAGCTCGTGCTTATGTCTGCAATCCTGCATCTTTCTTCTTTTCTGCAGATTTTCATTGAATTTGCTCATAATAGAATAAGCAAAATAATACATAGAGAGAGAATTATTATCTTTAATGAGCACTTTCCTTGATGATACCTGAGGTAGAGCTCAACAATGTGCTCCAGTGAAAATGGGCTCAACTTCTCACCACAAGCGTTTAGATGTATCCTGTATATACCAATGTCCATTTACTGGACAAGCAGTGAGTGCATCTATAAAGAATCTTGGCCTTGTTTTCAATGCCAAGCTGTTTTGTTCTTACACTTTGTTAAGTGCAATTTATTTTCAAGCTCAGCAGATGTATGTTTACATTATCATGTACATGTACCCAAACATGGCAACAAGCATCCCAAACATCCTCAGTTTCAAACACTTGGCCATGGTGACCTCTAGTGGATAGTTTTAGTACTCACAAAAGTTGCAATACAGACTAACCCGTTATTTGTGGTGCTGCTGTGATTTTAGATGTTAAACGTAATAGCTCACAGCGTCTAGTACGTATGTTGATGTGTGTCTGTTGTGTTTGTATGTGCTTAGGTGTACCAGATGTGTGGAACTCCAGGTGAACCAGGAACAGGAAGTCCCACCCTTCATGAGCAGAAAAAAGAAGAGCAGCTCCTTGACCGCATCAGAGTACAAACCCTCTCCAACCGCTGGACTCAGACTGGAGATGCAGGTGTGTGCATGCACATATGTACTGTAAAGCCTACTGTATGTTTGCATGTCTAGCTCTTTGAATGGGGAGAGATGATTTTAAGGGCATAGGAAACAATGTGGATGTGAGAAGGTCTATCCACAAAAGTCATAGCAGTTGTTTTATATGATTGTTTATATGATTTTACATGAATGATCTAAGCGTGCAGGATGTTTTTGAGGTGTAGATGTTGAGAATGAAATGAGAGGAAATGGTTTTTGTGAGATGAGTTGTAGCATTGATTTTTTATTTTCATTTCATGGATAACTGCTGAATTTTTGGCTACCACTGTTTTTTTATGTGGCGTGTACATCCCAGGTTGTTGTTATATATGTTGCATTTGAGTGCCTTTGTTTTAAAAAGGTGTAATTTACATACATTTTTGAAAGGGTATTAAATGTTACTTGGAACTTGAGACTCATTTGTGACATGCAAAACAAAAAAACTGTCTCTGTTCTCAGGTGTCAGATCTGTCCAGTAAGCTGAGGGAGATGCGGCAGTATTGGGTGCAGCTCCCTTTGGCAATTTGCAGCAAATTGGCAGCAGGAGGCGCTGGTCAGGATAAATGCTGGAATGGCATTACTATAGGCAGGTGAGAAAGAAAACCTGCTCCAGGAAAACATGGCTGTCACTGGCCAATCACAAGCGTACTTAGGTCTGAATGTGACATAAAGCACCAATCAAATTCAGTCTACCTGTCCTCAAAGCTAGATAATGGTTTGACTCGATTTTTTTAAACCTAAGTAACCAATATAACATGATTTGCTCTACCATTTCAAAGCTTGCATCATAAAACTAATGAACGCTGTGTTTCATGTGCAGAAGTATTTTAACAGTATTTTTCACATTTAGTCTGTGAGAGTGTTGAAAAAAACACAAGTTCTGAAATATGTTTTAGTTTTATTCATGCAGCATGGATACAAGATGCATTGCAAAAAGGAATCTCATGTTGTTTAATCATTAAAAGAGACTAAGAGAATAAAACAGGGAGAACAGACAACTAGCTTCTCATAACGTTGCTATGATACACGCCAGTTCTCTTCTTGTTGAAGGCCATTTGTATCATTTGTGTCATAACAAAAGACAACCGATTTCCTCTCAGACAAACTGAAAAATAGCAGTGTGTCAAAATTTATTCTTGGTGTTACGAACTGACATTTCTTCCACATACAGTAATTCAAAAGCCAGCGGAGATTCACATCGTGCAGCACAAGCATTCATGGCCACACAGTTACACACCCACGTATGTTTTTCAGTCTTCCTTAATCCATGTGTAAATGGATTATAGAGTAATTTGATGCCATGTTGATATGTATACATGTTATCTCACCCCCCCCACACACACACACACACACACACACATACAAAAACACACACACATCCTTTAAAGTGGTTGGATTAAAGCCAACTGATGAGATTTATGCTGAGCAGAACACTCAGAAATACGACAGTAAAAAGGCATGAAATATATATTTATAGATGTGTGTGTGTGTGAGAGAGAGTGAGAGAGCGAAATGTGAGAAAGTCCATACTGTATATAAATATAGATGAATCTCTGACTGTGTGACAGATTAAGGAAATATGAAATTTTTGAGGAAGAGAGTGAATTATAACTGTGATGGACTGTTTGAAACTTTACAGCGACATCTTGTGGATTTCTTGAGAGCTTAATAAAAGTCGCACATAAAATTACAGCTGTAATAAATTCTCGGCATGGAAGATGAAATATAGGGTTGGAGGATACGGTTTACATAAGATTATTTAAAATTTTAAGCAGCTTCAAGAACCTAAATTAAATTCCACCACTAAGCACATTGTGTGTGTGTGTGTGTGTGTGTGTTGTGTGTGTGTGTGTGTGTGTGTTTGTACTTTATATTTGTGAGGACAAAGAATTTTAAACCTAAATTCTTTGAAAGTGATTTAGACTACTTTTCATTTCCTTACGTTTGGGAGTTGCAGATTCAGCTCAGGTCTTGCATGCTGTAATCATTTCTCCTGTCCACACTGCCCAATAACTGTTGTGCTTCCAATAAAGAGAAGGGGGACAAATCAGAGAAATAAAAATTAATTATGAAGATTTTTGATTTATACGTGTTGAGTTTTGTAAGAACTAACAGTGATCCATTGTGATTCCAGCAATGTTACAGGGTCCCCTCAACTGCAGAAATACAAGTATGTGTGTGTGTTTGTTTGCTTGTGTGAGTTGTTTTCATGTGCTTCAGTTTATCTGCTGACCAGGCGCTGTCAGCACAAAATGCCACATCTGATTTACAAAATTATACACAGCTGTGCATATTTACTGAGTGAGTGCAGGCATGTATTTTCAAGTAAACAAAATATTCCAATAGAGCGGTGCTTAAAAAAAACTACCATTTCATTAACCAGATATTTTTAAGCTGTTTTTTAAAAATCAGAACTGCCTGAATGATGTTGACACACATTCTTCCCCAATCCTTACACTCATACCATCAGGTACCTTCCGGAGGTGATGGGTGACGGCTTGGCCAATCAGATCAACAACCCAGAAGTGGAGCTTGATATCACAAAGCCAGACATGATCATCCGACAGCAGATCATGCAACTCAAAATCATGAGCAACAGGCTGAAAAATGCACTTGATGGCAATGACGTGGACTTCCAGGATGCAAGTGAGTCGTTTTCTAATATTTGTACTGTATAAAGAACTTTCCAGTGATAGTATTTCATACATGAAACACCTTATCCATTCTGTGAGTGTTTCTTACAGTGTGTTACTAATGACTAATAAACTTAACTGAAACATTAATCCATTCATGAAAGTCAAATGGTCTATCACTCAGTAATTACCACTTTTGGGAGCTTATCAGGCACAATAGAAGGTTTCATCTTTCTTCACACGAAAAGCAAAACTCTTTCTCATCTGTTTAAAAAAAAGAAATAATAATAAATAATTTCCTATTAAAAAAGTGTCTTCCGTCTTTCTTTAATGACCTCCCTAGGTGACGACATCAGCGGCTCAGGAAGCGGGATGTGCGTAGGTGGTCAGTGTCCTCGGAACAGACCAGGATTGTACGCCTACTCACCAGACAACAACCGCGTCAGAGGCGCAGCCACGTCTCAAATGAGCCTCTGTAGCCTCCTACTTTTGCTCCCATTGGCCATCCTGCTGCTTCAGCGATGATGGACTGCCGCTGTCTCCAATCAGATTCTGAAGTCTAGAGCAGTGCTGAACCATGGGACAGACAAAAAGAGTTTTGGTGGGGGGGAAGATTGGGATCTTACTTTGCCAAAAAATGAAAAAGACATTTTGGGGAATGAATGGACAACATTTTCTTTGATCAAGAAGAGCAAAAGATTTTAAGTGACAATATTTTTCATTATGTTTTGCTCAGTTTTAATATGTCTTAGTTTGGGTGTAATTCAGTTTGTCGAGCTGGATTCTTGTGATGACGATGGAAGAAGACTGAAGAGATGACAGAGAAGAGAGTGATGATTGATGATGATGAAGATAATAGTGAGGATATTGATAGTGATTTATTGACACTATTGGGTCCATTTAGCTCCAGTTTCCAGTCAGCAGGCGGGAGAGCTCAAATGTTTAGTGCTCTGATATGTGGTGCATTCAACAAGACTTTTTAATTTCATTCATTTTTTTAACTCGTGTCAAGGTCGTCTACCATAACAAACATTGTTTAAGTTGTAAATGTTTGTGTACATTAGCGAAAAGTCTGGCACCATATTGAGCCATTAATGTACAGTGTAATACTATATTGGCAATGAATCCCCAATAATCTGTGATGTCGTCCAGATGTGTTGGTGTGTGTTGGCATAAACAGATACATTCAGTAGGATTTGTTTGAAATGTTGCAGATAAATGATCACACTCTTGAAATGTATGAGATGTTCTGATTGCAAGATTGTACCTCACTTATACTGTATACCCAACCATTTCAAAAGAAAAAGGAAACTGCTTTTTTTAACAACTTTGTAAAGAAATAAGCGGCCTCATCAAAGCACAGACAAGTGGTTTCCTTAAGTCCTGTTTCTTCCTGCACTGAAGACAGAAAGCTACACAATTATTTTGACAATTCTGGGGAGGACTTGTTGAACGCACACCTGCATTAAGTGAGTAACTCAAATGAAGTCAAGAATCAACACAGCAGCTGATAATAGGTAAAAACCAAAGCACTTATTACACTGTTTTTTTAAATGATTTTTAAGCAGACATTGCCCCAAGTACGCTAAACATTTGTGACAACTCTTTCAGCAGGTTTTGCAACTGCACAATGTTTAAAGAAAACAATGGTATTCAGTTCACTTCCTAAAATGTTCTCTTTTTTGTACATACAGTACAGGTTATTTGCAAAATATTGACAACATCAGTGATAAATCTTTTACTCGGCATGCCTTTCTTTCAGTCTACACTACTATACTGGTACATATGGGACTCCTGATTCACAAATGTCTCTTGCACATACACACACTAACACACACTGGGGTTGTGTATTAAGCTGATTTTCATCCATCAATGTATTTAATCACACATTTCATTTATTAAACTCCATTTGATTGTAGCAGTGAATTTTGCCATGCACATTTTGCATCCCTTTATTTAAAGGGGCACTCCACCAATTTTACAGTAATAGGGCGCTTTACTCGTCTTGAGAAGTACTGCTGATTCTGTGTAAAAAATGTCTTCTGCAGCTTTGGAGGGAGCTTTCTAAAGTTTGAGGAAAATATGCCAGATGTAGTCATGGGGATGTCATCAACTTGGGTTTGGAAGCTAAACATTTTTTAAAAAACATTTAAAACAGAAAGCCTGCATACAAACTCGGGGCATTGAGTTTGAAAGACATTTCTGTATACTAGGCAGAGAGGGTCAAACAAAATCATGCTATTGTGTTGCATTATGGCAAATGTAGGATCCAGAGTTTATGGGCCTTGACTCATACTAAGGACTAAAAGTCAGGATATCTCTACAGCTTCAAGTTTAACCATTTTAACCACACTAGAGGCATGGCTCTAATTTTGGCTTGCCATGACATTTAATGCAGGCTTTCATTGTGCTCACAGGATCTATAATTTCAGCAGGTCAAAATTTTAAATGTGTCCAGAGCTTTTATTTATGATAAAATACAATACAAAGCTAATGAAATTTTTATCAGCCCCGACTGGACTTTTGCTTGGCACCTCCGGTACTGGGATCAGCTGCGTATGTATCACTGTACAAACCAAACTCACGAATGAACTAATCAGAGAACAATAAAAACAAACAAACAGGTATACATTTACAACTAAGAATTGTGCCTTATCTTTGTTAGACTTCATCTCAACTAGCTTCTATGATTTACGTTAAATGTTAACTTTACCAACACCTTGTTTTTCCTTGGACTCAATGCATAGACTGGATGCTTTCTGATCAGATGCTGAGGCATTACCATCATGCTGTTGTGTTAGGCTGGTTCTGGTTACAGTAGAAACACTGTACAGAGTTTTTGTTTTCATTTAGCTTGAAATAATCCCATACTTTTGGACACTTACTGTCTTTTTCTCTGTCCGTTACTATTTTCTCTCTCTTCCTCCATTTTGCAATCTGCCATCAAATAATGTTGTCTTCACTTGTCCACAGGGTAGGCCCGTTGTGTGACAGTATTCCACATCCAAGTGAAATAGTGTGCTGTATATAGTTACATGGATTAAACGAAGAATCGTTGGAAAGAATTTGCATCAATATTGAGTTACTCAATTTTCTCCATTAATTGTTTCAACCCTAGTGTTAATAAGCAAATGTTAGCATGCCAACACAGTAATCATCAACATGGTAAACATTATTCTAGATAGATAGATAGATAGATAGATAGATAGATAGATAGATAGATAGATAGATAGATAGATAGATAGATAGATAGATAGATAGATAGATAGATAGATAGATAGATAGATAGATAGATAGATAGATCCATCCATTAGCCGCGGAGATATGACCAAGCATCAGTGGCTCTCGTCTTCAAACGCTGTGCCTTATGCTCTGTGGCTGCCAGATTTTGTCACACCCATTCACAGACATCATCCCACTCCAAATAAGAACAATCTAGGATTATTTTGCTCATTTTGCAGAACTTGCCAACTGCACTACAGCTATAAATAAACATATAGCTCTTGGTAACAAGCATTGACAAGCCTCATGTGGCCCTCCAACAGAAAAATGGGGCTAGTTGTGTGGGGATGACAATCATGCACCAGTCACAGGGTTTGGAGTTAATTAATGATTAATTGTTCCAATACATACAACATAATGGAACAGAGCAGCAGACACATGCATAGCCACAAAGAGTTGACTACAAGTTTCTGTTGTGAAATGATGGAAAAGGCTTAAATGTTTCATTTCTCAATATCACTACCTTATCTTTGATCAGACATCGAACATCTGTCTGAATTGACTTTTTCTACATCTCGTGTATTTCCTGAAATGTGTCTTGTCCTGTAACTGTGAATCATGTGGAAGTAAAGATGAATTTTAGTGAGATGTGGTAGGACATGTGTGGCAGCCACAGTCTACCACACTGTTCATTTTTCTCGGCTGTGTCTAGACATGAAGAAGATTTATTGACGCCTGAACTGTCTCACCATTATCAAGATTTATTCAACATTTTGAGTCACCCAGGTGAGAGTTACCTCAGAACAAAAGGTTCCACAACTCTTGCTGCACAAATTTGAGAGTTGTAACTTAACTCTGGATGCAGTTCAAATGTAATTGTTCTGCTCATGTGGCAGGAACCCACAGTCCATAACTGATTTTTGGATCTCCACCTGTGGTTTTAAAAGGAAACAGGCTCAGTTCTGATGTATTTTCTAAACACTTTGAAATGCCTCCAACTGCTGGCTTTAAGATAAGAAACATCCGTCTTTGTCTGTCTCTCACATACACACAGACATATACGCAACTCTATAAGATACTGGTCAACATGTACAGGATGCAGTAGCCACTGAATAAAGGCGATTGTTATAGTGGTACATGGCGTGGTGTCATAAAAGCTGTTAACAAGTGAAATGTCATGTTGAAAGACTGCAAATGGACTGTCTGGGCTGGAAAATGCAATGTCACAGCATGATCTGTACTGCTGTGTTGTTGTGCAGCCTTTTCCCTTTATAAAGACATTGCAAGAGACAGGAACACTGCAGGAGATGGAAGCGAGAGACAGGACAGAAACTTCAAAAAGTAAATTGATCCAAGGCCATCAGGGGCTGAAATGTATCTGAGTTATAGTTATATCTAAATATCTCTATATAGCTATGAAATGTATCTGAGTTATAGTTATATCTAAATATCTCTATATAGCTATGAAATGTATCTGAGTTATAGTTTTTCAGGAACACTGAGTGAAGTCTTCCATTGTCATACTGCAGTTATCCTTAAAAACTTTCAGATTGTTGCTACAACTGTTGCAGAGGGCCAAAAAATTGTGGTCATTGTGGTCACCTTCAAAAAGAGAGCCTGATCCAGGGCAGTCCGTTAGTATAATAAATCCTCAAAAATGTATCGCGAGGGTTATCTAAAATTGTTAATTTGTTCAAATGTAAATGGGCCAACTCCAAAAGGGGAAGGGCTACAAGGTAACCTAATTAAAGACCTGCACACCCACAGGTGTTCTTACTTACACTGGCTGATCAGATCTCTCAGGTTGAAGTTTGGTAGAGCTGTGCTGAGCTCATCAAAAACAGGCCTTTCCACACAGGCAGTATGTGTTTTGACAGTCTTTTGACAGTAAGTCTTTTGGCTCAGTTTGTTTGTCTGACTTGGATTGTGACTCTGTTTAATTAGCCCACCTACAAGGCTCACTTGCCAAACACCAACATAGCATCACTGACTTAGATTCCCTAATAGCTTCTTCTCCAAACAATACGGTTACGACAGGATGTTGCAGGGTTGTGATGTCATTTTTGGGCCTACATGTAACCCTCCATTTAGGCTTTGGTCAGCTTCACTGTTTGAACTCCATTGCCTTTCCACAGCAGACATTTTGACTTGACTTTGTCATAGCAGGAAAAGCACATGTGTAATTTAAACCATTAAAGATGGATCTGTTCCATTTAGGTATATCAATCAGCCATGTCAGTGAGCCACTGTGCACCACAGGGCCCTGGCACAAGTAAAGCTAGATTGCAGCCATTATTGATGTTATTAATTACACTTGTGGTTTTCTTGCTGTGACATATCGAAATGTTTTCTGTGAAAAATGCCTCTAAGAATGATAAAGATTCTTTCACCCAAACAGGTAGTATCAACTAAAGTCAAACACAGCCTACATACACAGCCCTTAGAGCAGTTTTTAAAAAACAACAACAACTGTTTAGGTGATCAATAGGTGTATAGGGGATTTAATGCTGGTGGAGAACATAACCCAGAGTTTGAAACCAGACAGTAAGTGTTGACCTTTTGTAGCTAAATGTCAAGTCTGGAGAATAAAATCTAAAAATCCAGAGACTACAATGTAGAGATGCTGCAGTGTCTGACATTACCACTGTCTGTGTTTAATATACTTGCAATGTCATACAGTTTAAGACGCATTCTAACCCTAACCCTGCCCTTCCATGTGCCTACGTGGAAAAGCCTTAAAGATCACATGTATACATGGAAAGTCTGAGGCAGAGAGAGCAGCAGCAAAGACCCCCTAGGATACAGAACAGAATAGCATCAATAAATACAGCAATACATTGATTGGATGGGAATGGCCTTGAAGGATGAGCTGTGGTGGCGGTGGGTTCTGGCATGCAGAGAAAGCAGCAAGGGTAGGCAGGCTAGAGTGGCTTGAATAAAGCACCTCCTATGGCTTTGCCTATGAATGCTAAGAGGGAAATCAGCTGAGCTGTCACCTGATGTGGGGTTGACATGACATGGGCTCCTATCAGGTGATGCACTATGATTGTGAACTGAGCTTAACTTTTACTGAACCAATATTAATAATAATCATCAATAATAATAATAATAATAATAATAATAATAATAATAATAATAATAATAATAATAATAATAATATGGTGATCAACAAGTCACATGACTGATTGCATGGCCTGTATAAGGAAATTGGAATCAACCTCAACCCTGGTAAGACAGTGGAAAATATCTGGTGAATAAAGAGTAGTGTACTGAAGAACAAAAAGGGTGGTATTGTTTGTTTGTTTTGAAGTACTCAAACGTATCATCGTTGTGTCGTAGTAATTTGTAAAAAGTCCTGAGTACATCTTTAACTTGTCAGTTCCTCTTGTATAAGACTTGGCTGAACATTAGGAGGGACTTATTGGTCACCTACCTATTTTACCAGTAACAAATGTTATTACTCTACCATGCTTAATTGCTGTACTGAAGTTTGACCGCTGGGTGTCGCTGTCCTGTCACACAACCACGATGCCTGGGCGGGGGAGACCTGACCATTGGGCATTCAGCCGGTCCAGATGGAAAGAAACGGGTGATTGGTGTACAATCTGCCATGCTCTCTCCTGATTGGGCGTTAAGGTGTGAGAAAGAAGACTGAGAAGAGAGAGAGAGAGAGAGAGAGAGAGAGAGAGAGATCCACCAGCAGTTGATCCGCTCCAGTCCCCGTTGACACACACGCGCACACGCACACAAAGACACACACAAGAGCTGAGATGTGACTGTTCACCAGAGGAATACTGCGTGTTTCTGTGGGATTTTCCTTTCTGTCAGCCGGATAATGAGAGAGGACAGGCGGGGAGTAATTTTGGCCATGCCGGCCACTTGGGTTGCGGTGCTTCTCTGTGTGATTACTTCGGTCTGCGCAGTGGAAGGTAAGTGTGCAAAGAAGGGATATTTTTTAGTGTTCAGGTTATGCAGGAGAAATGCTTGCGTTAATTAATGCACAAACAGTGGTTAAAGCAAAGCTGCGCTGCTGCAAAGTATCCAGTTTAAAATAAAAAAACTCTTAACTAGAGCTTTCCTATAGACAGGTATATTGTGATATTTAAGTGATATTTCTTTAGGGGTAAGAACTTTTCTTGTTTGTCAGGGTAAACAGGGCGTGTTTGGGGTTTAATATGAGGGTTAATTGTGTTTCAGCAGTGGAATTTTGTACTGTACAGGAATGCAACGGTGCCTCATTGGAGCTTAAAGAGACTCATTGCCCATATGTCACAGTCCACAAATTAAAAACAAGAAATTAGATCTAAAACATGTTGTTTATTCTACATTAATACAATCTAAAATCTTTTCAATATTTAATAATCTTGAGGGACATGTATGCAGAATGCAATGCATGAAAAAACATAAAACTGTTTATTCTAAATACATTTTTTTATTATAGAGCATTGTATTTGTATAATATTAGAGGCTTCAGTTATATCAGGTGTATCTTCCATAATCCTAAAGCACTTAAAGGTACGTAATGTTCCATGATACTGTACGATGCACATTACTGTGTTTCTCTCTCCTGAGTGCACTGTTGTAGCTCCATTAACACACGCTGCTGCTCACCTGGAGAGGCAAAGTGAAGCATAATTATAGCTCACAGGTGCTCAGTGACTCCATGTAACTGCTGCCACATCCCCTGCTTCTCTTTCTCTTACTCCTCCCCAACATTGCCTCTTGATCATCTTGCTATTGCCTTCAAAGCATCATCTCCCCCTGCTCCTATCCAAACATCAACTTCTGTCTATTTTGTTGCACATCTCCAAATATTACCTCTTGCTAGTTCACCTAAAGCATCACCCACTGAAAGCTCCTGCAGCCTGTCACACAGAACCAGCTCCTGCTGCTCCATATGCGTCTCCCACATGGTCTACCACTGCCACTGCTCCTCTCCAAAAATCACATTTGATACTCCTGCTGCTCTTCGGATATGCTTATCCTACTCCACCCCAGGCATCAACTATACTGCTTCCCCCTTAACTGCTCTCCAAATATCACCTCCTGCTTCTTTTGCTGCAGCATCACCTTGTGCTAGTTCTCCTAAAGCCTTACTAACTGATACTCCTGCTGCTCCTCACACAGAATCAGCCCCTGCTCCTCCACAAGCAAATTTCTGACTCTAGCTGCTGCTGCTACAAGCATTGCCTATTGCTCCTTCTGCTATTTATCCCCAAGCATTACTGTGTGCTTCCTATTCTTAAGAATCACCTCCTGTTGCTCCTCTTCACGCAGCATCAGCACCACTTGTGCTGCTCCTCCCCAAGCATGAGCTCCTACTGCTTTTTTTCTCCTCCCCCAGCATCACCTACTGTTTCTCCCTTTGCTCCTGCCAAAGCATCACTTCTTGCCCTACTGCTCTTTCATGCACTTCGCCTACTGCTCCTGCTGTGTCCCTTGCTCCTACATCCGACATCCCTGTTACCCATGCTACCTCCTTTCTGTTCTACTCCTCTGAAAGCATCTCATCCTCCTCTTCCTTCAGATCCGCTTCTTCTTCTCTTTTTATTCTCTTACATCTTCTTTACCTGAGTTCAAACAAGTCCCTCACCTCTCCGGCTTGCTCCACTTCACATTGCTTTTGCTTCCTCTCCAGCTCCTCCTGCAGCATCCCCTATCAACTTCCACTCCCATGTCCTCTACCGCTTCTCCTTCTGCTCCTACTGCTGCTGTCCCTTATGGAATCGCTAGATTAGTCTACTGCTGTGTTTTAATGGTGCGCGTAATGACGGGCTCTGTACTGAGTCTCGCCCATTATGAGACATGTAAATGTGTTGAAGGGCAGGTCTATTTTGATTAAACAGAACTGTGTGTGTGTGGGAGAGAGAGGTAGGAGGTTAAGATTGAGAGGAGAGACAAACAGGTACAGTGTGGGTGGTGGGTTGTTTTGTGGTCATGGTGGCCTTTTCATGGTAAGTAGGTGCCTAATGAAGTGATGTATAAGCTGCTCTGAGTCTGTTGCAGTAAACGCAAAAGATATATAATATACAAAGCAAATGCAAGTTAATGTATTCAAAGAGTTATTTTGTCTGACCTCTATTGTGCATTTAAGAAACAAGAACCACTACATCTCTGTCGTCTTTGCTTAGAAAATGACAAATGATTAATCGATTATCAAAATTGTCGCTGATTAATTCTCTCTCCACCTACTAATCAATTAATTTATGAATTGTTTCAGTCCCAATCTGTTGAAAAACAGTATATAATGGTTGATAAAAGATTCTCGGTAGCTTTCATTGCATAGAAAGAAACAAACTGAAAAAAAGTTTAAATTTATAATTAGTCTTCACAGGCTGTTGTAAGTGTAATCAAAAGATCATTATATTCATAAAACTGGCTAGTCCAAAATATATATATCATCATACATATCTTATAGTTGCAGATTTATTTTCTGTTCATTGATTCATCATTCCAGTTGTACATATAGTATAGGTTATTATTAGTTCTTTTTTTATTTAAATAAGTTATATAAGTTTGATAAGATGCGAATATAAGCCTGTTTTTCTTATGTTAAATGTGTCTATCAACACCCACACAATTACTTAGTCAAACCCTTTTCAAAAATGTTGTATTTATGTTCTGTATTTATGTTATTATTAGAGGTAGGCATAGATTAATTTTTTAAATCTAGATTAATCTCACTGGAATCTTGAAATTAATCTAGATTAATCTAGATTAAAATGGCTCATTTGAATTCTGCCGAAGGCATTCAGAGAATGTGTACGAACAGGTTTCAAACCAGGTTTCAAGCCAGGTGGCGCATTAGACCAGGGGCTCCTCTCCTGTTTCCAAAATGCATCACAAACTGCTTGAGAAAGCTGTTCTACTATGATAATTGGTGATGAAAATCAATCATGTTCAATAAGATGTACTTGTGTGTAGCGTGTGATGTGCTTTGCGTTTAGGTGGTACTTGAGACTGGAAGAACTCCTACAGTAACAGTAAACTAATTCCGCATTGCACAAGGTGCAAACAACAATTGTCGAATTTTCCATTGGGAAGCTTCTTAAAAGTAAATTTTCCCAGAAGCAAACCCGGCGGCTTCAGAAATGTTCGTACACAAAGTGCTGTCCAACAGCTGTCTGTGGACGTGTTGCTACAGTTAGTGTGAGTAAATACCGCACAATGCGTTTTTTAATCAACCGGCGTATCAATAACTAACCTGGCTAGTTGTAAACAAACAGCTGGCCGAGCGAGGTTGTTACTGGAACGCCGTCAACTCGGGTGTGACGTCATTCCCAGCTCCGCCCTCCGAGGTAAATGTAACGCAGCAACAGCTGCATCCATGTTAGGTCGTCACGTTTGATGTGGTAATTTCACAGTAGGCAAACACACAGGTTCGAAGACTTGTTCTCACCCCCTACAGTGCAATTCGGCTAGGTATACATTTGCGCTAAGATATCAAGGTGAAATATAGACCCAGCTCCCAACCCAACTTTGAGAATAGATTAACGGCGATATTTTTTTTATCGCCCGATAAGAGTCTCACGTTAACGCAGCACATTAACGCCGATAACGGCCCACCACTAATTATTATTAATCTCATATCAATATTGGCATCTGCTTCAAAAATACATTGGTGTTTTCTATATCTGTTTATGTGTTTTTGTGTTTCTCTTGGAATCTCTTTTTGCCCCAATCATGCTGATTGCTGTGCATGAAGTGCTTTAGTTACTTCAGTACTTTACTTGCACCAAAATGAAAACTCTTGGCCGAAACAGAATACCATAAAAAAAAATTGCTGAATACCGAATACCGAACAAGTACATTCACATTTTGTCCGTTTATTTTGCCGTTTTTTAACCATTGCATAAGTTAAAAAGTCAAAATGTACTTTTTACTAATCTTATTAATCTTATTTACATCCTGTATAAACACCTTATTTTGAAAACCGGACGTTGTTGCTTGTGTATCCACATGTGTAAGTCTGACCCAGTTTCATAAATAATGTTGTATGTGGTTCTCGTATCATGTAACATGAAGGCTTCACAGCCTGTCTTCAGGTTGGACTTTCATACTGCAACACTTGTCTTTGTAAAGGACAGGATAAAGTCACTAACCTGCCTGTCAGCTCGCACTGGTCCGTTTCAGTGCATTTACCATAAAGGCTTGAATACGTGTGCGCTCCAAATTTAGGCATGGCTAGCTTCTCATAAATGAGAATCACTCAAGGTGGGTCAGACTGTTTGTTACCTTTTCTAAGAAGTCTGTCACAGATGGAGTGGATGTACTAGGAGACAGTTCAGCAGAACACTGTCTGCAAATGGCAATTTTTGCATCTTTCTCATGCACTTTAAAATGCTTCCACACTGTCGACATGTAAACATAATGTTTTGGTAAAATTTTTTTGACTTATGAGGCCAAACACCAAAAGTGTTTTTTTTTCTATTTTTGTCCGGTTAATTTCGGTGGTCGAACATTCAGTGCATCCCCAGTCTTGATCATATCTGTTGTGAACCCATGAACAGCTTTTTGAAAGCGTGAAGTCAGGCAGTGTTTGCTGATTTGGGAAAGAGTACAGATGCAGAAAAGTTGGCCAAAATGCTGTCAATTTTGCAGCAGTGTAAGGAATACCTCAATCTGGTAGCTGTTTTCTGTCATCTATATAGCCTGAAATTGCAGCACTAATACAATGACCTTTACGTTCCCTTAGGGTTTACACCTTTCCACAGAGCCCAAAATACAGTACAGTAATCCAGAATTTGACCCTGTAATTTTGAAAGTCAATGCAAACCCTGACCCAGCGGATATTGGTGGGTATAAGTGCTACATATCCCACAAACAGGCCTTGGGAGGGGTGACAAAGTCATCTGTGTCTGAACCAAATGCCCAGTCAGCAGCAGGCTCTGTCACTGAAATTGCTGATTTGTGTCAGTGTTGAGTGTCGAGGGGTCGAGGAGTTAATTTCTTTTGACTTTTCCATGCAAGAGCAACTACTGTATTTGGAGCCTAATTTAGAAATCCTGACTTTCCCTTTTACAGAGGCAAGGCCACATGTAAAATGTGCACTGTATATATGATTACACTGCACATATTATTTCTGCTTCTACAAACTATTTCTGTCCTTTTCCCTGGAGCCTGAACACATACATGTGTGCCCCATCTGTCATCTTGTTGGAATGCTAAAGGTTAAACATCATCGATCCTGTTATAGATGCTGGTGTTAAAGTGACAAGCTGTAATTTGGGACTTTGTTCAGTGTATCTGTGTGTGTGTGTGTGTGTGTGTGTGTGTGTGTGTGTGTGTGTGTGTGTGTGTGTGTGTGTTTGTGTGCGAAACAAATGATGAACAAATCTACTGAGGGAAACTTAACACATGCTTACTGCAAAGAGACATGCAGATGGCACACTGCACTGCTACCACACATAAATATTCACACACACACACACACACACACTGTACCCTGCAACAAGCGCTGCAAACTCATGTTTTAAAGATTTGGTTTCTATATTCATCTGGTGACAGGTTATCAATGTGACAGACAGATAGTTGAACTAGGGAAAAGTAGGAGCTTGGAAGAAGATCCTTCGTACCAGTCCTGAGGCTTTTACTCCATTGTTTCCCAGTATATTTTTCCTCAGGGTCTCCCTTATGTATTAAATATTTATTTCCACATAGCATTCAAATTGTTTCAGAATAAATTTGGCTTTCTTCTTTCGTAAGGTACTTGGAACCTGTGGGGTTATTTACCTTTTGCTGAGAGACTCAGAGTTCTGAGCTTTGGTGCTATATTTCCCACAGCGAATTGGGCATCAAGAGGCAATTTGATATCAGTCAGTCTGGTAAGGCCCTATGCTTCTCTGTATCCACAGGCTGTCAGACTTTAATATCACAGTTTTTAGTGGTTCAGGAAGTAATTTCTAACAAAACATGCTCAATGTTTACTGAGATGTGATTAAGAAGTTCCAATAGTGTGAAAATGTATCCTTAACTATGAATCTTCACACGTTGGCTGTGAAATTTCACACAACACGACAATCCTTTTCTCATATTCATGGAAGAACTTGTTGCTCTACTGGATCAGTGATGAGTCATCGACTACTGAGGAAAAATATCGTTTTTCTATGCTATACTTATGGCTGCATTTCTATACCAAATGTTTGGGTCATACTTTATACATCTTTTTCTGATGTTGATTGTGGATGAGATCTGAACAACATCATAAAAAATTGTTTATACTGTATCCACAGCTGTAGCCAGTTTTGTTCATGTTTTTTAAGTCCCAAATGCAAAGTCAAGTCTCAAGTCCTTCAGGAAGTTAACCACAAGTCTAATCACAAGTCAAGATGCAAGTCTCTGAAACCTTAAAATTACAGTGCATTTGAACAGTTTCCATTCCAAAGTGATGTTAATAGCACTTAGATCCAGTCGGTTCAATGCATAGACCATATAATTACATATCTTAGCTGTGTGTCTATGCAAGCTCTAACTCTCATACATTTGCACTCTCATTCATTTTTATTCTCATTTTCATTTATGTTCCAGAATTTTACATTTCAAAACACCGAGTTGAAATAGCTGGCTCTTTAGCTGCTAAATGCTCTCACATTCACCAGATAGTTGGTAATTTTTTTTTTGGTCTGTCTACTATTTGGTGCTCGGCTGGTGGTGTACAGTTGGTTTATCAGGGTTTTTGCTGAAAACAGTTGCCTACTGGAAACCAGGTTGAGAGTGCTGAGAATTTTCAGAAGAGCGAACAGGAATTGCAGAGTTGGGTTGAGAGTAATTCTCTCTTGATTATAACAGCTTTAAGCTTGGCATGTTATGTTTGGTGCAGAATACAGTAGGCTTACTATATATATATTTATATATTACTACATATATATTTATATATGTAGTAACAACAACATAAAAATAAAAAACTATAAATGCAACACTTGTTTTTGCCCTCACACATCATGAGCTGAACTCAAAGATGTGTGACCTCCACAGAGTGACTACAGGGTCTGCACCCATCTACCTAAACTCGATAATACAAGTTTACATTCCTTCCTGTCCACTACCCTCTTCCAACGAACGCCGCCTGGCTCTGCCATCCCTTCACACAAAGCATGTACTTCCTGTGCTCTTCTTCTTCTATTCCCTACAATTATCTTGTATTGATTGCACTTTTTGTTAGCTCTAACTTCTTTCCCTAGGTATTTACCCCATTGATGTGATATGCGCCATTAGCGCTTATTAGTATATATTGTTGCTTTTATTAATATGTATTTTCAGTTGTAGATCTCGTGCTGTATTTAATGCTCTGCTGATGATTTTATGTTCCTCAAATTTTCCTCAAAATTTATGTAACTCGCTTTGGATAAAAGCGTCTGCTAAATGATATGTAATGTAAAGATCCAAGACTTTCTCTATGTACACAAAATATTGTTCTCAAATCTGTCAAAATCTGTGTTAGAGAGCACTTCTCCTTTGCCAAGATAATCCATTCACCTCACAAGACGCTGATCAGACTGCATGTGTATAGCACAAGTGTGCCTTAGGCTGGCCACAATAAAAGGCCACTTGAAAATATGCAGTTTTACTGTATTGGTGGGGTCTGGGGCGGTCTGGTGTAACCACCATTTGCCTCACGCAGTGCAACACATCTCCTTTGCAAAGAGGTGATCAGGTTGTTGATTGTGGCCTCTGGAATGTTGGTCCACTCCTCTTCAATGGCTGTGCAAAGTTGCAGTCAGGTCAAGACCCTGATGAGGATGACGAGCATGCAGATGAGCTTCCCTGAGACGGTTCCTGACAGTTTACTTTGACAGTTACAGTTCCTGCAACAATCGGTTTGCATAACCAGGTGCCCGGGTGGCAGGTCTCAGACTATCTTGGAGGTGAAGTTGCTGGATGTGGCGGCCCTGGGCTGGTGTGATTACACGTGGTCTGCAGTTGTGAGGCCGGCCGGATGTACTGCCAGATTCTCTAAAATGCCTCTGGAGATGGCAAATGGTAGAGAAACATTCAATCCACGGGCAACAGCTCTGGTGGACATTCCTGCAGTCAGCATGCCAATTGCACGCTCCCTCAAAACTTGCAACATCTGTGGCATTGTACTGTGTGATGGTACAGCACATTTCCGAGTGGCCTTTTATTGCAGCCAGCCTAACGCACACCTGTGCAACACCCATGCTGTCTGATCACCATCTTGATATGCCACACCTGTGAGGTGGATGGATTACCTCGGGAAAGGAGAAGTGCTCACCAACACAGATTTTGACAGATTTGTGAACAATATTTGAGAGAAATAGGCCTTTTGTGTACATAGAGAAAGTATTAGATCTTTGAGTTCAGCTCATGATAAATGGGGGCAAAAACAAAAGTGTTGCATTTTGAGTGTGTGTGTGTGTGTGTATGTATGTATATATACATGAGTGAATATACCATTCATATCAGCAATAGTCAGTCAGCATCGAAACCACCTTCATTACAAACACTTAACTACAATCACTATTCTTCCTCTACAGCTGCCATTGCTGACATGTTTAAAAGCACAAAATAGATTTTAGCTACAGAGAGAAGCAGAAAGCTTGCACATTATAAAACACTTCACAACCCAAACTCCTCAGGTTATTTGCATAACAAACCAGTCTAAATAGATTATATTTCCCTGATATGAAACTATAATTGATACCGTTAGAGAACAGAGCACTGGTGGGCATAAAAAGAATGAAAGAATCTTTTGTTTTCACCTAAAACTCTCCCCTTCCTTTCACATGGGTCCATTATACTGTCACTTCAACTAATTTGCAGCTCAAAGAGTCACATCAATACACCACTATGTTAGACAAACGTCAATGGCATGCTCTTTGAGTTGTTCTGTCTTCTTCTTTTCAACATGCAAGGTAAGCAATAGCATCAATTACCCTTTGTTTCAGGCAAAGGCAAAATACATTCTCTACGCTCTTGCGGTTGACTTCACCAATAAAAAACACCTTCATTTATCTTGACCTCAAGCCTCTTAAGGACTTCCTTACCTACTGACCATATAGAAGAAAAAAACTGGAGGAATGAAAGAATTTGAAATATGCATTAACTGCTTTTAAATGCAAATGATGCATAAAGGGAAACAGAGCTTACTCCAAACTGGGGTCCTCTAGTTTTCCTGTAGTGATGGCGCAGCACCATTATTCCACTTCAGAAACGGAGTGTTACATGCATATGCTTGTGCAGTGCTGGCATGCAATATACAAAATATACAAAACATATTAATGGAAATTACTTGTGTTTAGATAAAGCCTTTAACTATTTTTTTAATTGTTTGATCTACCAATTATTTGTTGGATTCAATTAAATGATTAATTGCTTAGTTTATAAAATGTCAGAATATATTGTAAAATACCCATCAAATGTTCCCAGAGTCAAAGATGACACCTTCAGGCTACTTTTATATTTTTTTATTTGTTGTTGACTGTTGTTGACCAACAACTAATCTAATCTCAGAGATATTCAATTTACAATGATGAAAAACAGTGAAAGCTGGAATCAGTAAATGTTGTCTTAATAAATGACTTAAAACATGAATTGTTTTCATTGAATCGATTATTCGGTTAATCAGCTATAGTCAACACTAGTTCAACATTCAAACATTCACCTGCAGTACAATTAATCAGTTCACTAGTTAATTGCCAATATAATCAGTGTTAGGCAGTAAAGTGCTATTGTATTACAGTAGATTTTGTGTGTGTGTGTGTGTGTGTGTGTGTGTGTGTGGGGGGTTATAAGTAAGCAGTAGTGTAAGGGATTACATTTTGACAGTTTGACAGTACATTTTACAGTTAATAATCTCAGTGATTATCCAAAACGATCAGCTTGTTTCTGTCTTACAGGTAGTTTGATGGAGGACTAAGTTTTGTTTTCTGTGGTGTTCAGTAGGCAGACTGCTCTGGGACGTGTTAACTTAGCCCAGGGGCTGGAGGAGTTAGGCAGTTACACCAAAATACTTTTCCTGGGAACTCTAAAATGTTTTATTAACACGTTTTTTGTCAGCTTGCTAGCCACTGGTAAGCCTACGACCAGGAATCACAGGTCTTGTTCAGAGTTGGAAGGCGTAGCTTCACTGTAGGAAGGCCTAGTGGAGTGTGCAGTCACTGGTGAAGTAATGTGATGTGACTGTGACATAAGCTAGCAGTTGATGGTTACTAAATAGTAAAACCACAAAACCGCAGACGGATGAATTGTTCAACCACTATGTCTCGTTTGATATTTTTCTATATTTATCTGGATGAGGAAGATGGTTGTTCAAAAGCACCTTTGATTGAGCTGTGCTGAGTAATGTAATGAACAATGTCACTATTTACCTTTGCTGTTGAGTAATCAGTATTAGTATAGTTGCATTAAAGTACTCTATCATTCTATTCTGTTCTATTATTCCACACGGCATGCTGCATACGGCAGCTCTGTGCTTTAGACCTTTATAGCTCAGCATATGATTGAACATAATGGCCCATTATTTATTTGCTGGTTGAGAGTGGGCCCTCTGCCAGCCTCTTCAGGTTCCTGCTGTGGGCATATGGTCTCACAGATAGCCATGCTGGATATTAAGGACTGTGTCACTGTTGGAGCAAAAGAATATGGGGGAAGAGGACATAATTGGTGAGACATCACACATCAGTGATTTTGCCTCACCTTGAAAAGGTTGTGGGGAATATGCGTCTCATCAGGAATTTTAATTAGGTTAGATTTGAAAGAAATGTTATATAGTACAAATATTGAGATGTTGAGGTTTCAAAATGGGGAAGAATAAAACAGGATTTATGTGTAAACCAATTAGGGCTGCAGCTAACTTTTATTCATTGATGCCCATCAAAACTTACACTGGAAGTAAATTAGGAAGAGATAGTTTCATGTTCAGTTTAAACAGGAGTAATAACTACAGTAACGTTCATATGGGCACCTGACTATGGTTTTAAGGTTTACTTGAAATTGGGTACCTGTCATTTAATCAATATAAGGTGAGTGTGTAAGTAGATGTTAACCAGCAGGCAAAACAGTCAAATATATAATTTACGTGATGATAAAACATACAAATGCATTTGAAAAGCTGTATTAAGTATTTTATATATATAAAATGTATTCGCTGTTGATTACAATTATAATCAAAGTAATCAAGTAAATGTTTCAGTAAGATTTGGGCTTTTTGACAAGACCAAGAATTATTTCTGAATTTTGAAAAGCATTTTTCTCTTTATTTATTATTTTATTTTCGTAATCTACCTGCACAGGCCTTTATGCATGTTTCAGTTTAAACTTTAGGTTGACCGAGCGTACATGCTCTTTTTATCACAGTACTCTGCTTCACACTTGCTCCATTTCATCCACACCTGCCTTTTACAGCCACAGGCTTCTGTTCTATTGGCTGCTAAGCTGCTCTACCTGGGCAGTGGGGCATTCAGTGGTTCTGCTCAGGAACAGAGGGAAAGTGACCGCAGGATAAAGAAAAGAATATTGTAAAGGCCTGACACGTGTACTTTGAGTATCGACTTTTTTATGGCAAAATGTCACACACTTTGCACGTGTGCTAACTGTGCACATATCATGACTCCACTTTTTAGGCATTTTTCGTTTTTTGTCCTCTTGTTCTCCATACTAAATATTCAACACAGCGGGGGCAAAGCAAAACCAGGGCAGAGCAGACAGGCAGGAAAGCGGCAGGGGCAATTTTAGTTTGACAGTTTTACTCTGTGTGACAGCAGTTTTGATAGCAAATCTCCTGAGAGTTAGAGAGAGCAAAAGAGGTGTGGAGGAGGACAGAAAATGAGTTAAAACAAAAAGACATAAAGAGAGAGAGAGAGAGAGAGAGAGAGGATTAACCCAGTGGTTAGTCTTCTGCAGTTTGATATATGGAGCAGAGAGCCAATAAGTGTCAGGTCCCTCCCACTAGGGAGCCAATCTAACAAGCTCTTAGCATTTGAGTGGCTGTTAGCAGGTTTGCAATTGTGCTTGGCAATTTTTGACTGCTGTGGAATTTAAATTATAAAGCTGCAACCTCTTTTAGCATCTACAATTGTATGATCCTTCTGTCTGAAACTCCACCAAAATACTTACACTTTTATATTATTATTAGAGGTGGGCATAGATTTTTTTTAAAATCTAGATTAATCTCACTGGAATCTTGAAATTAATCTAGATTAATCTAGATTAAAATGGCTCATTTGAATTCTGCCGAAGGCATTCAGAGAATGTGTACGAACAGGTTTCAAACCAGGTTTCAAGCCAGGTGGCGCATTAGACCAGGGGCTCCTCTCCTGTTTCCAAAATGCATCACAAACTGCTTGAGAAAGCTGTTCTACTATGATAATTGGTGATGAAAATCAATCATGTTCAATAAGATGTACTTGTGTGTAGCGTGTGATGTGCTTTGCTTTTAGGTGGTACTTGAGACTGGAAGAACTCCTACAGTAACGTTAAACTAATTCCGTATTGCACAAGGTGCAAACAACCTTATTGTCGAATTTTCCATTGGGAAGCTTCTTAAAAGTAAATTTTCCCAGAAGCAAACCTGGCGGCTTCAGAAATGTTCGTACACAAAGTGCTGTCCAACAGCTGTCTGTGGACGTGTTGCTACAGTTAGTGTGAGTAAATACCGCACAATGCGTTTTTTTAATCAACCGGCGTATCAATAACTTACCTGGCTAGTTGTAAACAAACAGCTGGCCGAGCGAGGTTGTAACTGTAACGCCGTCAGCTCGGGTGTGACGTCATTCCCAGCTCCGACCTTCGAGGTAAATGTAACGCAGCAACAGCTGCATCCATGTTAGCACATCACGTTTGATGTGGTAATTTCACAGTAGGCAGACACACAGGTTCGAAGACTTGTTCTTGCCCCCTACAGTGCAATTCGACGCTAAAATATCAAGGTGAAAGTCATCATAGCTTTTGTAGTATAGACCCAGCTCCCAACCCAACTTTGAGAATAGATTAGCGGCGATATTTTTTTTATCGCCCGATAAGAGTCTCACGTTAACGCAGCACGTTAACGCCGATAACGGCCCACCACTAATTATTATTCTTTAAGGTATTGACATAGATCAGTTAAAATGAGAGAGAAGAGATGAGAGGTACAGGGGATGAAATGCAACATCCTTTTGGTCATGAGACAGAATCTATATTTACACAGCAAACATACCATGTAGTGTGTGCTCTAAGCCACTGCTCCACCTGGGCACTTCTGAGGTTTAAAACATTTCTTCATCTCAGAGCGAGAACATGTTTAAATTAGGTCCTCGTCTGAACTCCTGCTGCATTATATCACACACACCAATAATAACTTTATAATAATAACTTTATTTGTAGAGGACTTATCAAAACACTGCTTTCACAGAAGATAAAAACATTAAAATCATAACAATTAAAAAAGGCAACAATAAAATATGACATAACATGCATAAATTACAGTGAAATTAAAACAATAAAAGGACTAATCTATCAGATAAATATCAGAAAATGCTTTACGGACTAAATAAGTTTTGAGGCAAGATTTAAAATATCTATCTCCACTACTTTTCAGTCTGGACTCGGAAGCACAGACGACCCCTGCCGGAGGATCTTAGGCTACGCACAGGATCGTAAGGGGTTAAAAGGTCATGGATATATTCTGGAGCCAGGCCAAATGCACAGTATAATATTTGTATGAGAATCTCTTTCACTAGAACACCAGCCTTATAGTAACTTGTTTTTTCTAAATGTATAACTGTTATATCATTGACTTACTGTACGAAATTACCAGTACCTTTTCATAGTTTCAGAAGTACATCCAGTAAAATCTATAAATTCCTGTTTTCAACAATTATGTTTAACTTGCTGCATAGATATGCACCTACAAATACAGTAATGGCCTAAGAATGCAATACATCACACAGGTGTGTCCATTTTAAGTCCATTAGCTTATACTACTGCTCATTTAATGTGACAAGTATAATTTTCTTCAAGACAAATTGTTGGTGAATACTAAACTTCTGTCTAGACAGGTGGAAAAAGGAATGGGAGTAATTATTTGGTGGCCCTGTCTCAAAAAAAAAATGCAGCCAAGAAGAAAAATATGGTTTTACAGTTAAGGGACCGGACATAGAAGCTAGCCATGTAGCTATAAACAAGCTGTAAACAAAGCAATCTGACTGAAAAACATAATCATGGGCTGACAGGTGATATTGATAAAAATATCTAAACAATTTTGGTAGGTGTTTTCTCTCAATATTGAAACATGACACCACTTAGACGAGGGGTCCAACTTCACATTATCTCTTACTCTTTACTGCTGTATCTATTGGAGGGACTTACTGTTGGTTGGATGTCCACAGCAAAGAGTAACAGTCAGTTAGAGATTCAAGTTAAACTGACAAACTGACTTCAAGTCCCACAGAAAGTAAAAGACTGCAGTGAAAAGGGGCATTGGATGAGCTGAGAAGGTGCGGAGAAGAGACTTGCAGAGGAAAAGTAGAGTTGGATGCAGCTGTTGTGTCCTCAGGGTCAATCCAGGAGGAGACACTACACATCTCTATGACAGCAAGTCAAACTGTGTGTGTGTGTGTGTTTGTTTGTGTGCGCATGCACTCAAGTGAAGCAATGCGGTTGACTAGACACCAACACTTTACTTTGACGACCCTCACACACATACATACACCCTAACTTTGCACTTACTTCAAAGCACAGATGATGAGCATTGTACCCATCAAAGAGACAGATTACTCTGCTGATGGTTGAGGGTAGAGTCATTTATGAAGCTTTTTGCTTCATATTTATCTTTGTGTCTTTACTTTGAGTTTAACTGAACTCAAATGAAACCCTACGCATCTCCTTCCACCCCACACCCTTCCTCAAATCCTCCTTAGCCACTAATCATCCTCAAGTTTCTACCTCAAGGACCAAAGAGGTCACCAAATATATAACTCCCCCTCTTAGGGCCAAACATATCTCTCACTTTGCTGAAATTGTTTAGGCATGCTTGGTTCACCTTAGCTTGCATGCAGAATTTAACTACCCTCACTGACTCTGAAAATAGCTGTGGCAGGTCATGCTACAGGTGACCTTTTGGCAAACTTGGCCACTGGAGTTACACCTCTAATCTCAATTTGATCTCTTCACCTCTCGGACACAAATTTAATGGGTTTCTGAGAAATGGATTTTGAAGAGTTTTTCATGTCTGTTCCACTATTCCACTTGATCTCACGGACTTCTCCAAAATGTGTAAAAATAGCCTCTCAGCTTATAATTAAGTAAAAGGGGCTCTGTTAAAGCACTTCATACAGCAGTCAAAAAAGACCATCTCTCAAATTCAATTTGGAATTGTTTTCAACTGCAATTTTATAAAACTTGTTTAATTTAATTTGCAAGTAAATTTATAAATAGTTTGTATAACTTTAAAGAGGCAATCTCTTCTTGACTTCTTAGTCAATCGTTGGTGCTAAATGGTCATTGCGATTGTATATTTGACATTAAGGGATATTTACATAGATTTGGTACGTTTTTGTCTGGTATTACTCTTGATGCCAAATATCTTGTGATAGAGAGGTCAGGTGAAACTGGAACTTCTAGTAAGAAGTAAGAAAACTGCATTCAAAATCACAATGACATTTGTAATAATGCAAATAAATAAAGATTGAAAAATGGCTTTACTCAACAGTATGTCATGTATTCTATATGTCCAGTTATAGACTGTCATTTTAAAAAGAAAACATCTAAAATCCTTGTTTATTTAATAAATACACAAGTAAAGCAGAAGTACCTCAAATTTGTGCTTTAATACAGTATTTACATAAATGTACTTAGTAACTTTCCACCACTGGTGAGTAGAGACTACTAGGTGTAAGAGTGAATATCTCTCACATTGCTGAAATTGTTTAGGCATGCTTGGTTTACCTTAGCTTGCATGCAAAATTTAACCACTCTGACTGACTCAGAAAATAGCTGTGGCAGGTACAGGTGACCTTTTGGCAAACTCGGCCACTGGAGTTACACCTCTTGTCTCAATTTGATCTCTTCACCGCCGGGACACAAATTTAATGGGTTTGTGAAGAAGAGAAGAGAACTGCATTTTGAAGAGTTTTTCATGTCTGTTCCTTTATTTCACAGAACTTCTCCAAAATGTATAAAAAATAGCTTCTCAGCTTTTAGTTAAGTAAGAGGGGCTCTGTTAAAGCACCATACAACAATCAAAAAAGTCCATCTCTCTGTTTGGAACAGTAATCAAATTCAATCTGGAATTTTATATAACTTGTTTAAATTAATTTACAAGTTAATTTATAAATAGTTAGTATAACCTCAAAGTGGCAATCTCTTCTTGAATTCTTAGGCAATCGTTGGTGCTAAATGGTCATTGTGATTGTATTTTTGATATAATGACATATTTACATTAATATTATAGATTTGGTAAATTTTACTCTTGATGCCCAATATCTTGTGAAAGTTGAGGTGAAACTGGAACTTCCAGTAAGAAGTAAGAAAACGGCATTCAAAATCACAATGACATTCGTAATAATGCAAATAACTAAAGATTGAAAAATGGCTTTACTCAAAAGTTCAAACATATATCATGTAGTTTACTGTATATGTCTAGATATGGACTGTCATTTTAAAAAGAAAGCATCTTGTTCTTGTTTATTTAATAAATACACAAGTAAAGTAGAAGTACCTCAAATTTGTACTTAAGTACAGTATTTACTTAAATGTACTTTACTTTCCACCACTGATGACAAGAAACTACTAGGTGTAACGGTGAATATCTTTTCTAATTTAATGATTTAATGTTTTGCATGAGATCCTCATTGATCTAATACTCTTTCTGTATACATTAGTAATATGTAGTAATAATGTAATAATGTAGTAATATAGCCAACACCAACCCAGTGCTGCCTTATGCATGGCAAAGGTTTTTCTTCCTCTCAGGGGTTGTGCCAGCAGCCACTCCTTCTTCACATTGTGGTCTACAGTGAATCTGGTCGCGTGAGGCTCCACACTGACATGACCAAGCTTCATACTGTGCGAGCATGTGTCTCTTAGCAATGTTGCACATTTTGAGTTAGCATAAGGTGTCTCCCTGAGCTAGTGGATGTCTTCCAAGCTGGTTTCGGCAGAACATCTGTCAACGGATTGACCCGCTGATAGATTGAGACTGTCAATGGAGATATAGCAGAGACATGGTGGCATGTGGTCAGCTGATACCTGTCTTTCTCTCTTTGTTCATTTCTGTCTTTCTCTAGCTGTCTCCAGGGAGACAAGCGGAGACACATGCTGACATGTGATAAACAGATCTGTGACTAATGGTCTGCCTTAATAGAATACAAATTAGATGATTAGACAACCTCTTTTATGCCAAGCAAGAAAAAGCAAGGTCCAGAAAATAATGTTTAAGCTGGAATCGGCTGGTTTTTAATTGTCTCCTTATATCCCATCTGTATGGTGGGGGATGGTGTAAGATTAGTATGCTTTCATTTTGGGAAATATTGATTGGCTTGTCAGTCATTCCTGTCCTGGTATACAATGTCAGCCAAATAAATAATATATTTATGCAAATTACATTGTCAGCCAGTGACATTTCACTCTACTTGATATACCGCTGGATAACAGCAACACACCTGTCAACTCTTCAGTTTTTCTTTGAATTCTAGTGTGTAGCCTTGTTTCTTCCAGAAAACCCAAAGTACATAGATTCCCTGAACCTTAAAGGACATTTTAAAAACAGATCACTCAGTCAGTGTTGCCAGATGAGACCTTTTTTCATGAACCATACGATGCATCCAAAAGGGAAAGAAAACAGCTGTTTTCATTGTCAGTTAGTGTCACAATGTCAAAGAAAAATGACTGTTAATTTTAACAAAACAGTTTTCAGCCGGGAAAATAGCTTTCACATTTTGTTATCTACATACATTCACAGGTCTTTCTTTGTGCTCTTTTAGTAGTCTTAGTATCATTATGCAGTACACAAAATGTTTTTGCAATAATTAAATTTGGCCACCAGAATAGCATTTCTTTTGCATTCTTGCTTTTCCTATGTAGTTCGACAGTGGTCTGTGGACATGTACTGTGTGGCAGTGCAAGAGTCAAACAAGTCAAAGGATGAAAAACATTATGGCATAAAAAAATCACAACATTAAAGCTCTGTGCTCTGTATCATATGTTGATGCTGACAACATAAAAATGTATGATTTTCAGCTTAGTGTAATTATTGTGGCTGGAATCAACAAACACATACTGTCGAAAGAAGAACATGTTAATTAAAATAGATTCAGTACTTCACAATGTGAAGTAGGGATGTACATTATAGCTTGTTTTAGTCATTTTTACAGCTGATGTCTTTAGTTAATTTGGCCCATTTGGAAATGGAATGTAATAAAAAAAAATCCATAATAATAAAGCCTTACGTTAGATGAAAAATGTGTTTCTATGAAGAACTGGAATGTATTCAGAACAATTTAAATTATCTGTTAATTCATATGAAGATATATAATTGTAGACTCGGCTGAAGTGTTTGGCTAGTTGCAATCTTGAATAAGCTGGAGATTGACTTTTTTTTCAGTCTCCACATTGCCTTCTCAATGCACTTATATAAAGTTAAGAAGCTGTAATGCTGCTGTGGGTGTATTCTTTGTGAATAGGATGAGCTTGTCACTGTTTAAGATGCAGTGTAGATGTACTTAGACACACAATACACTCTGTGGCCCATTTCCTTTCAGCTGACTTCTATTCAGAGTCCATTTCCATCAGGACTTTTCTAATTTTAGTCACGTCTAAAATTTGACGCCCACTTGGATGGACATCCGGTATGTTACTAAATTTTTTATCAGTTTACATGTAAAAATGCAAAATCAATATAAAATGAAAGTATATTTACTTAAGAATGATTTGATGAAAAATGTGGGGGATTAGTGCTTTAATGTTGGGGCATTGAGATTAAATATTTGCAGCTGTAATGCTTCAATGTGTACCACTCTGGCTCATCTGACTTTGTGTCCCCGTCATCTTTCATTTCTGACTGGCAGCTCTGAGACGTGCACAGAGAAAACACTGGAAATCTCTTAAGGCCTTGCTGGATTTTGCCATGTAGTTTAGTGAGTTTTATGAAAGTCATTCACAGTTTACTCAATATGTCTAATTAAAAGGGACAGTTTTTGACCATCAAACAAATACTAGTACAAATTCACTTTAATGCATTACTACATTATTATTGCATTACAAGCCCATTAAATGCAGAATATAATTTCTTGTAATAATATCAACCAGAGAGTTGCTTTATATTTAGTGATACCTTGGGGATCACTACTGTTTTTTATTCCGGCCACAAAACTTGTTGCATAATGTCTTCTGTTGCTTTGTCAAATAATCCCTAGTAATCTAATCGGGTTTATTGTTATTTGGCTTTGGACACTGCAAATCTAGAAAGACAGTGTTACAAACAGGGGACATGGACTTAAAAAGATGAGTGTTCAGCACAGCAATGGGGACATTATATTGGTTGTATTATGGGAAATGTGGATCCAGCATTTTTGGAGCTTGAAACATACTATAGTCTTAAGTCAGGATTTCTCAGCCTCAACTGTTTCAATATTGATTATTTCTTTTAATCTGTCTCTTTTGAGTCCCCCAACTTCACGGAAGTGCATTATTAACTCCCTGAGGTATCCATTTAACATTATATTTGACCCTCAACTCCACTACATGCAGAGGGGTGCATTAATCACTATTGTTAATATTATTCTGCATATAAACACCAAGCAGCAAGCTTGATTACATTGCACTAGATAGTTCATCATCAGTATTTATTTATTTTTTCATGCAAATGGCATTGCTGATACCTAAAGTTGACCAGTATGGGCCCACTACTGCCTTCACATTAAATTGCATTCATTGTGAATAACTTGTACATCACATCTGTCCGATACCCAATCAGTTAAATAAGGCCAATATCAGAATTTCTCTTTCTTTAGCATTAATTAAAGGGTCCTCTATCAATTAGTTCAACAGCTATTTCCCCTCTCACTTGGTTTTTACAAACTAAGCCTACAGATGTATGACATATATTGAACTTGTCATACATTGACATGTCTCAAACTGTATGTCATTTACAAATCCATGTACATCTGTATCAGTCCCAGCTGACATCTTACTATAAGTCTTCATGTGCATGGAAGACATTCTCTGTAGTTGTGACACCAGAAATCAAGTATATATTACAAATATCCATTTTCCTCCCTGGATCTGTTTATGTTCTCATTTAACAAAAGATGACAAATGGCTACCCATCCCATTTACCATATGTACCACATTGAGCACATAACCTTTTATTTGTGCCTACAGAAGCTATATCATCCTCACTCATGCCCACTCATGTAACCCTCTGAATAATCCGCCCTACCAAAGCGCTGAACATTCACTTTAACAAACGATCCGGCATGTGACAATGTCTAATGTGGCGTCTACAGGCATCACTCTCCTTAAAAACAGAGCATGTCAGTTAGAGGCCTGTTCCCCTTGTGTTAGTCACAAAGGCACAAAGGATTCTGCCACAGTGACAGACTGAATGCTTCACACAGCGCTTGTGTCTCTGAGCGAGCGTGTTCACGTGTGTGTTTGTGTGTGCACATTTCTTTTTGTGGTAGTGGAAGTTTTCTTCCAGAGAGACGGTGAGAGAGAGAGAGAGAGAGAGAGAGAGGAACTGAGAGAGAGAGAGAGAGAGAGAGAGAGAGAGAGAGAGAGAGAGAGAAAGACAGGCTTCATCACTGCTCAGATCCAAAAATAAGAACCCAATATGTTCTTGTTTTATTGTGTTGCTGTTCCTATTTTCTACAAGACAATACGTTTTTTATTTATTTTATAGTGACTAGCACACGCTGTTGTCTAAAAACTCAATATGTTGCAGTTATATTTATAGTGACAAGCCTCTACTGTGACAAGCAATCATATTCTGGAGAACTACTATATGTCTTCTGTATTTTTCAGCCACAAACCTGCCCTGCTTCTCTAAGGCCCATGTATGCCCTATTTTACTGTGTCGTATTGAATTTATCTAACACATTATGTGTCTCAGTGACAAACTATATTATTGTAAAAAAAATCCAACATTATAGGAGCCATTTATCAGCATTTTTCAACCTTTTTTGGCAACAACACAAGCAATGGAGGTACCATGGAGGGATTTAAAAGCCCCGTCAGTTTCTGAAAAGCTGAGGTACAAGGTTTCTGTAGGACAACGATGATATGTTAGGCATTTTCTCTTTCATCAAGTGAAGTCATGACACCACTAATTTTCTAGGTCAAGGCTGTTAACAACAGATGCGAGAGGCGAATGAGAGCAGAGGTAAAATCAAGGGTTGAGGGAGAGACATGAAGGAAAAGATAAAGAAAGAAACAAAGACAGGGACCACAAAGTCTGAGACCAAAAGAGTGTGTGTGAGTGTGTGTGTGTGTGTGTGTGTGTGTTTTGTGTGGGATGCTTGTTCAATAAGAAACTGTGACACAGATAAGTGCTCATGTGTGACAGCTTAGTTGTTCTTTTTAACACAGCAGCCCTGCGCTTCTCCCAGCACCCATTCACAACAACAACAACAACAACAACGTGTCAGCAATGAGAAAAAACCTGATACCTCAAGGCATTGGTTACACTTTTCCACACGTCTGATCCTAAAGATCTGTTACTGTGAAATCCCACTGCTTTGTGGGCACACTTGGCCCGGAAACTTCTACAAAAGTGATTTGAATGTCTTTAAATCACACAGCTCATGTATTATCTGTTTACCTGTTGTCAGGTAGTCGTTTGTTCATGCTAGCTGCTGGATCTGTGGGTTGGTGTTATGGAAGAGTCAAAAAGTTCATATGTTTTGGAAGATATGAAAAAGTAGTCTGTTTTTTTTTGGCCAATTGGGTGGAGCTGAACTAGCTGTAAACAGAGTCTTTTCTGTAGTAACCAACAAAATACTTCTGGCTCAAGGTGTCCTCCAAAACTAATGTAAAACAATATGTTATTCAGATCAGACAGAACTCAGATATTACTCATACTTGATTAATTAGTAGTCAAATTTATGTTATAATATATCATTGTATTTTATTATAATATAATACAGCAGATCCACTTATATCATATAAACCATACAACAAATGATTGAGTAAAAATCAAGGAGAACCATTGTACTGCTCTTCATGTTTGGTTATTAAAGACTGTCTTTAACTCATTTTATTGTATAACATTATTACTGTATGTGAAATAACTACTTGGTTGTGAGGCAGCAGTTGTATTTATCACCACTCTCCACATGCAGACAGAACAATACTTAAAGCCAGGATACACTTTCTGCAGTACAAGCACAGGCATGAATTTCACACAGGAAATCGGAATAAGAGTTTAGAATGAAGGATAGTTAAACGTGATTGTATTCAGGAGGTGATTCGTTTTCTGTCAGTAAACAAAGCAATTACAACAATGAGTAAAATACTGTTCAAAGTAATGTTACACAAACATTACATCCTACACTCCTATAATTATCTGAACAGGAATATTCAGTCTAATGCATAACTTAAAATGGGAGCAAAAATAAATAGCACACCCATAGTCTCTTATCAGCCTTGCATGCATTTAGCAATTCATTTATCTCAAAGAATCTACATCAACAGTAGCTACACTAGTCTTGGACACAGACATACCACAACATAAGACATATCCAACATAAAGTTTGCCTGATAACTAAAGAGAAAGGGTTCCTTGGCTGATTCAATACTAATTTAATGTATTTTTTTTACTCTTTTTAGAGTTAAAATTTAACACTTTAACAACAACCAGTGTTACACTTATGTAGTGGAAGATCTTAACTCTGAGTCATTTGTTATTACACAAGTGTCAGGATTTCAGGTAGAGAAGACCCAAACGCAGATCTGAGTTAGACCGTTTATTCAAAAGATATTCAGCAAGGGAAGTCAGAGATCTCGAGACTGAGACTCTCTCCAGGTCCGGGGTAGTAGGGAATTCCGTGAGCGGGGAGGTGTCCAGGCTGCGCGCAGAACAGAGTGCTTACTGGCTGGTGGTTTGCCGAGGCGGTGGGAGTCTTCTGAGAGAGACAGAGAAACAAAGGTTAACTAGATGCAAACAATTCACAAGGTTTAAGGCAAGTCAAAGGTTGGCTGGGGCTGACACGATGTACACATGGAGATTAAACGATCTGGTGGGGACTGGATGTCTGAGCCTCTCTTTAAACAGTGGTTGATTGAGGAATGCAGGTCAGGTGCGCTGATTGAAGATGGGACCCAGGTGAGCGCAGAGCCCGCAGCAGACACGCCCCCCAGCTCCCAGACTGGAGAGAGAGAGGAAGTGATGAGCAGAGACAAACAAAACAACACGCTGACCACACGCACTGCAGACAGACGTCCACAACACTCACACAAGCTCACAGCCGGGGCCTCGTGACAACAAGTGTTAGCGCTATAACATTTTACAGGTGTAAATATAGCTCTCTCATGTTACTAATGAAAACTTTGTGTTTGGTGTTTTAAAACATTTATTTTAGCACTTGCACATCAAATAAATTGATTCCATTACATTAAATGTTTTTAACAGAATGAACAGATTAAGGACGCATGCTAACCTCTAGCTTGTTGAACAGATTTTAGGGTGGGTAGTAAAAGTGCAATATGACTAGGTGCCAGTAGAGCAATATAAATATAAAATATAACATTAACAGATATTACTTCATTTACTTATAAACAGTATTAAAGTTTCGACCCAGATCAAAATCATGGTCCCTCGTTTCCCAGGAGTCAGTGGAGTGCTTTCATGAAGACAATTGGTGCGTGTATGCCTATGCATTGGGGACGGGGTGACATTAACACTTCATGTGTAAAAGCCAGGATCAGAGTAAAGAGTAAGAAGTTCAGAGTTAATATTTACACAATAACACTTACATTGGATTTAGTAACACTTTGTTTTTTCACTTAGTTTCGACACCAACTACTTTTCAACTGAGAGTCAAACAGAATGTATTTGACTCTATCCAGAATATTATTAACTCTGCTGTCACCTAAATTTCACTAACTCCAAAAATTTAACTCTTCTCAGTTTGCTATGCAGCATCTACTCATAGCATCTACTAGATTATTACATCTAGTAACTACCACTCTCAATTCTCCCTAACAGTAAATATTAACAGCATTTTAACTCTAAGAAGTATTACACATTACTGTAGTAATATCTTGACCCGCCAACTAACAAGCATGCAACATCAGGAGCACAATGCGGATCTTTCACCCTAAGTTCTGTGATGATCACTGATTCACTTGACCTGGCCGCTATCTCACTGCCTCAACTAAAGAATACAAAGGCTCAAGACGAACTAAACTTAACTGACCTGTATCAATAATGGATATTAAGCAAAGTCAAAGTAGTTTTATAATATTTTGTACTAATATATAACTTTATAATGTATTGCATATTGTTCACCTGAACTCCTCTATTTAGAAGCATCTTTGGGCCATAGTCTAGTATTTGAGCAGGCATAAAGGTTCTTGAATTAAATCTCTTGGTAAAAGTAGTTTAAATATGCATAAATAAGAGTGGAGCTGACAGTAGCTAAACCAAAAATACTTTAAGAGGAGTAACACCTAATTTGCAACTAGAAAACGGAGAGCAAAAGCTGAACACACTGCAACGTGCAATTCAGCAACCTCAAATGGCATTTTGACATAGGAATGTTTTATCTCCAAGACTATGCTCTTGACACAAATATGCCTTTATTGAAAAAAAAAATCACTTCTGGTAAAAAGGAAATTGGGAACAAAGCCAATAGACTGCCATAAGGAAGCAATAAGATTTGCCAACCAAAGTCTTTAAAGCAATCAAATATGATAAAGGATGACATTTAACTAGAAATAACTATGGAATATACTGTAGAACCATTTTTAATAAGATTTATCATTAGAACAACCTCTTAATTGCTCTTAAGTTCAACTAATGGCTTTGAGTCCTTTGTCTTCAATACTAATCATCAACACTAAGATACCGTCACACTGCAGGTTGGCCTTTCCCGGAACTGGTACATATGGTGGCATGCCATGCAAGTGTCTCTGCAGTGTGTGAAAGGAAATAAACAGAGATTAGCTATTAATATACTAGGACCAAGAGCCCCATGTGTCTAATTTGTTTTACACAGCACACAGAGCAGAAATCAAGAAGGAAATGAATACAAGTATTAGTAGGAAAAGTTAGCAGGGGATGAGGGACTGATAAATGTGATGCAGCAGAATCTATTCTTCGTATATTGTCAGCAGAAGCCTATGATATGCCTTAGATTTGTTCAATACTTAATGGACTAGTCACAGAGCCCACTGGATAATGAGAAGATGTAGTGGATGAGGCAAACAATCAACTTGGACATTGTTTACTTTGGATTTCTAGACAGTTTCTACCAAATTGTAATTAATATTTTTTAAACTTACATCCAGTTAACAGGCTGAAAGGTATACTTGAATATCTTAATCATTATCATAAAAATCATCAATAATCAAATAAGACAAGGGTTTAAAGGTGCATTCCACTGATTGACAGATAAAGATGAGTTTACTTGTAATGAGGAGTACTTTTCACTATGTGAAAACAGTTGTATGATGTCTTCTGGGGCTCTAGCTATGCAGGCTTGATGACAAATGTGTAGCATAATGCTTGCAATATAAACTGGAGGTGTGGAGTTTGTAAGACATGGACATTTACCAAACAGGGATGGTCTCACTGAAGAAGCTGTTGGCTGCATTAACAAATAAGAAGGAGCTTTTTTGGGGGGAACTTCATTCATAATAGGGACTATGATATCTCAGCCAATGTTGTGTCCATTCTGACCATTCTTTTTTTATCTGCCATTTATTCTTATTAAGAAGTAATTCTAAATAGCTAGAAAACTCATTTAAACAGTATTCTTTTGTTTTGAGAGAACTGTATATTTATTTGAATTGTTTTCTAGACAAACTCCTCATTTTGCAGGTAAGATGAATGTAATAAGGAAGTTTTATTTTTTAAGCATGTTTCATACGCAGAGGTAGATTCGAGGAGCTATAAAGAGATGTTAAAAAGAACACAATAACAGGCAGAATAAAAAGACATAAATCTATAGAGTATTATTAAAAAATAGATAAAGGAATAAATAGAAAAGAACAATATATTTTTCAGTCTGGATTTAAAAACAGCAATGGATAGGGCATTCCTAAGACCATTAGGCAGCTGGTTCCAGCGCTGTGCTGCATAATGACTAAAAGTCACTTCTTCTTGTTTAGATTTTGCCCTGGGCACCACTAGCAGTCCACTTCCCAGTCAGAGGCCTCACAGGGTTATATTAATCAAGCATATCAGTTGTATATTTAGGGCCAGCTTCATGTTAAGATTTATAGTAAGTAAGTAATGAGATTTTAAAATCAATTATGCGGTTTACTGGCAACCAGTGTAGGGATCAGAGAACTGGGGTGATGTGGGCTATCGCTCTGATTTTGGTCAGAACTCCGGCAGAGTTGCAGGTGCCTGATGGTCTTTTTAATAAGTCCTAAACAGTGATAAGCTTAACATTTTCATGAACTCAGTATCCTTATTGATGTACAAAGGCAGGAAATTGATCAGATATTGATTATAATTTCTTAAACAGTGACATAAACAATAACATACATTACAACATCTAGTTTAATCAGACTGACTGTACATTCAGCAAAGTCATATAGGTGTATTAATAAGTGGAGGTGCTTCTCTTCCCATAGACATCTAGTAATCAAGCTTTTTGTGGGGAATACACCATTTAGTTTATCTTTAAATTGCACCTAAATCAGAATCTATGTTTTTGTTCTACTCTGGGTAAATGGATAATAAAGATAATGGTCTCTTTAATTTATGACTTTATGGTGTCATGCTATTGTAGCAAAAATGTAGTTTTGTCCACAACATCCACAACTCCTTGTGTAAATCCACTGTTGTTGCATAGTTATGTCTATTTTCTGCTGATACAATGTGTTGTTGAACTGCTGAGCAGACTGTTTTAAGACAACAGGGTCGGCCCATTAGCAAGTACATCAGATTGATGTTGAATGTGGAAATTACCAGGTGAGACTTTGCAGGCTGTGGACAAGCCAAAGTGTAAGGGGGTAAGGGGAGGGAAATGCGTGCAGATAAGAGGAGTTCTGAGACCCAAGAGTATAATTTTGAGCCTGCTGAAGCTCCTGTGGGCCTAATACAGGAAACCGTTTTTAACAGTAGCTACAACTTGATAAGACTGATGACATACAGTACTTGCTTTAATTCTGTTTTTCTTCCACTCCAAACCAGCTTTTGTATAGCTGTTGTGTTTAATTCTAATTACATCATTTCCTGTAGAGAGGTAAATGTTGTTGTTGTTTTTAGATTTTTCAGAGCTGTGTGCCCTGCCTCATAATTGTCTACATAATTGATTTTGGGAGCATGTGAGGTTTTATTACAAGAAATGCAGCTCTGCGTGAGTCCTGCAGTTTGTTTGCGTGTCTGTCTGTGTGTGTGTGTGTGTGTGAGAGAGTGTACACATGTATCTGTATAGCCTACGTATATTTGATTTGTGCAAGTGCACATCTGCGTCTGTATGTGTGTACTCCTGAGTGAGTTGTCCTTCCGTGATGCTGTGTCATTCCACTTCAATGCTTGATTGGTCACCGACCGTCTCTGCAGGTGGCATGACGTCTTTCACTCCGGGAGGGCTTTTAGTGTGTGTTTGGCTTGTGTGTATGCAATGCGCACGTCTGCGTGTTCTTTTGGTGTGCTCCCTTAACCACGAGTATGAGCACCAAGTCGCATACACATATAGAATATACACACACACACACACACAGACATTCAGAGGCATATAAATCAGACAATTTGCAGTCTTTGAACAATAGAGTAATCTAGTTAGAACATACTAGGCTAATTAGAATAAGATGAACTGACCTCACTTGCCATTTGACCACCTGTACTTATACATCATGGCAAAAGAGGGAGAGAGAGAGGAGGAGGCAACAGCGAAATTACTTCTAATTCAGCCTCTGTGATGGAAATACTTTTATTTCTCCCTTGTTGGCCGCAACAAGGATTTAACAGCCTCTTTGACTGCTACAATATCGCACAGATTTACCTGCAGTTTTCTCTGGCATTAAAATGCCTTTGGTTTCATTCAGTGGTGTAGCATTGGTTGAGGAGGTGCACCACTGCGGGGGAGGTGGGCGCACTGCGATCACAGCCTCCAATATGTCAAAATTAATTAGGCTGATCGGAGTATATACCCTATTATGCACAGAGAGGTGTGTGCTGTGTGCTGTTAATTAGACTGATGAGTAGATGCACTCTAATAGGCCTAGCATAGACCTCTTCTCTTTTAAATAGAGAATTCACAAGGTACGTTTGCTGATATGGTTTGTTTATGATGTTCTTATACTCCAGGACAAGTAATTGTACAAAGATGCGAGGAGTGTTCCAACAATTAGTGAATTAATTGTCAATCAAAAGAAAATTTGACGGCAAATATTTTGATTATCAGTGGATTGTTGCATCATTAATTTCACAATAGGTTGCCAGTCCATCACAGGGCCACACAAAGACAGACAACCACTCACACTCACATCCACACCTAAGGACAATATAGAGACACCAATTAACCTAGCCTGCATGTCTTTGGATGGTGGGAGGATCTATATATATATATATATCTTTTGCACTTTGGGTAATTATGATGATCATATTCACAATATGTCAATATCTATATGTCATATGTCAGATCAATTAATTGATAAAACACTTTTTTCAGATTAATCATTCGATAATGACAATTATCATTAGTGACAATAATCGTTAGTTCTAGCCCTAATGAAGGGAAGGATGATCAGACACTTGGTATTTCATTGTTATATTTATTTAGATTTTATAATATAGAATAAGAAGTTGGATGTACAGTATTAAAAAAATTAATTTGCCTTCATAATTTTTTTGCACCCACATTACTCTCCCAGCACTTGGTCATAATGCTCGAGATGCGAGCGGGGACTTAATAACGTCAAATAATGAATCACAGAGGTGTCCCAAGAGTTTTTGGGCATGATGGTGCAATCAATTTTTAATAAATGTATTACCTGCATAGTTTGTGTATTGTATGCTAAACTAGCCTGAGAGTATGCCTTTAACACAGTGTTTTGAAGTAGAAATATGGTGGTATAATGGAGTTTGACAGTGCACAGCCATTGTTCTATTCTTGAAGCAAAGCCCTGAATCAAATCCCTTCTTGCAAGACTTTTCTGGAAGGTAGAGCTTGTACGACTACATGAGCTATTCCAACATATTTTCTGTCAACATTGTGGATTTCTCTCTATATTACCATTTTCTTTTTAGCCTCATTTTTTTTATCTGAACTTCAAAGACATCTGAACAGGCAAAATATGCAAGGCAGAAATAAACTGAGTCTATATTCTGCTGTGGATCGTTTTTGAAAATCTTTGTTGACAACATGCCACTAAACGCACTGAAGCTACAAATTAGATAGTGACACTTGTCACCGTTTGAATAAGCTTTGGTCCAAGATTTTGATAGTCGACTACATTTTTGCGTGACAAGCATTTCATTTTCCCAAACGACCTTCACTCCCGAGGGAGAGCTGAAAAACTGGATTCTGCCGTAATTAGGCTAGCTCGACAAAAAAAGAAGCACCCAAGGTAGAGGGGGAGATAAAAGACAGGGTGGTAGAGTAAAGGAGAGGATGAAGGTGGGGAGGGTGTGAGGAGGAGGAGAGGAGATAATGAGAGGCAGGGTGACAGAATGAAAGAGTGCAAGAGGATGAGAGCATGTCAAGAATCAAGGGGGGTTGTTTGCCTGCGGCTGCCTCATGGTGTGATGTCGTTGAATCTTCTCACCATGTTTTATTACAAAGGGCTCTGTGCAAGGGTCTGTGTTGTCAGCATGCCGCCTAACTTATGTTGACTCGAGTGTCTCAGTGTGTCCACTCGCTGCATTGTGTCCCTGTTAATTTTGCAGGGATCAGTTTAGTCCCCCCACAAGTAATGTAGGAAAGCTAAGAAACTGCCTGTGCAAATTGATGTTTAAAAATGGATGGACATTAATGGATGCAAGGAATAATTTCAGGTTGAACAATAAGATAGGAGTTCATGATCCTGACCCACAAACCTGAAACAACAATGGGAAATATTTTTTTCTTGCCCCCTGTGTGGTTCAAACACTATTTTTGCTTGAACTTTTCAGTACTTCTGACAGCTGAGAGCAATACTGAAAAATACTCAGCTTCTTTGCTTGAAAAGGTGGTTGGCCAATATATTATATAAAGCACCTTATGCACATTTTAAGATTTTCATCCAACCATACCAACATTTTTCCTCATGAATATTCTCTCATTTTCCAGTTGCCCAGCCTGCCAGGCTTAAAGTAGGGCTCTTCACATAGCAACATCTTGCCATTAACACGGTAGAATCTATAATATGAAGTGGCATGTTTCACAATGACAGTTGCCATCTGGGCGTTCGCTGTGAAGTAGCTTTGTTGTTCAGATGTCATATACTTCTTAGCTTCCGAACATCTTCGTTGCCAACTGAGAGAGCACAATTAGCTTTGTGATGTACAGTACTGTGTCAGTGTGTCAGCCAGCTGTGAGTTAATCAATGTGTCAGGTTAGTATGAGGTTACTATAGCATATATAGGGCTGATAGCATAGGTTTAAGGGTGGACAAGAAGTCATTAGCACTTGTTATTGCTGCTGATAGATGTGATCTATATGTAATTATTATTTAATTTATGCTAACTGCCAGTGTTGGGCAGTAACTCAGTAAGGAAAGTGGCTTGTCATTACTTAATTCAGTAACAATAAATTCAAGGGATTCCAATTTCAAATTACTATAGGTAATTTAAGAGTTGAGAATATCTATAAATCCTTATGTAATATACTGCATTTTCTGGAAAATCTTCTGACAAATGGATGAGCCAGACAAGATGTCTGTTGCAAATCCAGGAAGTTAAATCCCTGACCAATCAAAATATTTCATCACATTGAAGCAGAAATCGTAAAATTCAATATTGCTGTATAGCAGCTGACAGATGTCCTGCTCACTGATTTGGAATATTATCTACAATTTCCTACTTACACCCAGAAATGTGAAGGGGTTAGCCTTCATGTTATATACAGAAAAGAAAAATAGCTGATAGTTGACAAATTTATATTAACGGTTTGTCTTTTTTAATATTAATTTTGATATATATCCCTAATTGCATTACAGTACTAATTCACTTATTATGTTACTTCAACATTTTGGGTGTTATGCTGTCACACCAGAATGTGGATGAAAAGACTGATATTAATTTTGTCTTTGTGTGTTCAGTGGAAAGATTTTCTTTACTTTAGCTTAAAGCAGGGACTGTAGGTGAGGGTGTGTGTCTAGCCATCGCCAAAAGAGAAGGAATATGCCTTTTGCTAACTTGAAAATGACTTGTTTATGCATTACTTATTTACATTAGCTGGTTAACTTAGTCAGTGGCAACTTAGCCTAACTTACATTTCGAAATAACAGGTTAACTGCTAGCTGCTAGTCACCGCCTTTACCCTCACTCTGTACTCTGTATAAGATATTGCTGCTAGTAAATGCTTTCTGTTAACTGCTAATGCTACTAACTATTACTGCTGCTGTTACTAACTGTTAAGCTGCCGGTAGCTGCCATCTGTTGCTATAGCTGTTGCTGAGCTAGTTGTTTGCTGATCATTTTCTGTTGCTAAACTTAACTTTACTGCTTTCTGTTTCAAACTGCTTAGTAACTGGTAACTTCTTTCTGCTAATGCTGCTAACTGCTATACTGTTGCAAACTGCTATTTATAGGCCAGCCACCACTACTCTAATAATATTCATAAAGTATTAGATTTCTAGGATACACCAGCATTTCAATACAGTATTTCATTACTGTAACATCTGACATGTTCATGTGTCCACAGATAACACTGAATGATAGTGTTATGCTTTGGCTCTTTCCAAAATGAGATGGACACTAACTAGGCAAAAAATAATGATATTTGTGATTATCTTTGTCGTCAGTGTGTCATATCCTTGTTAATTTTGTTTTTGCTGTGTTAGCATAACCAGAGACCTATGGATACTTTTAGCATCGGTTGGGGGAGAAGCATAATCTAAAATGTGTAAAGTGGGATTTTATGATTATGGATGACACGCATCACTATGCAGTACTAAAGTTGGCATATGAGCAGACTATTAATTAAACTCATACCTGTTCTGTTCCCGCAGCTCCCTCTTTTCACCTCTCTCTGTCTGTCTCTCTTTTTGTCTAACAGAGACAGTGATGGATACAAGGACAGCGACAGCTGAGCTTGGCTGGATATCGTTCCCTGCCAATGGGGTAAGAACAATGTGCAAAGGTGTACTGTATGTGTGTAGATATGTGTGTGTGTGTGTGTGTGTGTGTGTGTGTGTGTACCCTTGAGGAAAGCAGTTTGAGTACACTTTACAGTGCTCTATTAACGAGTCTGTCAAAATCTTAATTACAGTTGCAAGGTGACACCAATTAACTGCTATTGATGCAGAATAGAATGGATTCCAATAGATCAGAGAGGTGTAACACACATGCCTGCAATAGACAAATTAATACAATACAATACAATACAATACAAAATAGTAAAATCGAAAATGGTCTTCTACCTCCTTTTCTAGAACTCCTTTGATTTTTTAAATGCTGGCTTTGCTACTAGCCAGTTACAATGGTCTGTTTTGTGTGTGTTCGAAGTGAGTGGCTCTAATTGTGATGAATGGTTGTCCCTGTACAGAAAAGAACAAGGTAGAGGAGAGAAAAAGCGAATGAGGGAGGGGAGTGGGGAGGTAGAAAAGGAGAGAAAGACAAAATGGGAGGGAGGGAAAGAGAAAGTTTAATTTGTGTCAGGTCTTGGTAAACGCATTAATCATGTTAGCCTTTCCTTTCCCCTCCTCCTCTGCTTCCCCCTTTTCATCCATACCCCCTGCCCCTTACTCACACACACAACACACACACACACACACCAGTGGGAGGAGGTGAGCGGCTATGATGAGAACCTCAACACCATCAGGACATACCAGGTATGCAACGTGTTTGAGCCCAGCCAGAACAACTGGCTCCTCACCACTTACATTGACCGGCGCGCAGCACAACGCATCTACGTGGAGATCCGCTTCACTGTACGCGACTGTGCCTCCATCCCCAGCGTCCTGGGCTCCTGCAAAGAGACGTTCAACCTGTACTACCTGGAGACCGACAGGACTGTGTCAGAAGGCATCAAAGGGGTGGAGTACTGGGCCAATGCTCCTTTTCTGAAAGTAATTAATCCAGAAACTAGAGCCTTTGAATAGAGGAGCAAAGTTTGAATAGCTGCTTGTTCTAGGAACATTGTCACAATGTAAATTAGCATTTTAAAGTAAGATTTTTATGATAATCTCAATGTAACTCAGCACAAAGACAGTAGGGTAGGGCTATGCTAAGGCCATCAGTTCAGCTTCATTAAACTTTTTTTTGTTGGTCATTTGGCATGTCAAATAGGACTGCTAAGTGCTGCAGTAGATACGAGCCTCATCAGTCACACCAGGACAGTGACAATACATATTCCAGAAGAAGCACTGCACTGATCCAGAGCTGATCAAGAATCCAGATCCCTTCACATGCTGATTTTGTTGAAAAATGTCTATAAAAGTTCAAGCTCTAACTTTCTTCAGTTCTTAGAATTTAATGCTTACTTGTTTTCCCAGTGCTGTTTGGGATTCATAGTAGACTTCTCTCCTGAAAATGTCATGTACACAGTTACAGTCCCATTTGCAGTTTTTCAATTAACCACATTTTTTTTAGTGTAGTGTCACACTGTTTTAGTGAGGAAACCATCCATGTGTTGGAAATCTCCTAGCAGCCACCTCTGCAGCCATCGAGGCTCATTGGGGAAATAGCAAATTATGATTATATTCTAATATAATAAAAAGACATGGTATGTTGTCACAAGTACTTTTACCCAGTATTATACAGCAGATTCAAACATTACTTAATGAAATATTCCCTTCTAGAAGGAATTGAGACAGATAAAAAAGTAGTCCATTAATTAATTTTCCTTTCATTCCTTTTTGCTTTCTTTTGCCTTAAATATTCTTCTCTCTGTCTGTACCTCACTGTAAGGTGGACACTATCGCAGCAGACGAGAGTTTCTCCCAGGTTGATTTTGGAGGAAGGCTAATGAAGGTGAACACAGAAGTTCGGAGTTTTGGGCCGCTGTCAAAAGGCAGAGGGTTCCACTTGGCCTTCCAGGATCTGGACGCTTGCATGTCTCTTCTTGCTGTCAGAGTGTTCTACAAGAAGTGCCCCAGTATAGTGCAGAACTTTGCTTTTTTCCCAGAGGTATGGACCAGAAATAACTGAAAACTGTGGCATTAGTTTGGTGTAGCTTTTGTCCAACATGTACATTTTCATAATTCTGATTCTGTGCAGACACTGACTGGAGCAGAGTCCACGTCATTAGTCATCGCTAGGGGAAGTTGTATCCCCAACGCTGAGGAAGTAGACGTGCCCATAAAGCTCTACTGTAACGGTGATGGAGAGTGGATGGTACCCATCGGCAGCTGCAGCTGCAAGGCGGGTTATGAGCCAGACAATGGCAACGTGTGTCGAGGTAAATCTGTGCATTAATGAGGCTGTGCTAGTTCAAACTGTGCTCGTAAAAAAAAAGTAAAAGTAAAAACAGCGGTAAATATTGCACTGCATCACAGTATGAATTAATTGTGTTTTTTTAAAGAGTTCTGATGACCTTGCTACAGCAAACACCTATTCATGCTGCACACACATTTCACATTGTTTTGTAGCAAAAACTAACAAGCCAGTGTGACACCAAATCAATATACAGCAAACATCCTTCTAATATTCAACCATAGAAACCATGCTATTGTAGCAGCCAAGATCTCAGAAAGCACACATCAAACAAAGATCTCACAAAGCATGTAAGAATCAATGTTTACACCCTTTGTTTTTATAATACAGGTGTGTGCTTCAAATAGGGTATAGAAAATGTATTTTGAAAAACTGTGTGCATATAAATACTCTGTTTTCCATTCGATCTGAAATGTGCCATATTTAAGTCCTGACTTGGTCTAAAAACCAGTCCCTTTATGCTGAGTCAATTTTGTGGAAATTTTTATTGTGTGCAAGAGAGCTAAGTATCTACTTTCTAGAAGTCGTTGTTGAATAATCATGCTTGTATGTATTTTCAGATTTTTGGCCCGGGGGTGCAACAACGATGTTCCATATGTTAATATTAGTAGAAACAGACTTGGGTGAACGTGGCACAGGAACACCTCCCCTTCCCTCAATGCTCCATATTTCTGTACCTCATTTGCTTTCTTTTTATATCTGGCCTCCTTCCCCATTTCTTCGCCAAAGTAGTACCCATCATTTCTTATTCTCCCTGGAGAGTCTCGTCCATTTTGTGTGTGTATATATGTATGAAAGGGTAGAGTGTGTGAGTGTGTGTGTGTGTGTGTGTGTGTGGGGGGGGTGATGTATGTACATATGGTGAAATGATAAGTGAGGCCGCTTCATCCCATGTTAATTAGTTTAGCATTTTCCAGCCAGATTACTGTACTGCAAATTAGTCCTGAACTGTCAGAGAGTGTCGGAGATAGAGGGGTATCTGAAAGGAAGGAATACAGGAGAGCCTTCTGGTGAGATGGACTGGCAAGAAGAGTAAGTACGTAAAACAAGTAAAATTAAAATATAAGGACAAACCAAGGACAGAAAGGTAAAATACTGGGAGAGAAAAGAGATATAGAGCAAAGAAGGGATGTCTAGAATGTCTGTCTCCAGTGAAATACATTAAAAGCACTGATGGAAATGCTAGCTTAGCCTTTGGTATCAGTGTGTCTTTTGCACAGAAATAATTTTTCTGTATATAATGTTCTAGTGGGTAGAAGATAAGCCAGACACGATTCACAGGAGACAGTGATTAAGTCTGACAAAACTACAGTTAGGTTGATTGCCATTGCAGAAAGGATTAAGGTGGAATATAAAATTATTAAATCTTCCCAGTCCTAGTCTGTGGATCTCAAAAAATATTGAGGTTGTAATTGCTGCCCTTGAAAAATAAAACTAGAAAGTAGATGTGTACAATATGGAAAAACATTTTATCAAAATAATATTTGTCACAGTGTTGTCACGATACTGGTTTCTTATTTCTAACTTCGATACAATACCTTGAAAATATCAATATTCAATACTACTTTCGATACCATGGGGAAAAATTGACACAACATTGATTAAATTACTGAATTATCTCATCAACCCCACAATCCTGCATGCAGGATAAGCGGTTGACGATGGGTGGATTATTTTATAAACTTCTCTTAGTATAAGTAAAATTAATTAAAATTTATTTTATATATATATATAATAAAAATTACTGTGTTAAGCAGAACAGCATCAGTTAATTTACTTCTGACCTGAGATTCCTCAGGTCCGATACCTCTGAAGGGGATTAGCTTAGTTTTGGGAAATATAAATGTCTATTAGGCAAACAACAGGACAGCTGTCTTATCAACAACAGTTTACTGGGCCATCTTGTTTAATACTTTAGTGATGTTAAACGAGGAGACGTCTCCAACATCTCCATGTTCTTTATAGAGGATGGCCTGTCTGTCCTGCAGGTGCTTAGCTCTTTCGTCAGCACTGCTCTGTACCATCACTTTCATATGAGCTTGCTTGTATCCTTTGCCAGCATCTAATCAGAAGTGACGAGTACTAGCCAATCACAGCAGAGTAGGGCGGGACTTGTCGAAACTCTGGCAAAAAACAGAGCAAATGAGACAAGAAGAAAGCGCTGCGACTGATACAGCGGGGCTGTGTGGGCACTGCAGCGCTGTATATCAGCTCGCTGTCAGGGGAGAGGAAAAGCGCATTTTCAGGATCGATACTAATAATCAGAATCGATATGTATCAAAAAATCAATATTTTTGACAACAATAATTTGTCATATTTTTCATTTCATAAAGTTGGAGATACACAATCTGAAAAATTATGACTTTAGTCTGTTTTGCCTCACCCACTGCTTGGCCAAATGGGTCTTTCAGTAGCCAAAGTATTCCCACACCACCAACTTCTTGTTACTTGATGTAAAGAGCTGTTTCTCTCAGTGCCAACATAACAGTGTTTCCTCAAAGGAGGCGCATTTCTGTCCCATACAACTTTCCAACTTTGGACCCCAAAACATTAGCATGTGGTGTTTTTAGCTAAGTCAACTGACCCATTCCTGTCCATTCCTTTCTGATCCTAAAGACCAAGGCCATATGATTGGTTAGAACCAGCTTTGTTTCAGTGTTGGGATTAGTTTATTAGTATGCTGTCAAACAATATAATTCATGGACATTATATGTCTATTATATGTTAAATATTATATGTTTCGAATTTTCTTATCAAGAACATTTTCTATCACAATAAGTGTTAATATTGTTTGTATTGCCAACCCTACTAAAGGCTGGCTGGATGCATACCAAAAGACAGACTCGGTTGACGTGGCTTGACAGTTTCTGTGATGGCATTGTCTACATACACCTGCCTCATGTGTTTTATTTGATGCTTATGAGCTTAAGCAGTGATTTAAGAAGTCATGGGACAGAGCATGTCCTGTCTGTCTCCACAGAGCTGGCATCTTTTTGATGTGCTCTTCTGCCAATCAGCTGATAACAACTTGGCAGGAAACTGGACTCACTATTAGAACAGATGGTTGTCTTTTTGTGTCTGTGTGTGTGTCAGGCCTCAGATATAATGTTTATTTTGCACCAAACCAGCATATTGTGCAAACCATCCGGCAAAACTGGATCAACATCAAAGTACCGTGTGTGTAGACCCTTCAAATGCACCACACTACAAATGTAAGCAGTACCACTGAATACACACAAACTGCTCCTGCTTTGGACGTCAGCAATGCTCTGAGTTTTCAAAACCTGCAGGCTTTTACAACACACACACACAGACACACGGTCACACACAGACACATGCAAGGTTTTAATAATTGATCAGTGAGCCTATTTGCCTACTTTAGGCAATTGTCATCCACATGGTCACTGCGTAACTCCACACAACTGGCTGAAGGTACAGAGAGAAACACAGGAATTATCTTTTTCTCCTCCTTTTAACTCTATTTTACCTCTCTATCTATATTTTGCCCTTTCTATTTTTGTCTTACCATCCTTTCTTAGATTTATTCAAAAATGTACTTAATAAAAGATGTCAATGACACTGGGAGATTTCTGATCTGATATTCCAACTGAATAGCGTGCACTTCTGCTCTGACAATTGCAGAGAAAACCTCTTATTGTGAGTATAAATACTAACATACATCAACTGAATGCCAATTTGTGGTTGTAAAGTTCCATGAGTTTTCATGAGGCTGTGATTATCTTAGAGGTCACAATAGGTAATTTTACACAGTGAGATAAAATGTCTGTGAAGATTCTCAGATCATAGTTATCCAAGGAAGGTTCAAGATTTGGTTGAAGATATTTGTAGATGTTTCACCTCTCATCCAAAAGGCTTCTTCGGTTCTAACTGACTGGCAGGGAGTGCCAGCTATTTAACCTCTCTGGGGTTGTTATCAAGGTGATGGATACCATTTGGTTTGTTAGTGATCCTGGTTGTTGTAACATTGTCATTGTCATTATGGTCGTGAGAGTCACCTGAGGCCAAGTCTCAATGACTGTCATTGGCATTGTCAAGCCAATACAAAGCCATTTAAAAAGTAAGCAGCCAGAGTAGAGAAACCATCTCACAGCAGGGGAGGCCTTCAACACCACTTATCTCCCAGCTACAATGTTTTCCTTTCATCTCTTGTCAGGAGATTGAACAAATACTCGGCCTCTTGTGACAATACCAACAACGGTTGTTCAGGCTTGGCCTTAGGTGACTGTAACAACCATAACAAGTGTCATTATAACAGCCAGGAGCACTAACAAATGACTTCAAGGAGACCCTTTGAAAAAAGCCATGCCAGTTTTTCCCTTGCCAAAAATTTGCTTAAATTTGGCCCCCTTCATAGAAGTTTGAATGACATGGTTGGTACAAATGCATGCCTTAGGTTATCTAGCTTGTGATCATGTTAGTATCTTGACACTAGCTTTAAAAGCTAGAAGCCTAAGCTAGAGCATGCCTAAGACGAGGACATAGGCATCCTAGTGGCATTTAAGAGGTTAAACAATGGTATACTATTTAAACTCAGTGACACCAATAAAAACCAAATGTTAATCTATTTGTGTGCATGTAAGGTTGATGAAAGTGACAATTATAAAATTATCTTACATTAAAGAGGTCATATTATGCTTTTTTGCCTTTTCCCTTTGTGGTAGATATCATTTTGTCCATGTAATAGGTTTAAGTGAAAAAGCTCAAAGTCCATTGAAAGAGAGTTACCGTCTCCCACAGAAAACACTGCTCCTGAACTGCTGGAAAAAAACTTGATTGTAGCCCAGCCTTTACTTCAGTAAACTATGTGCGTCACTTTGTAACATGCATCAAAATGCTCGCCTAGAGGTTGGTCAGGCACGCCGTCCAAAACCCCGGTGGAGAAACACAAACAGCTGTAGCACAAACAGTAAGAAGACATCCACTCGCTGCCTCCCCTCACCCCCACCTTCCCTACTGGTTTATCAAGACCTGCCCTACTTTGCTTCTGATTGGCTAGTAGTCCTTTAGTAGGTACTGCACATGCGCAACTCCAAACAAAGATCAAATTGAAGTGAGATGCTTTACTCAGTAGCTAAACAGAGCAATCACCACACAGGATAAAAAGAGCTGCTGCAGCAATGTGCAGTATAACAAAAATATGTTTTGTTTTTTTTAAATTAAACCATCTCAACCTATTCTGGCACACCCCTAAATAAAATTATGTACCTGAAAATGAGCATAATATTTTAATAAATTTCTTTGTATCATAATGGAGGCAGCTGTCAATGCATAGTCAGATTTTATTAAAATCCCACTTTCAAGAAAACTTTTTGGTCTATTCCTCCTATACAAATATTACACACAAACATAACGCACATGCATATGTAGTGGTAGTAGAGAGATAAGTATACAGAGAGGTATCTAGAGATAAATAATAGAGAAAGGGAGCAAGACTTGTTGCCATGGTGACACGCCCCATGTGTATGAGCAAGGTTGTTGAATAAATGACCTTGACAAGCCAGATGTCTATCTGACTATTCAAGCCACACACACACACACACACACACACACACACACACACACAGGCACAAGCCATTGACACTCCTGAAGAGACTACTTCAAAAAAGGTACATGTCAGAATATAAAGAAACTAACAGAAATGAAATGTAACATAGACAGACACGAAAAAAGGCGAGAGAGTATGTCTGAAAAAGGGAGGTTGAGGGAAACATTGGCAAAACTGTAGCTGAAGATAATTTGAATATGTGGAGTGACAATATAATTTGTGGGAAAACATAATGGCTATAATGGATGTAAAGACCAACAGAGCCTTTTAGCACTGTCTCATGGCCTTTCAAAGCCATTTACTCTTTTCTTTTAAAGTATTTTTGATTTTTTTATTACAGACAGTAGAGAAACGACACAAAACTGTGCAATATAGCTGCAACAAAGGGCCTGTCTGGAGTCAAACCAAGGATGTTGGGTTTCATGGTTGCTGTCTTAACCCCTAAGCTAGAGAGTAGCCCAACACCTCTTTACTCTTAAACCTGCAATAACTGATTTCTTTGGCCACCTGCCGCCAGCGGAAAGAAGCTGAAAACACTGACATATTATTCACCTCACCAAGTTGTAAAGGTGTGTTCACAGAGAAAGTGAAGCACACTTTGACTGCTTGACTGATTGACCGCTGGTTAAATCTGGTTTAGCAGAGTGGTATGAATCTAATAACTGCATCATGATGTCGATGTGTAAAACGTCTGAATTTACACTTTCTCAGCTCTGTCCACAAGACAACAAAAAAAACAACTTTTAAAATGCTTGTTTTCTAAATGGAGTCAAACAGGGTTGTGCGATGCAAACTTGTGTCCAACAACTTCTGTAGCTTTCTGAAACACCTTTCCAAAATAATTAGCCAGGAGTGCAAAGGTGAGAAAGTTGGCAAGAATTAATCCTCTCTCTCATGCTCTCTCAACTTCTCTATCCTTCTTTGCAGGAATTACTTTTCATGTGTACAACCAAGTGCAACACTATGAATGTCTTCCAGGAAAGATTTTTCAAAAGTTTCCTCTCTAGCTACATTCCTTCTTCCCTTGGCCCCTTCATTGCTATTTTCCATTCATCTACCAGATGCCCTTGGAAGTTCCCTCCTTTCCCTGTCAGCCACACAAATCACCCCTTCCTCAAAACCATTTATGGCTGTTCTCTACCTGCCCATCAGAAGCACTCAGACTTTTTCACCAGATTTCCCACATCAACACTGCAGTCATCTGACCTTTTGCTCATTCACATACTCTCCTGTTCTCACTTCCCTAATTAGTCACTCACTACATGTCTCACTACAGCTGTTACCTGTCTACCTTCCTCTACCTGCCTGTAAGCTATTATGGTCATTAAACCACTGATCTCTTCCCGCTGTCTCAACTGTTTGTATTTGGGTCAGTCCCATCATTTCAGGCCACGTTTACACATAGCCGGGTATTTAGAGAAACGGATATTTCCCCCCCTCCGTTTTCAATAATAACATCGTGCACACAACATCGTTTTCAAAAAAGTTGTCGTTTACATCAACTCGCATAAATACGCCGCCAAACCTATAGGCGGCAGTGTAGGGAGAAGGATAAAGCCATGCAAGCCAATCGGAATCGACAACAAACACGAAGCGACTTCCTTTTCCTTTCAAAACAAAACAAACAACGGCGGCGACGTTGCCAGGCAACATATCTACGTCTTGGAAGGGAAAGCTGAAGTAAAAATGCTGAACTCCGTGCACTTCTTTGCCTCTGCTCCTCAATATAGTACTGTAGTTGTACTTTCAAATGCAAACAGGCCAAAAGGGTTTTTAAAAATGAGAACATCCATTATCAGTAACGTTAGCCAAACAAACTGTAAACTCGCGCTCACATGACGTTAAGCATTTTCTGGCGCATAATGACGTTTGAGAACCTAAAACCCCGTTTCTCCCAGTTTACACGGCAACACATAACCGGCGTTTTCAGAAATCGCCACTTTGCCCGGAGTTTTTAGAAATAATCGTTTTCTGTGATAAAAACGGTGTTTTCGTTTAAATGAGAGGGCAAAACGCAGAGAAATATCTGCGTTTTCCCATCGTGTAAACGGGGCCTCAGAGTGGTGAGACAGTGGCTCCATGATAACATTTGGGTCCAGTGATGTATAACATTGTTCACATTCAATCAAAGCTTGATTAATTCCTGCAATATGATATGAAGAATACTTTAAATATGATTTCTGATTTGTCTCTTCAAGCTCTCTACATTTACACTGTAACATATAGCAAAACATGGAGCAAAGAACAGCATCCTCCATTGTAAATCGCATTAGGACAAAAGTATCAGCAAACCCAATAAATTACAACATAACATTTCAGGAAAGTGAACACAATAGAAGAGTACTGCAGAAACAGTGACATTGAGAGGGAAAAATAAAAACATCACTTTCATTATGTGTCACTTTCCCTTATTCTCTCCTTCTACATTTCTTTCCCTATTTTCTTGTGTGCTTATGTACAAAATCTGCCTAACCCTTTAAACCCTTTAACATTTGATTAATTGACACTCTGACGCTCTTAACTTGCTGGCACTTTGTCTCATTTGCTTCTTTCACTCAGTTCATGTCACCATTTAAACTCCAGTTCGTATGGACTCCCTTAAAGCGTGCTTGCGCAGTACCCATCTGTCTTCCACCATAAATCTGTGTAACATTTGCATTTTAGTCTTACAGCATCTAAACCATCTTTGAGATAAAGTGAACATTCATTACAACAGAGGAAGAAAAACAAAGTGCTAAAAATAAATCAAAACTGGAAAAAAGTAACATTAAAAAACCTGGTTTTTCAGCCATTTGGCAGAGCTATTGTTTCAGTCTAATTTCTCATTTCACACCTCTCTGTTTGCCTGTTCAGCGATTTCATTTTACTTATAATCATAATTCAGAATGTGTTTGCCCTCACCAAAAAGGAACTTATGAAATCCCATGTGTGAATTAAAACCAGGTGTCCTTTTGGGACCCAAAATACTCTAACTTCTATATTATATAAACAGTATACAGTATATAGATGTCTATCATAGATATATTTTACTTAAAATGTTTGACCATGTCATGATGTTACATTTGATGTGTTTAGCGAATCTAACCTTCTCTTTTAGTTTGTTTTGTCACACACTCTCAGCTCTCGCAGTCAGTCACACAGTCAGTCATAGTAGTGCTGTTGTGATGGCACTGTTTCTGCACAAAATCAGAACGCTGAGGGGTTCAATTGCTGACCAGCATGGAAATGTTTACGTGCTAATCTGAGCTGCTATCAAAATGCCTTGACCAAGGCATAATATATTTATACAACTGACAAATAATTGCCAAGTACTCTAGCCTGAAACATTGAACTCCAACCTAGTTAGATGAACAGCTGTTTTACCTCAGATGTTTTTTAGAGAATATAATTGCAGTTGATCTGAAAGTGTTTTGATTTCACCTGGTGCTGTGCTGTGTCTTCTAATGTGCTGTTTAATATTTGCAAACTGTGCTGCCATTTTGGCTAGGACTTGCTTTAAAAAGAGATATTCTCATCTCATCTCTAGAGACCCTCCTACTAAATAAATGTTAAATAAATAGAAAACATATTCCTACAAACACACAGTTAAGCAGGTCTCTGTGTTTAACAAAATATGTTTAAGGTAACAGAGACATGAGTGTCATTAATCAGCAGCACAATTTCTAACATACTGTGCTTATTTTGTTCAAAGAGCCAGTAAAATATATATTTTAACTTTACTGCTTATAAAAATGCATGTCAGAATTGAAAAATGCAACACTACTTTTGCAAAAACAGCTGGAAAAAAGGGGGATGATGCATACATCTGTGGCATATTGTTTTGGATAAGAATACAGACAGTGGATTGGCGTGAATGGATAGTACAGTAATGGTGACACGTGAAAACTTTTAATTACATTTTTACTGTTGTACTGTTTTGTACTGTTGTTTATGGAACTGTGGAAATGTTTCCTGAAGTTTCCCTCTGGATGAACCAGGAAGCTTTGCACAGCTCAGAGTTATAACTGACTAGTTTGATGTGTTCAGAAGCATTTGTGAGGTTATTTTGCAACAGATGGGTATTAAATACACATTATCCAGTAGAGGTAACTACAAAGGATTTGGTATGTGTAATTGCTTTAAAAATAGGTGGTATAATTTATAAAATTTAAGTCCACAGAGGGACCCATAAAGGACCTGCTGTGGCGTTGGCATTTAATTAACTGAAAGGGATGGCCTTCATACAGCCTACTAAACACTGTAGATGAGACAGGTGTCACCTTAGTTACACAACAGAAGTGATTCAAAACTTCTGCAAGTGCTACAGATGTGTCAACTCTACGACTATCATTATCCTGAACGGACTTTAGTTCAAATGAAACTCCATACAAGTATAAACGAGCTGAATAGCAAGCATGAATTGTATGCTCAGCACAAGCCATCCCTGGATGAATACAAGTTGGATAAAGGGGGACATCATCTTTAAGAACTCATGTGTGTCATGTCAGAAAGTATCATTCAGTTAATATTTAAGAAGACCTCTGACCCAGATAAAGGAACCAGATAAACCATAGTGACAGATTTGACCTAACCAGCGTTGTCATCCTTGTGTGACAGATCTGCTCACCAATCACAAGCGCCATGCGCCTCCTCCTATGGTCCTACTCTGGGCACAGGGAGTGTACATTTTACAAAAACAAACAACACTAGAGAAAACGTGTGGGATAATGGCGCCAGCTGGACAGACACAGGCAGCGGCTGTTTAGCTTACACGTTGTTAATTAGTCATTTTGTGTGCTTCAACTACTGAGAACAGGGGCGAGTTCAGCGCAGGCAAAACTCAGCAAAATGTTTTTTTTCAACGGAAACGGTGGTCACCTGAACACCCTGTTGTGTACACAAGCCCACTGAATTTTCCCACCTTTTTAACGCCGTTGTGTTTACAAACTTGTGGCAGCTGATTGGGTAACACCTGAGACACGCCCACCAAACGGGAGCAAAGATAGTTCGAAGCCCGTTGCAAAACGTTTCAAGGAAACGTTTTGTTCAATCAGAAAACGTTGCAAACGAGTGTAAAACGTTTTGAGATTGAACTCGCCCCAGCTCTCTGTGAGCCCGCTCTCTGCAGGCTAACATTATCCACATAGAGCATTTCAGATTAAGAGAGAATGCCTGTCTAATATTGATGACTTGTTCAGATTTTGCTTATTTGTTTAGTTGTCCTTAATGTTTGTGCTTCTACACTGGTTAAGTAGGCTATGTAGTTAAATTGTGTCTTTTTTGGGCTGTGTTAACTGTGTTTATTGTTGATGTATGATCGGGAGTCTGCAAAGGGTGTTTTATTTTGAAAATCAGCCAGATCCTCTATGCAGTTCTGTGTCTGACTTCCTGTCTGGCTAATCTGCTCTGTGGTGCTTGATGCAGCTTCAGTCAAAAATAGACTGGCAGTTAATATTGAACTTCAAACAAAAAAAATTTGCAAATCAAATTGTAATCGTTAATATCTGGCAGAAAAATCGCAATTGGATTTTTTTCCCCCAAATCATTCAGCCCTATGCCATACCCAGAAAATTCCCCTCTGTGCTTTGTCAATTTCATTCCAACAGAAATAACTCTACTGGCACAGCGTCTTCCTAAAACAAAGTTTACCAAATGTCTTGCAATCAAGACAAACAAAAGGCGCAATTTTGTTTGTTTTGTCTTCCATTCATGTTCAGGAGGCAGAGTTGTGTATTGTTTTTTATGTGTTTTCCCTCTCTCTCTTTCTCTTCAGCTTGCCCTCAGGGCACCTTTAAGTCATCCCAGGGGGCAGGATTATGTCAGCAATGTCCGCTCAACAGTCGCTCTACCATCGAGGCCGCCACTCTCTGCGGTTGTCGTAATGGCTATTACCGTGGAGACATGGACAAACCGGAGGATGTGTGCACCAGTGAGTCAGTCTTTCTCTGTCAAACAAACACATATATGCAAAAGAACGAAAATACATACTCAATAAACCTTTTCAGTAGTGTAGCTTAATGTGATTATGCCTCAGGGTGACCGAGACAGGTTTGTGAAGGCAGATTTTTGGACTGAAGTTATCAATGGCTGACAATACAGTATTTCATTGATTGACATCACTGACAGTCCAATATCCCATCATTGAATTAAAAGCCAATATCTGCATTGATTTATCATTCCACCCCTGATTTCATGCACATCATTCAGAGCGAGTGTGCCACAGTGTACCCGTCCTTGTTTGGGGATTTGGGGAGTAGTAAGTAATAACACTGCCACATTCCTCAGGCTTTCCATTGAAGTGAATATGTGTTTAGTGTGTTGAAAAGGCTATATTGCTATGCAAGACGAGGCACAGAGTTTTAAAAACGCTGCCTCTCAGTTCCACAGAGAGATGGTGTAAGTAGGTTGAGACATGAATCATTTGGACTGTCTCTACAGCTAGTCTCAAACTGCGAAACTGGGTGTATGTGTCGAGACGTGTGTTTGTGTTTGTGCACATCCTGGTGACCTGGATAGAACTGTTTTTTGGGGTCTAAAAAAGCCCAGTTTCATTCATGGGCAGCTCTTTATTTTACTGTTTTACATTCATGAATTAATTTGCAACATAATGCCAAAAAAGGTAACTCAAAAACTGTTGAATTTTCTCTGTGTTATTTTATAAAGTAAATATTTACTATAACTTCTTTTAGCCCTTTTTTCCTCTTTCCTCTTCTTTTAGCCCTTTTTTCACTTCTGTCTGCCAGTTTGTTTGTTTTTTAAGGGCTGATCTCCCTATGTTGACTAAATGATAATATACCACTGGACTAATTCATCCAAATGTACACAGCTTGGATGGCTTTCACACCTATAGTTCTGTTCAGTTGGGAAAATAATGTAAAATAATAATAATAATAATCTATTAAACGTCCATAGAGGCAACAAAGTTATTTGTCACCCATAGATGTAATCCAGTTCAGAAGGATCACAGCTCTTTTCGTGTCATTTTACACTAAAACCTGTCTGCCTCGTTAGGGCAACATGCTGCAATATTTGCAATTGTTTGACTTGTATTGCAATCAAACTGTGTCACTTATCATTCATTACATTATATTACAAAGGGGGGAAAGTGATTATGGAACAATTTATGGGGTTAACCTATTCTGACAACAGAGAAACCACATGAAACGCCTCACCTCAAACAGCTGCAGCACACTCTCAAATTGATGCTGACAGAAGAAAAATCTACTTTCCCAGAGAAAAGGTGTCAAGTGTCAACCTACTCAGCCTACACAGCCTCATGAATTACCTTGGTGCTTTCAATTCAAGGGCACAAACAAATGGAGTTACAAGTTTTTCAAACACAACAGCAACAGCAGAAAAAGGAGAGTGAGAACTCTGAACACTGTGGGATAGAACTTCAATATAGAAATGAGCTTCAGTTTATTTTTATTTGGTATAAACTCAATCACATGTAAAATCAGATTAGTGAAATGGAAGAGTGAATGTGTGCGCAGTGTGTGGCTAGTTGCCTGACAAAATCATTCCCTCAGTATGCCTTATGTGCTGCATAGGTACGGAGGAGGTCTCTGTGTACTGGATGTGTGTGGGTTTTTTTAGTGTATTTTTGTGTATAGGTCAGATTGATACGACAAAAGCCATTTACAAAACAGTGAAGAAATGTTGTTGCAGACAGCAGCAAAGATAGGTCTTTGAAGTGCTTGAAATCTCCTATTGTCGCAGCAAAATGGTCAATTTAAAACATGATTATTACCTCTTTTCTTACTTTTTTTCTCGCATTTGAATGTGTATTTACTGTGTCTGACAGTGTCAAATAATTTCTATTTGTGCTACTCAGATCAAAAGTAAGACTGAGTCAATATCTGTGTCAATACACTGCATCTATGTGTGTATAATGAATGCAGTTTCTGACGGGCCCTCTTTCTCAGTAGGAATGTTTTGCTACTTAGATTTTCAACCCCCTGCTGACTGTTTTCACTTTGTTTCTGCAGGGTGGGTGTCTCTGATTTATTTGACAAATACACACATACACACATATTCCACGGGGCAATCTCAAGACGTTTCTTATGACTGTGATTTAACATATGCCAAGGTTGAATATCTGTTTCATTTCAACTGCTCTTGTTCCACCAAGTCGTGAGGGTGTGTTGATGTGTGTCGCGGGTATTATGATGTGTGTGAACAGTGAAGGAGAAGTGAACCCGCTAGGTTTATCCTTGTGAAAACTCTGTGTGTGCTTTTAAGACTCCCTTCAACACCTCAGATCAAAGAGATGAGCGGACAGAAAAGAAAGAGAGAAACTCACTGACTGAGAGACAAAGACTCATTCTCTGGCTGGCGGAGATGTTAGGTCACCTTCTGACTGTTAGAGACAGGTTTGGCTGAAATCCCACATCTGTACCAGCAGCACTGGTCGGAAACTGCACTTGGCAACTTTGCATGTACGCAGCCTCGCAATAAATATTTACTTGTGAAATGTAGAGAGGTACAAAGTTGCGGCAAACTGAAATACTCAAGTTAAAATAACTCCTATTTCTCTAAGTTAGTACTGGTATTTATTTTCCTCTTTTAATTCTAATCTCCTAATTGTTGAATATTTTATTATCTCAGTAATGGGTCAGATTTGCTTATAGAAAAGATGGGTGGGTCACAGGACAATGATACTCCAGCTTGTTTACAAACTAATAAATCAGTAAACCTGAAATGGCACACTCCATTTACATTAATCACTATACAAGAGTTCTTGGCCTGCTAATTACAATAGTATTATATCAACTGAAACATTCCCAAACATAGCTTATTGCTCTGCCTATATAATGGCTTGCTTAGCAGTAAAATACCAGCCGTCCTCATATACCAAAAAATACCTATATGTCAGCTATTGTTAGGTACTGCTTAATAAAAATTATAATTATAATTATTGTCTCAAGTGATTACCAAGTTTGATTGCATCCATGTCTTGATGAGCCAATCCCTTGACCTCCAATCATCTTTCTCTAGGTGTCCCTTCAGCTCCTCGCAACGTAGTCTCAGTTGTCAATCAGACATCGGTTGTGCTGGAGTGGCATTCTCCCCGTGACCTCGGACACCGTGACGACCTGTCATATAATGTCTTATGCCGCCGGTGCCACAGCAGCGAGCGCCGGGCATGCCAGCCATGTGACGACAGTGTGGCATTCGTCCCAGGGAAGCGAGGGTTAAAGGAAACAAGGGTGGAGATCAGCAAGCTGCGGGCCCATACATCGTACACCTTTGACATACAGGTTTGTCCATTGAGCAGAGAGAAATGCTTTTTTTCATTCTGGGAAGTGCATGCTGTTCAGCATTGTTAAAGGAATGGTCTTTATTTTGAGGATCACAAAATAAAGACTGCCTAAAGGCAGAACCTTTAGGCTTCAAACTTAACGCCACCATTTAGACCTAGAGATTTGAGAGTATGTGATCAATCAATCAATCAATCAAAATGTATTTATAGAGCACTTTAAACATTAAAAGTAGACACAAAGTGCTATACGGAAAAATAAATAACAGACACTAATACATAGCTCACACAATGCATACAATACAACTAAAATCAATAACAACCATACAATAAAACATTAAAGTCAAAAAATCAATCAATCAAAAAAAGAAATATCAACTTCATTTCAAAGGCCCTGGAAAAGAGGTGGGTTTTGAGAAGATGATTTCAGTGGATATGCCTGTCTAATGTGCAGAGGTAGATCGTTACACAGTTTAGGAGCTGCTCCAGCAAAAGCACGGTCCCCTTTGAGCTTGCGCTTTGTTTTGGGCATACTTAGGAGCAGTTGATCGGCTGGCCTGAGAGAACGAGTGGGTCTATAGGGTTGTAGCAGCTCAGAGATGTAGGGCGGTGCAAGACCATCAATACATTTAAAGGCAAATGAAAGAATCTTACAATAGATTCTATAATGTACAGGCAGCCAGTGGAGTAAGGGGGAAATGTGCTTGTGTTTACGTGTTCCAGTTAAGAGACACGCTGCTGCGTTTTGTACCATCTGGAGATGAGCAATAGAAGACCCATCTACAAAGCATTACAGTAATCTAACCAAGTTGTAACAAAGGCGTGGATTATTGTCTCAAAGTGCTGCCTAGAAAGAACTGGCTTTATTTTGGCAAGCTGCCTCAACTGAAAAAAGCTTGTTTTTATGACTGTCCTTATCTGTCGGTCAAGCTTAAATTCAGAGGCAATTTTAACCCCTAGGTCGGTGATTTTTGGCTTGATGTACTGACTCAAAAAGCCCAGATCAACACGGGGGTCCCATTAGTTTCACCAAAAAACATTTTGTCTTACTTTCATTAAGACGTAAGAGGTTAAAGAGCCATCCAGGCATTTGTCTGCATGACACTTAAGTAATGGTACAACAGTTTCATTCTTTTTAAGGGGCACATAGATCTGACTATTGTCCGCATAACAGTGACATGACATACCATGCTTCTAAGGCTGATGATACACTGGGCAACTTTATGAGCAATGTTGCTGGGCAATCTTGCTAGAGGCAAGTCCGACTGTTTTTTAAATGGATAGCGGCGGTGCGGAGCGGGTGGCGGAGTGGTGGAGGAAGGGGATTACGGTAGTAATCTTTACTCATTACCACTGACAACAACGTTGCCCTGCATGATTGCTCTAAAAGTTGCTCTGTGTATCATCAGCTTAAGCCCTGTGGGACCCCACAAGAGAGAGGAGCAGAGGAGGACACAGAAACACCACAGCTGACACAGAAAGTTCTACCTTCCAAGTAGGACCTGAACCATTTGAGTGCTATGCCCTTGATGCCCACCCACCTCTCCAAACGAGAGATCAGCTTTTCATGGTCCACTGTGTCAAATACAGCAATCAGATTAAGAAGCACAAGAATAACACAATCCCCGGAATCAGTTGCTAAAAGGATATCAATTAAAACTTTTTAAAGAGTTGATTCTGTGCTATGCAGGGTTTCAAAACCAGATTGGAAAACTTTGAGAATATTGTGCTCTTCCAAGAAGGCCATTAATTGACTGCAAACTATCTTTTCAAGGATTTTTGCCAGAAAGTCATTTAGTTTGCTGATAGGATCTGCAGGATCTAGATTAAAGGTTGCACTGCTGCATGTTTAAAATGTTTAAAAGGGACCTATTGAACTGAACTTTAAACGGGGACAACTGTGTGTGTTGTTTTCAGGACAACACACGAAGACATTGAAATCCCCAACAATAAGTACACAATCGTATTTAGGCATAATTTCAGCCAGAAAAACAGAAAAGTCATTAAAAAGTCCTTTTTGGATGTGACAGGCTGGTAGACGACTGCACACAACACTCTGTGTGAGCAACCCAGCTCAAATAAGTTCAGTTCAAAGCTGGTGAATAAGGATGATAGCAACAACTGCTTAAATTTATAGACATTCTTGGCCCGACATCCGTAGGGAGTTTAAAGCCTCCCTCCAGACAGTTTTAACTGTCGAGCTTGATGAAAGTTCTTTCTCAAACAGAGAATAGGGGTGTGGTTAATAGTTGGACGTAATGATTTACCATGACAACCAAAAACTGACCGCTGGAGTGTTACGATATGCTCTGTTAACATCACTGCACTGTAAAGTTTAGGACACTTTACTGTCTGTCAGGAGTAGCTATTACTTATCCATGACAGAAACTAATGAGCACGCGTATCAGCTGTTATCAATCACATAGTCGATGGTCCTGTCACGCACTGCACACGATAACTCCCACTACGTTTTATGGTGCGCTACTTTACCGCGGGGGTGTGGGGGGTGCCTCCGCCTATGCATTACGGCCGTTAGTATATTGCAGACGTAGTGGCAGGTGAAAGTACGATGCGTTTTCTGTCATCCGTCCTCCAACACCACATGCACAAATGCCATATGAACATACTTACTGTAAGTACTGTAAGTAAATAACATGATAAATTGGTTAGCTAGCTCACAACAATGTTTATCGGTTTGATGCTCTGACTTAACGAGGGGTGACAGTTTTTTAAGGCATGACAGCGCGCCTGCGCAAGCTTGGAGAGTGACATATGACTTACGGAATTACTAAAGTAATACCTCACAACCACAACCCCCTTTTAACAACTAAGCAGCTTTTGCAACTTTGAGCACAAAATTAAGCTTTTTGTCAAGAAATATTTGGTGAACTATGTGGGTAATCAACATTGTAAGGAAGTGACTCAGAAAAATATGAAATATCATGTCAAAATGTCAAAATACTCTGGAGGGGGGCTTTAAACAGCAACAGTCATGCCATAAGAGTTCACAAAGAACTGGACTCACCAACTCTCAGCCATGTCCAAGTCATACAGAGAAAATCCAAAGAAATCCTTAAGGACAAAAGTTTTGTTTACTAGCAATCTAGCTTTTACAGGTTAATCTTGACAGAAACGTGCGGGTTTGCAGCACTGATTGTATGAGGAACCTGACACAGAGGACGCAGGGTCCGCAGATTTACCCCACGCCAGCAGGGTTGAGGAGAGCAGGGACCGCATGGCTGGAACAGCTTATGCAGGCCGACAACAGGTACCAACCAGGCGTCGACAGGGTCCAGCAATCACCGACAAAGGAGGAGTCGAGGCACCGCTCTGTACTCAGTCCAGGAAGCGTTTGAGGGCAAAAAAGGCAAGCTGGGATTCCCGATAGGAGTGGGGGCAAAGTTTTATATTTATATCCACCATGATCAAACCTTACTAGGTCTTTGGCAGAGAATCGAAGATCCAGTAGTGTTTGGCGATTGTATACCAATATTGAATCAACATTTTGAGCAACAAGTGACACAAACAGCACAAACACACAGCATTGACAGAGAGAAACAGTGATCCACACACACTGACGCCATCTCGACCACTATTAGTCCAAGTGATCTCAAAACTTTATGTGATGCTCAAAGGTTGCAATTTTTCACACCACTATTTACACAGTTTTAAAGAAAAATACTTTGAAATGTAACTTTCACAAAGATTCACTTAATAAAAACTATACTAAAATATACTTAACAACTGTTAGATATTCACTGTGATGCTCAAGGATACTGAGGCTACATAAATGCTTGCTGACATGGGGGCTTTTATGCACAATTTTCAGTCACATCATGTTCTCTCAAACCACAAGGCCACCATGATGCCGATAAAGCCAGTACGATGGTGAACCTTTAATCTTCTACCATCAGCTGCTTTTACAATCAAGGCTGGGTGTCTAAATCAAGGTCAGCTGTGTTGTAATTGTTAAGGTGAAAGAAGCAAGTTATTTTATAGCCTAATACTTTCAGTCTTTCAGTCACATAATACTTTCAGTCTTTGATTGTGATGTCATCTAATCTTCTGATTTAAATGTGGCCAAATCTTAATCTTTAGAGCAGAGACTTCCTGTAGTTTAATAAGTCCAGTGGACCTATTAATAAGTTACAGGTAACAGTGTGGCCTTGACATATTAGTTGATCTATTTTGAAAGGTTGGGATGGATGGATCAATAATGCTATTAAATTGTATGAATGAATGAATAAAACGCTGACCTGATTGTGAAAGGGTTGTTTTTGAAATTACTGATTGGAATTTGATGATTTGATTTGTTTACTGAAGCCAGCTGCCTTTAAAGATGTAGCTTAATTTCCATTGAGATATATGACTTGTCTTTTTTCTTCCAAAATTACATTTTCCACCAAGTGAAAAAACAGACAGCTACTTAAACAAAATAAACTGTGGCATCAAAGTTAGGTGCAGCTTATTTTCCAACATTTGTTTTGATAGTAAAATTATCTGTGTATCTCTCTGTGCCATAGTCACTGCTGAAATGAAGAGAGCTTTTTTTCTGTAATACTGATATTTTTGAATAATCAGAAAGTCAAGGAAAGGGGAAACACAAACTACAATGTGAAATGATAACAAAATAAGAAAAACAATGTAGAAAAACAACGGGTTGGAATGACTTACTTCAAGCTATAGAGCTTGGAGTAAGCCATTAAGCTAGTGCCACTAATTACCATGCCTTTGTTCAATGATTTGCTACGACTGAAGACATTATTTCGACTGTCAAAATGATTAACTGAGCTCATGACAAACAATATGTGGCAGCTAATTAGGTGGTCTTTAAAACACTCTCAGAACCTGTTAATTGTGTCTTTGTGTTGGAGAGATGAGAAAGACGGTGAGACCTTACAGTACTAATAAGACATTGGCAGTGCTTCCACACTGAAATGAAAACCATCTCATTGTTGCTGATAATTGACTCCCCCTTAGCAACTGTAACTCGAGGTCAAATAAAAGAAATCAGTGTATTTTCCCTATTAACAAGCAATGATCCTCATGACACAGTCTAGCAGGTCTTGGAAGAACAGAGTCTACTCGCAATAAAACTGCTACATTATGTTTGAAGTTTAGGTGCTCTGTTTGACTGTCACTTTCCCTCTAAAGCGGCTGTGAGCTGCACTTTCTTAGACATGCCTAAGTTAACATTGGGTGGATTTGTGGTGAGATTTCTGTCTGATCACAAGTGTTGAGTTTTGTTTTTTTTTTTACCTCTGATGAAGAGCAATGCGCTTGTCTCATCGGTCTAAAGTGGGTAGCCTACTATACCATATCAGCAGATTTTGTTAAAATATTATGACTTCATTCTCATTAGATTGCGATTTTATTCTCATACTATTACGACTTTTGTCCCAAAATATTATTCTGCAAATGTCGGAACACATATGGGAGAGATTGTTAATGTGCAGAAAGTTTTGAACATGAGCAGGAAACCTGCTAAAACATACAAGACGTCCAGGAGTTTCTAACTGAATTAAAATTAATTAAATTATCATTGAGGTGAAAAAGTACTACATGCACATTTGAAGACTTTATAGGCTACTTCAGTCACGCCTGCATATATGCAGACTCAGTAAGGATGCAATTAAATGAGAAAAGTTAATACACAGGAGAAACATCTGACAGCAATACAGAATGCCTGTGAGCCTTACTGCATTATGTTACACCATTGTTTTTTATATTTTGAATTGTCACCTGTCACCTGAATTTTGTGTTTCCTTTTATATAAATAAGAAATTTCCTCAATAAAGTGGTGCAGAAAAATTCTCCAGAATGCAGGAAATTGAAGGTGTTTGAAGGGAGATTTCACGGTGAAGATTTCTGGGCTAAGCCCCAAACGTTTCAAGAGCCTGGATAGCCCCTGAGCTGCACTACTTAGCATGTGTGTCTGACTAGCTTTCAATCTTAGTAACCAATCTCTGCGTTACTTCCGAAGTATATCATTACTATATTATTTTGTGGGGTTACCTAAAATAACCCCTCGCATTTGCAAATACACTGTAGTATGTCCCCACTGTATGTCCTGGATGCTAATGTTAGCTTAATCAGCTAGCTAGTTACAGCTGATAAAAAGTTGCTGGCACAGTTGTCATTTCAGCCAGTAAAATTGTTAGTCGCTGGTTTGAAATGGCAAGCCTTGTATCTACATCTGTCTGAAATGAAGTTTTAACTGTTACTAAGTATTTCAAATCTGCCACTGTTCACTGCATGTGTGCTGTGTGAGAACTGGCTGGGGTGATTCATCATTAGTTGACGTAATCGGTTAAGTAAAATATGTTGACTTGCATTACATGCGTCGACGCGTCGCTGCACCTGGTGCAGGAATTGACAAGCTCCAGCTAAAATTCCAAATTTTCGGAGTATTTTAGACACATACTCAACAAATGCTGCTCTGTCAGCTCTGTGAATTGGAAATCACTGCAGTGCAACTGCTGTCCTCGAATATGTGAAGCAGCATGAACACGTGATGTGAAAGTATCCCGGTGTTCTGACGATATGTGCTGCCCTATTGAAAAATGCTTATGCTTTTGTGCTCCCTTTTCCAATCTAACTCTCACAGTATTATGACATCTTCTGTTTTTTAAAATTATATTATAACATCATTTCAGGGGTAGAATATTCTGATTCTGCACCACTAATTGTGTACTGTAAGGAGATCGGGATCATGTTGAAATACTATATTATGCCATCTTTAAGATATCAGGGGTAAACATAAACGTACTTTATTTGTCACTTATACGTACATGTAGCGAAATTCATCCTCTGCATTGCATCCCTGAAGGGAGCAGTGGGCAGCCCCTGTACAGCATACAGGGAACAACTCCCGATTGAAATGTCACGCCAGGTCAAACGGCACTGACTGGAGAACCTACCCAACATGTTTTTGATGGTGGGGGAAACCAGAGCACCTGGAGGAAACTAGGACCTTCAGGATGTTCTTGCTGTGAGGCCTTACTGCTATCCACTAGGCCATCGTGCTTCGCAGAACATAAGTAGCACACCTCGATAGGTAGCATAAATCAACAGAACCCCAGTGCACTTTGTGTAGACGGCAACGGCAGTACAGCAAATCCTGTTTACCTTCTGTCTTCACACAAGCACAGTGCATTATCAGCACAAGGACGTAGTCTGTTAAAATGTATTTCTTCATGTTAAAAGTAATTTCTGCCCCGCTGCTGTTATGTTAACTTAACGTTACACCGCGTGTCATCTAACATTCGGACGTTTCATATTTTCTTTTTATTCAACGACCATATGAGAAAACAGCTGAATCTAACAAGACAATCTATGACTGTCTGTACAGTCTGTGAATCATTTTTAGTTGGTTTTTCCCCCCACACTGATGCAGAAATACATTTGCCTGTGATTATCATACTGCATTACTCAATATTGAAATAAATCCATGTCAGAAACATCTAAAGTTATTCAAGTAAAGTAGCCTAATTGATGTCTGTTGTTATTATCACACAATACAATACACAATACTATTGATTATTCTAATGTGCTATATCAGGATGATTGAATAAAATATTTATTTATTGATTAGACATCTTTTTGATATTTATTTTGGATGAACTGGTATGTTAATCGTGTAATAGGCGACATTTTTTTCTTTAGAATACACAAAATTAGTCAGATTAATCGACTAATCGAAAAAATAATCGTTAGATTTATAGATTTGAAAAATAATCGTTATGTACAGCCCTTGCGAGAATAGAAAGCTTGACAGGCCTAGCAACTGCAACTAATGTCTATAAGGTGGAATAGCTGACCATTACATTTTGTACTCTACAGGCAGTCAACGGAGTCTCCAACAAGAGCCCTTATCCCGCCCAGCAACTGTCAATCAACATTACAACCAATCAGGCTGGTGAGTAAGGATTGCAAAAGCCATGGGCGTGCATGTGTGTGTGCAAGCATCAGTGTATATGTGTGTAAGCATACCCTGGGGCACAGTGGATTAGGCTGGCTAGGGGGATAAAGGAAATTGAGCTACAACCTTTTAATTCATAAAACATGTTATAAGCTTGTCATCTCTCTCCTTCTGTCTGCCTTTTTCTCCCCCCTTTTCTGCCTCTTGCACATCCACAGCTTTCATCCTGTTTTCCTTTTTCCCTCTGCCTCTTCCCTAGTATTTTTTCTTGCCTTTATCCCATCTCTCTGTCCCTCTCTCAGTCTCTGACAGTGTAATTCTTGGAGACTATAAAGTGAGCTAAGTTACTGCTCCATCAATACTTTATGGAGACAGACACAAGTGATATTTCCACCGCTACCCAAATTTAGATTTAAAAGCCGCTTTACTCTGATGGAAAACACATCATTTACCTCATCTACAGCAACCCAGGCTCATTCCTAATCGAAACATGATCCATTGTCACCCTGCTGCTTTTTGAGCGCATTTGTTACTGCTGACTACCGGATGAAAAACTCTCTTATCCCTGAAATCTTTTAGGACTCAACAAAAAATGATTTATTTTCCGGTTGACTGCACTGCGAGAGGGGGTGGTGTTTAAATTATGCACTAGGTTTAGCGTATTTCAAGGGACCTTAGGATATGAAATTCGCTCGACATATAGACAACCCTGTAAAATGTCAATTGCGGCAATATTTAAAAAGATTGAGGTTTTCAGGTTTCAGCTCACTCATGCTGTCAAAATATGAAACAGAAGACGTATTTGGCCCGTGAGGTATCACAGCATTTACTAAGGATTACGGTCTCTCCATGATGTCCTTATCACTCTGCTATGTAAGATGCATACATTCGGATTATCAATATAACTTACATCAATTTGATACTTGTTACTAGTGTAGTATAAATCTCCATGTCTTGATTCACCTCCTTTCTCCACTGTACTCTAAGTACAAATGTGATGAAAACCATCTCATAAAAAAAATCCCAGAGGCAAAACCATGAAACACATTATAGCTAACAGCTTCTGGTTCCTAAAATTATGGGTAAACTGCATTGCAGACATAACTCTTCTTTCTCCATCAGTGACAAGAGCAGTAATTTGTTTTCATGAGCCTGGATGAGGAAACATTTTTCTCCTTTGGGTGTAAATAATCCTTGGCAATATGTCATTACATTACACACTATATTTCCATATTTATGGTGTTTAAGCATGCTAGTGAATCTTTTAACTGCCTAATTGATTGTGTGTATCTTTGTGTGTGTTTGTGTTTGTGAATATGTTTGTGTGTGTTTTTAACAGCTCCCTCAGCAGTTCCCATAATGCACCAAGTGAGCTCAACAAGCCGCAGTTTCTCGTTGTCATGGCCACCACCCGAACAGCCCAACGGGATTATCCTCGACTACGAGATACGATACTATGACAAGGTAGAGTGGGATGATAAATGAGTGTGTTGTTTGTGTGTGTGTCTGTGTGCTTTTTGGTGTTATGGTCACAGCCAGTAATCCATTAGAGTTGATAAAACTGGTGGATCAATATCAACTACATCTAAGTAATCTATTATCAGGACTGTTATTGAGCAGCAACACTCTCACTGCATCTCAAATACTTCAGCTCATAAAAACTTTGCGCACACATTTACAATGTGTCTGTCTACACCATCCTCATGTGGATAAAAAGTCACAACAGTTCATTATTGACACACAGATACTAGGTAAATTAATCAATCAGAGGACCACAAAATATTTGGTTTGTCGGTGAATGAAACACCTTGAGAAAACATACACGTTCCATCCAGTTAATTAGGTTAAGAGGGTATTTTTACTGAAAGGAACAATTCAACATTTTGGGTGGAAAAGTTCATTAACTTTCTTGCTGAGAGTTAGTTGAGAAGTGTGATGCCAATCTCTGTCCGTTGAAAATGAAGCAACAGCCAAGAAATGGTTAACTTAGCTTAGCACAAAAATACTGGATACAAGGGACGGCAACTAGTCTGGCTCAGTCCAAGGCATACTTGCCAATAATGAGACCTCAAAAATACAGAGGATTTTGAAACCAAAGTGGAGATTCTGAGTTTCATGAGACTTTCTTTCCTGCATTCTGGTGAATTTTGAAGAATGAAAACATCAAGCGCATCAGTAAATTTACACAGCATGAGCATTTTAATGTTAAATACTTTTATAATAATTACTAATACTTTTTTTCTCAGGAAGAATATAGAATTATTTGCCCCTGCGGTTGTGAACTTGCATGAATCTCTGGCATAAATGTATGTCTAGGATGTCTGAAATTTGCTAAAGTAAAAATATTTCAAAATGTATTTCTAAATACAGCAATGCCCACTGTTACACCCATGACAGATGCACACACAAAGCAGTGACATTATGACAGAGTTGGTATGTTTGGGAAGTGTGTTTTGTGCCCATTTGCCACAATGTCTCTCTAAAATTAAAATGATTGCGCAATACTGTATAGTTTTTACAATTTTCCTGTGTTCCATTTTTTTTCCAATTTCCTATTCCTGCCACTTACTGTAGCATAAGTAACTGATAAAATATCATTATTATTATTATCATTAGTTCAAAGACGGTGATGTGGTGATTGCTGCTCCTCATAGACTTGACATGATGATTAATTAACTGAAGGCAGAAACATGTCAACATATTTTTAGATTTAGAATCACTGTAATTGATGTATTTTCTCCCTCACTTGTGCTCAATGGCTATTGAAGAGTTGGGTTCATGCATCATATTTATACAATATTATTTCATAATAAGTCTGGATTGATCTTAGAGCTTCAATGCATATTTCATGGAGCCTGTAGTCATACTGACAGGGTTTTACAGTGATGGAGTGCCTCTTTATTCCAGCACACATCAATTGGTGATTGTAGATGTGCAGCAAAAATGAGCATCCATTCATAATAAGTGGCTACAGTGGGATCTTGTCAAAGTATAAAACTACATTACTTCAACTAAATTGTCAAATGAAGGTTTATTGATTAATTGAATCTAACAAAGTTGTGTATGTTTCTTTCATAAGCAATTGAATCTAACAAAGCTGTGTATGTCTTTTCCATGAGCAACTGATGAAATAGTTTGAAGTGCCACAGTTTCATAAGCTGTAACATACAATGTGGAATCCAATTAAGAACTGTTTTCTCTGGAAGATCCTGGAAGAAATTGGTCAAATAACTCTCAAAAGAACTCATGGATATCTTGTGCTGGCGAGTCTTCACTTAATCACTAAAAAAAACAGAACATCATGAAAAATTAAAATGATAATTATGGACAGTGATTTTAGACAAACTTAAATTTGACCAAAAGATGAAATGAGGTGTTTTATAGGAATATAAACATATCACCAGTCTTAAGTAATTTTTTCAATCATATCATGACACGTTTTCTGAGTCTGGATGCAGGTTTTCACTACAGACTCTTCGTGGTGAGGGTTGCACATATTCCAAAGTCTGTGGGGAGGAAAGATACAGTGTTTGTAGACCACATCCCCCAATATTGCTGTAGTGTTTGTTGAGTGAGATTGTTTCCTAGATTTATCTCCCCAGCTCGCTATTGAAGTCTCTCTGTGGACCTTGATGTCTCAATATGTGCCAGAAGACATCACAGACCACTAGTTGTACATAGTTACCTTTATTTATTAAGGCCAATCCGTCAATCCGGCCAATACATTCATCTAGGCTTGGATGTTGAGGATCTTTTTGTGCCAGAACTGGAACAAGAGATATTTAAAATTATTCTTTGTATTCTCTTTAAAAGTGATCAGCAAGTGTACTAATAGACAGAAAATGTGCTTGTTGAGAAGTCCTTAAACTTTAAGAATGGAGGAAAACTTCCATCTCTTAGTAGTCTTCTGGACTTGGGGACAGTTGCTAATCCAGGTCAGTTACATCTTCCAGCTAATTGTGTGAGGATCCTGATAAATTCCCAAGACAGATGAGATTTATAAACCCCCAGTGTGTTCCGGGTGTAGCCCAGGAACTCCTACCATTTGGAGATGTGCCCAGAAAACCTCCAAAGGGAGGTACCCAGGAGGCATCCTTATCAGATGCCCAAACCACCTCAACTGCCTCCATTCGATGCAATGGAGCAGCAGTTCTACCTGAGCTTCCTATAGATGACTGAGTGCCTTACCCTATCGCTAAGGGTGAGCCCAGCCAGCAAAGAAATTCAACAAGAAAACGCATTTCGGCCACTTATCTCATTCTTTTGGTCACTACCCAAAGCTTGTGACCATAGGTGATGGTAGGAAGGTAGCTGTTAGGGCTGTAGTCAACCAAAGAAATCCTTAGTCGACCAAAGTCCTGCCCTGCGCAATGATTAGTCGACTAAAAATAAATAAATAAATAAAAAATAAATAAATAAAAAAAAGATGCGAATTTTTGCATTTTGATTGAACATTTATTAAACAATTGTCATAAGAGCATTTATAAAACAACAACGAAAAACATCAATAATACAGAAAACTATTATAATAATACAATTCTTTGAAAATTTTTTTAACTGCAAAGTGAGGAGCTCTGTCCTACGTCTATAGTGACAGTCACAATCGCGCACCTGACCACACCACACCCTACAAAACAACTGCTAAAACTGCCAAATATTGAAAAATCTCATCAAAAGCTCTCGTTTACATTTACGCACTATATTATTTACTGAGCCCGAAGCAGCAGTGCAGCCAGCCACAGATGCGGTTCCCAAGTGTTCTACGTGCATGCGCTAAACTGTGTTTCAAAATAGCCTAAATTAAAGCATTTAAAGTTGGGGATAAAACATAGGCTAATTATTTTTAGAATACAGTGATATATAACCGCTTTTAAAAGGAATAAATATTGTAGTAACTCACAGGAGACGTCTGTATGCACATGGAGTAGATTTATTTAGCTTCTGGCGATAGAACTGCGCAGCTATAATACAACCATTGTGCGTTGCAACGAACAACGGTTTCTTCCTCACCGTGCCTTACTTCCCTGGGAACGACGTCTATGTCACAGCACCATCTAGTGGTCTAGCTGACTAACCTTCAATTCTGTCCTACAACAAATATCAAGCAATGAATCACTGAAAATTTCTTTCTATAGGTAAATAAAAAATAAAAAATAAAATAAAAATAAAAAATGCAACTGGTCGACCAATGAGAATGTCAGTCGACCAAGACGGCATCGACCGATTAGTCGACTAAACGACTAAAGTTGACAGCCCTAGTAGCTGTACTGGTAAATTCAAAGTTTCATCTTAAGGCTAAGATCCCCTCTCACCACAACAGTCCAGTACAATGTCCACATTAATGCTGCCCCTTCAGAGAATCCACTTTCTTTCTTGCACGTCCCTGTGTGACCCTGAGAACACCCTCCTGGATCCAGACCTCAGCAGAAACAATATTCTCGACCCTTGTGACAGTGCTGTTTCACTTGTTTTTAGTATTTTGCAAACGAGAATATAGCGTGATGATAAAAGAAGGTCCTAATCTGTATAAGACTAAGGCACAAAACATTTTACTCCCAGACTCCAATGAACAAACTAGCCTGCATACTGTAATGAGAGCTTCTGATTCAGAATTGAAAATTTCAGTGCGTAGCTGATTGCTTTCCCATCAAAGACTGCTCCTCTAGGGAAGAAAAGACTCCAAACAAAGGACAAACTGTGGCTATATCTTCTCTTCTTTGTAATTCAGTCAGTGGAAAGCAATGCAATTGAAAACTGAAAGTTAAATTAAAAGCATATCTATCACCCAAAGCTAAACATAAAAATATCCCCATCTTTTCTGAAGCTGAGCCAACAGCTCCAAAAACAGATAGACTTTCACTGCAGATTAACAACAAAGAGCAAAGCACCTACAAGGGATTGTGTGAGATACACCAAATAGAACAACATGCCTCCTCATCCACAGCCCACATTTGATTCCCTGCCATCTTCCCATCCTTTTTACAAAACTGAAGAAAATTGTTTTTGGCATTTTTTTGGATACCACTGCAAGTTTCTCTGCTCATCTTTTCTTTTTAATACATACTGTCAGTGACTTCGTGCTTCCGTAACTCACTTAAACTCTGAGATAAAACAGAACTACAAACTTTAAATGCTCAAGACTCATGTCAACTCTTTTTCTTATCTATTCGCTTTGATGAAAACAGCCACAGTTATAAAGTCCATGACTCCAGAGGGCTCACTCACAGATTCCAATTTCCCGGCACAACATGGTATATGGCTATAATTTGTCTGTGCTGCATAAGGGAAAGAAAAGAGTGTGTGTATGTGTGTGTCGTTTTTATTACGGTTGTTATTGCTTCTCTTAATTCAGTGTGCTATATACTAATATGTAAATCCTAAACTCAATTCAGCACTGACACTATTAATCATTATAAGTTATTATACTATTTTGCCTTTATGTATGTTGAGGCTTTTGATAAATAGCAATCAATTTTCAACAGTATCAAGTAATAATGAATGTAAATTGGAGTGTGCATTAAGTGTGCACAGTATAATCTTGGCATCCTAGAAAAGTTTATTTTTTGTGAGATTTTAAAATCCAACTCTTTTTACATCACACATTTTAGCATACCGGTATGTTCAAATCATGCTTTGTCCTGTCTTACTCTAACATTTAAAAAATGCTAATAAAATGGTCATCCCATGCAGATCCAGTGTCTAGTGTAATGGAAGCTGAGACGTAACTATCGTCATTATTGATCTTCTTTCATGAAATACAGTTTGATAAGATCTTTCAGTGCTCATAAAGTGTAATTCCTCTTCAATTAGTGAAATGCATTCGTGCCAATATCATAATGTGGTACCCGAAAGTTCCAAGAAGGAACATTTGCAGATCCTGGTGAGCAGATCTCACTGTTGTTCGAATATTACCTGTTATAGAAATAGAGACTGTCCTCTACAGAAGACATTCAGTTGGAAGGTTGGCTGTAAAAAGTGTCTGACTTTGTCACCACAGACCATGGCTTACATCTGGTCTCTTACCAACAGTCAACATTGACCTACAGAGGTGCCATATCAGAAAATGCTCAATTGAAACAGTCGTATTGGTCATATTGGAAGGTACTGGATAAATTATAAGCTTTGTTGTTGTTATGTGTGAGGATTAGTTGGAATACTAAACCATACCCACTGGAACATAATGAGCAAAAACACATATTTAAACATTAGACAAACTTTTAGGCAGCACTCTCAGCACCCCTACTTCCCGCTGTTTGGTAAAAGAGAAAGATAGAGAATAGCAGGAAGAGAAAGTCAAGACTTTGCCTCTCGGAGAGCAATTAGAGTGAGCCGAGGACAGAGAGAGAAGAACTGCACTTGCTGAGAGATGTTCTGTAGCTGCAGTCTGACAGTCACAGATAAAATCCTTACTTTGTCAAACTCAGGGCAGCGACTTTACTGTAAGTCGGCCTTATTTGCAGCTGCCTTTGCTTTAACAATATTTTACATGGAAGCCAATTAAGACCCAGAATCGAAAGCTGACGGTTTGTTCTTTCATTGTTTCTTCTATTCATTCTTCTTCCTTCATACACATCTTAAGAAGGGAGAAATACTGTATTTTACACTGTAGACAACCTAACCACCAAGTGACTAATTTTAGCTCATAGCTTCAAGTGAAAAAGTCCTCAGGGAGAGCAGTTTGATAAGCCTGGAGAGAGAGAGGGCAGGTTTTTTTCTTACCAGACAGCTGCACTGTACCTCCTTTTCTGGTATTTTGTCATTTCCCCATCTTCCTTCCATCTTCTCCTCCATCCCTCCTCCCATCATAGCCAGTCTATAGATAATGAGGTTTTAATGTAGTAAATTTGATATGGCACAGGGAGGCAGGCTTTTTACCCACTACTTATCTCTGGCTACCAGACCTCCCCTGATGGGCTGCCCCCTAACCTTTTCACTGTGGCAAGCATAGCGCACATACACAAACACACACACCCCTACACACACACACACACACACACACACGACCCTCCAAATCCAAACCCCACCCTGTCACAATACCCCCATTTCTGTGGCTACTTCCAAATATAACTCTCTATTTTATTCTCTCCCAGCTTTCAACACTGCAAACTCTGTAGTTGTCCTCATTATGACACAGTACAGTATATTAACACTGCAGAAATTAGAGCCCAATTATATTAAAAACAGCAAATCATGGTACTATAGGTACACAGGATTAATGCTAATAAATGACACATCTCATATCGTAATAGTAACTTAATCATCCTAACCCCCTTTTTATTCAAGTGTCCTCTTTTGATAACCCTTCCTCTTCCTCTCTTTTCCCACCACCAACCCTCACTTTGTTCCCTCCTGAACTTCCTCCTGATCACCATCATCATCTCTCTCCCTCTCCTCTCCTCTCCTCTCTGCCGTCGACCCCTCCACCTCCTTCATCCTCACAGCACGGTTCCCTCCCCCTCCTTTCATGCCATCACTACACCATATCTGCCGTTCCCTGTGGACCGTTTCGATTTTGCCGCAGTAAAACCTTTTTTTTAAATGATGAGCGGAAGCATAGAAGGAAGGCATAGAAAGATAGAGGTAAAAGGTTGTAGCCTTGGGTTTATGAAATAGGCGTAATAGGTGTGATGTCTAATTCACCTCAGGACTAGGCAGAAAGAAGACCAAAGGCTCTGTTAGATCTGTCTCTGTGGGCAGTAGCTAATTAACTACATTATTGCTTTGTTATATTTTAAGGAGATGGAGTAAAGAATGGGACGAAGAGGTGGGAAAAAGGAGCAAGAAGTCAAAGAGGAAGATACTGAAGAAACATATATTCTTTTAAATATGAAGAGGGTGGTTGAGGACAAAATGACTGATGAATGGGAGGTAGATGGGAGAAGAGCAGAGTGGGACAGAGGGAGATTTAAGGTGGAGGAGATAAATATGAGATGAAAAAGGGGCTTCAGGAAAAAAAGGCAATAAAGATGAAGACAGAATGTAAACAGACAGTTTTGTGGGGTTGTCCAACGCAGAGGGACTCTTAAAGGTTCAGTTCACTCAAATTACAGAATAATATATTTTTTTTCAATCCTAATGGTGTCTTGCATTTCAAATAGTTATGGGAGGCTTTGAATTATACCCGTTTTTTTCTTCTCTCTGTCACCACCCTAGTAAAATGGGAGTAATTGGAATTCCGTGGGTGCTGTAGAACAACACTGAAATTGCATTTATTATTAATGGCAACTTGTCTTTTTAGAAACAATGGCCTTTTTGAAACTTCTACCCCAATAAAATCTATGTAAATCGATTCTGCACATGCTGCTAGAAACGCTGCAAAATATAATTTGTAAAAAAATCCCCAGCAACATGACCAGGTTATTCTGGACAATAGTGGACTATTTCATAGTGACTTTTATTTAGTAGAAGGTAGTTCCAAAAGTAGTTGTTATTGGCTGTTCATTGTGGGGTCTGTCAAAAAAACAATATTTCTGGAAAATTTTCTATGCTTTGATTAGTACAAACAAATTTCATTTCCCTCCAGTTGAATTAGGTTGGAGGCCTATTTCTCAGTATAGAAAAATAAAACGAAATACATTTACATGTCTAGACAATGTACCTTTTTAGTAATTTCTGTAAATTGACCCTGTAAGGTGTGAATAAATCGATAGGGTGTCTATTGTGTCACAGTTTGAAAATGGTGAATGTCTCAGTTTGAACTGGAACTGGAAAAATTAATCTTGTCTTAGCTGAAGGCCAAAACAAAGTGCTAAATTTAGTCTCGTGTCTCTTAGTCTGTGACTGAAGAAGCATTATAGTCTGTCTTAGATTGCCGTAAAACATATTCATCTCTCTCAATCTCTTTTTCAGTCGCAGTCATCAGTGCTGAACAGTTCAGAGATCCAGAGCGAAACACCCAGTGTTGTCCTGGAGGGTCTGAGGCCGGGGACCGGCTATGTGGTTCAGGTGAGGGCCCGTACTGTGGCCGGTTATGGAGCCTACAGCAAGGAGATGCTCTTCCAAACACTCACCGACGGTAAGTGTGTGGGTGGTTGGTATGAGTGTGTGGAGGTGTGTGTGTCTGTGGAGGTTTTATGGTGGTGAAGAGGAAAGAAAGTGCAGGACTGTGAGGGGGAATTTGAGAGGTTGAGGAAGAGTGAAAATCTGGCTGTGAAGTAATTAAATTTTGCCCTACTTTGTTTGTGTTTGTGTGTGTGTATGTGTGTGTGTGTGTGTGCATGAATTTGTGTGTGCTTGCAGTCATGTAAAATGAACCTTGTAAATTATATTTTATGTGTTAGAGAGAGAGAGAGAGAAACTGTCAAGTGTATATTTCCCCTTCCAGCAATGCTCAATTGTGTGCATGTGAGAGAATTTCAAAAATGTACCTCGGTTTTCACTGTTTTGTGTTTGTGTGTGCATTTCTGCAGATGAGTATAAGTCAGAGCTAGGACAGCAGCTCTCCTTGATTGCAGGCTCTTTGGTAGGTGGAGTGTGTATCGTCTCACTGGTAGCTATCGCCATCATCTGTACCAGGTAACACACAGGCACACATGCACACACGCCACATCTTATACACATCCACCCACACATGCTGCATAATATGTGGGTCATGGGAATATCCTAACTGGTAGGGGTAAATACCATGTTACATACATTACATACAGTACGTTGAATTGTCCATTCAAAATGTCCTTAAGCCCGGCATTGAACATGTTTTGACTTTGGATTCAAAGCTTATCATTTTCCTTTTTTACCTGGTAATGTATCTATTAGGACTGAAATGATTCATCGATTAAATCGATTACTAAAATGCATCGATGCAAAGCTTCGTTTAATCCATATAACTTTATAGCACACTGTTTTGCACAGACATTTATTAGTGTCGCACATCATGCTTACTCTGGGAACACGACGTGATTGTGATGGTGCTGTTTGCAAAGTGCAGGAAGAGAGAGAAAATAGGAAGGGACAAAGAAGAAAATGTCCAAAGTATGGGATTATTTCAAGCTAAAGAAAACAACAACTCTGTAATGTCACAGTCCGTTCACCGTAAAACGAAATTTATGTCGCCTCGGCAACAGCAGGAGAGCACCTGATCCGAAAGCAGCCGGTGTTTTGCCAGCAGACCACAGACAAGGCAACTTTAGCATTTAACTGAAATCGTGATTGATTGTTGAGTTGAAGCAAAAGTAAGCTGCAGTCCTCAGCTGAAAATGTGCACATGTGCGTTTGTTGTTCTCCTTTTTGGACTGTGAGTTGTAACATCACAGTCAGCCAGGAGTTTACTGGGTGTCGGGAAGCTGCACCTTTTTACTCACCTGCAGCTCTCTCTGTAGCTCAGACAATCCCTGCTACCTGCGTGTGCTAATCCATCCTTTAACCCATATTCTTTGTCTTTATAATTGCTATCTTTATAATAACAAACAACAGTTGTTTTGTATGCAGGATTGCTCATTTCTCATTTTATATTTCACGTGTGTTTTCTTGACAAAACGTGGTTTGGAGACCAGCGTCGGGTGATACAGCCACTCTCAGCTCCTGTAGTGTGTGACCTCCTGTCACCAATCAGTCAAGTAGTGTGAACGCTACAACGACTTCAAGACTGCCGTCCACAAGACGGCAAGTTGTGTAGTGTGAACGGCACGGCCATCAGCCGACGCTGATAGTCGTGTAGTCTGCACAAGCCTTTAGTATAACTTCTATAGCACTCGGGTGATGTTTGTGTTTGTAAAGCAGTTGTCAGGTTGTTGGTCTGTTGATTTTGTCGGTCTGATGTTTGCTGTATGACACACTATGAATTTCCTAAAGAACCAATAAATATCTATCGCCTGTCAACGTGCACAGCTGATCCCGTTACCGGGGGGGCGCCACCTCCGCCACCAAGCAAAAGTACTTCTTAAACGACGCACTCATGAATCATTGAAATAATCTATAGAAGCTTTGAATACTAAAATCATCGTTAGCTGCAGCCCTAGTTTCTATATACATATTTTAAAATGTTTGTATATTAGATACGTCAATGATAAACAATAGGGGCGAATGTCATATTATCTTATATATCATATATTCTCAGCATCCCAAACCATTTTTTGGCTTTTTTCACAGCAGACACTTTGACTTGTCATAGCTGGAAAAGCACAGGTGTTACTAATAACATTAACAATGGCTCTGTTCTTTTCAAATGTCCCAGTACGCCATGACAGCATGACAGAGAGCCAGCATGCACAAAACAAGGACTTTGAAACAGTAGCAGCAAAATGGAATTCAGCCATCATTAATTGACACCTGTGTTTTTCCTGCTGTGAAATGTCAAGATGCCATTGAAAAAGGCCTATTGTGACAAACATTTTCAGAGCTTTTGTCCACATCTCACAGCCTTGAGTCACCTTATAAAAGATTTACCATTCCTACCTCGCTATTACAACTATCTGTTATCAGTTGAAGCTCCATACTTTGGTCATGTAATGATCATTGAGCCATTTCCATGACAACTACTGCATATCTGCTGAGGAACACTGTGAGAGTTTCCAAGGTCAACAATAAACTTTCACATTACCCATTTATTGTTTTTTTGTTTTATTAACATAATTTTTCCATTAATCTTTGCTCACAACAAGAGGACAGTGTTTACTATGAGTTTCAGTTAACAATGTGCTTTGGAACATAAAGTCCATGTGAGAATCAGTTTAAACAGATTTGCTAGTTTAGAACAATCTGGGTATTTTTTGGAGAAAGTTGGGAAAACCCAAGAGTAATTAACTTGTCAGGTATAAATTACTAGGTATTCTTGTTGTGTAACCATATGCAGCAGCATAATGTATGCGTGCAAATTAAATAAGACTTAACAAAAATAATAAATAATACAAATTTAATAATGATAATAATAATAATGCAGATAAAATGGCCTCTGGACGAGAAAGTATTTTAAAGCTTTCTTGATGTGGCAATTTATTATACTTCTGCAACTCTTTCAAAGACTTTCTTAAATGCCTGAAGTTTCTGTGAACTCATAACCTTCCAGAAATAACAAGCTCCCTCTCTCCTGTATGTGGTATAAGGTGTCTATTGTGAAGATCAGTTAAAGTATTAAAATATTACAGAGCAGAGGAAATAAAAGCTGTCAACACAGAACAGTAACATGTCGCCTTATACTAATAAAAATACTTTTTCCTTCTCTCAAGCAGACTTTTTTCTGACATTCATGAAAACTATTTATTTTACCACAACTCAGCTAAAGAGAAGACAGCCAATTAGCATTTCTAACTTTTGTGTAACATTTCTGTCTGCTTGCCTCGTTCCCCAAAAACTCTGTTTTTGTTTCTGTCTGTAGAAGAAGGCAGTTGAAGGAGAGTGTTTATGGTGACAAGCTGCAGCAGTACAACACAGGAGGAGGTATGACCAATACTGAAAATTTAAATAAGCTCTACCTTTATATATGCTCACACACACCAAACCCTCAAAACCGTGTTTAAATTAACACTTTCTAATTCTTTCCTCAGAGGTGACTCTGAGGCCTGACATGTTCAGTGGTCCCGCCCCCACTGTGACCTTTCCCACCCTGTCTGAAGGTCACAGTTCACCAGGGGTCAAGATCTACATTGACCCTTTCACCTATGAGGACCCCAACGAGGCTGTCCGGGAGTTTGCCAAGGAAATCGACCCCTCCTGTGTCAAAATAGAGGAGGTCATTGGATCAGGTACATATTTCTTTGGAATTACTGTCTTTGACTCTTGCCTTGCCCTTCCTTTCATGTACATCTCTGAAGATGAACAAATACCTAAAGTGAAAATCCATGGCATCCATTTAATCCATTTAATATGTGTCAAATATTACTGAGCATTTATTTGTACAAAAGCTTTTGTTGAAGAGTAAGATACAAAAAATAATCCTACTATAATCTGTTAAAAAAATGAACGTTGGAAAAGTAAACATTGATTTCCTTTAATGAGATCAACTGTCACTTGAAAGAACACATACAGTAAATTAATCAGTTTCTTCAACTGTGCCACACTTTGTGTCAATGAGAAGGATCTGGAAACGCGCAGTGTCAATTTATTATTTTGCTTTATTTTTTTCCTTTGAAGTCAGGAGAGATGTTTTATTCATGCTGAAAACTTTCACCGGAATAAATTAAAACTGTCTTCATGCATTCTCTTTGGCTATCTGAGCTCTCACTGTAAAAATGCTGTGTGATGTTTGGCAAATAGAGAAAGTTGGATGTGAAATGGAGTCCCAGAGCATCCTCTGAAGTTTTTTGGGGGCTTGCTGGGAGTTTTTGCATTTCAGCTGTCTGATGAAAAAAGGGGTAAAAGGTGGAAACAAGAAAACTTTGCAGTTGCTAAGATCAGGTGCGTATTTTACCCCTGATCACTACTGCATACTGAAACTATACAGTACCTTCAAGCAGCTTAGCTTTATTGTCCCCAAGTGAATCCAAGTCAAGTGGAACACAGACACACAGATGATAGATTTAAAAAAAATTTAACATGGGGGTTTATGGGGATTGACTCAATTTTGGAGCCAGGCTTAAGTGACCATTTGAGGAACTGCAGTATTGACGCTTCTGCGTAGGTTCATTTTTCAACACCAGAGGTTGTCTTGCTCCACACAAGGTCAACAATAGGTTCACAAAATGTGTACATCCAGTCAAATTACATAATACAACCATGAGTACATCCAGTCATCATCATCCATTGTAGAGTTACATGCATTAAAAAAATAAACTTGTATTATGTATGCATCTACTTATCACTGCTATTATTGTTGTTCTTCAAATCAAACTCTGTTCATTGTTTTTACCTTATCATTAGTAAAATTAGGAAAGTAAGAAGTCACTTACCAGCGCAATGCTTGTCAGTACCATGTGGATCTTATTATATATCTGTAGCACTGCTGCTGACTGTAAGCTTTGCCATTATTTAGTTAGCCCAGTTAGCGGTCCTATTAGCTGACTCCACCTGGACTTGCTGCTCGGAAACCTCCAAAAAAACTTCAACCTCCCAGGTTCACTGTCTTGTCTTTTATTACTTTGATTAATTTCTAATTTCGCAGTACAGTGTTAATATCAAAATGTTATCCTCCAGAAAACTCCTTCTAACTTTCTTTTTTTGGACCAAAACCAATCAAACCAAATGGCCATGGAGCTCTGGTTGATAAAGGTCATGAACCAGATTCAGAACCTCACAGCTGAGAGTATGTGCTTTCGGCTTTGGTCTGTTGAGCCACTCTGAGAGGCTTTCCGTAATCCCTCCGTTTCTCGCTTTATTTCTCTCCGGGGAAGGTTTCTCACCTCGGCCAGAGGTGACAGAGGAGGGATGAAAACAACAGGGAGGGAGGGGAAAATATGAGCCTGAGTGATTGAGATGTGGCAGGACCTTGAGCCCTTAAACGGTTGAATCTCTCCCATTCTACTGCAATGGAAAGTAAAAATTTATCCACAGGTCTTCTTTACCTCTCTCCTGTTTTCTCTTTTTGTTTTTCTCCCTGTATTTCTTTGATACTTCCTCCTATCTTCATCGCTCCTGTGATTCAGCCCCGCTGGGGTTGTAGAGTTTGTTTGCGTATAGAGAAATGCTAAAACAAAGAACCAAGGGGGGAAAAGCAGAACAACAGATTGAGGAGCGAAGATAAAAGAAGAAAGCACCCTAAGGAGATTGTAAAAATATCTCACCTCACTCTCTCCTTTTTCCTCTCCCTCTGTGATAACACCCCTCTTTTTTCGTCTTGCCTTATTACAGTCACTTACACTGTGAGAAATGTCCTTTATAAAAAACACTTTAATTAATTGAAGCCCAAGTCCTGAGACATTATTTTTCAATAGAAAGGATCAATAATATTTCATCTTACAGACCAGTTAATTTTATCACATTATATTTAGATATACTGTCGCTTTTCCTCTCTTTGCGAAAATTACAGTTTTTGTCCCTCTTCATCCATCCTTCATTCTTTAATTTCTACACCACCCCATCTCTCCTTCCTCACTCCACCCTCCTTCCATTCTCCTTCCTATTTTGCCCTCCATCTCTACCTCTGCTGGTTTACAGCAGTGACAGTAGATAGTTTTTAATGAGCAGTGAGATGTGGAGCAGAGATCACAGTGAGACAGGACGACACAGCCTGTCATCCAATTCCCATCACACATCCATTATTCACACACTGATTTTTATCTCAGGGATGGGGACTTTTATTTTGAAGTGATATTCAATTTTCATGTCTCCAAGCAGCAAATGGCTGGTCTGTACATTGAATGAGTTCAAGACATTGAGGTTAAAACCAGTTTATATTCTTGCCATTGTAGCAAACTTCATAAATCAACATAGCAATGCATAAATTAAGACACATCCACGAAATGTTCCATTTATTGACTGAGTGAAAAGCAGATGTGGAAAGTAAGTAAGTACTGTATTTTTACTAAGTACTGTACTTTTCTGTAAACGTTTGAGTTACTTTAATTGAGTATTTCCATTTACTGCTACTTTATACTTCTACTCCTACATTTCAGAGGGAAACTTTTTAATCCACATTTATTTGATAATTGTAATTACTAGTTACTTTGCAGATTCAGATTAATACCAGAAAATATAATCAAATTGATTAGAATGTAGTGTTTTTACATCACATATTATTAAATAATCACTTTTATAAACACAGAAAAATCTGTGAATTAAAGCTGCACTACACCAATTTTACACATAATAATCAGTTACTCGTTCCAATGAGTATCCAACCTTTTCCAGGAGACACTTTCTGAAAGCGTGCTCCGTTATCACCATATTTAAACGATATCATCTCCCCTCTCTCTATGAAGGTCCACCTTCCAGTGAGGCAGTTCGGACAAACTATAAACACTTTCGATTTCTAGTTTTGATCCAGCATAATTTGTCCCTAAAGTCTTCTGTGACTGCGGAGAAGCTTTCAAAGTCTGACAAAATAACACAGATTATGTCATTATTATGAAATGGTATATAACCATTGAGTAATGTACCTAATAGTCCAATCTTACTTATTCTTACTTCAAGTCAAGTACACTACCTAGCTTGTATATAACCTGTCATCGTATGTGACCACACAGACTTCAGCATAATAAACTGTTTCTACAGGGCACATGGAGGACAAAGTAAACTGCAGACAGGAATTGAACCTATGAGCTTTGTGTTTCAGTACAGTTTCTTTATCCATGAGCTGACCTGGTTGGCTTTGTTTAAACCACAAGATGAAAGTTGAATTGTGTTGTGCAAAGCCAACTACCTTAAAAATAATAATGGCACTGTCCCCTTTATCTTGTTTGCCATCTTTTCAACAAACCTTTTCTCACCCCCCGAGAGAAGCTATTGAGGGGATTCAATTTTGGTTGCTCTTCCAGTCTGCAAAAATACCATCACTGTGCCCTTGAGCAAAGCCCTCGACCTCAATCTGCTCTGCCAGAGTTGCTCAAAAGCCATCAGCATGAGACTGAGGTGCAGAGGGCAGCTCCCACAACTGAGAGAGTGTTTATGTGTTTAACAAGCCCCACCCCTCTCACTTCTGCCCAACAAGTAAAATAACAACTAGTGGAGGTCTTAAATTATGCATAGTAGCCCAATGGTATGAACTTCACCCCATCTGATTTCACAGGTGACCCGTTTTACATCATAAGATGTGATTAAAAAGCAATTATTAATCAGCCCCATTTATTATGTAATAATTTATTCAAGGGCTTTGAATTCAAAGGAGTATTAAAAAAACAACCATCCCTAACAATGCACTTGTTTTTCTTTGCTGAGTCACATGCTGTTTTTTGAAGAGCCTCAGTATATACTGCACATTGTAATTTTGCTGTCAGACTGAATGCTTTAATTTCAGCAATATAATGCTTTCTGCTTCTTCAGGTGAGTTTGGGGAGGTGTACAAAGGTCGTCTCAAGCCTGTGGGGAAAAAAGAAATCCCTGTGGCCATCAAGACCCTGAAGGTTGGCTACTCTGAGAGGCAGAGGAGGGACTTCCTGGCCGAAGCGTCAATAATGGGCCAGTTTGACCAACCAAACATTATCAGACTGGAGGGTGTGGTCACAAAGAGCAGACCTACGATGATCATCACAGAGTTCATGGAGAACGGAGCACTTGACTCATTTCTCAGGGTAAATAACACTCTAATTGTACACACAGACACATACAGATGTAGCTATTATAACAGTGTACTGCTGCACTAGAACATTCAAGAAAGAAAAACACTTTACAATACAGTAAGTAACAAATCAGAACCAACCTGATAATTAATTAGTTGTTAATAAGTAGTTCCTGAATATTTCACTACTCATTACCTTCGAAAGCCGTTGACAAAGCAATCTTAACTTGAAGCTCCTGAAAGCTTGCCATCAAATGTATTTCTCTGTACAATTAAATATTTGTAAGTAAGCATTTATCAAAGTAAAAAATAATTTAAAAATAATAAGTAATTTCATCAGATTGGATTGACAGCGACCAAAAAACCCATCAACTGTCACCCGATTCTGATTCAGACATTGCTAAATACTGATTGGTATATCACAGTATGTAATATTGCCCTTTTCCAGAAGAGCCCCACCCACCTTCAACCAGTGAGATAAGCGAAGAGAATTAAAGTAAAATAACACGTTTCAAATGTGGAATAACCAAAACTAAAAGACAAATTAATAGTTTGTGTGTATGATTTGCGAATTCAGTCCAATATAACAGATAAATAGCCAAACAGAAAAACAGATGGAGAGAGGAGGATTGGGAGCTTTTGGAGAAAGAGACACAAAGACAGAAACAACCTCCTGCTCTTCCTTTTCCTTCCTGTGCTCTGTCCTTCTCATCTTGCCAGCCTGTCTGTCTGTCCGTCTCTTTGATTCTGCCCTCCTTTCGAGGCGCCTCTAAAGACAGAAAGAGAAACTCTTTGATGTTTGGTTCTCACAGCGTGACCCCTTTTGACTCAGAAATCATCCGCTGACTCATACATACAAACATACACACACACACACACACAATGATCGATCTCACTGGTGTTGCTGTCCTAGCGTGACCATCTTGCAGACACAAGACCCAGAAGATCAATGTGTGTGTGTGTGTGTGTGTGTGTGTGTGTGTGTGTTGTGTGTGTTTACGTCTACCTAGGAGAAGGTTTTGCCTGCAGAGGATTAGGCTAGAGGAGCATCAAAGGCACAGTTTGATGCACAAAGTGAATTAAAAGACACACACACCTTCGACTGGATGTCAGGGATGTTTATAAGAGACAGAAACTGTTGGGCCCACGAAAAAAGATGTTTTAGGTTTCACCAACATGTCTCACAAGAACAACTAGCCCCTAGCTCCTCAAAATATGTGTTGATGTTTGATAATCACCTCAGGTATTGTATTAATATTAAGGAGATATTTGCAAAACTTCAAATTACAGAAATGATGTAATAAAATTCTTTTGTTCTTCTTAATAATCTGATTTACCTATGGCAAGGAGTTATTGCAATTTTGGGATGAATCATTTTTACATCATATCGCATACTCTACATCTTTGGGACAGAGAAAGCCCATCTGGAAATATTATTATGAAATCGTCCCTGTTTCATTATTCCAGCTTACAAACATCTTAGCCGAACCATTCTCCAAAGGGAAACACTGCATATTTGACTCTTCTTAACTTACCTTAACAAGCCTATTTTAAAGCCACTTGTGTAAAGCAATGGTTAACTTGCATTTCTTATTGTATAAGACAAACTATAGACATGCAGCATGAAGCAAAACTCAAATTAAGGTGACAAAGATGTGTATCTATTTATGTTCTGAGTGATCCGTTAATATGAAAACCATGACCAAGATGACCATACTGTTGTTCACTAATGTTGAAAGTGTGTTAGGATGTAGCTAAGGGGTTCACTCTGCCAGTTTTTTTGACCACTTCTAAAGGCAAAAGTGTTTGTACCTGTTTTGAATGATAATACCGAAGACTGCTTTTATTAACTCTCTCAAAGGACTACATGTCGTTGTGTGTCTTTGTAGTCTCCACACAAAGATTTATACAAATGGAGATAGGGGCCCACACATTTGGACAGTGCTAAAAGTGACAGAAGTAGTTGCTTTGTTCCCTCAGTAGACCTGGACAGTCGCTGCATGAAGTGGGTGTAAATGTTTGTTTTTTTCCACAAATCACCTTAATCACATAACAGCCAAATTTTGTAATACGTAAAGGACAACTGGTTTGTAAAAGGTACTTTTTTCCCCTAAACATGTTTGTCCTGTCATGAATTTTTTTAAATACTGACATAACCTGTCCCCTGCTAGTCGCTTAGCTTTCTCTAAGTAACTCTAAAGCGAAAAAGTCTGATAACGGAAAATAAGAATAATCCTTTCATGGTTCATGGTTTTGCAGCAAAACGATGGGCAGTTCCCAGTGATCCAGCTGGTTGGTATGCTGAGGGGCATCGCGTCTGGAATGAGGTACACACACATGCACGCACACGCACACACACACACTACATAAATCATTTTTTATCATAAAGATGAAGAAGAAACTCTTTCAGACCTTTCAATGATTGTTGTGTGAAATTAGTTTTTATGTAACAATACCAATTCTAACATACTGAGATTTCATGTGGTGATATCCAATAACGTCCGGTCATGTCTTGTACTCAGACATCATCAGCTTGAGATATGTTGCCTCCACACCTCAAACTCTCTTTTTCTCACACACATAGATATACAAATTAAGAAACACAAACTGTATTTATGGACGTTAAGAGCTCCATGAATTGTCGGCTTGGCAGCGTATGTTAACACTGCTAACATTCGCACACACTCGGTAGATCCTATCTGTGTTTTATGGCAGGTATCTGGCTGTGATAATGCATAAAATACATATACATGTACGCAAACTTGAAATCCCATTCCAATTTTATCAAAGCTAGCTGGCAGTGATAACACACACACACACACATGCACGGACACAAACAAACACACACTAAATTCCTTTGCTTCTTTACAGTAGCCCAGGTAGCTGCCAATGGATAACAAACATTCACACAATAAATCCTGTTGATGTTACAGGTACCTGGCGGAAATGAGTTATGTTCACCGGGACCTGGCTGCTCGGAACATCTTGGTTAACAGTAACTTGGTGTGTAAGGTGTCTGACTTTGGCTTATCACGATATCTAGAGGAGGACACCTCTGACCCCACCTACACCAGCTCACTGGTGAGGACTCACACACCGGGACACATGCAAGCGCAAATAAATGTTCGCTCAAGAGAATACGCTGATGCTGCATTCCTGCAGTGCTCAAAACTGACTAATGATCATTTTAATAACTGCTTAAGGGCCTGGACCGTTTCATATACACTGATAAAAAAGAAAAACGTTGCTGCCCTACGAGAAACCCTGTGAAGCTGTAATGCTTACTACACATAACAAAATGAAATTGTTGGATGGATGAAAAATGTATCCGTTTGTATCAATGCATCACCAGTGGGATGATAAAGTTTGTTCTGAGGGTGGTGCCAGAAATTTTTTTATGACATTTCAGACTCAGACTGTCAGACTAACCTGTATTTCATTAGCCTCAGCTGGACTTATCGTCAGCTGAGCTTTAAGCTGAATGCTAATGCTAGCATTTAGAATGTTTACACACACATGCTAAATAACATTAATCTCATAGAACTGATGAAGAAGATTCACAAGAAGCAAAGAAACATGTAACATTATCGCCAGCACTTCTCTGTTTACCTGCAGGTGAGTCAATGCTCGCAAGCTAGTGAGAAGTTTTTTCATAAGCGAATCTTGTATAAATAAGAAATCTACGATGTTCTGTAACAATTTACATGGCTGGCAAGGGAATGATTTAAATGGAAATATATAAAAGAGGATTGTTTCAACTTTTTTGTTGTCCCATAGACAATGAATATGGCAATAATTTGCTTCATGTCACACCATGTTCGTCAACCTGACGCTGATGGAAATTTAGTTATTGTTATTATTATTATATAAATATAATGGCAGTATACAGCATCCTCTAACATTTCCCAAACCAACAATCTGAACTTCAGGCATAGGTATAATTTTCTCTCAGTAAGTAATACTCCCATTGAAAACAGTATGTTGTGCTTCATCACTGTGGGTGATCACTGTAGTATGGACAATGTATGAAATCCAGCATATACACACTTCTCAGTATTGTGCCCTGTAAAGATTGTGATGATCATTACATTAACAGGTAATCTTTACCTTTAAGTTTATGACATATAGATATATGGGCTACCTATGGCCTCTGTTTAATACTGAGAGATAAATGTGTAAGTGTGTACGTCAAACATGGAACTAAAAAAGAAAATCAAATTTCTATCACTTATCTTCTTGTTTCTTTTTCTTTCTCTCAGGGTGGTAAAATCCCAGTGCGATGGACGGCTCCGGAGGCAATCGCCTACAGGAAGTTCACGTCAGCTTCAGATGTCTGGAGTTATGGGATCGTCACCTGGGAGGTGATGGCATATGGAGAGAGGCCTTACTGGGACATGAGCAACCAAGATGTGAGTCACTGCATGCTTGTGTGTGTGTGAGAGAGAGAGATATAGAGAGATAGACAAGAGGCTTTCTCTTGTGCTTTTGTGTTCTGACTGATGTCTGTGACTGCATAAGATGTGTACGTTTACCAATTTTTTTTATTGCACACTGCCTTTGTGGAGTGTGTGTGGGTGTGTGTGTGTGTGTGTTGTGTGTGTGTGTGAGAGAGAGTGTGTGGGTTGGGGGTGTGCTTGTTTGTTTCCTTTGCTGTCTCTCACAGTGGGGTGTCTGCATGTCTAGGAAAACACACGGAAAATGAGGACATCAATTTAAGTGTCACAGAAATGTTTGTTCCCTGAAACATCAGACCAAAAGGCATCAGAATTTTGTTTTCCTGCTGATCTTTTCTTCAGGGAATATTTTATTGTCATGACATCTTTATTCCAATTACCTTCACAGTATGAGCAATTTGCTACAGCATTTATATACCTTATTTTTTTCTTTGTTCTGGCATCAAAAATATGTTATTAAGTGGTTTTAGTTACACGTATCCTTCTTTTTTAGGCTGGCAATATTTTAATAAGAAGTGCACAGCTGAATGCTGTTCTTGTGTTAAAATGTATTGTAAAAAATACTGTCTCATCCTTTCTTTAGCCTGACTATTTCATTTTACTTTTTAAACCTAAAGGGGATCACGTACAGTACATGAAAAAGGAGGTTCCAGAAGATCGGATTGCTGACATTTTTATTTTTAGGTTTCTTTTCCGAGAAGAAATGTGATACACAGATTATAGTGAGTTTTGGCACTAAAACCCACTTCAAAGCACTGAGGCTCTAAATCCCAATTCTTGCTTTCTGAAACTATATATCTAATGACTTTGACACAGAGGAGCCTGGGAATTTTACAAGCTTCCACTTTGCCTTGAGTTTAACGTTTAAATTTGGTTGCTGTGGAAAATCTTCCGAAACATTGTTAAATGGCTTCAGTTGTGTTGAGTTTTCTGATTTGGTTAGCTGTCCCACTGATGAGGAGCCCCCTTCCAACTGTGAAACAGACACATATTTTCAACTAATAAAAAAAAAGATTGCCAAATGTTTTTCAGCAGAGAACACTTTCCCTGTCTAGTATCTACATCACCTTAACCATCTCTTTCCCCTTGTTTCACGCTTTCCCCCCTGCCTCTTACTTCCCCCCCTGCTGTCTCTCTTCACCTCCTGTCTTGCAGCCTTACCCCTCATTCCCCTATGGTTGCTCCTGAGCAATATAAGCAGCCTATGCAGCAGTAATGACAGAGACTCCGTATAATGACAGAGACAGTTTTATAATGGCAGTGACAGTGTATAATGATGGGGAAAGTGTGTGTTTTCCACCATAGCTAACGAGGGTCTGCTGGGGCATTAACTATGCATGAACCGCACACCCTAAACTCACACATACTACATACACACAGCTTAACCACACACACACATGCAGGCAGACATGCATAGAGGCACACACACACACACACACACACACACTATTTCAAAGAACATGGAACGGTGAAATTGTCAGCGGAGCCACCACAGGTGCTGTGTTCGACATGAATTAATCATGAAAGAGACCTGTGATGTTTTACTACACTCGCTGCTATTTTGATTGACAGCGGTGCTTAGAAAGAATTTATGTGGCACAAAGCTTGAAAAAGTGTGTTGGGGTCACATAGAGTTCAGTGAGTGAACAGACAAATACCCAGCACTAAATTTACAGTACTAGAAGCACCGCATTCCCTCAGCTCAGCGTTAGGTAGGCTTGCGAGTTCACCGAAAAATGACATAAGCTTGTAACTGGGCTGATGTATTATTTCAATAAATTTTATGGCACTCCTGCTTTGGTAAAGGCACAAGCCGGCATTAAAATGTGAACAAAAATGTAGCTGCAACACCAAAACTGAAGGCGCAGTGCAACGGCCAAGTTTGGACTCCAAAGCACGAATCACAAGCAGAACAGGTGCAGTTAAAACAGCATTTACTAGGTCAACGATCAAAGCAAGGAGAGGCAAGGGGGTAAGAGCTGGCAGGCAAAAGTCCAGAAACAGGCAGAGGTCATAAAAAAAAGCAGGCAGGAAAAAAAGACAAAAGACTGGAACACTTTGGCCGGAAGGCACAATAGAAAATCTGGTAGAGTGCTTAGGCTACTGAAGTAAACTAGGGAAGATAATGAGGGAGTAGGGAGCAGGTGTGCAGGTGGATGTGGAGGTCAAGCGATGGAGAATGGCAGGGTATGAAATGACAGAGACAGTTAGTGAGTGGCAGAACAATGACATTTAACTAACTACAAACAACAAATACCATACAGTAATGACAAAACAATAGCACGTGGCAATAATGAAATGCAACATACATTACTTGAATAATAGGTAGTACATTTTTAAAGAAGGCACCTAATTTACCTAAGTGCTTTGGTTTATCCGACTGTAATAAGAAAATTAATTTAAAAGAATAGTGTTACACTTTGGAATATATAATTAATGTATTATTGATTATGATTATTTGCTGAGACTTAGACCAGCAGCCGCTTAGCTTAGCTTAGCTTAGCCAAAATACATCAAAGGTAACTAAAGACGATTCCTGCACCTTTAAAGCACACAAATTGTGTTTTTGACGAGGTGTTATGTATGGACTTATTTTGGCTGGGTGCAGTACCTGGAGTTTTCATGTAATGACCAGTCTTCAGTGGTCTAAATTACAGAGAGAGCGGCGTCGATCTTCTCACCTAACTCTATGAGCGAATTGCCCAAATTGTCAGACATTTACAGTAAAGGGTTTGATTACGTCAAGGGTTCTTAACCTTTCTGGCAGTCTGACCCCTTTTCTGAGGTTGAAAATAGTTTGCGACCCCCCCTCCCAACACCACACACACACACACATAGACCTCCATCCTACTCACTTAATGGGATCAACGTTAGCTAGCTAGCTGAACATTGTCTTTTTTTAAATTGTTATTCTTCTTTGGTGTTTTATAGCTGTGGGCATTCAGGCCACCTACTGGATTAAAAAAGTGCAAAATATTTACAGTGTCCACTCAAAGTGATTCCACTCACAGTCCATCTAGTAATTTTTAATTGTTTTATTCTCATGACCGCAGGGGGGTCCCAACACCCTGGTTGAAAATCACTGGTTTACATAAATAAAGTTTGTAATGTCAATTGTGATTACAAAGCAAAATGCCTAATACAAACAATCTGAATATATTCGCACCTTGGAAAGCAAAAAAAAATACTCAGTGGGCCTCTAAAGAAAAAAGTGTGGTGGGTTACAACATGATAGTAACTGGATATTTGATGTGTTAAAATAGCTGAAAGATTATTAGAAGGCTTTACAAATACAGAACGTGTTCGTTTATTCAAGCCATTAGGTTAGACAACAATGTGGGTTTTAAACATTACAACCATTATAATTAAGTTGGGGAGACATTTCATAAATCATTTTCACATCCCTGACACAGGGGGCTGGATAATTTGACAAAGCACTTGATATTTCCCTTGTTTGATCATTTTATTTTGGGGTGGCAAGCCAGCTAGTTACTCTTTCAGTCAAAGGAGTTTTGAATCCTGTGATGTTCAGGATAATTAAAATCTGCACCCAAAGATATGCTGCCATATTTAGCAAAACCTCTCTGCAATACAAAATTCCTGCCTAAAAGTTTTCATGGAAAAACATAGAAGGATCCTTATCTTTCTCAATTCCTGCCCTGGCATAATGAAATCAGAAGCTCCTCTTGTAAAACTACCTGCCTTGACATCAGAGACTGCAGCAGGCGTTACTGCTGCTTAGCGATGAATATCTGGATATACTGAGCGACTGCACACTGTGTCAGGATAAAGTTCTCAAATGGAAATTGAATCCCCTTAGCTAATCCAAGGTTTCTTTTTTATCTGTGGTTTTAAATAAAGCTGAATGAGGCAAGATTTTTCCATAAAAATACACCTGTCTTTTCATCCAAAATCACAAAAGAGCTGTAACAGAGGAGACTACCCCATCCCCGTTTAACTGTTTTCTGCCAAAAGCAAGTCACAAATCAAAACTTGAGAGCAAAATATAAAGTGTCACCTAAACAGCAGCAAGAGAGCTGGACTCAACTTTGGATATTTCTGCCTCTTTCATCCCTTTGATATCCTCAGCATCATAGACCAGCACCCTGCTGTTTGCAATTTACTGATGTCATATCATAATATTACATTTCTTTCAAAAGATTTTTTCCTCTGTGTCATTTATATTTCCCATTTCCCTTTCTAGAAAAGTGGGCTTGTTTAAAAACAAATTTTCAGGTTTTCATGGAAAAATCGTCACTTTTTTCTTTCCGTAAATATATTTTTTGAAAACTCATCATGCAATGGGGACGTATACATAAAACTATTCAATCAGATGAAGTTTAGGCCCACCAGCTAATCCCTTTCATTATATCGCTGTGTTTACATTTCTAAAACTACCATGGATGCAGTCTAATTGAGTGGAATTTATTCATTTCTCCATCTATCTCTGCCTCCTCTTCCAACAATGTGGGTGATGGAGGTGTGGGTAGAGGCAAACACTCCTGTACAATTGAACCCAGTTTCAAACTTCAGTAGTACCCCAGAGACTCTATGCTCACTAAATCAAAACTACTTTCCAGCCATCAAATCCTTGAATGATTTGATCAAATCCCTCTCAAAGTTATATCTGCCCACATATTCCATTATACCTGGAACTCCATCACATTGTGGAAACTGTAAGATGATTTAACTGCCATTTCACTTGATTTTTCTAGCCACATCGGGGGAGCAGAACAAGCTATAACACAACACTGACATATTATCATAAAGTTGATGTAATAAATGTAGTAGATAACCAGCAGATGCAAAGCAACATTAGCATTTATTTGGAGTCTCTTATCTGGCATCCTGTAAGTCCAACATTTACTGTATTTTTAGCTCTATTTTAGTCACCAACTCCTGAGGGAAATAACCAGCTAGTTGTTAACTTTGATGCCAAATGAATAAGCAGAAAGAAGCTGAAAGCTTAATTTATTAATTAAATGGACCAGTGTGTAGAATTTATTAACATCTAGAAGTGAGCAACTGAATACCGCTCGACTTCCAAGTGTGTAGGAAAACTAGGGTGGCTGTGAACCTTGTGAAAAAAATGCAAAAACCTGCAAAAAGCAAAACCTTTGTTTGGTTTGTCCATTCTGGGCTACTGTAGAAACAGGGTGGTTCAACATGGCGGGCTCCAGGGAAGAGGACCCGCTCCCTCTTTAGATATAAATAAAAGGCTCATTCAAAGGTAAAGAAAACACAAAGATTTGTATTTTCATTCATAATGAAAACATACCTATGAATATTATATTCCATTTCTGCCAATAGATCCTCCTAAATGTCACATGCTGGACCCTTAGGTCCAATATAATACAGATAAGCGATTTTTCACTATTTATAACCATCTGTGTCCATTTGTCTCTGTCCTTCTCTCTCTCTCCGTGTCCCAGGTGATAAATGCCATCGAGCAGGACTTCAGGCTGCCAGCCCCAATGGACTGTCCAGTAGTGCTGCACCAGCTGATGCTGGACTGCTGGCAAAAAGATAGAAATGCACGGCCAAAGTTCCCTGATATTGTCAGCATGTTGGACAAAATGATACGCAATCCTGCATCTCTCAAAGCCGGCACCAACAATGTCGCCCCTGGGTGAGGCGAGATACAAACACACTCTTCCTGTGTGTTCTGTTTCTCTGTATCAGTGAAACAGTACGCTATTTTTCTAACGCTTCCCTGTCTTGTCTATTGTATCCACTATCTACAGTCCTTCTCATCATCCTTTGTTAGACCGTGGAGCTCCAGACCTGAGCAGGGTGAGCTCTGTGGAAGACTGGCTGGCTGCACTGAAGATGACCCAATATCGAGACTCCTTCATGGGCTCTGGCTTCACTTCTTTGCCGCTCGTCACACAAATCACAGCTGAGTATGTCTACCCATTTAACTGCCTCTCTCCTTTTGTCTTTCCCTGCCTATGTCTCACACTGCTCATCCGCCAACTCTGTGTCTTGTTAGTTGGACAACCGACAGAGCGGCTGGTTGGCTGACTGCTGGTCCATGTGTATGTCTGTCTGTTTCTCTGAACGATCTCCCAGGCTTACTCACTTCCATGCTTTCTTCCTCTTTGTCATTGAAGAAAATGCTTTGATTACAATTACAGCACATTAATATATCTATGTCACATTAATTGTGATAAACTGTAATTGCTGTAAACAGTTTGAACCACTGTCAAAACAATAAGAAGCCTCTTTACTCCAAATCGTATTGGTGATGCTGTTCTATAAACAAAGCCTGTATTTCCCACAAACTCTAGCTTTTATGTTGATATGTCACATACCAGGCGTACTGTTGTTTCTGCTCGTGGTTTGGACTTTCTTTTAGTCTTCTGCAGAATGAGAGGTGAGATTTTTAATCAGCATTTCTCACCTTTCCCTGTCTGCCACAGTGAGAAATTCTGGAAGTTTTAGCTTTATATACTTAATATAATATACTGTAGGAATGCATTTTATTGTTAGGCCCCATCCGCTGCACTGAGCGTCAGACATAGAGGATGGATTTCACCACATGGATTAATGAAGTTTACATACATAGTACCAGTGCGGAGACAACAGATAGGGTCACACAGAGTTGGCTATGAGCAGGTGTGTGTGTGTGTGTGTGTGTGTGTGTGTGTGTGTGTTAAATTATATTCCCATTTTAGATCCTTTTTTTCATTGTGGTTGAAAGCAAATTGTACCAGACAAAATATCTGATCAGTAAAATAAAATGAATGATAGAGTGGTCAAAAACTGTGCTCATGTAGAACTACAAATATCTATTCTATATAATATGCTTGAGTTATACTGATGTATGTACTGAAAACATTTATAGAGCAGCAAGTAACTTTAAAAAATATTAAAAAGTAAATACACTGGCACACTACTGTTTTTCCCCCAAGTAATTTATTTGATGTGGATATGATAATTATTTCAACCACAGATGGTCTTCCTCAGGTAAAGGTAGAGAAGTGAACATCACAACACCAGTATTTATTTGTGATGAAATAATATGTCATAATCTGCTGATTAGATAACCTGCCACTTATTCAAAAGCATATTATTCCTAGTCTGTATCTCTCAAATGTGATCACAAAATATTACATTAATATTCAACTAGATTAAGTACAAAAATAAGTAAATTGAATTATTTGCTTGTTGTCTCCTATATTGTATTATAATTTGGAAAATATATCAGCAAATCATGTACATAATAAACCATGTCGGTTATGTCAGAAAGTAAATACTATGAGTGGCAACATGTTATAGTGTCCTTAAACTTTTATGAGTTCACTATAGATGGCCCACGGACAGCCACAGATCAGGTGTGAGCCCCCCACATCCACATCTCTGCAAAGACATGAAGACAATAAGATTAGGGAAGTGTCTCATATCACATGACTCATTTAGGCTAATAAGAAGACAATGCTGAGAAGTCTCATCATTAATTACCTATTCACTAACAAAAACTATGCCTGCAAAGATGTAGATTTGAGATGGTTTATTGCTTGTAATGGAGCTAAGATGGGATTATACGATAAGAACAGTGTCCGGAGGGAGGATGCAGGGATGGGGGAGAGGGTCGAGGGATGAGTGGTAAGGGTCGAGGTGTATTGAATGAGGGGTTGAGGGGAAGACAGATGAGAGATGAAGGGGTGAATATAGGAAAAGGATCCGTAGCTGATGGATACAGGAGTGAAGAAGAGACCGGTGTCTGCTGGCAAGGAGATGTGCGGGAACCGGTGGGAGTCGAGACTCTAAGTGGGGGAGCCGTCTCTTTGTTGGCAGATGTGTGAACGCCCCGTTTCCTGTTTGCAGACAAAGAGAGAGAAGAGAAGTGTGGAGAAAAAGCAGAAGGGGTTTGGGTGAGGGATGAGAAAACTTAGTCAAGAGGAGGTGAACGGAAAAGGTCTGCTAAGTACTTGGTGCGCGGAAATGGGATGAGTTCAAGGCGCAGTTTTAGTTCCTTAAATATAGTTTATAAAACTTCATTTCAGTACAGGTGCGTCACTTCTTCACTTTGAATTGAGGAAGACCGTCATGTGTTGTCATGTCCACATGATATTAGTTGTCTTTTTTTCATGTGCATAATTTGGTCTCTACTTTTCTGTCTCTCTTCATCTTGCTACACCAATGAGCATGACTAGTTAAATGCACACTGCTAGCTTGAATATTTACATTATGGAGGAAAGCAAATCTGTGTCAGTGTATGTATATTATTAAACTTATTCGCACTAACTCAACATACACACTTAACTGCTCTCTGTCAGCTCAGTGTCAGCATGGTTTTCTGTGATGTACTGACCTCAGACCAGTGTTCATAACCGGAACCAGCTGCACTGTGTCCTGTTAATTTGTCTGTAAATATTAGCTGCTGGCTCTATTTGAGAGCCCCACTTTACTCCCTCTGTAGCTTGAGCCATTAAGTTGCTCTGAATAGAGTCATGTTGAGATGTTGCCACTGTAGGATAACAGAGCGCCAGATCGTGAATGCAAAAATAATAAATTAAAAGTAGAGTGATGACTGCATTCAAATGTAACTAAGTAAAAAGAATAATTTTTCTCTATTAAAACTATTCTAACAAGTACAATTTACTTCAACAGAGTAACTTGTTACTACCCACATTTGTAGACACCATATTTCACCGTACTGATGTAATGAGCCTGCAAAACATAATGTTTCTAACAGTACATTTAAATAGGCAAACATTTCCGTGCTCCTGTTAATCCTTAAAGCAGTTTATCCACAAAAAAATCTAAATTTAAAAAGCTAAAAGTGTGAGAGAACTGATTTATTGGTGTTAAATACCTACACATAGCAACCTTAATAATAGACATATTAATATGATGTTTTTTGACAATGATGCTACCCTCATATCTGTGCCTCTTTTTGTGTTTTTGCAGAGATCTTCAGAGGATTGGTGTGTCTCTAGCTGGACACCAGAAGAAAATCCTGACCAGTGTTCAGTCAATGAGGCACAACATCGATGACCAATCTCCTACTGAATCTGTGTAGCCACACAGGGGAGCGATACAGTTTGAAATATTTGACGTGTGTACAGTCTGAACAAGAAGGCTGACACCTTTACACTTTGGTTTTCCCCTCATACATTTCAGTTTGCTGCTCTTGGAGACCTAAACCACTTTACATGTTTTTAACAACCACTGTGGCCATTTATTTGTCTGCATGGCCTCAGCAGTCACCAGGTCCCTCTGTCAGTCATTGGACAGACTTATCTCATACAATTTAGACAATTTCTCAAACTGATATAAACTATATGCTTCTCTGAATGAATTCAATGCGGCGTTAGTGAAAGAAGAAATACAGGGCAGACATGATTTATGATTGACAACAAAAAAACTAGTGTCTGAGCTTTTCAGACTATAAGGGGTAAAATCACAAACACAGATTCCCTCTCACCCAAAATCTGCCTGCAGGATAACTTTGACTTCCATGATTGAAACCAGTTTTTGCCAACTTGACTGTTTGATTCAAGGACAACACGGACTGGTTATTATCAAAGGATAAATCACACAAAGTACTACTACTACTGTGAAGAGGAAACTGAATGAACAGACATTTGTATGAAAGGATACAAACTGGACCAAAAGCCTGACAAAAAGCAGTGTTTCTGGAGACCCATAGAAGGCTTTGTTATCTCCAGTATGTTTTGTTGAGACTACTTCAGTGTCTTGGTGAAAATTTGAATGCAGACCAAGAGGCAACAGTTAAATGGGACTTTGTGACTATATCTTCATATTGAAGAGCCTGTAAATATGATGATATGGGATGTTTATTTCCTAATTGCTCATTTTCTTTCACTTTTGCCAACAGCATCGGACAATGAATTGTCACTGGAGTATTTGTGAGCTCTCTATGATTATCTTCCTCTGCCTGACTCCTCACTGGAACAAACTTTAAAGTGGTGTGGACTGCAGTCTAAAAAAAAGAAAGAAAGAAAAAACCTCGGAAAAATAGGTTTTGTAGTTTTTTACTTTCCATACAGCCATGAAAAGACTCTTCCACGCAGAGAGCTAGGCTACTTAAAATACTTGATTCAGAGGGAACTTATAATGGATGACAGTCAGCACAAATGCCCTCTGAGTAAAGGCAATTACAGACCAGAAAATGGAAACAAAATCAGATAAAGAAATATTAAACCATACCAATGTAAGAAGTCCTGTTCCAGTCTAGAACGCAAAGCAACTGAGAGTATAGAAGATGAGGAAAAACTGCTTAAGAGACTGCGGGTATTGAGTCATTACCAGCTGCTGAGACGCACCTGTTGTGAACACACAGCAGCGGCCAGAGAATCTCAAAAGACAGAAAAGGTATTCTCATCCAATGTTCTTGTGATTTGGCTGCAAATCCTAAAGCTGACTGCCAGTTAGGCATTAATACAATGCATGAACAAACCAGAAATGCAAGCCTCATGTGTTGTCCACGCATGAAACAAATTTAATTTCTGTCAAAACTGTATGGCTGCAGTCCAGATGGTAATCATCACTCTACAGCAGCAGGCAAGGAAGGGCCTTTTGTATAAATTCACTTTTTTGTTCATTGGCTGCCGGACATGTCATTGTTTTGACAGTCACATTTCCCAATTGACGGAACTGATTAATACTGTTGTGTCAGTTTGCAGATGAAAAGACATGAAGTGACCTATCCCTGTTCTCATCTGTCTACAGCAACCTTTTCAGTGCTGGGCGTTACACAACATTCACTTACAAGCAACAAAGGCTGATTTCTCAGACATGCCAGAGAAAAGATCCAACAAGAAAAGATAGTAAAATACAAAATGCTAAGGGTCAAGAAGTAAATTGCAAGCGTATTGTATTTATCATGTTTTAGTACATAAATGGGATGGTTGACTCACTAGTCTCCACAAAATATGATATCAAGAAGGCCTGATCTCACTCTTGGGCACACTAGTTGTGAAGCACTGAGAGATCTCTTTTATCTCAGCGCTGAGCAGCTTACCAGATGTGCCCTAACAGCAGGTTCGCTCTGCCTTCAGTCCAAACCTCTGGTCATGCATGTGCACCCACATCTCAAGAGTTACCAGTCAGTAGCACAGATTGGTTGTCATGATTTTATTTGTCATCAGTATTTAGATGTTTGCCTTTAACACGTTTTACCGCTGCATGACTACAGAACGATTCTTGGACTCCCAGTCATTTATTTACGAACGCTGTGACATTAAGAGGTCCGTGACTATTTTAAGTCTCCAAACGTGTCCGTTTTCACTTTTTGATGAAACACTGCTCCACTGGCTCGACCGGAATTACATTTGTTGCCTGGCAACGATAGCTTATTGAACATTTTATCAGGAAGTATTGAGATCAACTGGGAGCATGTCAGTGGTGCAGAGGCATAATTCGTTGTAAATAGATGCCTCTGGAAAAACAGTTTCAGCGCTTGCTCGGGTGGTTAACCAACAGTGAGACGAGTGTGCCTAAAAGCTCATACTGAATGCCACCTACAAAAAATGGCATGGCAGAAATAAAAGCTATCAACACAGGCAGTCATCTTAATACATTATGTAACTATTTAACAAGGTTAGATGTGAGCTTTCAGAGGCATTTCACATTCCTGTGTCAGTGTGTGTGTGTGTGTGTGTGTGTGTGTGTGTTTGTGTGAGAAAAGACAATGACGGCATAAATGATTTACAGCATGTCTAGTATTTATATTATGGTTTGAGCACAAATATAGACCACAGAGAGGATATCTCAGGAACATAACAGATGTGAGTTTTGTCTACATTGCTGCATAAAATGGTATCATTTACTGGTAGGTCATGCACCATAGCAAAAGATTAGCCCAAGATGAAGTTTTTTAAGAGTTCATGGAGAAAACTGTATTAAAAGTTAAATCCACCCTAAATCCAGCTACTAAAACCTTTGAGAGTGCTCTATTTGTGAATGTGAACAAGACTTTTATACAAGAAAACAAAGTTAATACACTTTCTGATTATATCAGTGCTGAATTTCTGGGCACATCTTCTAGTTCAAGGCTAAATTACATTTTTAATCCTTTTGAGTGGTGAGTTTTGCTTTTTAAATGTTTTCCATTTGAAAAATACAAATCGCCAAGCTTCCAATTTACTATTTTAGGCACATAAACAGAGTTTTATCGTCAATTCAGTGGAAACATCTATTACTGTAGACGTTTTTAAAAGATAAAATGCTTCTCTAAGACACTAGCTGTTTCCCAATTCCATACTACAGACTAAATCTCAGCAGGTTTTGGGTAAAGACTCAATAGTGTGTTCACTCTGCATATTATAAATGACTTTTTGAGTTTGCTGTTGATGGACACTTGCCATTTTAAAGTTGCAGTGTTACTAACATGCATCGATGCATATATTGTATAATTTCCTCATAAAAGAGTTTCCTTTTAAACAGTGTTTCTGTTTACATTCAGTGTTACCAAAACACACTGTGTGTATCCTTGAGGTCTAACAAACATGTTGAATGTTTTTCCTCCCTTATAAATCATTTGGCATAGTTTTTACATTTTAAACCTGCATTGTTTACATCCATGTTTACCTGCTATCAGTCTTCTTCCTTCCTGACCTTTAATGTCGCTTTGCCGTAGACTAGTGGAATAATGTGAAACCATTTTAATGTGAATCACGTCATCCACGTGCCTGTGCATGTGCACTTCACCCACTTATAAAAACATAAATCCATCAAAATCCGTCAAAAACTATAGGGTAACTTCCTACCTTGTTGTATACTGCTTTACAAAAAGTATACTGTTAAGCATCTGGCTAGAATGCATCTCAAATTACCTCCAGAGGTGGGTTGAACAATCAGATTTCAATCCATCTTGAATGCTTCTTGGATTTACACATACACTGTGCTTTCTTGAGATCGGATAGCTATCTGATCTTCCCAAGATGCATGAAATGACTATGTGTAAATGGGATCATTGTTTATAGGAAATATTAACTTTTCAGAAACAGATGCATCTGAAATAGCATCCTCCGCTTCAAAACTTTATATAGTATGGATTTGGGATGCAGCTTCTTTTGTTTTAAAGTGAAAAGATCCACCCTCAAAGGTTTCTAAATTTGTTATACTTGTTGTTTAATAGGATGTAATTTTGTTGTGAATCTTGCTTCTCTTAAAAAGTGCGGGAGAGCCTGACCAGTTTGCAAACATTAATGTTAGATCTGTGACCACGGTCTCTCTCCTTTGTAAGAACTCAACATTTTGCAGCTGAAATGCACTCTGGTGTGGTGGGATTACTGCCAGTGGAGACGACTATGATACATTTCTGTTCATTCATTGTTGAATGGTTGGTACAAATGGAAGCTGCAGACAAAAGCCCTCGCCAGGCCCTCTAAGGTACTGACACCAAAACCTGACATTTACTGCAGATGTTACAGATAGAAAACTCCACTCTGTCTCCACTGAAACTGTGGTGGAAATGTAACAACATGATGTCACATTAGGTTTGGCCAATTAACCACTGAAACAGGAAAAATATAGCACTAAACAACAACACAGGCCCAGGAATGCAAGTTGTGTCACCAGAAGCTCCTCCAAGTGCCAAAGGGTGGATTTATCTTTTAATTGCAGTTATTTCCTGGAAGCTGGACTGACTCTCCTCTCCTGTTGCTCTGGTGTAATAGATACTGTAGGTGATGCTGGAGATGAGAGGAGGCGAGTTATGAAGAGAAGTAAAAAAAAAATGGGAATAGGTAATAGAAGAGGCAAGAGGAGAAGGGAAGGATAACAGAAGAAGAGAGAAAAGCGAGGGCCGGAGGTGCGAAAGGCAAAGCTCGACTCTCGTATTGGAATAAAAATGAGCCTGGGTGTGGAGAGATTACTCTTTCTCTTTTTGTTTCTCTCTCTCTGCCTGCTATACCCGGCTGTCCTCTTTCTTCTCCTAATGCCCACAACCTCTCTGTACTGCTTCCAGTCTGCATTTCCACTGACTAATGGTTTAAAGGCAAGCGTGTCGAGCACTTGTTTTATTCTTAGATGCACTATTCTCACAAACATTTTTACCTTAATGATGCATCAGCAAGTATCACTTTACGCAAAAAAACCTGCAATGTATTTTTTGTTAGAAGAGCATTTATTTATCCCAAAACTGTGAAAGTAAAGGTCTACCGAAAAATAAGGGTTTATCATCTAATTTTATCCGGTAACTTTTGTGCCATGTGTCCAGTCGTTCACAGTGTTCCATCAAATTAACATGAGCTAAAGCAGACTGGCTTTATACATTGTGCATATGCAGAAAAGATTTTCTCCTATTAAATTATTTAATTTTTATTAATTTTCTTTCCTACTGCTTGCCATACGTTTTAGTATAAATGTAATGTATATTGGTTTCTCCTAAAAAAAAAAAGAAGAAAAAAACAGCTCAGTAATCAGCTGTAGTCTGCCTTTCTCTTGTTTACCTACAATACTGTTATAGGTGTTACTGCTCATATAGTCAGAGCATCCCACTGTAATGTATTATAAATGAAAACTGTAATATAAAATGAGTGTGCGCACGCCTGTGCACCTTTGTGTGTGCGTGCGTGTGAGTGTGTGTGTAATATAATGTGTGTGTGCTGTTCAGTGTACAGTAAAATGTTTGTACATCGTGCGTGTATGAGTTTGTAGCTGTTAACTTTCTGAGTCTTACATTTACAATGTTTGTCAATAAAGAAGACAAATCAATCAAACTGATCAGCTTCGGCACTCAATTAACACACAGTCAAGCTGAAGATGAAGGACAGAGAAGAGGAAATTGAAGGGTACATACAGTATATTATATATATTATGTAGTTAACAAAATCTGCATATCAAAATGTCTAAAGCTCACATATTAAATTTTACACAAAAACACACCATTTAGCACTTCATGGTAAAGAAAAGGTAGAGTTTTATGCTAAGCTAAGCTAACTGGCTGCTCACGGTAACTTCACACTTACCATACAGGCATGAGACTGGTAGCAATCATGTAACTGCAAGAAAGACAATACTGACAAACTATGACTTGAACAGCTCACATAACTTACTTAACATTATTTGATCATGTTGATACAGAATTTTATAAATTGCTTATAAACATGATCTTGAACCAGTGATATAATTCAAAATGACTGTTCATGAGAACTCAACAAATGTAGAATAACAAACTACATTTCTTTGTCTGTGAATTACTTTTTGGCAAACTGAAGGTACATGTATTTTTGTGTGTAATATTTCCTAATTTGGGGTAATAACAAAGCTTTATTGTCATTTCCATATCTTAATACCTTTATCACCACTTCAAAACTTTTCTACAGATTGGTCTTTAATAAGGGCGGAAGAAGATTAAGAAAAAGGAGGTGGTTGATTTTGCAATTATAATTGAGGCCAGTGAGAACGTCAAAAAACAAAATAACATCATGGGAGTTCTCAAAATGAAGTAATTCTCAAAATGAAGTAGGTCACATTGCTAATAATAATAATAATAATTACAATAGTAATAATGGGAACCCTCAGTATGCTTTGCTTGATGTTTACTACTGGAGGCAACATTAAGCCTAAATCTTTCCTGGTACATTGTGCGATAAATTCCTTAGTAGATTATGATGACTGCATTCTGAAAAGTAATAAAAAGGTAATAAAACTCCATAATGAGTTCCACTTTTATGCCAGCAGGCTAAATTAAATTCATGGGAGTGAGAGTCAGTCTTTTAAACGTGTGAGTGACTCATGTTTGTGACTGTAACTCTTTGTTGATGAATGGCAAAGTTTACAACCTGCGATGATGACTTTGAATGACACAGTGAAGTTCTCAGAGTGTTAGAAGCATTTAACACAGCCAAGCTGCCAAAAAATTTACAAAGGCAAAAAAAACCCACAAGGCGGGCTAAATTGAATCACATTTAAAGCTAGATTTGCTAATAAAAAAATCCATTACCTGACAGCCTGTGGAGTCTGCTGCAGCGTATTATTCAGAGCAGTGAGAGCCCCATCAATTCATATGAAACAGATTAGCAGCACAGGAACTATTGCAAATTGCTAATGAGTGTCATGAATATACGTTACAGGAGTGTAATTGACATAAACCCATTAACTGTAGCTAAGTGACAGATAATTAAATTTGATTACAATAAAGTGTGGCCTGCAGTTGAAATGTAAAAAAATGCATTTTCCATATATTTCACTATAACGGTGAATTCAAAATGCAGCTAATCAACAATATGAACCTGCACTTAAAAGGACCCGTATGCGCATTTAAACAGCTTGTGAGCTTTTACTGATCAGCCACCTCTATGATTTAAGGATAATTAATCAATTGATCCTATGTATCATTTGTGTTGCCAAAGCGTGATACACATTTCTGAGGTCCAAATTTTTGTCCAAAAACAATTAAAAGTACCACAATTAAGCACACCGTTTTGGTTTGGATTGGTTGACAAGTTCCTTTATTACCATGAAAACACACACACACACACACACACACACACACACACACACACACACACACACTGTTTATTCTAAGTCAGTCAAACTCACTGTGAATACTCACTACTGCACCAAATATGGATTAATCTGTGGGTGAAAACAGTTGCAAGCTATTTACTCCTGTTTGAGTAACGGTTGCTTAAGACTACAGTTATGCATCATGCTTTGCAGATTTGCAGTTACACAACATCTTTATATATATATAGTGATCCTAGAGATGCTTGGCTATAAGATGACACCACAAGCCACAAAGAGCATTACCCCCCATGGAGGAGAAGGCTAGAGGCGACACGAAGAGAGGTTAGTCAGCTCTCAGACTTACAGAAACGTGCAAAGGAAGGGGCTACCTAAGAAATACAAAAAGCTGGGAGTACCTGAGGCTCTAGAGACTGCCAAACATAGACTCACCGCTCTGGCTACCCGCCTAAAGAGATACAAGGGAGAAGCAGAAGCCAGGAGAATAAACCGGATGTTCTCCACCAAACCATCCAAAGTGTACTCTCAGTGGCAGGGTAATAACACAAGATCAGATCCACCCAGGGCTGAGACTGAATAGTACTGGAAGAACATATGGGAGAAAGAGGCATCCCACAACACCAATGCTCAGTGGCTAGTGGATCTAAGAACAGATCACAGCAATCTCCCAGAACAAGAACCAGTAACCATTACAACGGCAGACATCCAAGAAAGAGTGGCAGGTATGAAGAGCTGGACAGCACCAGGCCCTGACATGATCCACACCTACTGGCTGAAGAAACTATCTGCACTCCATGAATGCCTGGCAGCACAAATGAACCAGCTGCTGATGGATGGGACCCACCCATAAGGGTTAACCCAAGGACGGACAATCCTGATCACGAAGGATCCCCAAAAGAGAACAATCCCATCCAACTACCGGCCAATAACCTGCCTCTGCACAACATGGAAGCTCCTGTCAGGCATCATAGCGGCTAAGATGAGTAGGCACATGGCTCAATACATGGACATGGCTCAATACATGCACAGGGCCCAGAAGGGAATAGGCAGTAGTACCAGGGGAGCCAAGCACCAGCTACTGGTGAATAGAGCAGTCACTCGAGACTGCAAGACCAGGCAGACCAATCTGTGCACTGCCTGGATTGACTACAAGAAAGCCTACGACTCAATGCCACATACATGGATACTGGAATGCTTGGAGATGTACAAGGTCAACAGGACACTAATAGCCTTCATCAAGAACTCAATGCAGCTGTGGAAAACAAGTCTGGAAGACAACTCAAAGCCAATTGCACAAGTCACCATCAAGTGCGGCATATAACAAGGCGATGCACTATCCCTACTGCTGTTCTGTATTGGCCTGAACCCCCTCAGCCAGATCATCACAAAGACTGGCTACGGATACCGATTCCAAAGTGGAACAACCATCAGTCACCTCCTCTACATGGATGACATCAAGCTGTATGCCAGAAATGAGCGAGACATCGACTCACTGATCCACATTACCAGGATCTACAACAACGACATTGGAATGTCGTTCGGACTGGACAAGTCTGCCACAGCCAAATACCTTCAGAGAGTGAGGCAGGTCCTGAAAAGTCAGCTGAATGGGAAAAACAAGATCCGAGCCATCAACACACACGCCCTGCCAGTCATCAGATACCACGCTGGTATTATAAACTGGCCAAAGGAGGAGATAGAGGCTACTGACATCAAGACGAGAAAGCTCCTCATAATGCATGGAGGGTTTCACCCCAAATCCAGCACCCTGAGACTGTACACCCAGAGTAGCGAGGGAGGCCGAGGGATAGTGAGTGTCAAGACCACTGTCCAGGATGAAACGACAAAGATCGAGGAATACATCAGGAAGATGGCCCCCAAAGATGAAGGGCTTAGTGAATACCTCAGGCAGCAGAGACCCGAAGGTGAGGACAAGGAAGATGAAGAACCTTCATAGAACCTTCATAGAGCCACTTCTATTTGTCTGTGGTACATGCCGTGCAGCAAGAAAGCCTACCAGTGGCTGGAAAAGGCTGGACTGAAGGACAGCACAGAAGCACTCATCATGGCGGCACAAGAACAGGCACTCAGTACAACATCAATAGAGGCTGGGGTCTAGCACACGAGGCAGGACCCCAGGTGCAGACTGTGAAAGGATGCCCCTGAGACAGTGCAGCACATAATAGCAGGGTTTAAGATGGAGGCAGGAAGTGCGTACATGGAACGCCATAACCAGGTAGCTGTCATAGTGTACAGGAACATCTGCCATGAGTACAGACTGGAAGTCCCAAGGTCAAAATGGAAGACACTTCCTAAGGAGAATGACCGAGCTAAGATCCTGTGGGCCTTCAAGATCCAGACTCACAAACTGGTGATGGCTAACCAACCAGACATCGTGTTGATCGACAAACAGCAGAAGAAGGCAGTAGTGATAGATGTGGCAATCCCAAGCGACAGCAACATCAAGAAGAAGAAACACGAGAAGCTAGAGAAATACCAAGGGCTGAAAGAGGAGCTAGAAAAGATGTGGAAAGTAAGAGCAACAGTGGTGGCAGTGGTAATCGGAGCACTGGGGGCTGTGACCCCCAAACTGGGAGAGTGGCTACAGCAATTCCAGGTAAAACATCAGAGGTCTCTGTCCAGAAGAGTGCAGTCCTAGGAACAGGTAAGATACTGCGCAGGACCCTCAGACTCCCAGGACCCGAGCTTGAGGATGACACATACCACCCCGCAAGGGGTGAGAGGGGGATTTGATTATATATATACACATCAGGCAAATTAGCCAATTGCCTGGTCTAGCACCGAAACGTGTCAAAAAACATTCTACATATATATAAAGAAAAAAAAAGTATATATATATATATATATATATATATATATATATATATATATATATTTGCAATTTAGACAGTGTGCGCAAGTTTTTCTTTGCAACTTTTGACTGCACCTGTCTCTCAGTATAGAGGTGCTAAGTAATTAGCTGTGGTCTGAGTGTCAAAGTGTGGCAAAAATCTCATTTATAATACTCAGTCTAGCTCACTAACTGTTTCATTATTATCCAGTACATTTAGCTGTGCTCACATTGCTCGGCCTCTGGTGACAGATAAACAAATAGTTGTTGAAAAGTGGCAGGCGAGCTAACGCTGATGTATCACTTTGGCTAAATGCAGTCATGTAATGTTATCATATTAATGTAACGTTGCAGCGGGAGTTTACGGCATTTGAAGCAAGCACACGTATGGGCAAATATCAGGATGCAATCTAAAAACCGTATGGCTAGTGGCTGCTGAAAACTACATAATGCCCCTTTAAATGTATTACCTTATGTTTCTACCTTCTGTCATTTATTTTTCCAAGACTGAGATTGTTTATCCAAGTCTCTATAGATCGGAAAGTAGAATTACTACATAACTCTCAGCATCTTCTCCATTCTTTTCTATGGTTTGCCATTAAAGTTTTCTACTCACCTGCCAGTGCTAGAATGAACGTGGTTGGACATCATGTAGTTCAATGTAGCTGAATTTTGCCCACAAAACCTGAGTATGAATCACAGCAGTGTAAACCATTACAGCTCGCACAGCTGCCAGGGAGAACATGCTTTCCACTGAAACTAATGGCCTTGCTCTGCAAAATACCATGTTAAGCATGAAAGCAAGTGGAAGTGACTTGCCACGAGAATGAAAACTTAGGTCACAATTTGAAAAAATGGCCATTCAGAGTCTTGAAGGAAGGGCTGCAATTTGCTGAGAATACATTCAGGCCAAATAAATGAGAAGGTTAATGGAGCTCATATCTTATGGATTTCATATGTGTTGTCTCAACCCTCTGCTTTAAGGGTGAATGGCTACTTTCAGTAGTAAGACCAAAGCTTGGCCAGGCAACCTAGTGGGGAGCACTAGGGCGTGGTAAATGGTCGCATGACTTCATCACTGCTGGAAAAAAATGAGTGACAGAAGGAGGTTAAGAGAGATGAGATGGAGGAAGGAAGAGAAGAGATTATATATGAAATCGTTTGTGTGTGTGTTTTGTGTGTGTGTGTGTCGCATACAGTGAGTCATCTTTGCACAACCAAACCAACACAACTCTGGCTTTCTACTCCTCCCCTCATCAGCTCCCTGGATAAATAATTGACTCTCCTTTCCAACACTGGTCCACTGGTGTGAGGCATTTTGCTCTCCGGACTTCATTCCTGGAGATAAGACGACATGATTCCCTCTTTTTTTCTTTCTGGCTGTGTTTCTTTCTTTTTCATCCGCCTATATCTTTCTCTCACAGAACTCTCTGCTGGAAAACGATGAATAGTGATGCATAGTGAGTGTTTTTTTTTAAACGAATGAACGGGTTATCTATTATTGAGCAGCAGTCAGCAGCAGCTATCTCTATCTACTAGGCTGCTAAAATAAATATGACACAGGGCTGTAGAGATTTGCACAGATCTCAACTGAGACCTCTTGTGCTTTGAGCAGTCTGAGTTACACATTTATCGGCAAAGCAAAAGCAAAACCAAGCTGGTTGCTCAAAGCAAGCAGTAAATAAAATGTTCTTTCAGTGGTAATATCACAATTGAAGAAAATAGAGACACTGTTTGCCCATCTTGTCTTTGGGTAAGACTATTTTGCTGAATGACGAAGAAGGCTGGTCTGTTTTCACCACTGTGATTGATTCTGTTTTAGGTGGTTTTTCTTCCACTTCTTTGGTTAGAAATGTCGTTATAGTATTTCACTTTTACTGGACTAGACACAGTTTTATCCCCCATCCACTGTTTCTGCTTTACATAACTTTTTCTGACCCTGTTCCTCGCTTTTCCAGCAGGCTTCCTCAACAACTTTCCAGCCTTCATTCGTCTGATTACTCTCCAGCATGCACACCTGCCCCTTATTAGTCAATTACTGCAGTATATAGGCTTCTCCAGTGAACACTTTTTATCTGAGATGGCTCTTTGCTGTACAGCCTTCTTCTCTGTCTTGCCTACATTGGTTGTTTTTGACTCCTTTCATGTTGCCTTTCCCTTTTTTAATTTGTTTCCTCGTTCTTTAAAATGTCTGTTGACAACTGTAAAAGCCTGGTTTACCCATAGACTGTATATAAAAAGGGTTTACCTCAATTTAGACTGTTGTCTCCCCACAGCACCTGCTCTGTTTGTCTGAGTCTGCTTCTGAGCGCTGTTGCTTGAGTGTTACTGGATTAAATGAAATATGATTTTGTGTCACTGGATTTTCATGAATACACTAGTGACCGGCTCATGAAATAACCTCATTCATAATAGGGACACCAAGGCCCAAGAGCCAAGTCTGAGGGTGCTACCTGCAGGTGAAAGGCAAGGCAGGATCACTACCTTGTAAAGATGCCATCTGCAAGGTACAGAGACAGGATCAGGAACAGATTTAGGCATTGTAGGACTTGGCAATGGAAAGCTTAGAACACTGAATGTCAGCTCTCTGGGCATCAGAAGCTGGAACTGGTGTGTGAGTTGGAGCAGTAGTAACTACACGGATGGACAGTTATTAGATTAGCTCGCTGCAGTGTTACTAAGAGGTAGGGGTGTGACAAAACACTCAAGACAAGATTCTAGATTTTAAATTCATGGGATTGAGATCAGACGAGAGTTTATGTTGCAAAACTCTACCAGCTACATTACCACTCGTCACAGCCATCTGGACCATTGACTCTATATAAAAATGTCTGGACTCACAGCGTGAGCGGGTTCAGCTGTTACTATCTAGTGTTAACGGAATATAATTGTCAATGACCTTTTTCCCCCCGACTAAAACAAGACAAAGACAAGACAGCAACAATGTACTTAAATGCTGACTATGACTATATTAACATGCAATGTTGTTGATGAAAAATGACAACACTAAAATTAATCCATCCATCCATCCATCCATCCATCCATCCATCCATCCATCCATCCATCCATCCATCCATCCATCCATCCATCCATCCATCCATCCGCTTATCTGGGGTCGGGTCGCGGGGGCAGCAGCTCCAGCAGGGGACCCCAAACTTCCCTTTACCGAGCCACATTAACCAGCTCTGACTGGGGGATCCCGGGGTGTTCCCAGGCCAGTGTGGAGATATAATCTCTCCACCTTGTCCTGGGTCTTCCCCGAGGCCTCCTCCCAGCTGGACGTGCCTGGAACACCTCCCTAGGGAGGCGTCCAGGAGGCATCCTTACCAGATGCCCAACCCACCTCAACTGGCTCCTTTCAACGCAAAGGAGCAGCGGCTCTACTCTGAGCTCCTCGCGGATGGACGAACTTCTCACCCTATCTCTAAGGGAGACACCAGCCTTCCGCCTGAGGAAACGTATTTCGGCCGCTTGTACCTGCGATCTCATTCTTTCGGTCATGACCCAGCTTTCATGACCGTAGGTGAGGGTAGGAACGAAAATTGACCGGTAGATCAACAGCTTTGCCTTATGGCTCAGCTCTTTTTTCCTCACAACGGTACAGTAAAGCGAGTGCAATACCGCCCCCGCTGCTCCGATTCTCCGGCCAGTCTCCTGCTCCAGTCTCCCCTCACTCGTGAACAAGACCCCGAGGTACTTGAACTCCTTCACTTGGGGTAAGGACTCATTCCCTACCTGGAGTTGGCACTCCATCGGTTTCCTGCTGAGAACCACGGCCACAGATTTAGAGGTGCTAATCCTCATCCCAGCCGCTTCGCACTCTGCTGCGAACCAATCCAGTGAGAGCTGAAGGCTATGGACCGAAGATGCCATCAGGACCACATCATCTGCAAAAAGCAGTGACGAGATCCCAAGCCCACAGAACCGCAGCCCCTCCTCGCCACGGCTACGCCTCGATATCCTGTCCATGAATATCACAAACAGGATTGGTGACAAAGCCCTGGCGAAGGCCAACCCCCACCTGGAAAGAGTCCGACTTACTGCCGAGTACTCGGACAGAGCTCTCGCTTTGGATGTACAAGGATTGGATAGCCCTAAGAAGGGCCCCCCTCACCCCATACTCCCGCAGCACCTCCCACAGTATCTCCCGGGGGACCCGGTCATATGCCTTCTCCAGATCTACAAAGCACATGTAGACTGGATGGGCATACTCCCAAGCCCACTCCAGGATCCTTGTAGGGGTAAAGAGCTGGTCAGTTGTTCCACGACCGGGACGAAAACCGCATTGTTCCTCTTTGATCTGAGGTTCGACAATCGGCCGAACCCTCCATTCCAGCACCCTGGCGTAGACTTTACCGGGGAGGCTGAGAAGTGTGATACCCCTGTAATTGGCACACACTCTCTGGTCCCCCTTTTTGAACAGGGGAACCACCACCCCAGTCCGCCACTCCTTGGGCACTGTACCCGACTTCCACGCAATGTTGAAGAGACGTCTCATCCAAGACAGCCCTTCTACATCCAAAGCTTTTAGCATCTCTGGGTGGATCTCATCAAGCCCTGGGGCTTTGCCACTGTGGAGTTGTTTGACTACCTCAGTGACCCTTTCGTCAATTTCCTCCAGGGAAATTGACGAGAAACCCCTATCAGCCTCCAGCTCTGCCTCTACTAGAAAGGGCGTGTCAGTCGGATTTAGAAGTTCCTCAAAGTGTTCCTTCCACCGCCCAATTACCTCCCCAGTTGAGATCAACAGGGTCCCATCCTTACTGTACACAGCTTGGACGGTTCCCCGCTTCCCCCTCCTGAGACAGTTCTCCAGAAACACTTTGGTGCCGACCGAAGGTCCTTCTCCATGTCTTCTCCGAACTTCTCCCACACCCGCTGCTTTGCTTCTGCCACAGCAGAGGCTGCAGCCCTTCGGGCCTGTCGGTACCTTGCAACCGCCTCCGGAGTCCTCCGAGACAACAAATCCCTGAAGGCCTCCTTCTTCAGTCGGACAGCTTCCCTGCCCACCGGTGTCCACCACGGTGTTCGAGGGTTACCACCCCTTGAGGCACCTAAGACCTTGAGACCACAGCTTTCCGCTGCAGCTTCAGCAATAGAGGCTTTGAGCATTGCCCACTCATGTTCAAGCACTAGGCTCCAGACAACACAGTCTTCAGGTTCACCGGGGCACGCAAACCTCTCCACCACGATAAGGTGATGGTTCACCGGAGAGGTAAAATTAATCCATAAAATAAAAATGTTAAAATCTCAAAGAAACACAGAACCAAAAACAGACTTAAACAGGAACAACATGAACACAGAAGGACATTCATATCGTATTTCATATCGTAATGTGGTGTCTACGTACAGGTATGTTACTTTATATGTTAATGTCTAAATACCTATTGTCTAAATGTTGGAACCTGTATCAAAAAGCTGTACTGGAAACAAATTCCACCAGCCTGGCTGTGTGGTCATTAGATTAAATGAATGGAGAAACCACATTCCTAACATAGGGTAGCATCCTTTTAACGTTCAAAAATGTTTACCTTCAACTGCAGAATAACTTTCAGTTCCTGAACACTGTGCCAAAATGCATCATCCCTCAGCAACGACCTAAGTTATCACATTTGAGGTAAAGATTTTGACCTTTAACTATTGCACTCCATTAGGATAATTTCTTTAATTTGTAATTAATACAGAATTTGTTGGAGCTTGGACCTTTCAAAGTTTGACATTTTGTTCTATAGCCCCCACTAAAAAGATGTATCAACACTCCAGCTTTCATGTACATCAAATGTGAAGACAAACCTCACATAACCTAAGTTGAAAGCAACCCATTCAAACCCATTCAAACTGAAGAAGCCTCTTGGATAAGAGATGAAACATCTTTTGGTATGTTCAACCCATTCCAGTTGCCCTTGATATTAACCCACCTTGGATAACTATGACCTGGATGACTGAGAATCTTCACAAACAGCCCATTCAAACACATGTATACAAGTTGCAGTATGAACCTCTGTGGAGAAGGAAGGGGAGCAAGAAGTGTTAAATAGTCAAGGAAATTCCAGAAATGACAAGAACAACAGCGCAGTAAATTTCTGGCCGGAGTGGCTCTTGACCCCCAAAGGGAGTAAACACCTTATTTAAAAAAGAGGTTTATGGCATTCCTGCCTTTTTGAACCGTGAACTGACGCAGTGACGTGACTTAAATCACTTCTGACCTTATCGTGTCACAGCTACATGTTGAGAGCTTCGGTCCAGTGATTCACAGCAGGGTCACATCATATTACATTTACTGAGGGTAAGATATCTATCTAAATGGTAAATCTATATGGGAGAAGTAGAGTTTGGTAAAATGTCTTATCTTAAAATGTATTATCTTTTTCATGCTCAGTGTTTTCTCCAGAAGCACAGTGTATCCTCTTCAAGGTAAAGCAGTGTTACTAAATCCTGATAAATTTAACACATTTTTCAGGAGATTGCTCTGAGCAGCTTAGCTTAATTTTTTTTGTAAGAGAGTCTTGGGTCAATGCCATGCAAATTACCTAAGAGCTTTATTTGAATTATAGCTTCTTTTTGTTGAGAGATTTATCTAAAATTAAGATTTTATTTCATATTGTGGCTGTCCTGTAAGTTAAGACGATAGTAGTAAGGATCACATATTTAATTAAAAATCACATTTTAATATTTAAAAAAAAACCCTTTCAGGTATATGTAAAGAGATGTAGTTAAATCTAAAGTTTCAGTCTGTGTCAAAGGTCAAAATATCACCATGCTATCTCTGCTCTGTCTGCATTTTCACACTTCTCTCTTCCTCTTCCCTCTCCATCTCTTTCTTCCTTCCACCTGATCCCCCATTTACCTTCCTCACCCCCATCTGTTTCCTGAGTCCCATTGTTGTTTTCTGCCCTGAAGCCTCTGAAGTTTAAATTTAGCCAGCGATTCTTCTGGAGGGATCAGTACTTTTGTTGCTTTCTGATGACGTCCTTAGTGTTTGTAGGAAGTAGTTCAGTCTAATCTTATTTTTTACGGTGTGAGTCTTCTGCTGGAAAAAACTTAAAGTATAAAGACAATGAAACACTGCTTTAACACCACAGCTGTACATTGTACAGTCAAAGTACAGGAAACCACATGACAAATATTCACTTATAGGTACAATATTTAATTCCTGGGCACATGCTTCAAACAAATAGGAGGCAGTATTTCCCCTCCTCCTCCCTCTCAGCCAGGCGACCCTACTCCTCTGATCTTATCTAATCACATATAACGTTAGAGCTTATCTTTATAATAACCTCATAAATTAAGCTTTTTATGTCTTCCCGGAGTAGAAGGCGTCGCTTCTTCTGCAACAATGAAGTTAAAAGGACCATCACCTTCTGTGATGGAGGGGCTTCTTTTCTTGCCTATTTGTTTCTGCTCCTCTCTTTAATCAAAGAACTTTGTTCAACATTGGTTGTTTTTAAGTGTGCTTTATAAATAAATTGACTTGTGATACTATTTCTAATAGTCCAAGAGCAGATTTTGGTAATTGGGGAAATTGAAGCTCCATGAGCAGGGAGCAGGGACAGAGAAATCAGGGGGGAGGGAAGGATTGGCAAGCATGGGACATATAAACATTATTTATTAATATAGTTTATAGTAGTGTTTTCTTGCCAGATTTGCTCGTAGTTGTACCTACACTAGCTTGCTCTTTCTGAACAGCCCAATTGGTTAGCATGACCGCGGAAAGGAAGCGGGCAGGGCTTAGGGACGCATTCCGCTGCTGCCTCTGGGTGTCCCTGGACAACAGCAATTTCACACTCAGCCTGTACAGTAAGAGACAAGTGGTGACATGAAATAACAGAGTAAAGGTAGTGGAGGAACAAGAGCAGCTCTCCAGTAACTCTAAACCTTACATTAAACCATTTTGTTATTGTTTTAATCTATACCCAAACAGAAATATAAAAACACACAAGTTGTGGCTTTAGAAATTTTAATACTTTGCCCTAGATATTTTTCACTTTAGGGAGAGAGCCGGGGAAGCTGTTTCCCCCTGCTTCCAGTATTTATGCTAAGCTAAGCTAACCACCTCCTGGCTCTATTTGCCAACCCTCCCAATTTTCATGGAAGAAACCCGTTTTCCATTGATCTGTCCTGATTTCCTGTAATTCTCCCAATTTATGACAAATGTTCACAACTTTGTGTCGTTTCCATTGCCTTCATTACTTTTTCTGGCACTGTGCAGTGCGTATAAGCCCTTGGTGTAAGCCATATAACTGTCTTTCTCTACTGTTTCTAGCTGGACAACTACCATGCACATGAACAAGTAGAGTGCTCACAAACTAAGTGAGATGCATCCTGAATATTTGGGCTGAAGAGAATGTTTCTGAGTTACTAGAGAAGCATAACACTGATTTATTCAAAATATTAAGCGATAAGATATGAAATGTAGTATGTAAGTATTTGGAGGCGTTTGTTTTTTAGCAGCCGACTGCTGTTATATTATATATATGATTATTTATATATATAATCAAAGTTTCATTTTAATAACACTTCAAAAACAGGGATTCTGGAGATACAAGGTTTTCAAGGTTTTCAGACAAGGTTTTCACACAGCAGCCGCAGTGGTGCGAGGTTGCCCCTAACATGAGATCACACCCGTCTGATTCATTCAGGTTCCCCCATTGTCACCACATAAAAGCGACAGCAAGAAGGAGGGAGCATATTGAGCCAAGACAAGGGTGTCACACACACACACACACACACACATGCCCTGCTGTTATCCTGCCTCTGTGTTCAGGACTGCACCTACATGTTGATTTGATAATTTGACCATAACAGAGACAGAGACAGAGAGAGAGAGACATAGAAGAGAGGGAGAAACTACATTTTGTATTGCCTTAGCAACGGGTTTTTGTAGAGAAATCTGGTCCCCTCGTTTAATCTCTTTATAAATAATCTTTAAAAAGAGGGGATGGTTCAGTGACAATATTTGTTTGTGTGTGTATGTGTGTGTGTGTGTGTGTGCGCACGTGCATGCGTGCGTGACAGAGAGAGAGGAGAACTACGTATGTATGTACTGTATATGTAGTATGAAAATGAATCTCTACAGTAATTGTGGCCTATGTCTGTCTTCACACCTTCTCCCCCTCATACAAACACACACACACATTGCTTCATTCTCTTTTGTCAGTGCACACATTTTGTCTCTCGCTGGCCTTGTCTTCCTCTCTGCACAACACCACGTTTCAGAATAGCAATCAGCCTGCCTCATTTTGCCCCTGTCTCCTCGTGTCCCAGAAAATACTTCTGCTCTCAAGTCAAAGCCTTGTCCCTGAAGACATCTGGGCTTCCTTCAGGTTAAATTAGATATTTAAGTGGTTAGATGCTTTGTTGCAACTCAGCTGACGAAAAGTCAAGATTAAAAGCAAGAAGAAAATCACTGACACACACAGCAAAGTTGAACTTCAACTATGGCAGATTGAAAACCAATTTGCATTCTTTGTTGTATTTCATATCCTCTCCTACGCTCCCATATCTCCATCTTTTTCTTTTTCTGTTTGCCATTCTCCAGTAAACAAATGTCAAGTAATCTTGTTGTAGTACAAATCTGAATTCCAGTCTCTTCTTCCAGTGATTAAAAAAAGCCTACAATTTTGCTGACATGAGCATCATTGCAGCCTTTGTGCAACATCGGGAATGAGTCAGTGTCTCTGGTTTACTAAAAGCCCAATCATAAGAACATAAGTCTAATACAAGCAACATATGATTTAACACATTATTAAAAAATGAAGAGATGCATACTTAAGCAGGGTATTCTGCATATTTTTTTCTCTGTTTCTCAGTTGCAGGACGGTTGCATCATGTTAGAGTTAGTGTAAGTGCTGAGCTCAGAGTGACTCACATACAGCGGGGCTCAGAGGGTTGCTTTAAATTATAATCTGTTTTAAATTAGTGATTGATTACCTGCTTAACACTTCATCAGATGTGTTGAATGATTCCATTCGTATTCACAGATTTTCTTTCTCTAAATTTCTGTCATGTTTTGCTTTTCTCAACATCTGCCTTTGGAATTTGAACAATCTGTCTGTGGCTTCCCTTCTGTATCTTCTTCCTCTTTAGAACAAAGACTCTTTTTTTTATGCCAGCACTGTGTCTTGACGTTATGCAGAGGCCAGGGTGGTGCAGCCGCTGTACAGTCTCTGGCCTTGTTAATATTTCACATGGTTAGAAGCCAGAGCAGGCGCCTGGTTTTCTCCCAAAAGGAAAGTCTTCTCCTCATTTAACCTCCAGCACCAAATCTCCATACTAACCAGCCCAGCCAAGGGCGTGACAAGAGACACACTGATTGTAGCAATGTGGCTCCCCTGTTGTTCAGTTTTGTTTTTCAGCACTGTGCTTCACTTCAATGCCACGCAACATGACAGACACTTTAAAAATTAGCTGCAACAGAGAGATAGAACAAGACTGTGGAGAAAACATGGCTTTCACTGCAAAGACAGATGACTAAGCTATCTCTGTGACGCTAACTAGAGGTCATTTTCCAAAAATCAGGTTTGAAGAGAAATTCCACACTGAAACACAACAGGTGGAACAATTCATTTTGTCTCTTAACAGATGTTGATCTATCTATTTAACTGCCAATGACGTAAACTGTTTCACTTACATGCATTATAAATTGGATGTAGTTACCACAAATAAATAAGTGACGTGTAGAAATCCTGCCTCTTAGTGAAAATGAGTCATTACCTTATACAAAATGCAGTCCTTCCCTAAATCACTAAACCATTTTTACATTTTTTTAAGTCCTCATTTATGTGTCTTATATGCACATAGCTGTTTCTGTTCAACAAAAACATTTTACTAAAAAAAGTTAAAAGGTTTGCCAAGGGGTTAAGCTCTGTGTCTCGCAGTCTTGTGCTGGTGGTATGAAATGTTGTACTGGTTGCAGGCTTTACTACACAGTAGCAGAAACTGGTTGTTGGCTTGATGTGTCAGCTTATGGTCCCATGTGGTATGAGACTGTGATCCATTACCAGGAGGACAATATGGGTAGTGGACTTACAAATCAACTCCAAAACAGAACACACACAAGAACCATAAATGGTGGAAGGATGGGCTTGGGGTTAGCTAAAAAACATACATACTACAAAAACATCAATGAAAACCCAAAAAATCCTTAAGGAATACAAAGGTGAGTAAGTCAAAGGGTGCAAGCTGAATCCCAGCACGGAAACGGGAGACAAGTAAACAAGGAAGTAAGAAAGGACCACATTAGTACACTGTACATAAACTGACCAAAATGACATTTGCAGGTTTCATGTTTTTAAACTGTTGAATGCACAATAGCTGACCAGTTAGTTTTCTAGCCTGCACTTTTCCATAGTGGGTGTATGTTTGGTCCATTCAAAAAGCCAAGGTGCAACAAAGACATGTCTTTGTCTGTTTGATAAGAGGGAGCCAAACAAAAAATTTATTTTGTTTTTTCAGATTTTTTTCACAAAGGAGAACACAGAACATGCTTTACAGAACAGATCTGTATGTTGTATCAGAAAAACAAACATGCAAAGTTGGACTTACTACTGTAACACATGTAGCTTCCCACTGCATTAGTATACCCAGGTAGCCAAAAGCCTAACAGCAGCCTAAATCCTGTGTGCCTAGTTGCCAGACTCAAGACAAATTACATGCCAGAATCCTCCCAGGTACATTGGTCCTGTTTCTGGTGTTGACACCAGCCTACTAGGGGTGGTGATGGCACAATGGATAAGACACATGCCTTTGGTGAGAGATAGCCACGTTCAATCCCCACTGTGACCCATCTACTAATGTGTCCCTGAGCCCTGAACATGTATAGCAATTGTAAGTTTGGATAAAAGCGTCAGCTAAATGAATAAATGTAAATGTACTAACTGGAGCTGTTTTTCAGCACAACTCTACACCCCAACATCTTAGCAAAATGTGGCAGCTGTATACAGGCCGGAGTTGATGCCAGAATAAAAGATGAGTGCACCAACATTCAACTGCAATGTATTCTGGGCTGGCTACCTGGGATATTTACTGTAAATGAATGAGAACATGTTCAGGAAGATTGTCAGTCTCGATCGAACCATGCACTTCCCATTGTGTACCACAGGGTCAAATTTGACTAGAAATGTGCTAGATTACTTTGTGACATAAAGCAGGAAGAGATTAATTTTCTTCCAGCACAAACAGAACTAATGCTTCAGAGTTTCTCACAAAGGCAGATGGTAGAAGGAGTGAAAGACAGATGGAAAATCACTTTCTAGCTGTTTATCCTCTCTTAATTGAGAGGAAGTGTTGCTTCCTGTTAAAAAAAGATTTAAAGTTTATAAGTTTAGGGAAAATATGGGCTTAATTTACCAAAACATTAGCAGTAACTCAATCATCTCCATCATAGTGTTGTTTGTTTGTTTGTAGTAATTTTACAAGGGTATCACAAATAGTCTTGTAATGACTGATGTTTAGCACCTAGATTCTCATCTAGAGGAATAACTACATTTTGATGCAACAATTTCATATTTTTAACACTGAAGGCATTCAGTGAAGGCACATTAAGGCATCATAAGGTCTGCATACTGTCATGAAGGTCTGCTCACCTCTCCTCAGCAAGAGAGTGGGAGGTAAAAGGACGACACACAGCAATGCACTTAGAAAACTAGATCACATATAACATAGACAGATATTCTTAATTCTGCTCTTCCAGCACAGTAATAAGGACTCCAGGGATTTTGTTGCCACAGTGGTGGAATAAGAGTCAAGGGTCATATAAGACAGGCAGCTCATCATGATAATCATCTCACTTTGTTATTTATGATTTCTGGGATGGATTTCTTTGACTGAGACGTACGGTATTTCTCTTTTTTTTCTTATGACCTTAGATGACAGTCAATTCTAGTATATTTTATTTGTATTTGCATTTAAAGAGTTTAGAGGGAAGTGTGTTTGTCTGTGAAGGTTCTTAGTCATCCAGGTCACAGTTATCCACATAAGGTTAAAGTCAAGGGTGAAGCAGTGAAGCTGGTGGAGTCCTATTGTTTTTGTTCTCATTATTGTTCTTTCTTTCTTTCTTTCTTTCTTTCTTTCTTTCTTTCTTTCTTTCTTTCTTTCTTTCTTTCTTTCTTTCTTTCTTTCTTTCTTTCTTTCTTTCTTTTCTCCAATAAAAGTGTTAATAATAAAAACTGCTGGACGAAAACTAACCAAAATTGGCAGGTGGGTTGCAAATTCCACCCACAACTCAGGCAAAAAAAATGGCACTCATAGACCTCATGGTGGCGCTATAACAACCAACTTTATGGCTTCATTTAGAGTCAAACTTCTTTCATTATTTTAATCTCTGGATTCATCTGCATCTTTGCTTCAATGGTCTTCTGCTCTAAAAATGTCAAATTATACAATTTTTTATCACTTTTCTATAAAAACCTATTTTTGCAAACTTGTCTAAGATGGGTTCATCAGTCGACCTGAAACTTTGGCAGGATCATCTACAGACGTCGCTGATCAAAAGTTGTCAAAAGAATTTTGATACGTCAGGCTGTTTTTTTTTCATACATTTTTACTTTTGTGTATGTACAATTTTACATAAATCAATACTGGCTTAAGCTATTGTAACCAAACTTGACACCTCTGTTCTGGTGCTCGGTCTGAGCTTTTTATACCTTGTAATTCATGTATTCGTACAAAATTCGGTTTGCATGATCTAGGGTCACTCAGTTGAATCATAAATTTGATAATGATTGCTCAAAGTGGGTGTGGCGTATTACCAGAAATGTACATTTCTAGGCAACTTCAAAAAATCTATGAAAATCACCTGCACGTCCTAGAAAGCTGAACTTTTTTCAGGACATCCACCTCACTGCAACCTATGGTTAATTCAGAAGTCAGTCACTCTATATTTTCAGAATAGGCTAAATCAATTAACACATATATCTCCACAAGTCTTTGACACAGACATTCTTTAGATGGCCGATATCAAGTGTTTTTAAAGTGTTTTTCGGTCAAACGGTGAGTCTACAGGGATGTTCAGTATCTTGCTGTAACTTGTTTCTTTTTTACTCAATGTTGGATCAAATGCTACCAAAATAACTGACAGTATACACAAAACCAGCAGAATGAACTGTGATTTTTTCAGAAGTTTCTCAACATTTTGACGGTTGCAAGCGTTTTAATTTTAAACTGACAAAAATATCCGAGTCAGGCACAAGTGATGTCACTATCTCAAATTGTGAGAAGGTGAACGGAGAGAGCTTCTCACCAGCAGCTTAGTCAGTAAGTCACTTGCTCTAGAGATCTGAAGTTCCAGGGTTCAAATCCCCAGCTGAACAAGTCAGACTTGCTGACAATGGAGGTGTTCAGATCATAGTTAGTTTAAGTTTTCTGTTTTATTTGGATCCCGTGACACTGTCTTCCAATTTTTCTCTGCTAAAAAGTGTTTGTGCATCTTAAACTTTATAACTTCACTGTAAAAAAGGATTCTGTGGTCATGTAGATTTGAATTAATGTATTAGGAAAATATGTTTAATGTGATTATGTTTTTGATTTTGAGGCAAATATTTAATTAAATTTTAAATAAAAATGTTTGGAATAAAATCCACTCATTGTAGTTAAATAAAACATAAGCATTATATTTATCTAATCCCAAATAGAGAGGATATTGAGTGAATTCAAATTAATGTAATCAGGCAAATTTTAATTGAAAAGCACTTCCTGTCAAGAATTCACGCATGGAGTTTTGTTAAAATTAGCTAATAAGTCTCCTATTAGTTTGAAATACAAAATCTACTTTGTGAATTCATCCATCCATCGTCAATCGCTTATCCAGCATACAAGGTCATGGGGGGGCTGGAGCCTATCCCAGCTGACATTGGGCAGCTCGCCAGTCCATCGCAGGGCCACACATCAAACAACCAGTCACACTCACACTTAAGGGCAACTTTTTTTGGAGACACCAACTAACCTAGCCTGCATGTCTTTGGATGGGGGAGGAAGCCAAAGCACCTTAAGAGAACCTACACGGACACGGGGAGAACATGCAAACTCCACACAGAAAGGCCCACGACCCCACGAACCCACGACCTTTTTGCTGTGAGGCACCAGTGCTAACCACTGGACCACCACGCTGCCGTACTTTGTGAATTATGTTTTGTGGGAAGCTATGTTTTAAACATGTCTGTTTAGAATATAGTGTTTTTTGTTGGAAATTGTCATTCTTTTGGTGTTTTTTTTTTCTATACAGTCTATGGTTTACTTTTGAAACCAGGAGTGAAGTGCCTGCTATATATCATAAGTTCGGCTGCACTGATCATTGACTGGTGAAAGCAAAGTCACGAAAGCAATTCTCTTATATGGTCGAGTCTACAAGCAAAAGACAAAATGACAATGCATTTGCGGCCATGCGGGGGTCCCCTACCTAGCCGGTGGCGTGGCAGCGGCCCCATGCACCCATGCTATCTTCCTTATGTGTAGATGATACTCAATTATATATCATTGATATATATAATTAAATTATTTTTATAGTACTTTTTACACATTAGGGAGTTTGTCTTTTTCAAATCAACTCAACTCAAATCAACTTTTTGTTTAGGTTATAATTAACTATGTACTGTTTTCTATTTGAATCTACTCATATTGAATGGATAACTATTAAGGGTCTCATTTAATTTCTCATTTAATATTTACTCAGTACCAAACATTGTAATTAATTTAATTATTTTCTATGTAATATTATTAATTAATTAATAATATTGCTTGTAATCTGTTGCCTCATTTTTATTGAGTAGATATGGTGTATCTTTTCTTACAGTGTTGGAAACGTCGCTTGTGAGTTCCCACTCAGCCTATAGACGACACTGAGATGACACCACAGGTTTTACAAATATAAAATGTATTAAAGCTTCATAATTGTAATCGCCATGATTGGGTTTGGCAGATTGAGGTGTTCTGTAAACAGTTGTAAAGTACTCTCTTTGTTGTGGAGAAAATGACATTTGGACCACATGGGAATTTTTTTGCAACAATACTGTGAGTGACCACTGGGCAATTATTATTATACTAACGTTAGCTACTCTATCCTGCTCTTTAATTTGGTAAAGTTTAGACAGCAGCATCACCAGCCAATATAAGCACTACTGTATGTTTGCTAAACACATTGGTTCATACACGTGGAGAGAGGGGTGTGATGGGTGCTTGAGCCTGCTCTTTTGCCCTTTGATGCCCAAAGTGGCCTTTTGTCAATGAAAAAATTGTTCTTGAATTGAATTGAGTTTTTATTTATTTTTAAATTCGTAAAGGCCCTTTTGTGAATGCCTGCCCAATCAAACTATTAGTAAAATGAATGAATAATAATTTCGCAAATAAAATGACACATGATGACCTTTCACCTGATGACCTCATCCGTGACGAGCCCCCCGTTCAGCAGCACGGATGCTGCGTTCCAGGCAACTCGGAACTGGGAGATTTCCGACCTCCAACTAGAAAAACTATCCTGGAACGCCACTTGAAGTCGGATTTCCTACTTGTGAACTCGGAGAAAACATTTGTTCCCCGACTTCACGAGGAGCAGCTGAATGACGTCACAAAACAAGGTCAGCGCCCATGAAAGCACTCACTGTAAACTAAAAGGCAACAAAACGAATATTTGCATGTATTTAAATTAAAATAATAGGACATACGATCATATTAAAACCTGTATGTATATTGATGTAGAAATATGTTTTGCACATTAGGTAGCTGGCTACAGTAAAGAATCTAAGGTAATCTTTTCTGCATAAAAGTTATTGGTAAAAATGCGAATACATTAGGAAGTATAACAACACCACTGACTGACTTGAGGGCTATTTATAGCCGGTAAGAAGGGTTTGCCTCCGTGTGCTTGTTGTGGGTTGTTGGATGTATTGTACAAGAAGGACACAAAGCAAGCATGCACATGATCTGCATTGCTCACATTTTTCCTTGTCAGAACTAACTAACAAGCCACACTGCAATAAAAACAATGCAGTTTCGTGTCCTGCATATATCATCTGTTGAGGATTTTTTGCCTGGGACATGTACTTTAGCCTCAGGTCTACTATTTTTAAGAACCCATTTACAGTTTTGATTAAACAAGTCAGCAGGAAAAAAAACGTTAGCTGAGACAGCATTTTCAACAAATTCATAGAGCTAACATTAGCTTAATTAGCTAGTTAGCTACAGCTGATAAAATCTGCATTTGTCATTTCTAAGTGATTGTTACCAGCCAAAAGTGAGCAGCCTAATTTTGTTTACCTTTGTCTGAATATAAGACTCATTGTTTTAAAAATTATTATGAATGTTGATGCTAATTCTGCCAAGGTTTTCACTGTAGACTGCATTCATGTGGTGCAACAATCTGTTGTAGCAACAGCAATTACTATGAATGGTCGATTCTATCAAACCCATATTCATTTAGATTTTCCTTTTAAATACATTATATCATAAATCAGGAGGTTAATGTTAAGGTTTTTTTCAGATCAGGAAACCTATTTCAATCTCTAAATGACTCCTTGATTATATTATATTAAATCAACACACACCCGCAAAGCGATGATGGCTTAATCTATTTGATTATGCTACTTAGATTAATACACTGTAGTTGTGAACACAAACATTAAATGCTGCAGAAATAATCAGCTGTCACCAGAAATATGGCAAAAATATATGTGGATTTGTGGAGGATTTATGGCAGTCATTTAGGTTTACAGTTGCAGGAGCTGGGGAGGAAACGCAAGGCTGATGAAAAATAGTCTGTCAATCTGTCTGCCCTGGGTAGAATCTCAAACCCAGGAATCTGACGGTAAGAATGAAATATTATGTGAAGTGTGAAATATTTCCAGTGGTGAAATATTCTGCTTTGTCTGTCCTCATTATCCATCTCTCTCTGTCTGCCTCTCCTTTTTTGTCTCACTTTCTACCTTTCTTTCTACTGACTGCTCTCTTCATCTTACTGCTCCCCCCAGCTTCTCTTTGTCTCTTTCTGTCTGTCTCTTTCTATCACTCTCAGTACTGCAGGGAGTTATTCAGCATCAAATTAGTTGCAGCTTTCACAAGGAGGAGAGGACAAGACTGATATAGTGATAGAGTAAGAAGAGGGTGAAAGGGCATGACTCATCTGGATGTTTTATAATTTCCTGATTTATATTCTCTAAAGATGAATGCAGATAAAGAGCTAAGTAAAATAACTTGTAAGCTGTGACGTAATTGAGAAAAGAGTTGGGAAAGTCACTATAACTCAACACACTGAACCCTTTGGGAAATACTGTAATAAGTGATGTGGAGCACTACATAAAAATCTTAACAACTCATTGACTCATGGGTGTGTTTTTAATAGAACAAGCTCAACTCTCATAAACATTAAGAAGGCTGTGAATGGGAAGCCACCTAATTAATTTAATCTGACTTTAACTGAAATGAAAGTAGAGACACTGAGTTGTATTTCATTTAATTTGTGTGGCAAAGAGTGGGATTGATTCTTAGTACAAACTATAAACTAAGTTATCAGGGCTGAGGATACAAAAGCTGACTTTTGTAAGCTGACTGAAATAAAAGTGGAGGAAAGGCGAGACTATACTGCATTTGGTTTGCTTGGGGATCGACTAGATTTGCACCAAATTATATTTGCTGTTGCCAACACGTAAAATTTAATAAGCAGGAAATATAACTGGTCCTTTTAATCGTATTACAGGGTATCTTAAAAAGCATTGGATTTAGTTTCCTTAATTTTTTTTATTTTTTTATTTATTTATTTGACAGGGACAATGCAAACAAACATAGTGTCAAAACAAAGCTTGTCACTGAAGTGCTGCATATAAAGTTTATAGCTAGTGCTAGTTTTCAACTCCTGTCCCTGGTTGGGCTTTAAAACACAATAAAATTTACATATATCACTACTTCAATAAAAAAATATACATATATATACATATATATATACATACATACATACACATACATACACATATACATATATATATACATACATACATATATACATATACATACATACACATACATACACACATACACATACATACATACACACATAAACATGATAACTCTTACCTACTTACAATAATTAAAAATGAGTACACTTTTGGTTCGTCTTTAACCAGTTTTTAAGCCTGGAAGTAAACATTTTAAAATCAGGTACAGTCTTGATGTCAGATGGTAATGAGTTCCAGAGCTTAGAGCTCTTCACAGAGAAGGTCGTCTGTCCAAAGCTGGTCCTGCAGTATGGTATTTTACAGTCATGGTTTATGGAGCTCCTAGTGACTCGAATGCTGTTTTGTCTCTCAACAAATGAACTTAGTGGTTCAGGTGCTAAATGATTCATGCACTTGAAAATCAATTTAAGAAAGCAAAAATTGCTAAAGCTATCAAAATTCATTAAATTATATTTCTTAAGGATGGTACAATGATGATGGCGTATTGGTTTTCTATCCATAATTTTTATTGCTTGGTTGTACAGAGAACCTATGCGTTTGGTTGCAGTGGGAGAGGCTTGTGCCCATGCTGTCATGCAGTATGATATATGAGAAAAAATCATAGCATGCATGTACAGCAGGGCTGCCTGGTTTGGTATGTAGCTTCTGATTAGTTTGAAACAGTTGAGATTGCTTTGTATAGTTTTTGAGATTTTCTTTATGTGCTTGTCAAATTTAAGTTGAGGATCTAAAACCAGTCCTAGATATTTAAATTCTGTAACTGGATGAATTTCTTTATTTTGTAAATTAATATTAAATCGTTCTTTTAAATTTAGTTTTTTAATGGAAAAGCACATAGAAACTGTTTTTGAGAGATTGAGAACTAACTGATTTTGGATGAGCCACTGTTGAATGTCAGACATACTGGTGGACAGTACAGCTGCAGCCTGCTCAGGTGACTTAGCGGGTGTATAAAGAACAGCATCATCCGCATAAAGCTGACAACTAGCACCTGAGCAGTGCAGAGGTAAGTCATTTATAAAGAGACTAAACAGCAAAGGGCCAAGTATAGAGCCTTGCGGAATGCCCATTTTTATGTTTGAGAGTGCAGATATGTCTTGATCAACTTTAACACACTGTACTCAAGACTGAAGATAAGATGTAAACCACAACACTGCCTCAACTGAGAAATTAAAATTTAACATTTTGGATAAAAGCAGACTGTGGTTGACAGTATCGAATGCCTTTTTAAGGTCGATAAATACAGCTCCCACCACATTCCCCTTGTCCAGGGACTTTTTCACATTTTACATTAAACAGCAGTTTGCTATTTCGGTTGAATAACCTGGTCTAAACTCAAACTGGTGTGGATGGAGGAGTTGTCTGGCTTCTAAGTGCTCAATCAGTTGCTCTGCTATAACTTTTTCAATTATTTTAGATAAAGCTGGTAAAATCGATATAGGGCGATAGTTGCTCATTGAATCTTGGCTACCACTTTTGAACACAGGGATAATTATTCCTTTTGATTGGAAATGAAATCCAATCAAAAGTCTTAATACTTAAAGATTTTCCTTATCCAGCTGTAGGCCTTAATTTAAGTTTTAGAATGTTTTTGTATCTGTGAAGGAAATTCTTGTGAGCTGGTCAACTCAGGATGTCTTAAGCTCAGCCGAGGAGAAAATGGCAACAGGAGTATAGAGTGATAACACTAACACAGTTATCTCTGCAAAATACCCTAATGTGACCTGGGGAAACTCTATGCGATCACCCGAACATCACCCTTAAAGAGGGAAAATTCCTTCACAGTATTTGATTGGAGACTGTTGAGAAACGTTGTGCATCTACAAACTAAAAGATGGTTTGAAAAGGGTTGTTGCAACATTGGATTGTGCTGCAGGAATCTGTTCAGTCCTTTGTGGTTGAGTTTCAGCATGACCATCACACCTGTAGCAAACTCACTGTCACTACTGCTAGCTACAGTATTTAGGAAGCTCATAGAATAATAATTGACAAGTGTTATTTTTAGCAACAACTTGAATTAATAATTTAACTTGAATTAACAGTTTAATTAAAATTGGAGAAGACACATCTCTCTTTTTTGGGAGACCTGGTTTCGATTTTCACTGTGACATCCATCAATGTGTCCCTGAGCAGGAAATTTAACACCTATAGTGTTGAAGGCTTCAGTTTAACTATGGAGTGATGCATCTTGTCTCTAAATGATCTTTGTTGGGAGTTGCACATGTGCAGTTCCTAGTTAAGGACTACTAGCCAATCAGAAGCATAGAAAGGCAGGTCAGTGAAAAGACGGTAAACAGCTTCGATTTAGCTGTAGGCTAAATGTTGCCGACCAGCTTGACAATATGGACTAGAGCAAGAGTTTCAGAGTGGTGAGTTATTAACCTGTAACAAAAGTATTTTTCATCCATAAAGGTTTAACTGAGCTCTTTCTCTACATCATAGTAGCAAGTTTATGTCCACTGACTGCCTGGAGGATAGGTAGTGTTTGGTAGGGAGAGGAGGTGTGTGCTGCAGCTCAGTGTTTTTCCACTGGTGTTTTGAGGGCATATCGGCATATCGCCACTCAGCAAGCATTATGACATGTATTTTCTTGTGACATCACAAGAAAACGGAAGCTGGACTACAAACGGGCTGTTTTCAGCCAGTTTAGAGCAGAGTTTTCTGTGGGAAATGGAAACTCCCTTTAGGGTGGACTTTGGGCTTTTTCACTTTGCAAACCATGCACAAAAAAGATATATAACTCAATAAAGGAGAGGGGAAAAAGCCAAAAAGCATAATACCACCTTTTTAATAAAACATATTACATTTATTCATTTAGCTGATGCTTTTATCCAAAACAACTACAATTGCTATATATGTCAGAGGTCGCATGCCTCTGGAGCAACTAGGGGTTAAGTGTCTTACTCAGGGACACAATGGTGGATGGGTCACAGTGGGGGATTGAACCCAGGTCTCTCACACCAAAGGCATAGTCTTATCCATTGCACCATCACTACCCACATATTTTCAATGTATTTTCAAATTCAATGTAAATTTTCAGTACTGCTGTATGTGAGTGTAAGATGTTAATGGTAATGGTAGTTCTATTTAAATTGACACATTTCAAAACTTTATTCCTTTTTATAAAGTGCGTTGGCTGAACTCCACTCAACATATTACTGGTGGACTCAGTCACGATTGGCCTTGACTCACTGTGCTTTTCTTATACTCCTTCTACTCAGGCACATTTTTAGTATTAGAACTGACAACCCCCTGAGTTGCCTCCACCTGTCAGATTTGAATCATTTGAGTTACAGCAGCAGCAATTTTACACCAGCGTGGGTTCCATGTGGAGATTAGTTTTCCTGTGAAAACTTAGATTCATTCATTAAGCTTGTCTTTAATGTCTATATGGACTAATTGGTTAAAACTTAGATGGCTTTCAGAGATGATTCTGTATTTATCAAGCTTCTCAAAATTACTCATAACAACACTGCTAAGAACTGACTTTAGAGTAAAAAAAATCTTGGCTTAAAGCTGTGCTTGAAAGTTAGTTATTAAGAATCCCAGTCCTAATTTAAGAGAAGTGTAGGACTAAATCTTAAGTGTCAGTCGTAGTGGTGATTCACAACAATTTGCTGTGCCGCAAACAGGATTTTGGATGACGACATAGGCAAAGACCAATCACAGAATAGAGTTCCTTATTTAAGAAAATTCTCAAATAAGTTCACATTGAATGGTGAAATTCCTAAGAGGAGTTTACATTCAAAACACATTTAACAATAAAGAATGATATACACATTGAATGAAAGATAAAAAGTCGATCTTTATAAGAGTGCGTCTACTACTCCTGGGAAGCCGTTTTTTTGCATGAATTGTGTTTGCATCTGTTGGATTACACAGGGTGATGTTGGGAAGTCTATGAAATGCATGACAGTGAGGAGCTGTAAGTGCCTTAATTGTTTCCATGACAATTTGGCCCTAAATTATCAGAAGTCCATTGATGCATTTTTCCTGTGGCAAAGAAACAAAGTGTCCTCACAATTTTCAATTTAGGTGGGAGCGCATTGCTGTGTAAAGTCCATGGTGAGATGACTTCTCTAAACCAACTCGCTGAGGAAGATGATGCCTGCTCTGTGCAAACAATGCACATCGTCGAATAATTCTGAAACACTCTTCCTCTCCTGAAACATTTGCGCATGTCTCTGTCTCAACTGTGCCATCATAAGCCCCTACAGGCAACTCCAATCCACTTGAGATACCACTCAAGCTGTCTTAAATAACTGGGAGAGTAAGGGTGTTTCTTAGCGTTAAGAAATTTGATAACTTGCTTTTATACTTAAGTTTGAAAGTATGAGTGAATTTCATGTATTCACAGCACTTAAGACAAAAAGGCATTTTGACAAGCTTGATAAATAGCAGCCCAGAACTGTTGTCATGGTGCAGTAAGTAAGGCGCTGTCCATGGTGCTGATCAGACACTGCTGTCCATGACGCTGACAGAAACCCCACAACGCTTGGCTGCCTTTACCCAGGTGCACCACTCACAAAAGCCCTTTTTAACACCTTCTGCAAGCTTTTTGCTGATGTAATTGATCGTGTCATCTCTTTTCTCTCAGGGTGAAACGCATTCCACTTTCCAACACATGAACCCTGTGCCTGCCAGCCTGATACACAGTCACACCACATGTAGAGTTAATTCAAAAGCTTGCTCCTGAACGAGATGAAAGATTGTATTTGTGCCAGTCACTTGAACCAATTCCTTTGACACTGTGACACTTGATGCGCCATAGCTTCTTTTGCAAGAATTTTAGTAGGAAATGACATTTCCTGCACTTTTCTGCTAACCAGAGAGCATGAGAAAGTGTCTGGAACTTTTTGAGAGACAAACATTTTGTGAAGCACACACACACACACACACACACTCACACACTCACACACACTCACTCACACAGGCACAGAATAACAGACAGACAGAATAATAAAAATACCTCTGCACGCATGCTGAGATGAGAGCTTGCAAGTGGAAAATAATGACATCTTTTGGGAGTCAAGCATCCCTCTGTGCAACACACACAGATATACACACAGGAATGCACATGTGCACACAGAAGTTGATAAATACACTAATTATCCTGCTCATGTTATGCATATTGGATAGAAACAGCTCTAAGTCTTTTCAGTTCAACTTGATTCAGTGTGTGTTTGTCTGGCACATAACTGTTGCTGCTGTGGAAATTAACAGGACATCTCTGTGTCACCTGTGGTACCTGATGTGCTGCCATGGCGGAGGCATTTCTTGGCTCAGAAAATCAGTGCTGGTTGTGTTGTGCCAGTTTTCTAAGTCATGTGCTGTGACAACAAAAGGAATAAATCTGCCGGGTGTAATTGCAGCTAACTTGCGTGTACTGGAGAGTAATTCGATAATATAGAGTTCCAGTAGGTGTCCGGCCTATTTTTTAATTTGATGGGTTGTTGCTTCATTACATCACCAAGTCGTCTCTCCGACTGGTGCCTCCAAAAGCAAAATAATCCTGACTGCAACATAAAGATAAGTATTCACTGTATGCCAGGGGATAATCTCCTGATACTGTGTTGTGAAGCAGCACGGTGTGCAGTACAGGTAGCATGTGGTAGTCATTTAAAAGTCCCATTACCTGGCAAGTAGACAGCCTTAGTACTGTGGTATTTTCCAAATGATTGCACCTGAGAGAGGCAAGGGTTACCAACAACAGAGCAACAAGAGATAGCTCTTCCATGACTGAGTCGCTGTGAGATTTGGAAGCAGAAACAGATCAGAGTAGTGAGTTGGGCAGGTTGCATCTGTAGAGGTTTTCATCCCAGCCGGTCAGCCAGAGGAGAAATTAGCTGCTGTAACGTAAAGCTGGGAGTATAACGCATCTCAGTGGCACATGTTTGGAGACGATTGGCTTGTACTTTGTTCTGGCAATTGCATTTCTCATAGTTCTATGAAAACGTTTATTCTTGATCTTGCAACATGATACATTCATTAGCTGTACTGGAGTTATCAATCATATCGAATGATCTTCATCAGCAGATGCAGTTTGCATAGTTTTCATGTAAATGTTTAAATGTTTTTTTAGCACTTTTTTTCTAACTGTTGTCAATGTAAACATCTAGGTACTGTTCCATGACAATTGGAAACACGCCATCTGAGAACAGCAACTAAATGGACTTTATGCAATTGTTTTCGCAATCATTATCATTGTTGTCAGACCATTAATTAAAATATTTTGAGCGAGAGCATTTAATTCATGGATCTGTTATCTGTTGTATGTTATATATGTTAATCAAACTGAAACCAAAACAAGACACCATCTATAACCATGAGACATTTACTGTATACACTTAAAATAACACCACATCCTTTAGATAAAGAAGCTCAAGACAGTGTTTATTTTGAAATAATATTTTTTTAAAAACATCAAAGCAAAAAGGAACATAACAGGAATGTGGATTATAGAACATGATAGGAACATGATGCAGAGCTGAAGGACAAAGCAGGAAATGAGCAAAAATTTTCAATCATGCTCGAGTTGTCCTTTAACATTGACCTCAATGATTGATGAAGCCATTCTCAAAGCATCATGTTGCTCCTGTAGCCTTTCAAATCAAAGTAGTGGAGAACTGGGAAGCTTTGAATGTTTGTAATCAGCTTCTTGTACATTCTGCAGCCACCATTGTTCATGAAACAAAATTACAATGATAGGGGTACAAAGAAGTGTGAGAATTTGATTGGCTGTTGACAGCCCCTTGATTCAGAGAAGCCAACTTTCTGTTTGGTTTTGGACAAGATTGTTTATCATCAACACACTAGCCAAGTTTGGTTACTCATCTCTAAAGGAAATGAATAGTTTTCCAGTAACTTGTTGATCATGTTGCTTGCTGCATGAATGCAGGGTGATGGGAGAAATATAATAATGTTTTTCACTGCAGTTAAAGGCAGCAAGTGTGTGTGTTTGCAAGTATGCATACTAACAACTGAAAGCCACCAACATTATATATATATAAATACATATATATTTATAAAATGTGTAGTACTCTTTATCACTCATAATCAGTCTATTACTCAGCTTTTACCGTTTCATTAAGTGTTTTCGAACCTTGTTAATCCCACTGTTGAGTGTGTTTGGGTGTGTTTTGAAGTAGCACGGTGCAGACTGTGCTCTGACTCAGCAGACAAGAGTGGAACCGAATGCTAAAATGACTAAATGACTAAATGCCAGCTCAGTAATGAGAAACTGTCTGAAGCTGTCAGAGGCAGCCCGGACCAAATGCTGCAGTTTGATTAAGGCACCTATCATCTGTGTCCCACAAACAGAAAACAGACTGCGCTCTAAAAAGGTCAAGTTTTCAAAAAGTGAGAAACATTTGTTCATTTACCCGGTGACATCTCATTTAATTTCAAGTACTTTAATGTGTTTAACCAGTCGAAGTTTGCTGAACTTAATTTGTGCAGGAGTACTTTTCTGAACATTAGACTGCCTCATTGAGTTGAATAAGTTTCAATTCCTTGCATATACTGTAGTTCTCAGACAAACATTAGGGTTTCTAAAGAGGTTTTACTCTTTCTGACACTTTTTATGTCCCCAGACTATGACCGCAGCAATGTCAGAGTAGTTTTCAGTGTGGCATGCTGTCATTTGAAATCTTATCTTTGGACACATTAAAGTTAGATTCCTTCAGATTTCAGCTGATTCTGCCTGGACTGGAAGCTTGGTGCTTCGAGGTTGTGTTGGTGTTTACTACTGAAGCATTACTACAGAATCTTTGGACTGCTGTTTCACAGCCAGCTGATAACAGGAGTTATCAGTACTATTAGCAACAGCTAGCAGTTAGCAATCTGTAGCATTAGCAACAAGTAAAGCTATCTGTTCATCAGGAAACTTCATAAACATAGTTGGGGCAGAGCAGCCCAAGGACTTCAGAGCGAAAAACAGAAATTATTTTCCTTTTCTTCATAACCATAAAAGCACTTTCTGTGAGACACACTGCGCTGCACAAGCTACAGCTCTGGCTCTGTGAGCTTGTATGACTGCTAACTCTGGTCTATGTAACTTTGGGGACAAATACATCCCAGATGACATGTAACATCTTACGCTTCTTGGCATTTGCCCATTTTTTGGGTTATTTTGAGTGTGCGAGATATAGGCCTACATGAAGGAGGAAACTAAGGGGACTGAGGCTCACAGTATGTCAGTTACATGTACTGAACTCTTTTTATTCAACTATGCCAAGGGAAATATCATCTTTAAAGAAGTCAATGATTGGCTTTTTCCCGTCATCAGCTGCAAAATAATGTCATGTTGCACACAGTGCAAGTAGCTTTCCACACAACAGTAGAGCACAGTGAAGTTGTTTATTGTTGAAATGATATTGTAGTGAGCCAGGTTCAGGTGTGAAGAAGTTTCGGAGACTGATGAAGACTTAACATACCATAGTTTATTGAGCCCGACCGAGGAGATACAGTGCCAGCATACAACATGTGAACACGTCAAATGCCAACACCAAATCTGAAGGATAACATCTTGTGGTCCCTTTTATGTTTCTGCCTTCCCCCTAGTGCCTGTAGGTTTCTCTATTAGGTCACCTTTCACCTAGAACAACTAATCTATCTGACGTTTAGATTCCATTGCTTTGTCATATTGGAATCTCTCACTATCTATGAGTTGTACTCCAATCTGTGGAGCCAGTGAGTTCTTGTAAACATTCTTGTTGGACTCAACCTTGTAAGATTCCCAGAGAATACTGATATCTGCTAGCCTGATGTCTGAGCTACTGTCTCTAATCAGTCTATTGTCATCTTGACCAGGACAAGTACATGTGAGAAATACTTAAAGCCATAAATGTCAGATAAACACTTAGGGGTCAGCTAAATTACTCTATGCTAGACCTGTCTTACCTTTCCTTGTTATTTCAACAAAGGCCCTTAAGAAATAATCTCAACAGTTATCGTGCTGAGGAATCTGTCACCTGCAGCTCTTCATCTAACAGCTCACTGTTTGTGCTCCTTTTTTTTTTCTATTACGTCCTGCAATATTTAAAAATGGTGTGCCGTCAAAAAATGCCAGAACTGTTTTGTAGACACGCTTTTGATGAATGATCAAAATAAAATAGTATTTTACGTAACAAAGGGTGTTGGAAAGGAATCGTGCAGATGTGAACAGAGAGAATGAAAACACCAAAACATTCCTTGCTCATTCACTCTTTCTAATCCAGTCACTAATCTTATCTATTCTACTCTACTTTTCTAGTTGTCTTCACAACATTCAACATAATTACAGAGCAATAATTATTTTGCAGCCCTTGGTATCAATATATAAAAAGGTCAGATAACAGCCTATGTGCGCCGTATATTCATGTATCTGTGTGAGTGTGCGTGTATGAGTGTACTGTGTGTATATATATTGTGTAAGTAAGCATGTTAAGTTTTTCTCCCTCTTGTTTCTGCCAGTATAGTTTTTAAAGTTGTCTTGGACATTTCCCATTGCACACACTGATTATTTGAGGGTTTGCTGTGTTACATTGGCATCAGATCAGAAAACACTTCTATGTGTTGCTCTAGCGGGTATGGACTAATTATACATTTTGTACATTTTTTTATTTGAAGGACTTGTTGGGATGTCTCTTTCACATTGCATTCTTTGTTTTGTGCTTTGTTTCTCCCCCTGCTGTCTTTTGCATATTGTACAGCATCATCACGTACAGTGATTGATTTTTGAAGTTAGATGTACAAAATCTCTTTCTTGTGACTGTGTTGTGACAAAAGGCCTTTATAAATAAATGATACTGAACTTGAACTGAGTTTGTTCTGTTCAGTTACACTCTACAGCCATATTATATTCGGTTTGATAGTATTGTACAGTATGTTTCCCATCTTATTGTATTCTGTTTGATCATCAATTGTTCATCATCTGGCTTCAACCAGCAGTTCAGACCAGCTCTGTAATTTCCAGAATGGCCAAATAAAATACATTGTCCTATGTTTAATTTTTTTAGTTTGATTAGCTAAATATCAGTCTGACCAGAAAACAAATGCATCTTGGTTTATCAGTGCATGATTCTGATCTGGGTAACCCAGCGGTAAACTCCCGCCCTGGTCGGCACCAGGCTCTTTTATCAAGGCTGGGGAAGCTACTTTGATTTAGCAGACAACACAGAGTCAGTAATGATGTTCTCAGTGGAGCACCCCCTCTAGAGTGATTGCGGGCCATGTTTGTTGGTGTTGTTCAGATGCATCAATCTCACCGCTGAATGGAGTGGACTCCTGCTGCCACTGTTCAGCATTCAAATTATCTTCCAGTCAATTAGTCACAAAGTTGAGAAGAAAAATTGATGGAAGTTGTTTTCTATTTTTTTTAGTGACCTAAATCTGTTATTTTAAATAAGTGACATGTACGCTGTGACCAAAAAACAGAAAGTCATCAGAGATAAAACTCCCTTGCTGTTTTTACTTTTCATTTTGGGGGGGTGGGGGCATTGAGGGACTGTTACACACACTCTCTCACATATATACACATCCACTCATTCACTTACAAGTGTAGAAAAACCTCATTAAGATCAAAGACTTTTTTCTCTTAATTACTCTGTTGCTGTAGCCCCATCCTGCCCTCAGACACACATAAACACACACACACACAAAGCAGAAAACTAATTAGACTGTAGTTATTTTTAAATCAGGATTGCTGTTTCTGAGTGTTTTCTGTGTGTTTTCAGGATCAGCCTACCAAATAACCTTACATTACTATTATATATGGTTCCAAGTCATCGCTTGTCATGTGAACTAACTGTGGATCATATGCAGTGATGGAACGTAATTAATTCACTCAACTTTTGTACCTAATTACAATTTTGTGGAAATTTTACTTAACTGGAGTGTTCCTATTTTATGCTACTTTATATTTGAGCAGCACACCGCTGTTCAGTAAGAGCAATTGGAAAATGCTGACCTCAAATGGCTTAAAGTTAAAAATAGATCAAGATGTTTAGTAACATTGTTCAAGAAAGCTTTTAATAATATGTAAAACATATTATTTTATGAAATTTGCACAGTTATTAAAGAGGAACAGGAGAGGAGAGGTCACATTACACTAGCCCAACAAAAGACCAATGAAAAAAATGATGAAACAGGATTTTCTTTGATTTTGTTTGCAATTTGGATAATGAACTGATCGTTTATATTGTTTTGATTTACCCGTCAACCCATTTAAATTGTTCTATTTTTTATGTAACTGTGTTGTTGGATACAATAGAGTTGTAGAAACTAAACTATTTAATTAGTTGCTAAACTATTGATTACTGTGTGTAGTGTAATTACAAACCTTGTTCATTATATGTATTTTATGCTGATTCAGAACGCAGCCGCTCGAGTCCTCACTAAGACCAAAAAAGTGGATCGCATCACTCCAGTTCTGAGGTCTTCATACTAGCAGCATTACTTGGATGTTTTGGAAATAGTAATCCGTTACACTACTAGTCACTGGGAAAAGTCATATTATTACAGTACCGTGTTACTGAGTGACATAACTAGTAGACTTTAAAATACTACATATATAAAATCATTTTGGAGGCTCTTTATTTGTCATACCACCAGTGGTTACTTACAGTAAGTACTATACAATTAGTCCTGCAGTTACTGAGTAACTCTTTACTGCCCAACACTGCTCATGACCCCTCAGATTGAGGGGTTTTACTGTAAATAAAGTAGTAAGTAAATAAAGTAGAGAGTAAATTAGCTCCAACTCGATTAGCTAAGACAAATTGATGCATCAATGTAAACTTGTGCTGTAGATTTTTGGTGATGCCTTTATGAAGTAGTATTAACGCTACAATATGGTAATGTTTTAATAACAGGGGCCAGTTCTTTAAGTAAATTATTTTTTAAAAATTATATAGGAATTTAAATGCAGGACTGCATTGTGGTATTGTACTTAAGTAAAATACTTTTTTCACCACTGGTCATATGACAAATAAAGAGCCTACAAAATAATTTAATAGATGTAGTATTTCAAAGTCTATTTGCTATGTTGCTTTGCTTCTCTGCAATGCAAGATAAACTAGGGATTAAAACATGACGCATCCTGTTGGAAAAATCTACATATTAGCTTGAAAAATCTTTTTGTGGATCACATTTATGCATCTCCAGAGAAGGAGAAAGTACTTCTATTTATCCCAGTAGTTTTGTCAAACTTTATGGCTCATTCCAAACTCCAAAACGAGACGAGGATGCTGATATGTGAGCCTGTGTGGAATAGTGACACCAGACAACTGACAATGGTTTTTCTGTAATTCTTTGGCTTACTCTGCTGTGGCTTTGGCTTACCTGCACATAATTTCAAAGCACTTTTGCATGTGTGTGAGTGTGCATGCATGTGTGTAAATCCCATCTTTTTATGTGAAATACAATTCTGCCATGCCACTGGGAGGGGAAATCATGTTATATCAGGCCTTTCACACATGAGCAGAGACTCAAGTCAAGTCAACGCTCATCCCGAATGACTTACGCCTGACAACCATGTGGATTTTAAGCCCATTTCCTTTTGTTCATTAAAGCCTCAGTAACCTAAAATGTGTGAATCTGATTATGCTGTATCAAAAACAGTCCCTCAACACCAAAACGACAATGTGTATGTTCTTTGTACTTGCCAACAAAGGGCTATGTCTTTCTCTCATTCACCAACATGGTCGGTGTGTTTGTGTGTATGTGACATGTAGATGGCCCACCTGCCACTTCAAAGCTCTAGCTAGATGTGAAAGCACAGGGACTGGCTACACAGGGAATCACAGTGGGAGCTACCCACACAGTTCAGTAGTATTATTCACACATTATAATTATACATGCAGAAACATAATGGCTGGAGCTCATTACGATGCTGTAAATCATGCACCAGCCCCATGTCTTCACCTGTGGTCACACTTTGATCATTCAACCTGCAGCAGACATTTTGCATCTGTCTTCAAATAAGCAATTGTTTGAGACACTCAAGTGGTGTATTTTTAGAACTGATATTACAACTCTTTTTCAGGTTTAAATATTTGGTAGAAGGATAATTAAGTTGAAGTACTTAAACTTCCAAGTAAATGTTCAGTGTTTAATGTCTAATTTTCTTTGTTGCTGCCTTAGGAGAAAGTATGATGAAATTAAAGTCGTATTTCATTTTGCTAAAATACGTTTATAGGTGGGTCAATACCTGGCCTCTTGTAACTGTAGCTAGAGTAAATTCCTGGCATTAATTTTTAAATCATGGACCAATCATTGTATTTCACATATTTTTCTGAAGAAGAAAGAACAAAGTCCAGAGAACATTAATTTAATCGTTATCCAGTTTCATACTGTTTGCTTTATAGATTTGTGAAGTACCATTGATTTTTTACCATAGACAATGTTACGTGACTCACAGTTGAAGAACTTCTACAGAGATTAGAGCTTCTACAGGCGTGAAACTCACCATTAAATCATCAGTACAACAGATGAACAAATGCTTCAGAAAATAGCTGCTTCTTTGATAAGAAGTCAAAGGTATAAACCCATGTCAATAAAAATGTTAAGGGAGAAGTTAGTCATGCCTTCCAAGGTGCATTATAGTAAGAAACATCGATCACTGAGCTCAATTGATTGGGTGGAAACTTAAAATGATGATGATATTGGGAAAACTGAAAACACTCAAATCGATTTACTTTGGATACTAATTTTGGATAAATTCAGCAACTATGTTGTTGTGTTTGGTTCACAAATTTAGCGATGAAGCATTTTGAATTCGCTAGCTCTTTTCCATAGCGACTGTGCCCAAATCTCATGGGTATTGTACTATTTAAACCCATTCACCACACCAAAATAATGGACAAAATGGGATTTCTCAGAAACAAAGCTAATAATTAAACTGAAACAAATATTAGATAATGATTTTTACATTATCCAATGTTTCTTCGCTCAGTGACACTGAGGGTATAAGAAAAGATTTGAAATGGGAACAGCACTTCCAGAACCAGCTACACCTCCAAACTGAACAAGATGGAGTTATTTCATATCCAGAGTTCTATGGTATTTCCTCCTTCAGTGATATGACGTACTCCAACTCCAATGGCTGATTCCAAAAGGAGGCTCATCTTTGCACCAGAAACATGTTACATGGGAGGATTGATTAGAACACCCTGCCCGACTCTGCTTACTTGCCACAGTCACGTATTCTTTTTTAATATCACAAACCACTTCCCATTTCAGGGTTGATAAAACTGCAGAACTGTTCCTCTCTGAAGCCACTGAAGTGTGTGTGTGTGTGTGTGTGTGTGTGTGTGTGGTGTATAGAGTGTTTTTCTTTTCCATTAATGCTTAATATGATTCACAGAGGGTACAGCTCTTCATTTTCTCTCCTACAGCATTTAAGTGTTAAAACATCTATGATTAAAGTGTTGAAAAGACTCCATCATCCTGTTCCTTGCATGCTGCTCATGTGCCTCCTGACTTGGGACAACCACTTCAGTGATATCATGGCAGGTGTGCACATGCGTCTTAAAATGGTTTTGCTCTGAAACGCTATGTGCAACTGTTACACTTAAATGTAAATGTATTTTATTTTTGGAGTGTGTGTGTGAGCTTGTGCATTTTGATGGAAGTTGTTGGATATTTATAGCAGTCCCACTTTGGCTAAAATAACAAGGTTTTGATATTCCATAGTTCATGGCATGCATTATAATACTGTCAGGCTGAGGGTCATATTCTTTCAAGTGAAGAGAATCAGACAGGCAGAAAACTGGAGAGTTGGAATGGCACTAGGAATGACACTTAACACATACACAGACACACACACACACACACACACACACACACACACACACACACGTAACTTCACACAAACAACTACATGCACACACACAATCAGTAACACACACTCACTGACTCACTCTTTCCTTGTTTCAGTCATTCTTTGGCTGGCGTTTCCTGGGGTTGCTCTCTCTACATGAGCTTTTCACACCTCCTCTCTCTCGGGCTGTGAGCAACAATGATCTGATGGGGGAGAAAGAGAGAGGGGGAGAGAGAGAGTGCAATCAGGCAGATAGTTGGTCAGAGGCAGCCAAGCAAAGAGTGGTAGTCAGACAAAGAGACAGACTGTGTGGGAGTTGTGCCAGGTCCTGAATTTTTATTTCACCCTAACCAGCTGTCTTCATTCAAACATCAAACCAGGATCAATACAGTTGAAGTGAAGGAAAGGTGAAGTTCAAGTGAAGGAAGCGAGCGTTCTTGAATGCTGGTGATGCAACTTAATACCGGAGGAGCAGCTCAAATGTTTGTTTTTGCTGCTCTCAAATGCTGCACAGATGTAGTGTGTGTACACTGCGACATAACTGAGCGTAGACTCAGTAGTGGTCTGAAAGGTGAAATGTGTAATAATTTAAGAGATTTAAGAGTTTAAAACATTCAAAAATGTACTAAAATTATCAACACTTCAAGTCTGATAGGAGAGCTCAGGCCTCCCCCCATAGTTTTAGCCGATATGTATGGTGAATTCTTTATGTGACATAAGCTCACTTAGCTTTTTTGTCTATAAATATACAAAATAAATTCACAAAATGTCAATATTCTTACAACTATTGTTCTGTTGCATTAACAGAAAAATGCAACTGTACAACTTCTGAATTAAAGTTTCTCTCTTTCACTGTATTATTTGCCTTACCTCATTGTAAAACACCCTTCACACTCAACAGAAAAAAATAAAACTCAAAATAATATATATAAATAATATACCCGAAAACCCATTTTAGCTGGATTTAGGCTATAAAACACAAAGTTAATATTATAAAAACAAGTTAATAGGGATAGCAGTCATATAAAATGAAAGTTAAATAATTTTTACCCCAACAACTTAAATTTTGATGTAATGCAGTGTATACACCTGCTGACTTTGGTCCACAGGGCTTGATATTTTACAAAAGTAGATCAACTGCAGAAGTGCATGATCAACTATAATACCTTTGAAGTTGAAATCACAGGCCAGTGTTGTAATTCAGAATAGTACAGCCATATGTATACTCCTCTTCTTCTAAAGGGTCTTCATCATGCATCTGCAAGTCAGTGCAGCGGAGCACCTTGCTAAAGAGGTCTGGTCTATGCAGTGATATGTGACTCCCAAGAAACTGCATTGTCTGGCAGTTGAGCAATCAGTGGTTGTGGCGACATGACTCACCATCATCAAGCTCTGATTGGTTTTGGCAGTGTCTTGTATTTCCTTTTCTATGTCTGTGTACAGCTTTAACTTGTTGGGGAGAGCAAAAAATACATCTACATATCAATAATACAATATCATTTCATATTCTGCAAGTAGAATCAAGATTTTCAAAAGACAAGCCTCATGTTAAAATAGCAGAACCTTTGTATCCCATGCGCTTTGTAAAGTTTTGTGCCCTGCTTGCATGCACTTCTTTAAATTTTCAAAATATTCTCATTTATGTTAACAACAGGCATATAGTATTTTTTTCAGTATCTTTGCATTTAGGTTTAATAGGGTATGTAGTGGGGCAATTGTATTTCTTTCTGAGAGTTTAATTATTCATCCAATGGTGGAACGGGAAGAACACACAGGGACGGTGTTACATCTATTCAATGTTTTTTATTGGGGGAAATAGCATATAGCTGTTTTACACCGTTTCTAAAGCCTGTTCATGAAATCAATATAATTTATTGTGCTTGTATGCACACAAATTCAGCTGCTGCATATACAGCCAAAGGGAAGACACTGCAGTGTCCCTGAAACTAGTCCCCAAAATAGTGTTTGTGTGTCAACATTGTCATCGCTACCGACTACAGGTGTGCTGGAAGCTGCAGGGATGTTGATGCATTAAAATTCATCTCTGATGCATTAAAATTCAAAAGGACACAGCAAACTCTCGACGCACCATATTTGTCCTGTGATCGTGCTAAAGTTATATTTGTAACAACAAATTCTTGTTGAAATCATAAAAATCCTGCTTTCTGTGAGCTCCTACACAAACACACACACAGAACAAAGTCAATGGTCAGCAGGGCAGAGAGGCCACGCTGGAGAAGTGAAACAGGTAAAGTGAAAGTAACTCCAAGATTACTTGAGTTTACAACCACTACACTCTCTACTGTAAGTCAGAACAATAAAACGTTCATGAATAAAAGCAAATACTTAATCAATACACCGATTCAACAAGCAGAAACATGTAAAAAAATGTTGAAATGTATAGCATATAATACTATGTAGTGGCTTTCAATTCTAATCCTGTTCTGAATGTTTTCGTTTTTAAATAATATATTAAAATCAACCAATGAAAGTACTGATAAAGAACCGAGCAGATAAGAGTAGTAGGCTATTATCGATAAAATCGTAACGATAACCATCCCTAAAGATGAGTTTATCGCTACAGTTCAAACAGTCCTGTGGTTCCCCAAGTAGAACGTGACCATATCCACCACTGGTCATGATTATGACACATTATGTGATTAGAGCAAATATTGAGTTGATCCACTGGGGTGTGCACACCCATGCACATACAAAGAAAATGGGAATGTAATGAAAATATTGCTCTATAACACTACTAGTGGTCAAAAACTCAACAGGGTACTTTTAAGTTACGCTTAAAGTGAACTCTTCAAGATTTACGTCTATCCACTCAAGTGGTTGCCTGCGGTTGCCACTCATGGTCACTGTTCAGTGTTGGCTGGCCATCCCCACCTCTCCATATTCCAAAAAAATGTAAAATATATAACCTCTAGTTAGTATGAGATTTAATTTAAGAAGACAAGCACTTCAAACAGAAGATGTGCAGGCTTTTATGAATCTGGTATAAGTTGAATCACTGATGTGTTACATCAATCAGAGATAAAGAAAAGAAGAATTTGTATTTTTTAAAATGAAAATGTCACAAAATATTATTGTGAAGCATGCACCAGGCTTCTGCACAGCAGGAGGCTGCTACTAGACACTGAATGAAAACAGAAAAAATATTTAATATTTAATGGACATTAAATAGAGAGAAAAAATGCTAAGTGATTTTCAAAGACTGGGCTGAGGCTGAGGTGGATAGCAGTAAGATTAAAAGAATACTCTAGAGAAAGTGAAAGTGAAAGATAATTGAAATGGCATGGTGCCAACTACATTCCAAGTCTGTGGTATATGAAGCAGTCTGAGAAAGCAGATCAGTGGCTTGTTGACAGAAAAGACACGGGTACAATATATCTACAGTACAGGTTTAGACTTAAACTGAAGAGAAATTATTCTAAAAAATGCTAAAATGTCCTGGAAGAATTTAAATGTGTGAAACCTTATTTAAACATCTCCTCCCAAAACAAAGACTGCACCTCAGACGTTGGAGCAGATGGACATAAAAAGGATGAGAGGTGTAAAGTCTAGAAATATGAAAGTTAAAAAATGGTTAGTCATCATGAAACTAAACACGGATGGCGAGCACGCACATACACACATTCTCACACATACCCAGACGTACACACACAAACACACACACACATGCACCCACGTATGCGCTCACATACACACACAAGCTAAGACATCCAGAGCATCCTCTGTGTGCCAGGCTCTTCCTCCAGGGTGAGTTAGTGGTGCTTTTAAGTGCCGACATCAAAGAGGCCTGTATGGGTGTATAAATAGGCTTTAGGGCTGGAAAAGTTTTAGTTGTCATGAGTTTGATACCCAGTCGGTTAGACAAGGTCATGCATTGACTCAGTGACTTCTCCCTAACCCCTCTCACACATAAAAACACATGAGCACACACACACAGGAGAGTACATGGATACACAGAGGCAGACAACCACCTGCACACAGGCTTTCAAACACAGTATGTGCAAATAAAAACACAATGCATCCAAACACATTTGAGCAAATTCAGCATGCATATGTACACATACACACGCCGGAAATATAAATAGCAAATTGAGGTCAAGACATTTTCCAAACAGACACAATATTACTGCCAAACAATTTTTTTTTGTTAGCATGACTGGCACTGACATCCAGCTGGGTAGTGGGTAGCAGGTGACTGGTCATGATACAGCTTAGAGTTGGCCGAGGAGGTAAAATGAGGAGTGGACAATGCATCGCGAGGGCCAGAGTTTGGAGTACCACACATGGCACTTCAATCACATTCAGTGATTGAGCCAGTTGCTCATACTGTGCATCATCATACCAGTTCTGGCTTTCTATAATACACCCTGACATGACTGTGTTCCTCTGTATTTTTTCTATGCGACTCAAACTGATGTGTTTGCATTTACTGTCGAGGCATCTGTGTCTTGTGATGTTTTTAAATCTGTTTTTGGCAGGACTCTTGTTGTCACTCTAATTTGTATGACAGAAAACTCAGCATGACAAGCCAAAAGTTGTGTAAAAACATCAAAGCTGCATCAATGCAGAGAATTATCCAACATATTCTCACTCCCAACTCATCACAAATGGACACCTGGTCAAGACCCCTTGGCAAAGTTTGTTAATGATCTGGGATCCTTTTGTGTTGTTTTGGACGTGTAAGGCTTCACAGTCAAGTTAGCAAGAATAAACATGCACTGTCTGGTTAGAGTTCCGGACAACAACTTTGGAGTGAGAAAGTTTGAGTAATCCAACTCAGTTCTACAGAGCTTTATAGCCTCATTTAGCTGCTTGTTTTTGGTTTTACAGCACATTTATGTTTAGCTGCGTCTCACTGCTCTCAACAACCCAATTTCGTTGTTCTCAGCAAACAAGCTTTGATGAGACCACTAAGTGTATGTAGCTAGGTGGATTGTGGTGTACAGGTTTGAGTAGTGGGTGGCTGAGTTATGAGTCTGACTTTCATGCACGAGATTAAGTTCATCTCCTGGTATATTACCTGCAATTAGTGGTATATACTGTACCTAGAATAAGTGGTATATACCTGCAATAAGTGGTATATACCTGCAATAAGTGTTTTAGGTTCCAAGTCACCATACCTCCCATAAACCCATAGTTTATTTGCTTTAACCACAATCTTTCCAGAACCTTAACCATAGTTATCAAGCACTGATATTGCAAAAGCAAATATTTAAAAGACCTTTGCATTGGATATTTAAAAAAAAATTGAACATAATCCAGGAATTTACAGAATCGTGCAGTGTCACATTCACTGATGTAAACATTAATTAGGTAGCAGTACACAGTAACACAGTATAATAATATCACTGCATTTCATTGGATTTTTTTAAATAGGCAACTGTATAAATGCTCTTCTGCCTCCCAATGGCTAAAAACTATTTAATGATTCTTTGAAATTAGACTATAAAGATTGCAGGAACATTTAAATACAAAAGAGGTTATAATTTTTACAAATCAAAGAAAGATAGCAGCTCATAGATTTAAATAATGCAAGATTTTATACATTTATGGCTAGGAATAATACTTAGGCTTCTATATGTACCTACCGTACATATAGAATTATATTCATGTAGCATATTTAAAAGCATAGCAAAATATAGTACAAAAGTAGGTAAACACAGCAACATGATTTTCTATTGTTTAAGATAAAAAAAGCTGTGCTGTTTAACCTTAAAACACAAAAAAAAATTTGACATTGTGTCAACCATAAAACATCATGGTAACACAACAAAACATCTGAGTAGCCTATGCATTATGTGTGGCCAGTGTTATTGTGCAAAAAGCTAAAAAATAGTTTGAGTTGACTTTATTTCCATTACAACAAATGTTGTAAGGATGTTGTTCATAGTGCAATAAGTAGTGGCGAAGGTTCACAATTCAAGAGTGCAATGACTTAAACATGTTAAAATACAAAAATGTCACTAATAATTGCAAAGAAAACCATACGCTTACAGTAAAACCTACATCAAAGTGCCAAAGGTTTACAATTCAAGAGTTTTCTTTTTTCTCTCGTCACAAAGTACATGCATCTGCCACTGCCACTGACTGCAGGCATACAAATGTGAAACTTCTCATATAGCAACTTATTTTTCAGTTCACGTGTCCTGATCTCATTTACTTCCTGTTGCAGCAATAAGAGAAGATGACTACGTGAACTGACTACTTTATCCAAGTAACATGACAGAGATTTGTCACCACTGCTGCAGAGAATGCCAATCAACTGTGAAAGCTTTGTTAATGTGAGCTCATAGATTGACCAATTACAGTGAAATGTAATCGGTTTAGCATTAATGTCCAGGTTTTTGACAGTGTAGGAACCCGGTCTTCGAGGTGAGAAAAAGTTTGAGACCAATTAAATGAGGGAATTATCCGTCTTCCTGCTTTCTCTCCATCCTAATGTCTTCCCTTCTCTGTGCAGACTGTGACCAATAAGATAAGGAAAAAATCCGAACAGCATAATGTGAATAAAAAACCCTGAACAGTGAGAGAGAAGACAAAAGCAAACATAATGTGTGTTTGAATGAAAGCATGTGAGATGCAGATAAAGAGGATGATTTGCAAAAGATAAAGGCTGGCTGTCATCCTGTAATTTTGTTCTATTCATTCACATGTGTTTGTGAGAGACGGAAAAGTAATGATAAAAGACAAAATGTAAATACTCTGACAGAGACACATGAATCCCAGGTACAATACGGTTAGAAAGGAAAAGAAGAGAAATAGCACTGGCCTTATTTTTTCTTAAATGTGCCATGCAGTAAAGAAACCAATTCTTTTCCCATCCTACTGGCAAGCGAGGTGACACAGGAGGACATTTCTGTCAGTATTTCCCACAGAAATGTGTTCTAGGCAAGGTGGAACGGTCTGTGAAACAGCATTTAGACCATGCTACGCTGAAATTCTCTACTGGAAACAATACTAATGAACTTCCCTGAAACGCCATTTATACCATGTCAGAGTAAAACTTTCCACTACAAGTAACTCCAGTGAAACCTTTCAAAACAGTATTTTGACCACATCAAACTGAAATTTCCTCTTCTCTTCTCCTCTTACCCCCAGCTCATCACTGTACAAAGTGAACAGCAGGAGCCCCAGTGGCAGCAGCCCCATCGTATCTGGGCCTGGGCATCACTACAGCGTGGCATCTCTCCGCAGCGAGCAGAAGGGGAGATTACTCTGTGCTCACATCAAAGGAGGTTTGTCTAACTTGGGTCTGGCGTTGTGCTGGTAGAGCGAGTCCTTGGAGCAGCCTCGCCGTTCTTATCTCTCCCCCACAGACTCTTTCTGCTTTCTGTTGCAACACAACTAGCTGCCGGTAACACTGACACATGCAATCATGGCTCTGCACGGTCAAATGTGCACACAGACAAACACGAGCACACATTCTCTTGTATGAAATAACACGCACAAACTCACACGCACATGCACAAAGACACACACAGCATTGAGGCAGCTCTTTTTTTCTTCTGATATTAGTAGAATTTGTTCTGCTGAGTGAGTATCTCTCTCTCTCTCAGCCTCTTTTGAGAGCTGTACCTGGTTCAGTGAATATTTGAAATGGGTTAAATGATTATCCCTGGACAGATGCTTGCAAAGGGAACCCACACTACACTTGAATTTTATGTTAAATATTTTAAACGTTCAAAGTGTACTTGCCACCGAATTGAACAAAGCACTTACATGAAGCATATAAACAAACTGTATTTTCCCTGATAATCATGACCTTTATACCCCTTGATTGTTCAAATGTTAAACCTAAAAATGAATAGCAATCTGGAACATTCTAAACAAGAAGAGTCTCCAACCATGCTTGCAGCTCCGTGAAGCATACGGCACTGTAACATGCTGATGTTTAGCAGGTATAATGTTCATCGTGCTCTCCTTCTTAGCGTGTCAGAATGCTAAAATCTGGGTAAACTGAAGTTCATTGCATTGCCAAAGATTTTACAGTTTATCCTTTTTCAGGACATAAATGTCTTTAACCTTCAAATATCCACACATTTCACCAGTGACGGAAGAAGTACTGAGATGTTAAAAGTAACAATACCATTTTCTAAAAAATTGGAAGGAAAATGCACTTAATGTGTCAAGTACTCAAAATGGCAGTACAATGTAGGAAGCATTTAAATGTTGTCAAGGTGGAGATTATTTTAACAACTTTTTATATTGTTGTGTAGTTTTTTTGAAACAATGCATCATATTTTAAAATATTATCTTATGTTTTATGTGTAAAGTCTTAACCTGAAATTGAACTACTAACTAAAGCTGTGAAATAAATATGGGAGTAATATATTATTTATATATTAACATTTCCCTCTGAAATGTAGTAAAAGTATAAAGTTGCTTCAAATCTGTATGTACCTCACATATACAGTATAAGTACAGTACTTGGTTAAATGTACTTAGTTATATTGCCACTGCAATTTACTCTGAACCAAAATGTCAAGCTGCTGGTGACACTACACGAAAAGTCAGGGGAAACTCATTAAGATACATCATGTGGTAGCCATGAATGTATGTACACAATTTGGTACCAATCTATCCAGTAGATGCTGAGATATTTCACAAAATAAGTGAAGTGCTGCTGGTGGTGCTACAGGAAAATTAAGGTGATCCCCATGCAAATGTATCCCCGCAGTCGCATTAAGAACATTACAAAGTCAGCTTACTATCACCTGAAGAATATATCAAGGATTAAAAGACTTATGTCTCAGAAGGACCTGGAAAAACTTTTCCATGCATTTTTCTTCAGTCGACTCAAGTACTGTAACGGCATCTTTACAGGGCTCCCCAAAAAATTGATCAGACAGCTGCAGCTGATTTAGAACGCAGCTGCTCGAGTCCTTACTAAGACCGAAAAAGTGGATCACATCACTCCAGTTCGGAGGTCTTTATACTGGATTACTGTCTGTCAAAGAACTGATTTCAAAATACTGCTGTTGGTTTATAAAGCACTGAATGGTTTGGGGCCAAAATACATTTCTGATCTTCTGCTATGTTTTGAACCATCCAGACCTCTCAGGTCGTCTGGGACACATCTGCTTTTCTGTATCAAGAGTCAAAACTAAACATGGAGAAGCAGCATTCAGTTTTCATGCTCCACATATCTGGAACAAACAACCAAAAAACTGCAGATCTGCTGCGACCCTCAGTTCTTTTAAATAAAGACTGAAGACTTTTCTTTTTACCACTGCCTTTAATTAAATGAAATTAAAGGCTTTAGAATAATAATTTACACTGCACTGTAGCTTTTGCTGTCCTGTTTTATCCTATTTTTATTTCTATTTAACTCTTATTTCAATGTCTTTTTTATATTTCCTTATGTTGCTTTTATGTTTAGTTGAAGCACTTTGAGTTTCTTTGTTTTTATAAATGTGCTATACAAATCAACTTGCCTTGCCTTTACTTGCCTTGCAGGAACCATAAATATCTGCACTAATTTTCACAATAATCCATCTCATAGGTGTTGAGATATTTAAGTCTGGATTAAAGTGGTGGACCAATCGACCGACCAACACTGTCATCCCTCGAATCACACTGCTAACATGGCTAATAAAAATGTTGTGTCCACAGAAAAGATTGGTTGTTTCATAATCTGTGTAAAAGCACTGATAAATTAAATGTGTGTGGCAGACACACATATAGAGAGAGTATGTGCGCTTGCCTGAGTCCTACTCTGCACACGACTGTAGACATTAATCAACATTGTTGTGATTAAACAATGGAACCAATCTGACTGCTCCAAAAGTGTGAACCCCACCCATAACACACAGTGCAGCTTGGTTAAACTGTTTATTCCCTTGAAATGATATAACAATGTATACTATAAGACAATCGTTTAAATTAATTTATTCCTTCATTGTAAGTAATTGTATATGATCTGGAACAGCTGAGATAATTACCATATCTCATTTACCATAATGAAGTAAATCCAGTCAGATTAAGGGCGAATGGCTTTTCAGTCAAATCAAGATAGAAAACACAGATTTAAGAGTTACAAGGTTCTAATACAGAAAGTCTAATTAACTGGATATGAGTGAATCATTAACCCAGTTCTGCCTGGTGGACCAACAGTTTAACCAGATTTCCCTGTTACAGCACACAGTGACCCCTCCTGGTGAGATGCTTGTATTACAGCCACATAACGACCTACAATATAATTCTTTGGAACAACTTAGAATGTAAATAGGGAATATAGCATTCAAGTAGCTCTCAAATGCACTACATGCATCTTTTATTCAGAATTTTAAAAAACGCACACTGAAAATAAAACTGCCTTAAGTCTTATTTGTGTGTGCATAACACATGTATGTAACTGAATGGCTGTCATTCACTTGATTTTCCTCATAGGAATGAGTTTTCTCCAGGTCGAAAGAATCACTGGAACATTCATTCACAAATATCAGCTCCCTGTCATCAAATAAACTTTGTCCTTGGCTTCATTTCAACAGCTCTGTCCTGTTTTGATTCCAAAAGTCACTGCAGAGACCGAATGCAAACACAGAAGAACAAACTACACTTTATACCAGTTCTGTCTTTTAGCTCCTGTCTGAAAGTCTGCTACCATGGACAAATCCATCTGCTCATTAATACTGTTATTATGCCTGCTATCCATTCACACTCTGTGTGTGTACAGCGAGGGCTTTTTACCGGGGCCCATTGAACTTGCTCCCATCCCCTGTAATGACAAAGCAGTGGAGAAGCTGTCTCGTCTGGCAACCACTTACATCAATGAGGATCGCACAGATGGCTATAAGTTTGCCCTCAACCGCATTGCAAATGTCCACCTGCACGCTCAGGTCAGTACAAAGACAAATGCCCAGTGGGAAAAGCTGCCTGGGGTTGTTGTAATACTCTGTCAGTGGGTGATTTGTTCATGTTTAACAATGAAAAAAGGTAGGAAAGTTTTTTTTTTCACTTGTGTGGTTGCTGAAATATCAAAACATCCCTGTGAACAATGGAAGTCATACACTGATATATTTAACCAGCCGTGGCCAATCTTCATGTCAGTTCGATTCCTTTTGAGAAGACGTATGTTTTCTTATTAGAAATCACTGTTCACAGTAAAACTCAGAATCAGAAAGCATCCTCTCACAGTGTCACAATGTGCTGACTCTCACTCTGAGGAAATGATAATGAAATTAAACTGTGCTTCTCAAGGACTTTTTGTTGTCCACAGACCCTAGTTTGGGAACCACTGCACTATCTCAAATACATGAAAAATAGCAGCAATCACATTAGTGTGCAACCATTAAAGACTAAAAACAACGATAAATATTTGTTGTTTGCACTTTGTTATGAGTGACTGCCATCAGCACATGTCGCTTATAATAAATGTAACATATTATGTTATGAAATGAGAAGCCATCCCCTTTCACGCCTCATGAAAAAAGGCCTTTAGGACTGAAGTGACTGTTAATAAAGTCCAGGTCATTTCAGCGCAGGACCACTGGGACAAACCTTACACAACAGGCTTATGAACTTCATGCTGTCAGCTGCTGAAGGCTATTGTAGCTCGACTGTGGGATAGATCAGGTTTTAAGAGGCTCAGTTCAACTTCATGACCTGAAAAGGCCCCTATTACACCTGCTCAAAGTGTTAGCATTAGTTTTCAGGGCTACCGCTCAAATCAATATTGTCCGAAGTGTTATAGGTAATTACATAGAGCACCTCCCAAATGGTTCCTTAAAAAATGTAACTGAACAAATGAAGGTACTGGACAGAAGTCTTCTCATGAATTTGAGCATCAGATATGCCCTAGGATTTTTTCCATAAACAAAAAACTGGTGCATATAACAGTACTGTTGGAAAATCTGAGACAATTGCATTGATTGTATCTCCTCTCTCTTATTACTCGTGTTTGCAATGTGCATGTCAGGGCCCAGCAGGCAATGTGTATTACCTGGACCTGGATGTCCTGGAGACCAAGTGTCACATAGGCAGCCCAAAACCATGGAAACGCTGTGACGTCAGACCATTCATGGAAACAGTACGATGCACACACACACACACACACACACACACACACACACACACACACACACACACACACACGTTTATTTGTGCAACACTTGTGAGGACACTCACTGCATTCCCTACACAGCCAGAAGGACAGTTTAACCCTTATGCTGGCCTAAACCAAATTCTCACTTTAAACCTTAAAACCACAAACAGTCCATTAAAGAACTAATTATCCTTACTTCCCAAAAACATTCTCACTCTTGACATCTAAAACTTTGATCCTTGCTAAGACACATTTAAAGTTAGGTTGTCTTGGACCATTTCAGTTATGTCACATATTATCAAACCTAAGTGATTTCGAAGTGATTGTTTTAACTTCTGTTTTATTCTTTTCAGCAAATTTCTGGCAATTGTAATACCACCATTCTCCACACACCAGAGGGATACTCCTACCTGTACAGCTACGACTGCACTCTTGTCCCAGGTAACGTTTCAGTAACAATAAATCATCAGTTTGACAAAGGCAGTTAGTCATTCATTATTTCTGTAATATATTGCACACTTGTGTAAACACTGGTTTGATCAAGAAGCCTGTTTCAGTTACATATTGCTTATACTGGAAGACTGAAGGAATGCATTTGTATTGCTCAGTATCCCAATTCATTGCTGTATATGAAGAGAATGACAATGAGTCCCCTCTAAACCTTGGACCTTGAAATTATGATATGTACCATAATGTGTTATATGATATATTGTATGTCTTATATCTTGAATAATTATTGTAGCATTTTTTTGCAACCACTGGTGCTAGTTTGAATTCCTTAAAGTAATATTTGTGGTACTAACATCGCTCAGTACAGAAAGATCAGTGGAAAGAAAAGAAAAAATAGAATAAACTTTCCCTCAGGACACATTTGTGTCACAAACAGGTGTAACTAATAACATTAATAATGTTTTACTGGCACATCTAAATGGGATTGAGCTTTCATTAATGTAATAAGTTACACATGTGCACCACCCACTATGACTAATCAAAATTTCTATTGGTTCCCCCAATGTCAAACTGAGATTTTATATTTATTTACTCTTAAAGGCACTGAACACCTACACAGGTGCATTAGTTATTTTGTCTTTTGTTTACACCTGTGCTCAAATTCCAAAATAATATTTTTTAAAGAAAATCTTGAATTTGTAAGTTGCTCTTCCCTTACAAACAAATTATGCAATCAAGCATGAAATGTACACACCCACCCAGTCCTGTGAAAAAGTTTAACCAGACAGAATTAATGGAATGTTTGTGTTTTGGATCAGCTATTACTTAATGCTAATTACACACTTTTATTTAATCAACAATTTTATTTAATTTTGTTGTTGTAATTTCTCATGCAAATGTGCCTGTCTGGACCCTGTAGATCCCCCAGAGAAGCTCCAGCAGACCTGTCCAACCTGTCCCCTCCTGCTGCCTGTAGAAAGCCAACAGGCCGTGACTGCTGCTCAGGTTACTCTGGCAGCCTATAAGAGACAGTCCACGCTGGGTGCAGGGCTCGGAGTGAAGAAGATCACTAGAGCTGCAGCACAGGTATGACTGGATATAATGTACAGTTATTAACTTTGACTGGACGGAGAAACCCCCATGGCTGATTTCATTTCGCAACAATGTGTTGAATCTAATGTTTATTGCAAAATTACACTTTAGAAAAATCTCTGGGTGTACACAAGCAGATGGTAGAGTGCACCTTTGAGCTTTTGTGTACCAGATGAGTACCGTTACTGCTCCACAATAACCATGAAAATATAAGAGCCTGGTGAAGTTGCAAAGAATTACTGAAGGCACGTTAGACCTTACTGTCTGGCCAGGTTTTTGTTTGGGAGCAAATGAGAAATCAAGTAGATTGCTTGGGGTCAAAAGCTCAGTATATTGCTCCTCTTTGAATACAGTAATTCCCCTCAGACAATTTTTATGCTCTTAAATCAAGATGATGAGCCATTACCACCTCTCTGTATGCCTGTATGTGTGTGTTTATATGTGTAATTTGCCCTTTTCTTAGCATATTAATTTTATATTTCAGGTTGTGCCAGTGAAAGCCAGCTTTGTGGAGTACACAGTCCAAGAGTGTCCAGAGGGAGTGACAGAAAGAGGCAACTGCCAACGACTAACACTCGAATCTGACACAGAGGTACTCAACAGAGGGAGTCCAGAGAGTCAGCAGATTCAAAATTAGGCATTACCTTGACAAAATAAACACAACATATTAGACAAGTAAAATGCTAAATTTGTGTAATACTGTGCACACAGAAACTGGAGTTTCATATCATTCCAATCTTGATTTGGATGGGTAAAAATGTTTCTTCTAAGGACAAAAAAGGGATATAATTAAACAATATTGTCTGAAGCTCCATTAATTTAAAATAACCGATTTCTATACTGACAATGTGACAGTGTTATGACACTAATTAATGTTGTTCTAAAAACAATAATAAATAAACATCAATCAGCAAGCAAGTTGTTTACTATCACTGAAGCCGTTCCTGGAAGTGTTACTTGATGACATGACAGATTAATTTCTACTTTTAAAACTGACACCACTGAAAGGCTGCAGTAATTGATTATTTTATTAAAGACGCCTGACAGGTTCTCTCTCCATTTGTCATTTATTATAGCAATATTTTTTTCATATGTACCCTCCCTGCTTTATCCTGTTGATTTTTTTCTTGTATTGACCCAATATCCTGAAGAAATTAACAAAATGTCTCATCTTCTCCTGTCAGACTGCAGGTTTCTGTGCGGGAGCGGTGCACGGAGACTTGAACGTCCATCCTGATGTTCAGGTGTCCTGTGAGATGTTCAAAGTACAGGTATAGGAAGCAGTTAAGAAATATTTACCATCTGAATCCGAAACAGACTTATTTACAATTTGCTTTTAATATCCAAGGAATTTGCCTTGGTGTCAAAAATATTTTATGCACAAATATATATCTTGAAAGGTGCAATGAAAGGTTACAACAAATACACATAATCAGTATGTCTTAAATGAAAGGAATAGAATGTGTAACAATAACAACCCCATCCATTTTCTACTTGCTGCTAACATATTTCTATAGTTTTAAGAGCTGTCGTGTTTTGTGACAACCAAATAAATTTATTTCAATTCTCTCCTGTCATAATCTGTGAACCATGACAGTACTTTAAATACAGAAAAACAGCAGAAGAGAGGTTTAACACCAAAAGCAGGAAAAACATGTAAAGCCAGAAAAACAACATTTGAGTGGCTTAAAAGATGTAAGTCACTAAGTGAGCAAAGTACAAAAACTTCAACAAAGTGTAATATGAAGTGCCAATCATGTCACACTTTACGACTGCAGTTGGGAATGTAATAACCCACTGCCTGACCGAGATTTGATGAATGTTTTATGCTGTGTTTTGTTTCAGATTTTTACTAAAGTAGCCTTTAAAATGATAATTTAACTTTCTGAATGAATGACACTGCCCGTATAATTATTCTGTCATATCTTGTGTGTTGTGTCCTCAAATGTACTGTATGCTGTCCCTGTGTGTGTTTAAACGTATTGTGTGAGATTTAAAATTGAATGGTTCTGTGCTATAATTATGTTGTCTTCTCACTCTGAACTGTGGTGTGTAATGTAATATTCCATGACTGAGACTCTTTTTGCAGCCACTGACAGTAAGTTTGTAAAACATCAGTTTGGTGTGATCTTGTCTCTTCATCTGCAGAACGTGGACATCCTCAGACCAGTGCGGCCTCAGGGTCACGACCGACCTCAAGACCCTGCTATCCCAACCTTCCCGCCTCTGGTTGTTGACCCAAGAAAAGATCCACAGCCTGTTCCTTCTGACCCCACACTACCCCCTGCTGTTCAACCAGCACCATTTGACCCCACTCCCAATCCCCCTGTGCCCTTTGACCCCTCTGTTGTGGTTAACCCCTCTAACCCCCTCTCTTCATCTTCCAGTGAATCTGCTGAAGATCTTGTAAAGCAGCAACAGCAACCAGCAGTTGCCAGTCCTTTTGATTCATCCTCTGAAGAGATAGGAGGCCCCGTGGCACTGCGACCGCCCTTTAACTTCCGCTACCAGAAGCGTGACCGCAAGAAACGGCAGGCCTTGATGGAGACCTCACCCTCTCACAACCCCATCTTCCTGTCTGATTTCCCCAGTGGGCTCTCTCCTTTCCGCTCCTGTCCTGGTCCTTCTCGATACACCACGGTTTAACTGCCGCTGCTCGTTTTTTCATTTTCAGTTATCTAGTGAGTGGGTCGACCGGTGTGACCAGAGGCTTGTGATAATTTGTGCTAATGAAAGGAATTTAATCTCTTCTCACTGGCAACGGAATTATCTATCTGCTTCTACTGTAATTCTCCCAAAGCAACCAAAGCTTAACCCATATGTATTGAAAATGGCTTCCAATATTGAACAATTTGAATAAATCGTCTTTTGAGTTCCATGTACTTGAATAACGTATCTACTTAAGCTAATAGTCTGAAATGCTTTAAGTGAAAATAAAAAGAATTACAAAAGGATAAAGCAAAATAACTGTGAAGGAGTGCATTAGTATTGTGGGGGAGCCCAAATATAGTCAAGTGGTCATTGAACATGGCGACTTGACTAGAGACAGCTTTACAAAGACACAAAGGAAAAGTCAGGGTTTATTAGCACTCTTCACCACAGGGCCGACATTATTCGCTGAGGAGAAGACAAGTGCAAACATCTTAGAAACACTTTAAAAGTGCGGGTACCTAAAGTGGGTCCTTTCCCACACAGAAACTAGAGCTATTAGAAAGAGCAGACCGACAAGAAGGGGAGAAGCGGGGAAGACGGCTGTAGTGTCACTCAGTCTTATCTTTAATATACACAGCAACTATGTGTTTTTCAAACAAGTCAGCAACTTGACATCTATAAAAAATACTCACGAAATATAAGTAGAGCAATATGAAGTCCAAAGCTATGACAAATACAGAGAGCTATATATCAGGAGATGAAACACAGCCAAGGCGGAGCAAACCCCACAGGTCAAGATACAGCAGTCTGTCTTCATTTAAAGGACAGTGGGAACTCATTTGGGGACAGCAAAGTACACACTTTTGACAGAGAGGACAAGTGGTTTGAAATATGAGTGAAAAAGGCAAAAATAACCATCCTGAAACAGATGGTGGAAGATGCTGCGACACTGCAGTTGCTGCATCAAATTCATATGATGGCCATGTAATCTATCTAGTGATTTACATGTGGCATAAGGAAAGTTCAGGTCTGAGTGACCATCTGATCATTCATCTCATGTTGAAATCATTTTGTTTTCAACTTATCTCAGTCTATCATCCAACTCCCTGGCTTTGCTGTGCACTTGCTGTGTGATGCGTTTAGCCCACTGTCAGGGCATTGACCAGATTAAACTACAGTAGCTTATAGATTCAGAATTTGAAACCATTACTACATTTATGGCCTTGTTTTTTGTTTTTTTAGTCTAATAGAACTGACAAAAAAGGCAAAAATGTAGTTGGGACAGAATTATTTTGGTAAAGGAGTAGGCATGTGGCTTGTAGATTTCAATATTTGAGTCTGACAGTTGACTTGACCTATGGCATCTGGAAATCTAGTAGTATCTTCCCCAACATGTTTTGTTGACCAGAAATCCAGAATTGTATTTTGACATAACTTAGGCTTCAATAGATCCCTTATAAAACACATTTTTAACTTCACCCTTTTTGGTGCTTTTTGTAGTTAGACTATTGCCCAAATAACGTAAAACATAAATAACATAAAAAGGCTTTTATTTTGAAATCTTAGAATATTTGATGCACGAATTGCTGCTTTCAGGCGTTTAATTCCCTCTCTCAGGGTTCAGAACTCCACATATAACACATATTTGTAAATACATTTCTCAGCTTTGCTTTTGTTGGGAAGTCTTAAAATAAAATAACGCATGTAACAATAGTTGTTGAGGAGCGGCTCTTGGAGTTTAACAATCGAGTAGCATAGACACACTTTGTGCTGCAGGGGGCGTGAGATACCTTAAATGTAACCATCACATCAGGCATTGTGGTCATTTCCCGCATGCTGCTGTATCAATCACGACTGTACTTCATTAGTAATGGTCTTCAACTTCACTCCGCCCCCTAAACGTCACATTTAAAGTAGATTATTTCATATCTGATGTTTGATTGGTCAATCTTTTGTGTTTAAATAGCGATGCCAAATTTTCCGATTGCACTTGAAGGGAGCAACAGTAGAATCCTAATTGGACGCAGATTTTCAGCGCGAGGAGTGGCTTCTTCAACTTTTGCTTCCCGAGACAACCGAGATATCTTCCTCCCAGATGGAAGAGTTAGTACTTTTGTAAACAGCTGGGTGAAACGATTGGTGTAGAAGATTTTGAGTTGGGGATAATATTTTCTGAAGCCGAAACCAACGTTTGTGGTGTTGTGGCGCACTTCAGTTTGAGGTAGGTGAAATAAAATACCTTAAAAAGTTTAGGTGTCAGTCCTCCTTGTTGTGCTAACGTAACGTTAACATTTCTAGTAAAAGCGAGACTCTGTTAACGTTACCTCTGACTTTATGTTAGCGTGTTTTGCTCACGGTGAAGCCTTCCTTAAAGTTCCTACTCTGTCTTTTTATTAATAGACTAAGTTAACACGTCTCTACATTTCATTATCTGCTCGCTCCTTCAGTCAGACAACGAACATGTGATGGCATGTTCGTACTAAACTGACTCATTTCCATCTTTGTGGAAATGAGCTCAGTTTTCTATTTAAATTTTTCTTGTGACCTCTTTTCCCACGCAGGGATAGGGATGAGTCGCTGTTGATGGTTTCTCCTAAGCTTTCTTCAAAAGAAAAGATGGTTATCAATTTAGAGCACATCACTTAATTGGAGAGGGATCTGTTGGGCGTATTCATATTGAAATGGTTACGGTTTAGGATGCGGCATTGGGCCTTTTATCATGAGCATATGTGACTAAATAACTGCTAGTCAGAGCAAAGAGATGTTTTATACTTTTTAAATTTGTAGTTTTCAAGTAATCTTTCTTCTACTAAAGAAAGATAAAAAACAAGTCAAGTAACAGCAGTGATCCTGTTGCAGGCGGTGGTAAAGGTAGATTTGTCATTTTTTACACCTGGGCTCACCTTATTTGCAAAATGTCCAAACACCATTCCTCCTAGGAATTTAGAGGTCTACAGTTACAACAGTTAAACTAAACATATGAAATACATTATATTTACATAATTTTAGAGTTAAATAGATTAAATCAAAAGTGAAAGGGCAAGTATTTGGTACTCTCTGTCTTGTTTTGCTTTGACGTGGCTGTACATCTCAGTTCCTGTTGAACTTTTTCAGTCAGTGAAAATTAACTGTCCAAATGTAAATACAGTGTTATACATGTTGTCCCAGTGTTTTTGAGTCTTTTATTTGTCAGTATTTTGTAGATACTACATTTTACTGGGAATTGTTAAAGAAAATTTTAAAGTTTTTCTATGAAAAAAAAGGATGTAAAACATGCAGACAGGTCAACAAGTGAAGTTACTGAGAGCTAAAGTGACTTTGAACATGTTTTGATTGTTGCCAGACATTGTGGTCCCTGCATCAGAAACCGCTGCTCACTACACTGTCTGGAGTTTACAGAGGATGGTGCAATCAACCATTAAAATCATGCAGTCAGCTGGAGTTCTTCGGGTTAAAATGAATGAGGTCATAGGACAATAGACTCATTGAAATCAACAGTGAGGCAGACAAGTCCAGTACAGCTCAGTGCAGCGGTATGTGCAGAAGAGAGCAAAACAAAAAGCTTCCATGATCACCAAAAATGGGAGGTGTAAAGAGTGGATAAAATGTTGTTTTGTTAGGGGGGGGGGGAAGTTGGCACAAATGGATGAATCCTTTCTGCATTGGTTCAAAGGGTCAGGCTGGTGTGGTGAGAATTAAGGCATTTAAGCCACAGTCAACCCTTTTTCAAATGGATACTTCCAGCTATCAAGTTAATATCCTTGTACTGGCTAGGCGTATCTGATAGTGACCACAACGGAGATCAACTCTGATACGCACCTAAAACGCTGCTGTGAATGGAAAAGATCATATTCATTATAAAACTGTTGTAGTGTGGATGTAGCCCTACATTACCCCACTTCTCTCTCTACTCCTCTCATGTCAACCCTCCTGTTTTTCCCGGGAATCTCCCGTATTTTTCTGTTCTCACCCAGTATCCTACCATAAAATCAAATAAAAACCTGCTGGCTGTATTTAAAGTGTTTGCTACTCTCTCCTCTGGTAAAGCCGGTGGCAGTAGGCTTATGTAAAAGATATAGACTGTGCTTCTTGCACAAGGATTTAATAAATGAAAACAACCCACTGAAATAATGTTAGGCCTATAAACCATGTGAAATTATAATAAATATAGTAACTATAAGTAATATTGACAATATACTAACAGTATAATGTGGAATTAACATTGTACTTTTATTTATTTAAATTTCCCTTATTTTTAAATCTAAATGACAGTTATGACTCCTCTGTAGCTCTCTCTCTCTACTCCTCTCTCTACCCCCTAACGCCGACAGAACCTGCCTGAGCTCAGAACAAAAAGAAGCTACTTCAGAGTTTCAACTCAGGATGCCTGTCCTCCTTTATCTCCTAAATATTTTGGCTACAGCTTATTTTGTTGCGGTTTTTATAGTCGAGGTAAATTTATAAAGATGCTGTTTGTTCTGTTTTTGTAGTTTATTCCACAGGAAAGCTATATTTATTAAGCTATAAGATGTCCGCAGTAACCAGCCAAAGGCTGCTATGGTTTAAGTCTTTAAGAAAGAGTGAGTGGAATTTGCCCAGCGACCCTGTACACAGGATAAGCGGTTGACGATGGATGGATGGATGGATGGATGGATGGATGGATGGATGGATGGATGGATGGAGTGGAATTTGTTGCCCATGTTTCTAAGCAATAAAATAAGTAGTTTTCATTTTATGATACTTAACTCATTTGTTAATTTGAATACTTAATACATTGTTTTTAGGACTAATTAAATAAATATACAGTATACTATATAATGCTAGGTGATAAATAAATGGCTTCAAATAGACCTGGTGATCGGCCCAAAAAATCCTGATTGGAGCACCTCTGGTTTACTATCACAGGTACTAAGAAAACCTGTGAATATATACATTTTAGTTAAATGATCAGAATTGTTGCCGATTAATTTTGCTGCTGGTCGTCTAATCGTTTCTGCTCTAGAACCGACAGCTTCTAAGAAATGTATGTATGCAATTTAAGCATCAGTTTAAATATTTAAACTTATCTGCATCCTCTCCAAATGACTTCATTGATTTTTTTTTTTTGTTTTGTTTAATGAATGAATGAAATAAGATGTTGCTGGTGTGAAACACATGACAGTGTGAGTGTGCAGTGAGTGTTTACTCTTGTTTCCCAGCTCCAGTTACAAGATAAGAGTGGGGACAGAGATAGTGTGATGGCTGAATTCCTGCATTGTCGGATGGAAACCATGCATGGCGGTATTCAGCGTTTTTCGATGACTTTCACGTATGGTAGAGTGTGGATTTCTTGTCAGTTAGTCTCCAGGTTTTCCCGTGATCTTAGCAGTTGTCAGGGATCCATCATGTGGTTCGCTCTCCGGCTGTGTTCACCCTTCACCCTCGGGCTCTGGTTCGTACTGCTAGGCTGACTGTCATGTATGGCAGCTTGTCTCTACACTGTGTGCCGCACAAGGAGCTTTTTCTTCATGTCCGCCAGAGGTAGGCTGCATGTTTAGTGTCTGACATATCAGGTGTTAACTGTATATTAAATGTAATGGAGTGTTTTTCTTTAGCTTCTGAATTTGAGATGAATGCAAAATTATCTTTTCATTGCTTAGTATCTGAAGAAAGTTTACAGCTGTTTGTTCTTCATATATTGTGATATGATGATAGATTTGCCTCACATTGCTTGATAAGAAGCTGAAACAGTCAATTAATCAAATAGTTCATCAACAGATCAAACAATCTTGGTAATCAATGAATAGTCTAAATAACTTGTTACATATGAATGTCTGCTAGTTTTCTTCATCTTCTGTGATAGTGAACTGAATTTCTTTCTGGATTTGGTGGCTGGTTGGACAAAAAAAGGAATTATGAAAAAGTGGATATAAGAAATTGTAATTTATGGAATTTTTATTAATTGTTCAATTTCATATCAGACATAATCAGTTTAATATTCAAGTATTCAATATTTTACTCTAATCAAATGCCATTTTAGTAATACAAATAGCTACTAGGGTTAGTAGCTACAAATAGCTACTAAAATAGATTCCATAGTATATTTACAGATTGTGTGTCTACATAGATGTGAGAATAAGTAACAACAGTTAAAAGTTTTTTTTCTTGTGGCAGTAACATGACACCTTACTGGCTAACTGATGAAGGATGCTTAGCAGACTACAGGAGGTCTTTACTAACCTCAATCTAAATATTTCATTGGACAACTGAAACAATTGTGAGAATATGCACAATTGCAGGCTATGTTGTTATTGAAAGGTAGAGATGACACAATTTTGCACTCTCATTGTAATGTTAGGTATAACGTACAAGCCCCATCAAGTCACTGTGCCATTGGCACATTTTTCTCTGAATGAATTCCCCTCCTTTTACTGGTTACTGCCTAGCCTGCAGGTTATTGAAACAATCTGAAATCCAGATTCTTGCTTGTCTTGAACACCAACGGCAATGTCTTTATCTGATACGAGATAGCAAGAAAATGGAAGGTGTTTTCTAAAAGGTTGGTGCCCACCGAAAAGCAACAGGGACAAACTGCACTAGAGCAGCTGCACTAAAGCATCATTATCTTATTTTTACTAGTCTAAAGCATTTTTGCTTTAGACTAGTAACTATTCCCAACATTTGCCCTGATTTAAATAATGACTGAGCTGGCTTTTGGTCAACTGTGGTAGCAGCTTTAATGTCATTTGGCTTGTTCCAGTCCTTATGGTCTACCTAATAATGATATGAGGCAAGATATTGTTTCTTCCCTTAGAGGGCACATTGGTCCAGACTTCTTAGTTAATTCAGACAAGTGGATTTCTCAGGATTGGCTACAGCTGAGTTACTAGAAGCTTTGGAGAAGGAAGGGATGGGCGTGAAGGATCAATGACAGGACGCTAATTATTTTGTGTGCATACGGTTTAGTTAAATTTAAAGGGATTAAAATTTGAAAATAAACTTAACAATTGAGGACCTAGTCTTAAATTTCTGGTTTTGAGAAAATATTTGGAGCATGATGGCAGAAATGTCAACGTGGTTTAACCATAATAAATGTTACCAAATCATTAAACTTGCTTTAAAAAGGTGAAATTCTCAATAAAATGCCATATCAATTACATTATAACAATTTAATAGTACATAAAAGTAATGGAATAACTGTTCTGAAGTACTTCCTGATGTGTCAAGGTGGTGTAATTATATCAAATTACATGAACCCAACGTAAATACAAAATGTTCATTTTTAGAAAGCCTAATGCATGCTTTTAAAACCTGCATTAGGCTTGTTGCTCATCTTTACAGTCCTTATTTGTCACTTACTTGTAAATTAATTTCTGACTTTGCTTTTTTTAATACATTATTATGTTGTCTCTGTGGGATTTGCCCTAGGAAATGATTGAGAATTATGGAAATCCAATAAATAAACCATCTCATTAAATTAATATTATTTTACAGGTAAATTATTTTTGAGGGGACAATAGAAGAATTCCTACCCACCCAGGAAGTCTGATGCTGATTATTTCATGGAGTGTTGAGCAAATAGCCTTAAGGGTCACTCGAGCCACTTAAAGTAGCTATAATTACCACTGAGGTCTGGCCTAATTGGAAGTGACACAAACCATCGGGTGGCTTAGAAATGCAGGTTACCAATGGCAAAGTGATAAAGAATACAACAGTTAGTTGGATATGGCAACCGAGCTGACGACTCTCTTCGTTAATTTCGGCTTGGTAACAACTTAGTGTTAATCTGCATTCGTCTAAAGAAAAGATCTCTTGCTGCTGCACCTGGCCGTTAAAGTCAAAGTGAATTCGCTGAGAGGATTAAGTCCTTTGTTTAGCTGTTGCCACAGGTTAGCAGAGTGCTCTTGAGAGACCGCAGTAGATCCAAAGGAGCTGTGTTTTCTTTATTTTTAATGCAACTGGGATACTCTGGCTGCGTGCGTTATGTGTATGCACGTCAAGGAAGAGAAGGAAAAGGATAATGTTCTGAAAGAGCTGGGTTTGCTCCAGAAAGTGATCAAAAAGTTTGAAATGTCCGTCGTATCAAACTGTCTTGAGTGCATCAGAATGGGAAAAGGCAACAGGTATGTGAGCACGGTCACTCTGCACTGATTCAAGGTAATTAATTGTTTTGTTCAGATGTCAGAAGGCATGGTAATCTAGACAAGGAAAGAATGTATTTCATATTTTTAGCTTTAAGGTAATACTCATGGCAGATTCAGACAAATCTGCACCTAGGTTTCTAAACATGCCTGGGTATGCTATAATAGAAAACCTGTCAAAAGAAGATCTTTAAGCAACAACAGCAATAGTATTTTTATTTATGTGTAAAGCTATTAAAAAAATAAAAACATGCATACATTTTTAAAAACAAAAGTCTCTGCATCAACTTTCACTTTTGAAAGAAAGTCCCTGTTGTACAGCTAAGATTAAATGCTTCTCTCCTTGACACCAGTGTGTCCATGAGAACCGGTGATTGAAAATGAGGAAGCTTCTAAGTTTAGAAAGTTGTAAGATAAGACAGAACATTGCCAAATTACATTTTGATGTAATATGTGAAATATATGAAGCTACATTTGGTCAGTCATTTCCCAATACAGGGACTGGACAAGATCATGGATAAATTAAAAAAAAAAAAAAACCAAAACTTATTTCCTGCGAATGGCAGACTTTAACCCTAACTTTAACCATTAATTTCCTGAAGCATGTAGAGTTTGTTGTGGGGTCAGGAGACAGATTTGGAGGAAGTGCGGTCTATCTGGAAGCCCTAGTACTGGGTCTCTCGGGCTCAAAAGTCCTCAAGTCATAAGCCTGTGATTATTCAAATGAGAATCATGCTAACAACCCAATTCAAATTATATCTCAAAAGCCACATTAGCATTTGTAATATCTATCTTTAGAAGGAAACAGATTCAATGTAGTCTGTAAATGTAACTCTTACAGAAGATGAGTGTTTGGTCCAAATTTAGGATCAGTCAATTGAAACAAAGTACATTCAGTTTTGGAAATTTTATCTTTAGACTTTAAACGGAATGAAGGAAATGGTAGATGTCCTTACTCGCAGTCCTGTAGATGGAAAAGCTGTGCGCCCTTGCATGACTGGATTTGTTTTACAACCATATGATGTTATCACATGGATTCACTTGTTTCTTTTCAGTTTTTCAACACTGGTGGTTTGAAGTTTACAAAAAGGGATGGTCTTCTTCTGTAGGAAGGGTGTGGAGGTTGTAAAATGGTAGTCCTTACCACAGACACATGTGAGTTTACTTTTGTGCCCATGGCTAAATCGAAGGCACATATTTTCATTCCAGGGTAATTTTGGAGTTTTTAAGCTCATAACAGACAGGAAATGCGCCATCCTATTTTGGATTTATAGTTCTTGTCTCTGGCTTCACATGGTGTACACTTTCTCTGCTTGGCATTTGCTGTTTCTATGTCGGTTGTGTGTGAGAGAGGGTCCTCATGAGGTTAAGAGGAGCTTGAGCAATCATTGATTCAAGTGATCTTAACCATCAGGTTGATTGACTTCATACAACACACAGAAGACATTCAGAGTTTCCTGATTTTGATTGATACCACCGTCTGCATTTTGTTATTTAGGGACATGACATCTGGCAATTCTAGGATTAAGTATGTGGTTTATTAAATTATGGCAGTTAGAGGTCAATACATTGAGAATTACTTGTAAGAATTTTGAGCTGACTGAAAAATCTTTTATTTATATTTTATTTTGATTAATTGATTAATTCATAACTTTTCAAGCAAAATCGATTTTAAAAATGCCAAACTTCTCAAATGTGTCTCAAAATGGTTTTTGGATTGTTGATCAGACAAATTAAGACATTTGACTTTTCTGACAGTTATTAATATTAGGCTAGTTGATAATATAAACATTAGTTGCTGCCCTTTTTTAAGAATTACAGTTAATTTTGATGTTTCAGTCAGCTATATTCAAGCTATATATATATATATATATATATATATATATATATATATATATATATATATATATATATATATATATATATATATATATATATATATATATATATATATATATATATATATAGTAAGTAAACCCTTTGACTGGGTGTACTAATGTAAAGTAGGGCTATAATTTACTTTTTCCTCATTTGATTTATTGATTTACTGTATCCCCCTAGGATCTAACAAGTTTTATTTAAATGTGTTCATCACGTTTCAGTATTTGTTTTGTAAGTCTGGTCAGAGGTGACTTCAATCAACAATACAATTTCATATCAATACTTTTAGACATAGAGTTCACTGTCACTTCTCACGTAGACCCCACTCCCCTGCAGGATGGAGTCATCTTGCCTGGACCTGGCTCTGGAAGGTGAGCGGCTCTGTAAGGCTGGTGACTATCGTGCTGGTGTTTCCTTCTTTGAGTCTGCCATCCAGGTTGGAACAGAGGACCTCCAAATCCTTAACGCCATCTACAGCCAGCTGGGCAATGCCTACTTTCACCTGCAAGAGTACAACAAAGCCCTGGAGTACCATCGGCATGACCTCACACTTACAAGGTAAACTATTTCACATCCTTGACATTAGTTTGTTTGAAAACCAAATCCTGCTTTGAAACCTTTTCATAAGGATACAGGGTTAGTGACCATGCACACTAGTTTTATACAGGTCAAACATGAATAATCTGGAATTAAACTATACTAAAACTTTTTAATCACTCCATCCATTATTAAACTTATTATTAAACTAGACCCGATTCCACCTGCTTGACTTGGCTACACCGTATTATTGCTTGCAGCTGTAAATTACTTTCTTGCCTCTTGTGTTTTTGTACTAATACATTTCAGTAATCCACTTGTATTCCAGTCTAATTATTTCCTAATGTTTTTTTTCTCCTTTGAAATCTCAGAACAATTGGAGATGAGCTTGGTGAGGCAAAAGCCAGTGGCAACCTTGGGAACACATTAAAGCTTTTAGGACGGTATGATGAAGCAGTGGTTTGTTGCCAAAGACATTTGGATATCACCAGATCCATGTATGATAAGGTGGGTGGCATTTTATTGATATTTTAGAACTACAGCAAGAGTTATTTAGGTGAAACGTTACCTAAATCTTTTTATCTTAGCAAACTGACAATGGATGACTTGTACTTGCACTTATCTGTTCAGTCAATGACTAAAAGCCTATTGGCTTTTATTAGAATCAATGGATCCGAATTTGTTTTCAATCATACTACAAGGCATGCTCTGCAACCATAGAACATTATTAATACGCACGATGACTGCAGTGTCGGCGTACCAATATCTAGAATAGGCTGCCAGCCCCCATGCAAACAAGCAGGTCTGGTGTCAATGTATTTTAAGTACATAATTACAGCGCTGGTCACTCTGGTTTCCGTCTGTGAAAATTTGGTGTGCGTGCTGTAGGTTGGGCAGGCTCGAGCGCTGTATAATTTCGGGAACGTTTATCACGCCAAGGGAAAGGGCATCTGCTGGACTGGAACCGATCCAGGAGAGTTCTCGGAGGAAGCTAGGATAGCCCTGAGGAAAGCTGCACAGTACTATGAGTGAGTTGGTATCACTTCTAAACATTGACATGTGCTGTTTTTGCATTTATTTTGAAAGCCCTGAGCAATGATACAAGTGACATGATTTTTAACTTGCCAGCATCTCAACTGAAGGCAGGTTTTGACCCCTACCTTATTAGTTTGGTAGTTTAGTTTTTTTTTTCTGTCTGTGCCACGCCAAACATCTGGCCCATCCCACATGGGCTTACAAGATACTGCTATTTTACAAAACATGCATCTTCCAATTTTACATATACTGAAACAAATTGAAAGGATAAGACGTATTAAGTATTTCTATGCTCTTTCAAATACCATATTTTTATGGAAAAATGAACTGTGCACTGACTTTTAAGCTACGAGCCTGCAGTTTATCCCGAAAAATGTCTTTCTCCCGGGCCTTTCTCCAAGTAACTGGCAAATTTAAATGTTTCATATGTGAATAGTCAATTTATTCTTTGTGCATTATCCATATTAACAAAATCAAGATCTCTTTTTATCTAGCTAGTTCCCAGTAGAATGACATTTGAAAACACAATTGAACTCATTTTCCACATCATTTCAATAACACATTAAACAAATCCACATTCCTTTATCCAGACTCACGTACCATCCAGTTTCAGCTTTAAAATACCACATCACAGCTGGGCAAATAAAGATCTTTGTTATGTACAACAGATTTATCAATACCATATTCATATTTTATGATTTCAAATGTGTTCAGTTTTGATTTAGTCTTATAATTAGTATCATCCTTATATCCCAGCCCACTACTCTGCCTTGTATCAAAGTGTCTTTGAGTAAGATGCCGAACTCCTACATGGTTAATCTTTGTAAATTTGCCAGAGATAAAAAATGAACATACTCTAAGCTGCTTGGTGGCTGTATAACATTTCTAACAAAATTGTCTTGAACCAAGTTTCTGAAGCACACCATGGCTGCCTTTTTGGCAGTGTTTACAAGTTATTGATGAAGTGATGCTTTCCCTTTTCTGTTCAATCTGTCCGTAAAATCTCTGTAAAAGAAAATACTGCTGCGTTGATGGGGAATGTTCTAACATATTCCTGACTGCCACTGACATGTAGTCATGTTGAGTGTGAAAGTTCAGTCTTGAACTTGGAACTTTTGACAAAATAATCTTAACTCAAGGTCCATTTACTAGCTGCTGAACCGAGGTATGAAACTTTCACATGATAACAGGTTATGGTACTATAGTAAATGTGTTTCTTTGTTGTCCCTTTTTTTTTTTTTAACAAAGAGCAAACCTTTGCGTGGTGAAGGAGTTAGGTGATAAGGCAGCCCAGGGTCGTACCTATGGTAACCTTGGCAACACTTATTATCTGCTGGGTGACTTTGAAACTGCAGTAGCTGCACATGAAAAGGTAGGTGGCAAACTTGTAGTGAGGACTACACATCACCTGCTTCCAACTGGCCTTCCTGCAATTTTTTAAGACAGTTTATAAATTTCTATCCTAATAAATTATCATTTTGTCTGACCCAATGACTGTAAAGGCTATGCCCACTCTTGATCACCTCAATCTTTCCTGTGAATCCTATAATGTCAGTAATGTGCACCCTACTGTTCGTCCTGCTTGGCAGCGGCTGCTTATCGCTAAAGAGTTTGGGGATAAGTCTGCTGAGAGGAGGGCCCACTGTAACCTTGGCAACGCTTATATATTCCTCAGCCAGTTTGAAGTGGCAGCTGGTCATTACAAGTGAGTAAACAAGTGAGGCTTGAGGCCTTTCTCACCTTGTGATGGTCATTGGCAGATATCTCTGTATGTCATCATACTTGAACATGAAACTTATGCAAATGATAAGGTTTTTCATTTTAGCCGAGTTTTAACATTGAGCCTGGATTACTTTTTTTCTTCTTTGTACTCTAAGCATAAGTGACAAAAGCAAGAAGCAATACTTATATTGCTTACTAGTACATGATATTGTTTTTTACCATTTAGTAAATTTTTGTTTACTTAATGGTAAATGGGACTTGAAGTAAAATGTAAATACAGTAATTTATAACAAGCACAGATGTTCGTACAGATGTGTAGAAGCAATAGTCTGTTAATTTCAAAAGTTTTTAATCCCTTACTCCAGCATTTTCTTGATACAGAAGCCCTTGGAAAAAGGAAACAAAGAAAGAAAAGAAAGGAGCAGATAGCTATCATTCTGCTGCTCCCACCCTAAATATTCTTTGACCTCTCTTTGACTCTTCTGTTTCGCCCTCAGGAGGACTCTGCAGCTGGCCAGGCTTTTGAAGGACAAAGCAGTGGAGGCCCAGGCCTGTTACAGTCTGGGCAACACCTACACACTGCTTCAGGACTATGAGAGAGCCATTGATTACCATCTCAAACATCTGGTCATTGCTCAGAATCTCAACGACAGGTATAAAAGCCATTTGCTGTCAGTTTTCTGCCAAACTTTCTTTGAAGCATAACAAGCATGTACAGCTCTAATGTGGGTGGTCCCTCAACTAATTACCTACCAAAATTAGGTGGTGTTACTGCTAACACCCATGAAGCTGCAGTAAACTGCAAAACAAAGAAAAATCTGACAAAGTCACAAGGAAAGAGTATTTGGGGTCTTGCTTTTTGAAGTCAATAACACATTACCAGCTAAAACCATCTAAATGATCCAAAAGCAAGGATGTACAAATTTACATGCAGCAAACAGGTTTATTTTAGACAGGCAGAAAATATATTTTCTATGTACAAAAGACACATTTTATCCAAATCATATAAACATGGTACTCTACTCTTTTTTCATAGATAAAATTTAAAATGAGCTCCTTATGTACCAACATTAAAAGGCTGATCTAAAGTAAGTCAGCCTGAAACTTCATATATATAGGCTTCTCCGTTACTGCAAATCTGCTTACAAGGCAATGCTGTAATTCCTATTGCGGGAGTAGCTCTCTATTTTTATAGTCTTAGAAAAGGGAACCAAGATTTCTGGTAGTATGTAAAAGGTATAAAACCAGATTGAGGGGGGAATGGAAATAAAGTTCAGATTATAGGTTTTGAAAATGTCTGTTTACTCAAACAAATATTATTCCTGTGAGGAGATAGTATTCTTATAAAATAATATGTACACAGACATCAGATTGATTTTTAGGTCTACAATACAAATGGAATTGTTAAATACCAGCTGTTGTGAAATGAGCTGGTCATGAGATCAGGTTTTTGTTTTTGTTGTACTGTGTGATAGTTTGACTAATGCCCTTCCCAGTCTTGCATAATCTTAGCTGAACTTGCTCAACCAGATTCCCTCTGTCTCTCGCTGCAGAGTCGGTGAAGGAAGAGCATACTGGAGTCTAGGAAATGCCCACACTGCCCTAGGGAATCATCAGCAGGCCATGTACTTTGCTGAGAAACATCTGGAAATTGCCAAAGAGGTGACTGTTTATGGTCTACCTCTTTCCTCAGAGACCTTTCAGTAGCTGCCAACAGGAAACACCACCCTCTACTGGTTGTATTGGGAACAGCAGGGGATAATAGCTTCTTTGTACTGAACACAGCATTTGTATATATGCACCCATAAAGCACTTTTATAGACCACAAAGGCAGAGTAACAGTGAACCCCACATGTTTTGTCTTTGTTTTGAAGTCTCATACTCACATTGAGTTTTGATTACATAAACTTTCATGTTGTCGATGTCGCAGACTGGAGACAAAAGCGGTGAAGTGACAGCCAGGATGAACTTGTCGGATCTACGGGTGGTCGTAGGCCTAAAGTCCAACCCCAACATCTACCCCCCATCTGTCGGCCTGAAGTCCACCTCCCACATCTACACCCCAGCTGTTGGCCTGAAGTCCAACTCCAACATCTACCCCAACATCTTCCGCAATACTAACAGCTCTGCTCTGGCACCAGCCTTCCAGGGTTACCCCAACCTCGCAGGTAAATCTGCAATCCTCAGAAAAGCAAGTCTGACTTAACATAAGGCAGGCTAGTTGCTAGCACTTCAAAATGTCACCATGTCATTAAAACCTTGCAGGAGCAAGGCAGCTGCAGTTTTCTGATTCTGGCAACCACACTTGCTGTTCTCTGGCTGCACCAAGTTGGAAAAACCTTTTGCATGATCTCAATCAGTCATTGTTCTAAGCTCACAGTAAGCTCACGTTATGTCCACCCGCCTGCAGTCGCCTGCAGCTCATGTTTGACTATGACATCGGCAAAAGTTAGCCACAGTCATCTTGAATGCAACTTATGTGCCAACAAAGGCAGAGAAGACCACTGCAAGCCACTAAATGCAGGATTGTTTGAAAAACCCACAAGTTATTCATTAGCAAGAAAATACATTCAACATGTTAGACTTCAGGAATACACACAATCAGTTACAATGTAAGCATAACTTTTGCTAGTGTACAGGACTGAGGGCACCAATTTAAATTACTGTTGTCCTGTAGTTGTTAAAGTGCTGCATATATATTTAAAAATGTGGCCACAATGTTGAATTTCGTATTTCTGTTTCAGGGGCCAATTCTCCATCAAGGAGAGGAGGCAGTGAAGAGAACCTGGAACAGAGTTCAAGTCCTAATAAAAATCAAACCGGAGATTCACCAGCACATCCGGTATGTATAAAAATAGTTCACAAGGCAAGACAATGTATGATATTAAGTATACAGTGTATTGTTTACTCTTTAATGATTGATCTACAATACCGTTCACTCAGCCTATAGGATTAACATTGGTCTGTATTTACATTGAATTTACAGGACTGGGAGGAGGATGTACTCCCCGGGTCTTCAAAAAACAACACAATCAAGGCTTCTACTAAGCTGTTCCTCTTTCAGCGGTTGAAAAGCAAGAAGCAGAAGAACAACAAATCATCTCCTAAAGAGGAGAATGAAACCCGCACAGAGCACTCCCCTGAGCCGGACGCACCGGTTTCTCCTAAGGTATTTCTAAATACAGTAGATTGTCCTGCTCAGAAATCCTGCAACCCACAAGAGGCTAATGGACAATGATGTTTCAGCTTTTAAGAAAAAGTTTAAAATTGCAACATGAATCCTTTGACACAGCTGCACTTCCAAAGATTTTTCGTTTACAGTATTACAGAGGAAATGTTTTGGTGTGGACTCATCATTTCTGACTATGTTTGAAACTCAATGGAAAGGAAGCATCTGCACACTTAAATCTTTGCATAAATCTTTTTATTAGCAAGCTTTCGGTGATAGACCCTCAAGGCAAGAACAGGCAGAAAGTAAATACAGCAGTACAAAAGTTTAAAAGAACAACCTTTAATGCAGAAGACCTGTGTCACTAAGTTGAAACTGTGTGGCTAAACATCAAGGAAACTGTAGTCCTGGGTATGATGACTACAAGTGTCTGTAGGCTATATTATAAGGTGCATTTGACTTCATACGGCGCAGCGCTGACTTAACATGATGCATGCTGGACTTAAAATAAGGCATGCTGGTTAGAAATCGTGTCCGACTTTCGCCGGCGCTGCAAAACGTCACCATGTCACATGACATTAAAACCTCAAGGTGGCGTCAAGGAGTCCGGCGGCCGCAGTTGCTTTTCCACGACTGCACCACGTTGGAACCACACTATTGCCTGGTCTCGCAGTATTTTTCTTTGCAAATTCCACAAGATCAATCATTGATCTCAGCTCACAGTAAGCTGCTGCAGGTAGAATGTGTCTGACTTCAAGGCGCGGTTTTTATACCCGGCCCCTGCAGTCACCTGCAGCTCACGTTAGACTATGAAGTCGGCGAAAGTCAGCCGCCGTCATCTCGAACGCACCTATAGACACTGTGCTATTAACTTGTAGTTCATCATACCCATGACTACAATCCCTAACGGGAGAGTTTTAAAGTTGGAATTAATGCAGTATGCCTTTGCTATTTTCCCCATGTTTTTTGATGTTTTTATTGGTTTGTCAGCTATCCTGTTACTTTCTAATGTTATTCAGTTATCTTTTTTTTTTTTTAATCACTGTAGCCAGGATCACGGGACACTATTGGAGAGGATGGCTTTTTCGACCTCCTCTCTCGTTTCCAGGGCAACAGAATGGACGACCAAAGGTGCACCCTACTGGATAGCCAGAGCCATCCCCCTGCTCATTCCTCTCCCTCCTCCACCCCACCTATAGCTGAAACGAAATGTGAGTCAGCCCCTTGTGTTTTCATCTGTGTTCACACCATATTTAATAGTACAATTTCTGACTCATCTTTCAAGGAGAAATAAAAATGGAAACAAGTAAAAGTAATTTGTTCTTGGTTAAGATCTTATTTTTATTTACAAATCTGCTGTGTAATACCACCTCTGCCTCATATGGTGTGAATGCAGCATGTCCACAAATGTGTCCTTTACATATTAAAAGGACCAGCGTGTACAATTGTTAGAAATTATTATATTCAAACGTATTCAATATTTAATAGTTTTTATTAGTGTTTTATAATTGTCTGAAAATAAGTATTGTTGTGTTTTTGTTACATTGAAATGAGGCCTTTATATCTATAGAGGAAGCGGGTCTTCTACGGAGTAGCCCAGAACAAATGAACCAAACACTAACTCTAGAGAGGGCCTTTAGTGTTTTTGCAAGTTTAGCAGCCCCCATAGGTTTTTCTACATGCTTGTAACAGGATGGGTAAGTGGAAGGGTAATAAGTTTACATTTACTCATTTGGCAGATGCTTTTATCCAAAGCGACATTTGAGAATGTAGCAATCCGCAACCACTAGATACCACTGTATCCTACACACTGGCCCTTTAAATATTGTGATTAATCCTTTTGTGTTGTTTTTGTCAAAGATGATTTGAAGTGATACTCTAAAATCTGTGATTTGAGTGTCAAGCACTCAAATGCCACTAGCCTTGAACGTTACCTGTAAAAGGTTTGTAGTTTAATCCTTCACTGAGCAAAGCAGCTTCTATGGACCTTGATAATTTTTGTCTATCCTCTGTTATAATCACAAGTCTAAGCTCACAGTATGATAGCTGTGATAATGCATGAAGGACAAAACTACATACTTTATAGCCAACTGCAAAGTCTCTTGGAAGTGTTCTCATATACATTTTGGGTGTTGCTTTAAATATCATAGAATAACTAACCAGGGATCATCTCCTCCTTCTCAAACTCCTGTGATTCCCTTCCCCAGTATTCACCTTATACAAAGTCAGTATGAAATGCTGGCTACAGGAGTAAAAGGAACAAGTTGTCGTTACCAGCACGACTTTTCTTAACCATCCTCTATTTGCTCCATTGTATCTGTTTCTAGCTATTTTGGAGTGCGAAACACCATTGCAGGATCCTGGTCATTTCCTGGAGCTGCTGGCCAGCTCCCAGGCCCGTCGTCTGGACGACCAACGAGTCAGCCTGAACCATTTTCCTGGCTTACGTCTCAACACCTCCAACCCGCCTCATATACCCTCCACCTCCAGCAAAGATCAAGTCCACCCACAAGGTAACAAAATTCTGCTTATTCTGTCATCTCCCACAGTATCACTCAGTAGCACTACTCACTTCATGACAAATTTCTCCTCCCAGCCCCCACCTCCAGTATAGATACTTCTCACATACCCTCCCTGTACAATCGCCTCGAGGTAAGCGCTGAGCAGCCTGAAGGGGATGATGTCTTCTTCGACATGCTAGTGAAGTGCCAGGTAAGAAAAATAAATCCAGTATTGCTGCTGACCAAGCATAATGTGTGTTCCAGAGTAAATAGCGATTCTAATAATACTTTATTTTAGTGGTGCTCTGTAGTTTCTGAAGTATTTCCTAATAAATGTCAACCTGTCCCCTGGAAATAACTATATAGTTTACTAATTATGGGCAGAAACACAACTTTCATTTAAAGAGCTGATTCATTAAAAGCCAACCCAATTCTCCAATTATGTTTCACTGCATGGAAGTTCACCATGCAGTTAACAAGTCCCTATTTTCATAATAATAATTGGTACCACAGTCATTGTTGATTGATCTTGGAAATTTAGTGAAATTATGGACCACTTAAAATAAAATCTTGGCCTACAGCCTCCATCCACTTATTGTAATTATTTTTATGTTTACATAGTGGGAAGGTGTAAAGAAAGTTCTTGCAGGGTTAAATTTGTAAATTTTAGAGGCACAGGAATGAACTATCTTGGTGCACTATTTTATTTCTGACCTGAGCCCCACTTAGTTTTTCTCTGTGTTTTGAATCAGTCCTGAGTGGCAGAAAGGGGATAACACACACACACACACACACACACACACTTAAGGTGCCTAATGTGTCACTGGTATATTAGGACAAAACAGTTGGGCAGTTTCTGATAAGCAATGTCTGTGCAGAATCAGTGATCACTGTGTAGCTCAGTGTAATACATGACTTGCTACAGTGTCACATTGACACGGGTGGTGATAATCTCATGAGATTAAGCGGCTGCACTTTACAGAACCAGGTGCTCAATGCATGATGGGAAACAGTTGGCTTTACCCTGAGCTAAGTGCTCATTTGCTCTGAGGTTTGATCAACAAGATATTGATTCTAAGATTTTCTGTGCATTTTGATTTAATATCTTTCTTGCCTTATATTACACCTATGGATATTTATTAAAAAACATGTGCATTGATCACAACCAAATCAATAGAATTTTTTTTCTAGATATCTCAAATACAAAGTGTAAAACATCTAACAGACCTGATTTAATAGGAGCTTTTCTAATACCGGCAGTGATGCATGGTCACTTGAGCCAAACTGTAAATTGGTCTTTATAAGCATCCATTAATAACTGTCAATGTTTTAGGGCTCTCGACTGAATGACCAGAGGTGTGCTGCTCCACCCTCTAAAACTAAGGGACCAACTGTTCCAGATGAGGATTTCTTCAGTCTCATCCTGCGTTCCCAGTCTAACAGGATGGAGGAGCAGCGAGTCCTGCCGCCCCATGGTGTCACCCAATCCAAACCAGGCTGACCCCATGAGTGATTTATTTATTATTTTTTAATTGTCTCAGGATAACAGATGAAGTAACAAAGCTGTTTTTTGTAACCCACAATACTCATGAGCCCTGCCTTTTTGAATTGTCCTGACAACGTTCCTATGAGACTGCCAAGAACACAAAAGACACTGTAAAGAATAACGGTCTCAACAAACACAGAACTGTTCATTATGACTGTAAATCATGGGAATTTTTTTTCAAGACTTAGGGACTTGGTTTTTTAGATGCCTACTCTTGAGGCATCAAGCCACTCATTCAAACTGTCTGTTGTGTTGGTTTGTGTTTGGACTGAAAAGTACTGTATTCTTAAGGACTTTAGCCAAATGAAGGAATCGATGATGGACAGACATTCTATGAACCCATCTCAGAGGTTCTGCAATTAAGCAAATTGGATCATTTTACAGCCTGTTCTACCAATTTGTGAATACATTAAGTCTTTCAGAGTGGTACATCTTGGTTTGAATTGATCTCAGACCTCTTCAACTTGGAGGTCAACTGATAAATCTGACAAATAAAAGTTCCACATCCACCACTTCTGCTGCACTGGTGGCTAATGGAGCGATTTTATAATCTGTTTCCCAATATTGCTTTTGAAGACTGATCATTTTACATTGTTAAGGGTTGTATGTATGGAGTTATTATTGCCATGAACTGAACTGGGATTTATTTTCCTTTTTAACAAGATTTTACAGGGGCTTAACTAGTGTGAGGAGGGGGTTGGGAGAAGTTATTGTAGCTTTTATATTGATATTCTCCTGACAATGGAGAAATAAAATCTCATGAATTTAAATTAGAGCTTATTTATTTAACCTTGATTTGTTGTCTTCAGTGTACAACATGGGGGTGCTTCCAAGTGACATGCATTAGAAAAACATCAGTGCATCATATTAAGACCACACTTTACACAGTGTTTTAGTACCTTAATTTCTAACCTTTGAGGAGCAATGTGTAAGAACTGAAACAACTCTCCCCCATATAATTCATACTCCACATACAGGGGGCAGCATATTACATATCAGAAACAGTCTGGAATGGGGACCAGAGCCAGGCTAAGCAGCCTACCAGTGAACCGGAACCGAACACTGCCTCTGAAACAAGGAAAATATGACGACAGTAAATACAGTACCGAGGTGGTTACAACAGCTCCACCCAGGGCTCTGATGAAGGCACGGTGGGTTCAGGTGGGCAGGCAGCACTAAGCGGGAGGGGAGCAAGAGGGAGGTTGTGCATCAGGAAGGCAGCAATAACTGAAACAGTGGAAAGACTAACCACAACAGTTATGGTGAGTTTGTGGAGTTTGAGTAGTGTTTTACGATGAGTTAAAGCAATTTGTTAGGTGAAAGAGAGAAACTTGATTTCTGAAAGTGTACCGTTGTGTTATCGAGAAAAGGATAAACACATCTAAATCTCTTGTGATTGGGTCTGCCTGACCACATGTGGAGGTAGTCTGGTTCTCATTGTGTTCGGAGGTGTAAACCCAATCCGTACAATGAGCTGACATCCATATACAACATAACATTGATATGTTTTTTGCTGACATAAAACAGCAAGCTAAAAGACTGGAAGAGTTGTGCCTCAAATGTCTGAATATAAGTCTATTCTGTGCCAAAGCATTGAAAGATGCATTATTCAACAGAACTGCTTGAAAAATTAAAAAGTGGGTGTGGTAATGGTGCAGTGGATTAGACACAGGCTTGGTGTGGGAGACCTGGGTTCAATTCCTACCATGACATCTACCAATGTGTCCCTGAGCAAGACACTTAAGCCCTGTTGGTTCTAGAGGCATGTGACCTCTGATGAATAAATCAATTGTAAGTCACTTAGAATAAACGCATCAGCTAAATTATTAATTATATGCCGGATTTACAAAAGGGGACCTATAATTAAGAATCTGTCGTCACAAAGTTTAACTCACAAAAGTACGATTTAAGTAAGATTTCCTTTAAAATTGTCTGGGGTGGCTTTGTTGCAACTCAGATTATTCAGGCACAGGTTTTGCTGAGATCTGATGAGGATAACAAGAATGCACTAAAAATAGCCGGTGTAAACACAAAGGCAAGATTGGATCATTTAATTATCCATATAACATCTCCGGATACAGATCACATTTTAATACCAGGTGTAAATGGGGTGTTATTTTATCACATTCTGCTGATGAAGTTTTTAAACTCTTAATCTCTAGTTCTTACACATGGCACCTTTAAAAACCACTAGGGTTTGGGATCATTTCAACACTCAGTCACCTAAGCAAACCCACTGAATTTAACCGTATAGTGTATTTTATTGTTAGGCTATAATACAGTACAGCTATTCAAAATCTCCAAATAAAGGCCTACTATGCCACCAAAGTCTGCCTGCCTTGATGCTCCCTGCACCTGAAAGGAGAAAATAGCTCAGCTTAGATTCTATTGAGATGTTATGTGGAGCAACTGCATAAAATATTAAAAAGTGCTTTGGCGCACTGCACTTGCATCCTCAGTAGAATTAGTGCTAATAAGGGGCACCCAAAATAGTTTTTTACAACAAAAAAAGCAAATGTTGCAATATTATTAGACTCCTGGTGGGATAAAATGACCAGTTAGCATTGGCCAAATTCATTTTTAGTGGAACAAGCTGCATGTTACTTACTGGGCAAAGCAGCTGTTGTGCTCGTCAAGTCTGTACACCCAAGAGTTTGTCAGATCTTTACACAATAAGAACTTTTGCAGCTCTGAGGTTGGGATTCCACTCTGCTGCTCCTAAATGATACAGAAAGTGATGGTTAGAACAACTGCAAATGAAACGTTACAAGGTGAAAAGTTACAAAATACATTATTTTTGTATTTCCATTTACTATATACTTCTGCTCCAGAGGCAAATAATGTGTGTTTTACTCCACTACATTTCATAACTTTAGTTACAAAGTTAATTTTGATGCTATACTTTTTGTGAATGTACTTGTAACAGAATATGTCTGCACTGGTATTGCTATTTTTCCTTAAGTAGAGTATTTCTTCTACCACTACTTTTCTTTGAATAACTAGCACACAAATCATCCTTCAAAACTGGGAAGGTAAAATAATAAAAAGGAACATATCTAAAACAAGAGTAAACATCACCATAATGGTGTCATAGGTGTCGTTGATGACTGTGATAAAAAGGCTGAGGATCATGTAGATGAAGAGCGAGACAAAGGCCTACAGGTACACTCCACAAATCCACACTAGGCTGCTCTTCTGTGCCGTGTTCCTAAAGGTGGTAAACATGTCGTCTCCGTTGATCAGGAAGAACAGGCACTCTGACGCTGTGTTCAAGGACCGAAACTAAAACACAAGGAAAGGTATTATTTTTATCTGTCCTTCTTTATTAACAACTGAAACTGGGAGAACCTGATTAGAATTGAAAATACCTTCTGGTTTCATTTTCGTGAAAATCCAGTATACGTTTCTTTGTGTTTTGTAAACACTCCTTAACTTCTCATGATGTGGGCCAAGGACGATCCAGCCGCACAAACAATAACTCAGGTAGATGATTCCAGCATAGCAGATGAAACAGATAACATTTGGGAAACCTGCCCTGAGTGTCAGGATGAGAACAGAAAATAGCCACACAACATCTGGTAAAAAATAGACCTCATGAAAAACAAAGTTTAGGGGCATTCCCTTTGCAGAGCCAGTTTTCAGAAATATGAAGAGAAAGGTAAGAGTGTAACATAATGAGTGCTATTGTTGTGGTACAGCAGTGTATTTTTTGTACTACATGTGGCACTCATAGAAACTAATGAACATGGACTGCATCTTACATTATACTTCCTGAAATAGCCCAGAGTAGCAGATGACCTCAATGCAGACAAACATGGTGCCTATTCCAAGGAAGATGCTGCAGACGCTATAACTTGTGAGGACCTAAAAGAAACAGTAGATGTTTACAAAAGTGTTTAATGGACTAAAGGAATGCCTCCAAGTACATGCTAGCTAGCACAGGTAATAATGAAAAAGACATCGCAATTAACATGGATTAACCTCTATACTGTAATAGTAAATCCCCATTTTAACATATCAAATAGGGATACAGGAATGCATTGACTACAGAAGTCCACATAAGCAATCCACAAAACATGCATAGGGAAACCAACAAGACAGCACCAACATAAATTCAGTGGCAGTCCCAGGAATAAGCACAATCCCAATAAACGATCAAATATTAATAGAAAATATAATGGGCAGCATATTACATCACTTCAACACAAAGCTGATTCTGATTTCATATAATTAACAACTCAAGCAGAAACTTTACAGTACATTAGCTGAGTATATGAAAATTACAGAGTCAAAATAAAAAAGAAAAGAAAGTAACATTACAGACAAGATATCTACCCCTCTCATAGCTGCTGTTGTACTGGGGCTGAACAATTAATCCAAGTTTTATTGAAATAGGGAAATATTTATTAAAGGTGATATGTGTCAAAATACCATTCTAAATTAAATATGGTAGTGCTGCAGAGATGACTCAGACTACACATCATTTTCAATGAAAATGAGAATAGTGATTCATTATTCCCTCTAATGCCCCAGATGATTTTGCAATTGCAATATCAGTCAAAATAATCGCAATTAGTATTATGTTGTACCCATAAAAAAATAAACATTTCAAATTAATGGACAGAAAAACGAATAAGAAGACAAACTGACTGAGCAGGTTAAATGTTTTGCCCCAGACTGATGCTGTGATTTCCATCCTTCTGATTTTAAGGGCAGTGGAAAATGTTTCTGGCATTGACCTCCACTTTATGAATACAGTATGAACAAACATCAGAAAATCATACATTTTATTCTTTTCATCTGAGCAAATAAAGTACTATTTGGGATTTTAAAAAAATACTTGCCATGTTTTATGGTCAGTTTACTTACAAATTGCAGCCGAATCCCATTGACGCTCTGCACACTGAGCGTGTGCAGAGGGTGAAGGAAGTGATGCAGATTATAATGATGAAGCAGTCAAAGAGCACTGCATGTTTCCAGCTGAGGGAACAGAGAAATTAAAATGACTTATCTGAAAAGGACGAACATCTTCAAAGAGATTTTCTGTGCAGCAAAGTCTGAAGCTTAGAGAGTGGTCTTAATGAATCCCAAGAATCCTGGACACGAGCTTAAAGCAATACAGATGATTCCTTTATACATACTAAATTCAAAAACCTTACAAGCTCCAGTCTCTGCATTCATTGATGTCTACATCATTTTCCAGGTCAACCTTTATCCTGCCGCTGTGGGCCTGGTTATTAAAGTGATCTGTTACCCAGACAGCCATGTTTAAGGGAGAGAAGACCATTTTTTTTACTACATCCTGACAGCCAAACCAAATAAAGTCCTAAAGATAACATTTAACTATGTAAATAGCTGGCAATGTACAAACAGCCTTCATTTTAAACTGCTCAAATTTGTGTCTTCATAGTAACTTCATTAAATAAAAACAGGACTGACCCTGACACTTTTCATTTTAACTTCTATCTGTGCTGAAGTGATCAGATGTCATATCACTGCTTTTCAAAGACAAAGTTTGACTGATCCACTATAGTTTACTGAGCCATGAAGACAAGTCATGAGACGTACAATAACAGCAAAGTAGTAGCAGTCTCGATGTCTCAGGGTCTGTAAATTTATAGCCTTGAGAACAAATGGGATCAGACAGCATCCTAAAAGACAGAACAGGCACATTAACTGAGGTTTTTAAAAAAAAATACATCATCATACATCTGAGATAGGAAAAGGATTTTGCCTTAAGAAAAATATAGTTATATACAGACCTTTTGAAATGCAATTTAAAATGTGCGTCCCGCAATGAAGAGCGATACATCAGATAAACTTTGAGGCACTCTGTTAGATGGAAGCCACAACAAAAATGAGTCCTCCATGCATACCAAAGTTAGTCATGGAGTTCCACAAGGATCTGTGCTCGGACCAATCCTCTTCACTTTATATATGCTTCCTTTAGGCAATATTATCAGGAAACACTCCATAAACTTTCACTGTTATGCAGATGATACTCAGTTATATCTATCGATCAAGCCAGATGAAACTCAGCAGTTAGCTAAGCTTCAAATGTGTCTTCAGGATGGTAAAACCTGGATGACCTGTAATTTTTCTCCTCTTCTCTCTCTCCCTCTGTGTGCAACCTCATCCCATTAATGCATGTTACTAACTCGACTTCTTCCCTTTCCCGTAGTCCTGTGCTTTCTTGTCCCTCTCCTCTCTCCTCCTATCACTTCCTGCAGGTGTTCCTGGCTCTGGACCTGTGGAGTCTGGATCTGTGGTTGGGAGTCTCCTGCTGCCCCCGTGTTCCTACTCGACACCCTCTGCTACAATTACAACTACTGTTACTAGTCCTATTGCTATTATTACTGTTATTATTATCATTAACATTACAATTATTATCATTAACACAACTATAAATATCTGTACCATTTTTCATTCAGTCTATAGCAACATTACCTTTACTGTCTGTACCTCTATGTGTATACTGTGTAGGCTGCCTCCCCCTCTATCTCTGTCCTTCTCTCTCTCTCTCTCTCGCCCTCTCTCTCTCTCTCCCCCTCACCCCCAACCGGTCGAGGCAGATGGCCACCCACCCTGAGCCATGGTTCTGCTAGAAGTTTTTCCTTGCCTGTGTCGCCTAGTGCTTGCTCTTGGTGGGAATTGTTGGGCTTCTGTAAATAACTTCAGAGTACGGTCTAGACCTGCTCTTTATGAAAAGCACTGTGAGATAACTGCTGTTGTGATTTGGCGCTATATAAATAAAATTGAATTGGAAAAGAAAAAGACAAAACAACAAGCAATTTGAAATATTTTGCAAATAAAACTCATTAAATCTATTTAGGTATTCTATTTATCCTTTAACACAAACAAACAATCATGCATACATACCAGTTTCCACTTGCGCATCTATTTCAAAGGTGTCATTTCCAGGGACAATGGTATTGTTTCTGTAGAACTCCTGACATTGTAAGAGGGGGGTGTAGATAGTGCCGTTTTTCCCATATTCATGATTGCCTACTGTGATGTGCAGGACTCCATACTAGAAATGAACAATTGAAATAATGATAATAAAGTCAGGTGAAAAGGTTTGGGGTGACAAGGTAGCTCTCTGAAAAGGGAAGCTGTTGTAGTTTAGGTTTGGGTGAACTGCCAGTGTACAGTAGATTCATGCAGTTAATGTATACAAATTCAAACAGCATGAGCGAAGTCCAGTCAATCTGTCACATAATCAAAATAAACTGACATGCCAACAAATTTGAGCTAATAAAAATCACCCCTTCCTGATGATCTTTGTAAAATGGAGGAAATAAAAATAGAATGTAAGCATTTAGTTACCTGTTCAGTGATAGTAGATGTGATCATAAACATCGGCCTGTCTGTAAACAGTATACATATCCATGTCTCCATCAGCATAATCTTTCAAGATGAGGTGCTTGAATGTCATCAGATTTTCCTCCTTGAATGTGAAAACCATGTGGTTTCTCAGGCCAAAAGTCACTAACTGAGATAATAAAAAAACTTGTTATCAGGATGATGAAATAACACAATTAACATATTGGTCATGTCTGAGATTACCATCTGGCTAGTAACAATGGCAATTTTGATGATCTGGAGTATGAGTTGTGACTTCATGCATTCATGAAGTAATATTTGATCTTCCTTCTGAGACACTCCACGTTGTTCAGATCCTCCACACATTGATGTCCATAGTCAGCCAAGGGAGGGAGGCACTGGACTCGTCCATATCTACTATAAATTAAATATGGGTGACTTACGTGCAATAAATTGACATTATATAAATAAATGGCATAAAAGTATTCACATCAATGAAATGTGACAAATAAAAATGATTGATAACATAAGAACTTACATGTTTCTATTTAGGCTTGGACGATATGACCAAAAAAAAGTTTTGTATCTTTCAATATAGATCATTGGTCAGGATAAGTATCAAATCGTTATTTCTTTTGAGTTTAAAGGATGTTTTTTTTCTCCTGACTGAAAGATGAAGAAACCTGATGGTTAATTGTGGTTTAAACTTTTCTTTATGGTCAGAACAAACACTTGATGCCAAACAGTGGATCACTTCACAAAACTGAGGTAGAACATTCAAAACAATTATGACAAAAATTCACTGAATAAGTGAATAAAGTAAGTGAAGTGAATAAAATCAAACATTTATTGAATTTTAGCATTAAGCATTTGTTATATTGTTATTGAAAATGTTTATATCGCGATAATTATTGTTATTGTTTTATTGTCCTTCCATATTTGTACTTCATAAAAAAGTGTATGCTTGATGGCACCAATAAAGCAAAATATTAGTCACCTTCACAGCCAACTGGTTTGAGCATGGAGGACTTTCAGTTTACATGTATTAGTTAGTAATGGACTTCTTATATTGAATGTACATAAAGGAAACAAAATTAGGTAGAATAGAAACACTTCTTACGATTATTAAATCCAATCCACTTTCTTTTTAAATTCAAAAAGTTGAATGCAAACATAACCTTAACAACAGAAACATCATAAATATGGTTGCTGAATCATTGCTGAATAATAGGCTACAAAACAGATCGCGTCGTGAAACCTGATCAACTTCCACATTTGCGGCAAACTATGAAATATTCATTATTTGACGTGTAAGAGTTAAAATGATATCCTGTCGATCCAGGCCAACAGTGAAGAAGAATTAAATGAAAAATAAAATCTGCCAATAGCCTACTTACCAATGCCCCGCACCAGGTTAATTACCGTCTGGTTGAATCCACCTGTGGTCTGTGGTGTGTTCAGATGTCTCTCAGTTAAAACTCATTACTTACTCAAATTGCTGTTGTTTTTTTATAGTGAATGTCATGTAAATAAACTCGACTTCTGGAGAATGTGTTGTCTTGTATTGAGCGAAGATGTGTGGCTCAGGTAACATTTTACAACCAGGGCCGTGTTTACTACTTGACGTCAGTCCACTGCTAGGACATGATTGGCTCTTGGGTCTGTCAGTCAATGTTTATTGCTGTAACCCCTGGCAACCAAACAGTCCCACTGATGAGCGGCGAGCTGAAAGTGTGGAAAGGATGTCAAGCTAACTACTACGGTTTAACTACCGGTAAACTTTATTTATTCGTTTATAAACTGTAGTTGTGTAGTAGCCGTATCTGTAGTGGGATTATTGTTAACTGCGAATAGCAGCGCCTTCGACGATACTGACTTGTACTAAACAAAATGTATTCCTAGAGCTCTTTAACCACATTGTCTGTTTCATTACTGTTAACGTTGTTAAAGTTAACGTTACCTCTTGTAGTTAGCTAGCAAGTAAATTTTCCTTAAGTAAGAGCTTAGGCTGCTTTACGCTGAGGTCTTGTCGTATCAAGTCGGATGTAACGTTAATGTGTCTGTAACTTATATATTAATATTACATTATGATGCTCTATCGTTAGTAGTTATGACCAACATAATTCGATGTCGTGGAAAATAAATGCAAGTATTCAAGCAGAAAATACATTACATCTATAGTTTTGTTATGTTGTATGTTTTAAAACATGATCACACCTCTAGCAAATATAATGTGAAATTGCTGCTCACACTTAAATGCATCAGTTATACTATAATACTCTGAACGGGGCCATGCTTTTTATACTTTAGGTAAGTAAGTTTATTTGTATAGGACCTTTCAACAACAAGGTACTTCCAAGTGCTTTACATACAGTAAGACATTTAAAGAAAATATGTAAGATATAGAATGGAACAGTAGGCAATATAAACAAATACAAATACTCTGAAATAGCATAAAATACTATAGACAGAAGAATAAAAAATACTAATATTTAAGTTCTTTACGCAATTGTAATTTAAATTAGGTTTTCATCGCTGGACTTTTATTGTGATATTGTGAGTTTTATCAGAATCTTCCTTCCCCATTATATATCATTAGCTGTAACCTTTGCAATAATAAACTGAAGTACACCATAAAAATGTAAGTCAGACTTGGCTGAATTTTGTTTTTACAGATAAAGTATATTTAGATGGCCTTCTTACAAGGCAATGCAATAATGGCATGGCAATTCTCTTATACTCCACAAGATGTCGCCACGTGAATTGATAATGATTGATTAAAAATGTGCAGTTTGATGTTTTGCTAGGAGGAATGTTTTCAGAGAATTTGTACATAAACCTTCTCTTTCTCATAAGTTTAGCATCCTAAGAGCAACGATGCCACCTACAAGACAAAAAAGTGCAACAAGCAGTGCAGGCAGTAAGAGGAAAGGTAAAGGTGAGTGTGTGAAAACTAGTTAATGCATGTAAATACAATGCATGTTTGTTAAAGGAAGATCAAATGGACAGTTAAAAAATGGTGACTGTTACCCTTTCAGGCAAAAAGAAGCAATCACCTGCACATGTGGAAAAGCCTGGTAAGAGAAAATTATTCACTTCTTTATTTACTACGAGGAAACTATGATGTAGAAGAGACAATTAAAATATTTTCTTTTAGCTTAGTGCATTCACAGTCATGTCAACTTGAAGTAAATAGGTAAACAATTTCAGAAAAAGTGGTGGATTAACTGGCCTTTGGCTATACTTAGATGCTGCTATCTTAAAGGAAACAGTTAGTTTGTAGTAGGTGCTAGCAGGTCCTGAAGCAAATTTGAATCATCTTAAATTACATTAACTAGAGATCTAGTAAATCTTACAAGGCCTTTGGAAACAGAAAAGTAAAAAACTCTAAGCCTTAAATTTAGTTGTATAATGTTCTAATTTTAACTTTGTGTTTGATTACCTTTTATTTATTTGACAGAGCAATGAATTAATGCAATTTACTGGACTGTGCAAAAGTTTTGAAGCTGTTTTGAAGGCAAAGGGTGGTCACACCAAATATTGATTTGATTTTGATTTTTCTTCTGTTCATTCACATTGCATTTTGTTTCTTGAAAACTAAAATCTATCAAAATCTATTATTGAACATCTATTATTGAAAGCATTCTTACTTTATTGCATTTTTCCACACCTGCCTAAAACATTACCAATTATTCAGATTTGTCTTGGATAATGTAGGAGAACTGCCTTACTTTAATGTAAGGATGTAACAAGCATGACTGAAACTAATAATCAGAGATGAGTTGGGCAAATGATATGCATTCTTCTGACGTGATCTTGAGTGTACCGTTGCATAGACTTTGGACATGCTCTCTACTTAGCTGTGGGTCCCCATTGTCATGGTTTGGTTTACTGTCAACATACCAGCTCTGAAACCAAGCTTTTGGTCACAAACAGTCATTTGCTCTTGTGGGAGTAAAGTAATGGCATTAAGAGTCCTCAGATTGAGAGTGGCTCTGTTTTGTTCATGTATTCATTAATTTCACCAATTTTCTGCTTATACAACCACCAGTAAAAGATTAAGATTGTTAGATCTCCCAAATGAACACATCCAAAATAGATTTATTCTAACCTTGACCTAATCCTGATCCTAAAGCCAAGTCTTAACCCTTAAATAAATGTGTTAACCTTTTGGACCAACTTTTTGTTAGTCAACATCAAGTAACAATGCCTATGTGGTGGCCCACTGACTTCATCACTCCTGAACAAGTTTCTCAAGGACCTTGATGATATAAGTGATAGGTGATCTTATCAGCTAATACACGCCTATTGTTCAGGCTTAAATTCTTCACTATCAAGAGAAATGAAAACAAACAGCCATAATTACATTGTACATTGTAATATCTTACAGTATAAAAGCAAAAATGCTAGCCTTGGGTGGACTGAACAAGAGGAAAGAGGCTCAACCAATTTAAAATAAGTCTTCAGTGCAGCCTACAAGTGCAGTTTAATTGCATTCTTTAGGGTTATGGAACATCGCACATCACACTCTCTTTGTCTCTCAAGCAAATATTTCCCATGAATACATTTGCCATAGTTGACACATAACTCTGTGAAATGAGGGGTGTGAGTTTCCACTACAATGATTTGGCGTGAGGCCTAAGTGGTGTGAGTGGGAAAGGTTGACACACCCAGCTGGGAAGTGGTTACTTAAGCTGTACTTTAGCATTCCAAGGGTCCCCTTAGCAACCTTGTGGAAAGACTTTGAAGAGAGAGACCGCAAGCAGGATGAAAACTATCATTATGCAGAGCCCTGTTTACTGTAGTGTGCCCTGGACTGAGCCTGGCCTTAGATACGGAGGAGTCTCCATAGATTGTTTATTAAGACAACTTTGGTGTGGTGGTGGCGCAGCACTGCGGTTTTTATATAGTAACAATCCTGGTCAAATTACTGTAACTGAGCAGTTTATGTTTCACATTCATGTATTATTGATCTGCATATGAGACTATGCCAGTATTGTGGAAAATATAGCAGTAAGCATAGGGACATTGCTTATAGGCCATTCACAAGGATTACATTTCATCCTGTGATTTTGTAGGGTGGTCCACCCTGCAGGTAGGGGCAGGTGAAGGATCAGAGGCATTGTTGTGCATTTGATGAGAAAAGGCAGTGGTGACTTTAAAGCCTGCCCACTGTGCAAATATCCAACGTGGATAGATGAGGTTAAGGCTCTTAGTTGTGGCATCTCTACATTGCCACTCATCATGCTTGTATCTCTGTTTTCAGCACCGTTTGCATCTTCATACAAATTACATTTCTGCTTTCTTCCCATATGTCAGTCCTTTCTCACTCTGTGGTTACTGTAGCATAAATGACTGTTTTTGTTCTCATTACAGTTCAGTACCTAAACAAACTGTAAGCACTATATGTTGTTTATGTTTTTAAACCTCTTTTCTTCATTCACATAAAACTGGTGAAGATATGAAAAATGCAGATTTTATATGCAGGACATAATCAGACTGTAAACATTCATATTTTTATTCAAACAGTTTTATTATGACGCTCCAGCTGTATAATAATATTTGTGCATATCATTTCAAGAAGATATTTTAAACATGCACAGACGATGACGGCAATTTGTTGTGTAGAGTCTGCGGGATAGAACACATAGACATGAAAAACCTAGCTTATTATTTTTATAGTCAACACCAGCACTATCAAATCTCCTGGCTTCTGACAAAGACACCTCGACTTATGATTTCAGAATCATCCTAAAGATTGACTTTATGAGGCCATACTCGCTACAGTTGGCAGGAGACGAGAAAGAGAATATGTACACACTTTGTTTCTAAATAAATTCACCAAAACAAAAAAAGGATCTAAAGACCTCTAACAATGTTTTAAAATGGAAGTACCATTAATGTCTTGAAAAGTCACCCAGCAATCAATTGATGCTATTATTGAGTGCTTGGCCTAAATAGTCATAAAATCCAAGTCTCTAATGATTGTGAACTCTCTCACCAAGGTCATCCTGAAGATATCTTCCCCATGGTCCTGACATCAGCCACCCAGGAGCTCTTTGGTTGCCGCACAGACGAGGACATTACAATAGAGAGCCCTTACAAGCTGCTGAAAAAAGACGACATCATACAGGACATTAAGACAAGAGCCGCAGTGTCCGATTTCAGGCCTGTGAAGCAGATTGTGCTGGTGAGGCTGATCCATTGTCATACAGATCACTCAGACAATACCCCCAAGACAATGTGATGATACACAGACTCCCAAGTTAAAATGCTGGAACAAACCAGTAACCAGTTTAACCTCATTTCCCATCTGTCTCTGATCTAGATGAAATACGTGGTAATCACCACTTTTACTTTATGCTGTCATGTCCATTCTACTTCAGTACATCACTCTCTTGAGGGACCCATACAGACTGATCTGTTCTTTGGTGATGCGTGTGTGGTTGTCTGTCTTTTTCTGTGTTTCTAAATCCTACAGCATCAGTCTTCATGTCTGAAATCCTCCTCACTCCGTTGCACACTATCTTGACCAAATTCCTCCTGTAGTTCCCTTGTGGTTGCCAGAATCAGTTCAAATACACCACATTACATTTTTTCTAAAGAAACGCTGTCATGAAAATAGCTGAATGTTGAAAATTCTTTTATCTGACAGGACTACCCAGAGGATGAGATCTTGCTGGTTTTTGACAGGGACTTCACCTATGATCAGAACTTCTACCTGGTTCTGACACCAGAAGCTAAGAACAGAATCCTCAACGTAAGCAGACAGTAGTTTTGGTTATGGTAACAAGATGCACTTTTCCTAAATTGCTTTTGTTCTTACTAATACCATTTCCACTACTTGGTGATTTTGTTGTAAATAAGTCAATATAACATTTTCCTAGTCATGAGGATAAATACCTTAATCATTTAGCATGGAAATATCAACACCAGTGCGGAGACAAAATTTTATTTCACTTTTATTTTGCTAAATATTTTTTTTAAGCAGGAATGTTTTATGTTATTTACTTTCCTTTTATATTGTAGATGTGTACACTGTTTTATCACTTGCTGCTAACAGGAATGGCTGGTGACAGTGGTCATACATTTGGAAGGCCCATGTGGCTTTGGTAGCTCGAATATTTTTAATGGCTGACTAAAATTGTTTAAGACTTCTAAAACTATTTCACTATCTTGCTGTATTTTCAAAATGTGGAAAGTTCATTAAAAATCTCACCTTCCACTTTAGTGTGTTTCCTGTTCTTTATAGTTCTTGTAATTCTGTGTACTGCAGCCCCCAGAGCCTGAGACACCAGAGGTGTTTCAGAATGAAGTCAATAACATCCCAGAACCAAGGCAATGGATATCTCTTGGTAGTGAGCAGGAAATAGAAGAAGAATCTGTCAAAGAGACCAGAGAAAAGGTACTGCAGTGTATATAAAAACACATTAAATATGCATATTTAAATCTGACTTTTGCTCATTCACCTGTGTCCTTCCACTGCACCTCTCAGTTCCATCCTTTTTTTGTCTTCAGTTGTTGTACAAGTTCTCCAGAGTGAGGAAGAAGTTTGGATTACCAGTCTGTTTTTCCGACCGCAACGCTGCAAATTCCAAGGATGCCTACCTAGAGTGTGCTTCTTATCAAGACAGCAGATTCAGCATCAAGAAGATGCAGAGGGACTGCGGGGTGCAGTCTGTTCCCAGACTGCAGAGCAGCAGTGTTCAGACACAGTGGTATTCCAGCAAATCATTGCACATAAAAAGGAATTGTTCTAAGGGGGGGGATTTTACCTGTTTCAATGCAGTAAGAAAATAAGATTTTAACACAGAATGCAATATTAAATCCCTCTGTGAGACAATTATTTTTCTATATGCCTTATACTAGGTGAGACAAATTGTATAGCTGCATATTATGGACATATTTGTGAAATAGCATTCACCATCATTTTTCTCTCTTTATCATTTTATGGTTTCTCCACTGAAACAAATATATTGTATAATTATTTTCTTTAATTATTAGGAAGTTTCAAAGGAATGTCTTTACCCAGTACGTGCCAAGAGAGTTGAGTGATGAAGAAAAAGAGAACATCCTCCGGTCTGACAATCTGAAGAATTTTTGCAACTCAGTGACCCCCGGGTAAAATGAAATGTTCTAGTAATGTCATGTTCTGCTTCCTATACTGTATAGGAAGACTGATAGTCAACCCACCCAACTCAGTAGATTAGATTACTGTATCAGCCTCAGGGTACTCACACTCAACTATTACCACTGTAGGAGCATCAAAATATTTAAAAGGAATACTTTGATGATACCTTCACCTTCCCACTGTACTATATTTTGTGCAGTTTTAGTTGAATTCACAAACAAACATTTCAGTAATACATTGTAATTGTACATATTCCCACACCCCAACCTTCCTTTGTGCTCAGGTAAGAGACGATTAAACATCTGGAGTTTAGAAAATGTTGTAGCAAAGCTACGTGTTTCCGCTTTAAGTTTTTTTTTCTTTGCAGGGTTTTGCAAGTTCTTCAGCAGGAAGAGATCAGTAATGTGTTCATTGATGACTGGAAGGCTCTGGGAACAGCAGCTGAAGACGGTGACTGGTCTGGCAAGCTTTCCGAAGGTTTGATACTTTATCAGGCCTTCACAGACCAGAAGTACACCAAGGACATGAAAATCAGCAGCTTTAATTGGCACCCTACCATCTACGGTAAAGTGCAGAATTACAGTCACAAAACAGATTTCTCTGCTAGGTTTGAACAGTGAAAAATTGCTCAACCAATTTTGTATTAATGTATTGTATTGTATATTATAATATTAGTATATTCTTAGTGAAAAAAAATGTGTTATTTGGATCAGATTACTTAACTTAGTGTCATTTTAGAACATGTTCAGCAGATTATGGTTTTAAATGTCTATAATAGCATTGGCTTGAAAAGTGTTGGCAAGGATAGTTTTGATGGGCAATGCTGACAATGATTATAACAAAAATGAATAACTTCCATTCATTACACTGTCACTGACCAATATCAGAATTTGAAATCCTCATCTAAAAGCATTACTGTTCTTCAGTACTGATTTGTAATGTTGCTTAGCATCACCAATAAGGTACACTTCCAGCAAGACCGATAATAATATCAGTGCAAAAACATGTAATCAGTCGGAATATATGTTATTCAGAGAAGGGGTCAGAGTGAAACCACAGATTTCTCAATCAGTAAAGTTAAAAAAGACTCTGTAAACATATTTCTGTAAACATATGTTCTGTTTCTGTACATCTGTGTTTTTTACTGCTGTGAGTATGATGTGTTCTTGATGTGGTAGGTGTGATCGCTGTGGCTTTGGCAAAGAAAAAGAATGAGCAGTTGAACGAGGCCAAAACGTTTGTCGTCAGACCCTCTCTCATTCTCTTCTATAGCTTCTCCGACCCTTCTAATCCACAGGTATGGAAAGTGTATAAACACACTCTGAGTCAATGTGGAGAGTGTACAACTTGGAAAAGACAAAAGACAGAATTTCTCTACCTTCTCACCTCATATCTGTTTGAGACACACATTGATAAGAAATGGCTGGAAGGATTTGCTTTGTGCTGTTATTCAAGACCATTATTTGCTTCAGCAAAATTTGATAGGCTCTATTGATTTGACACAGGCTTTCAATCAATAAAATTGAGCTGCTAAATCGCTCAAAAGTAATATGAGTTCTGGATGACGTATACCTATACTGGTGCATGTGTCATGCTTTGGTTTCACTGTCTGCTGGAACAGGAATCAAAGTGGTAAAGGGTAATGTGTAGAGGAAACCAGAGACATTATATAATGGAAATAAATATATTTGTTTAGTGTGGGGAGCAAAGTGCTGTAGTTTAGTCTTGCTGCTAATCTAAATTCCAGGACGGTGCTAAAAAATGGCTTCTTTGTAATACCATGCTGCCCCTTCCTGGGTCTATTTCCACTTGTGCCTGAAGAAGTGGAATCTACTGTATGCATTTGGTTTTGTGGATTAAAAACTGAGCTTTGTATGGGGAGAAAAAATAAATACTTGGGATGGCAAGCACCCAATATGTAGAAATGTCTACTTTGAAATATAATAATTCTGCCATATGTATGTTGGTTTTCTATGTTGTTTGCAGTTGCTTCTGGAGTGCCCAGATGACATTTTTGCCTTTGAGTTCTGCCCCTCTGATCCAAATATTATCGTTGGCGGCTGCATAAATGGCCAGGTGCTGACTTTGACTCTTCTCTGCATTTCTGCATTGCTGCATCTGCTGCCTTTTCTGCCTCATAGTAGTTTTTGTACTTTACCACTTCCCCATGCCCCTCTTTTTATTATAAGAGAAAATCAGATAATTATGTTATCTAATACACTGTTGGTCACTACTAGTCATAATCCTGTATAGTTTTCATGCATTGTTTCTGTTCCCATTCTGTTTTAAATTTGCCCTGATTTATGTGTTTTTCACACGAGGAAGTGTATTTAGCACACAGCTCAGATGTTGATCTCCTCTAACTGATTTTGCATTGCTGTTGTCTCAGGTTGTGTTATGGGACATTTCTGCTCACGTCAAGCACTTACAAGGAACACAGCCGAGTGGTAAAAATGTCTCTGTCAACACTGACACATTCGTAAGTACCCATATCCTGTCTGTAACATGCACAATGAGAATGCAGTTATACATGGTGTTTTGTATCAGTGTTGGTGTATTAAATCTGGGATTAGCTACTGTAATTCTTTGGCTAGTGATGATGTCAGTTTGGTTTATTTAAGTAGGGGTCCTCAGTATATCAAAGCATGCAGTATATTTGCTGGAAAAGACAGGCAGTACTCTTCAGTGGTGCTGTATGACAGAGTGAGATGATGATACGTTGACTCCTGAGTTCTCTCCTCATCCTCACTCTTTCATTAGATGGGAATGCAGTGGCCTAATGGTCCTTTTCAAGCCAGCCACAGCCATCAAAACTAGTTCCACAAACGTACTGGTGATGCCAGGAGTAAATCTCAAAGCAAATTTATATCATTAGATGACCCTATGACTAAACGAAAGCACCCTATTAGGCCTCACAAAAAAAAATCTTGACTAAGACAGAATCTTCAAAGAGGTTTTCTCTTTTGGTTTAACATGATAGTAAACTATTATTTTCATGGCATATCTGCCCTGTTTACATGGTATTATGTAAAGTAATAAAGGAAAGGTGGGGGGAGAGAGAGGTAATGATAAACTAGGGCTCAGATTTAAACCCACAACATAGCAAGTACATTAAATCCACCGTAGCCTGTTGAGATATCCAGAGACCAAACATTTAACCACTTCTGCCCATTGAAGTCTGACCTCCACTGATGTCTTCCACTTGGCTGCTGTATTTAAATAGGCACATATGCCCCCATCATCAACCCCCATTTGCTTTGTGTGTGTTTATTGCCTCTACAGTGGAACAGCTGTCTATATCCCTGTTCTCACTACTTCCTTCTCTTTTGCTTTCCTCTCTCCCACCGTCCGCACCTCGCTCTGTTCTCTTTGTCCTTGTTTGCTCTTCATTCCCCAGAGTCAACAGCATCAGCTCACATACTCCAGCTGTTACGCAAGCCTTACATCTTCCACCATAGTTTGTCCCCATAGATGATAACGCACGCAAGCAAATCAGATTGCTGCCCTCCCTGGTGTTTGCAGTGTAAACAATGGCAGTTGTAGGCTTTATTTCCATATTGAGTGCTGTGAAAGCTGTTCTGCACCAGCACCTGTTGCTAGCTCATCAGATAAACGAAGAATAAAAATCCTCCTGTATAGATTTGTGTTCTGTTTGATGTTGAACTGCTCTGCACAACAACAAGCAGATGTATGTGCACTCAGAGTTAGCATGCAGCAGCATGAGTAGGTGTTTAAAACCAGTGATCTAAATTTAATAAAAAGTAGAGAAAGATAAAATTATTTTTGACATGCAAACTGGTGTCACAATTAGCACTGTAAAAGTTTTGCGTTTGCTAAATGTTACACTGTTAATACTATACCCTGTTGCCAGGTTTAATATCTTGTATTGCAAAAAGTGTGCCATAGTCTATAATCTATATAACACCAGTGATTTGAATCTTTAGGGTGCATCAAACCACTGCACTAAAATCTTTTTGGTGCAGTTAGCACTGTTGCCTCACAGCAAGAAGGTTGTGGGTTTAAACCCCAGGTTGCCCCAGCCTTTCTGTGTGTGGTGCAGGGTGCTCTGGCTTCCTCCCACCATCCAAAAACATGCAGGCGAGGTTAATTGGTGTCTCTAAACTTGTCCTTAGTGGTTGTGTCTATGTGTGGCCCTGCGATGGACTGGCAACCTGTCCAGGGTGTACCATGCCTTTTGCCTGATGTCAGCTGTCTCCAGCCCCCCACGACCCTGTGCACAGTATAAGCGGTTGACGATGGATGGATTTGAATCTTTATGCCTCGTGACAGCAGCACTATTATGATTCAGTGATACTGAAAAGAATCCTTTGTTACACATTCTGTACAATTTGTTAAGCATACTATGTTTGAAAATCCTGCTGCATCATTTTAGAATGGCTGTTTAAACCACTGTTTAAAGATTTAATTGTTAGAGCTCACTGTACATGCTGTGCCTTTTGTGTCTGACCTCCCATCAGGAACTCGAAGACAACAAAGAGAATAAGACTCCTGTCGTGTGCTACTGTGCAGTGTCTGCCTTAGACAGCAGCCACAAAGCACCAATTACTGATGTCCAGTGGCTGCCACCAACATTTGAGGTATATGTAGCTGAAGGGCAGGGGTTGGAATGAGTAACAACTACAGACTAAAATAACATTCCACAAAGTTTATCAGTATTTCATTTGGCTTATCTTTATTATTAAAATGTGTTTTGTGTGACTACACAGCAGTACTTTTAGCAAAACATTTAATGTTTTCTTCTTCTCAAGCTTATTTTATCATATCTAATGTAAACACAGTGGCATAGTTTCCAACATACTGGAGCCAACTAGAGTACATTTTAATCCTTCATATCTAAGTATCAAATTGATAAGGACACATTAAACACTTAAATGGTCGGAGTTCTTCTAAAGTTTTAGAATGTTGGCAGAGTTTTTAACTGACTAAGGTTAAAAACCACTTGAACGTAAACAAGACTGACAGGAGGCACAGGGCAGTAGGCAGGGCAGAGAAAAGACTGTGATGGTTCAAATGCAACATATTGAGGGTATGATGATAGGAAGTGCAAAATTCAAGGAAGGTATAGAGGGATGATACTGTTGAAGAGAACAAAAAATAAGAAGAAAATACACAGTTGGTGCAGGTACAGATCAAGATGGGTTCCTTTTGTACTGACAGACTTTTACCTGCAGATCCTAATTTCTGCCATCCAGTTTTTATACGCTAATAGTTGCCCAGCATGAAAGGAAATCTTTTTTTCTAAAAATGTGTTGCCTTAAAGTGATATTTGCTAATAACAGTGAAAGAAAATGTTAGCCATAAATATGTCTATACAGTTATAATGAACAATGGTCTCACACTGATTCAATAAATTATTATAGTCCACAGAATCTAAGCATGTTTCTTTGTGTTTGTAAAATCTTCTTCATGAAACAACAAAGAATGAATAACGCTATAATTCTTGTTTCCCGTTGCTGCCTATCCCTCGTGTTCATACAGCCAACTGCAGTAAATCATGACAAACACTGGCACTCATCTGGATAAGTAAAATAAGGCAATCATCAAAGTGCCCCCAGGGGCAAATTTACCTCCCATATATCTTCAGGAACCTTGTTTACTACTGTCAGCTCTTTACATTACAAAGCCTGACTAGACAGACATTTGTTGGTTTTGTGACTCACTCTCTCTGATTAGGTGACCAGGACTGGCTTACCAGTGGAGAACAAGTATAACATTTCTGTTCAGGTCATCACCTGCTCCCCTGACTGGTAAGTTTTATACAGGTACATGTTGAAATAAAATGTTAAATTTATGAAATGCTGTCAGTTTGAAGGGAATATAACCAAGTGATATATGACAGATTTTGACTTAACAAACATGCATGTTTGTTTAGAGTTGGCAGCTTCTGCCAGGTACAGATCATATGTCTTTGTCTTCCTGCTATTACTATTCTCCTTCACCTTCACACCCTGTTCATTTTTGTCTGTCTGTGGAATTCAGTGTGATCAGTATCTGGTTGTATTTTCATCAGTTGTGCTTGTGTGGTGGGTCAGCACATACTAGTAAAAGCTATTTGTTGGTGTTTGTGTATGTCATGTCATTGTGGCTGGTGGCATTTGTCCTGCAAAAAATTTGACTATTTTTAACTGACATGATTATGATCTACCCTGAATTACTGTAGCTGATCTTCTGTTCCACATGAGGGTGTGGAAGAAGTACCCAGATCTTTTACGCAATTCCACAATGTAGACATACTTTGTTACCAGTAAAATTCATATGTTAAAAGTTTGTTGAGTATGTTTTTGTATTATTATAATATGAATCTAGTAGCCTAATTAGTGAAGCAAGCTATTAAAAAGTCAGTATTTGTCTCTGTGTTGGAGTAGAAGTATAAAGTATAAAGAGTTGATCGAGCTAATTCTGATTAGCTGTTTTGGAACCTTCTGTCAGCAATTTATTTTTTATTTGTTTAGCGAGTGGACTATTCTTGTGACTACAGTGTGCAGAAGTTGAAGTGAAGTATCAGCCTCTAGCAGATGCTTGTAGCTTTGAGATCAATACAGACTGCTTGTTATAGATTTGGGTAATGTCCATAGATTGGTGGTGAAGGGGTTGCAGATAAAATAATGATGCTAAAGATCACTGATCTCTGATCACTTTCTACGATTATTAGCAGTCACGACATTTGACGATGGTGCTGCTTTTTGTGCATTTAATTAGAGAATGACACAGGTCTCCAAAAGAGTCTGTATCAGTTAATACGTTTTTTATTAATTATCAGGTTGATGTAATTTTTGTCTGTGTCTTCATCTCTCTACATCCCCCTGCAGTGCTCTAATGTTCTGGGATGTGCGAGGGTCAAAACTGTTGAGCCAGTCAATATCGGACATGAAGCCAAATGTGGATCAGAAGACCCAGTTGACACCCTCCACTGTCCCTGACACTTTCAAACACCTGGACCGGACATGGAAACCTCTGTTTAGGGTACTACAGGGTTTGAGGGTGCAATGGAGATGCACAAAACTCATGATTTGTGTAGAACCATAGCTTTTTGGGACAAAAATTCAAGTTTCTTAATGTAAATATTAAGCTGTATTGTGTACAGCAAACCAAAATTCCTTTGTATTCAGTAAAAACTTGGAAGTCCACCAATACTGGCAGAAAATACTGCTAATGCTGCAGATCTTTGTGAAAATATTTGAGAAATGTTAACATATTTTGCCTTCCTCTGTCATGACAAATTTTTTTTTTATGCTGAAACATCTAAAAATGAATTCATGTAAATATGTGAATACACCTGCATTTGATATAAAGCCTTGAGTAAGCTAAAGCTTTCAAAAAATTTAACATTTGGAGTTGCTATTCCACTTTCCTTCTTGACATTTTCAAGGATGCCAGTCATTTATTTTTATAAAAAACAATAAAGTAACAGAGTTGAATATTGAAAGTGAACACACTCAAAAGGAGGAGGGACTGAGGCTTTGAGTTTCCCTTAAGTGTTAACACATTAAACCACAATATGAATGTAACATTATCTCCAACTCAAATTTAAAAGCTCTGTGTATGTGTGTTTTATTATTATCTATATATATGTTTTTTTGTGTGCAGTTGGTTGAATATAGTCTGTGATTTTGTTTTACATAATGTTAAGCTTCTGTCAGTTTTTCAAATGTCAGAAGTTTTCTTCTTCTCTGTCATGTGTCAGGTTTCCCTGCCAAAGATCGATACCAGTGGAGAATACGCTCCTTTGAAGTTCAGCCTGGAACACTACACCTCTAATGGTAGTAATATGGGTAGGACAACAGGTGAGGAATTTTACCCTTGAGGCTGCCTAAGTTTATTGGCACAGTCTCCCTTCGTTCCTACAATCAGTCACACAAATTAGCATTACTCAATTACATTATTACAATTATTACTGGTTTTATTGTTACATTCAGAACACTTCATGAAAGTGGGTTATAGCTCACTCACACACTCACTCAATCACTTTTAGAAAGCAACAGACAGAGACAGGGAAAGAGACTGTGGTCATTGTCAAAGTTCAAAATGTAAAACGCAAATTTCGCCTGGCTTTGTGTGCATTGCATGAGTAGTTCTACTTTTCATTTTATTCCTCAGAACATCACAGGTGAGAGGAAAGCTTGTTTTGTGAAGGTGAACAAATCATAAAATTTCTATATTCTGAATCTGTATGTTAGAAACAAGCGAGAAGATCAGGCATTTACATTACAAACATAACAATCCCATGTCTGTTAGTTCTCAGAAGTGTGAGCATGACTACAAGTCTATTTTGGGGGATCTTGGGTTCTTTTATTCTGCTTTGGATGGTTGAGCACAGTGATCAGTGGGGCGGAGTTCACTCAGCCCTCGGGTTCTCTGGTTCTCTGTCCGTCTCCCTCTTCTCTCCTCCAGTTTCATACCACTTTATTAAGTGATACTTCCAAAACAAGGCCCTCATAGTTGCAGAGCATTAGCCGTGCGGACTGTCAGCTCTTTGCAATATGCTACTCAGGCTCCTTGAGGGCCAGAAGATGATCGTGTGTGTCCTGGCTGGTCAAGAAGAGACCTGTCTTTGTCTGGTTTAAGGTCTGCCTCTGTAAACACAGCTTTGGCTGGTGGTTATAGAATTAATATGTTCACTAACTGAGGCAGTAAATCTGATGGTGTTTTTTCAGCAGCCCTCAGGCAATCTGTTATTAAGGTTTTAATGAATCGCTGTGTGATAAATACTTTGGTGGTACTTAAGATGTATGACTGATATTGATTGAGTCTAAGCTGTCTGCCTCTGAGCTCTGTATTCAGCATTTTGGTCAGAGCTTTTTGCAATTTCTGATGCTGGACCTGCTGTAGAAAAGTTCCACTCAGTCCTGCAACAGCTCCATTATGATTTTATACAAGTGTTTGTGAGCAATCCCTCATGGGGATTGAACAACACCAGAGGTGCAGTGCAGTGTGGTAAAAGTAAAACAATGTCTACATCTGTGGCTGTGCTGTATCGTCTGTCTCATATCTTTACACACATCTTAACTGGGGGAAAGTGGATTTAGAAGATGTTTGACTGGGTAATCTGATTTGACCTTCAAGAGCTCACCTAACAGAGTGAAGCTGAGACTTGGTTGTGAGCGGCCCGCTGATAAGGGGGTGTGAACAGATAGTCCTGTACTGTCTCTGACAGACAGTTGGGCTTTTGTGATGGAAAAGGCCTCTTCCATCTCAACCAGTCCTGCCTATCTCAACCCTCCCACCCTTCTCCCTTACTGTCTCCCCTTCTCCCTTACTGTCTCCATTCTCGCCACAATCCTCTCCCCCATCTCCACCTCCTTTTCTTTCCCATTCCCCTCATATCCCCTATAACCAGCCCATTCACCTCAGCTGTACCCTTCCCACCTCCCTCTCTTTTGTCCTTCTTGTTCATGGTCAGATTACAGAGCAGGCTGCACCAAATTCAATCTCTCTTATTTACTTACGTTTTTTTAAGTAGATGGCTTTCTTTTCTCATTAGTGTTTTGGAATTTCTTCTTTGTAAACAAGACCCAAATTAGCTTCATGAAAGCCAGGTATGAGCCAACAATTTAAAAAAACAAGTGCTCTGTGAGAGTTTTCTACAGTGTATTGTCAACATTTTGTCCCTAATGAGGACCATACGGTTTCTCTTGACTGTCTGAAAAAGGCTTATGAATGTGAAAAAAAGTACAAGTTGAACTTTTGCCCTTATGTTACTTTCTGCCCCGCTCCCTACACTCTCCTTTGCTGTTTCCCCTAACAGAGGAAGCTAATGAAAATGATGATAGCTTAAAGGTCATCCCGGACTACAGCCAGCTCAGAGCGCTCTCAGCTAGAACACTCACACCTCTGGACAACGTCAATACCAAGCTCTATATTGGAACAGAGGTGAAATATTCTTAGCAATAAAATTAAAAACAAATCATTCTTCACTATGAGGCTTTACAAATATTAATAGTGGAACAAAGACTAAGGAAGATATTATATTAGGAGAATAGAATATTGAAAGAACCCACAAATATTATTGCATTGTTGTTAATTTGGGTGTCTTATCAGAAACTTAAATTCTATACAAATACTGTTTGTACCAAAATTTAATATCTGCTTTAAGTTAAGCTAAATATGTCACATTTTATTGTATTGAACATGAGCAATTTACCATCTCAAAATCACAGGAAAATAAATCTACTGTCCAAGTTATACTCGACTAGCCCATTTGTAACAATTTTATCAGCAGCTCTGTTAACAAAACTAAGACAAAATATAAAATGTGAGCAGGTTTATTCCATGTTTCCATAATGTGTATATTTTACTGCCAGGATGGAGAGATTGTTTACACTGACTGGAAACTGGGGAAGGACGACTCAGGTCGGCTGCACAGTGAGTATTCTGTCTTGCAATTATCAAAGTGAGTTTAAAGGAACATCACCACATTAACAGCAAATTGTGTATTCTTGACTAACCATTCTCCATAGCAGACCACAGTGTGGTTTATTTTATTCATTTGATGTTATCCACTAGTCCAATAGTAATGGTATCGCCAAAGTCTTGAGACAAAAGAAGCGACTGACAGCAATAAATTTAATCATAAAAACAATTATGTCCATTTTATTAGAATGGTTTTAATAAGCACTGTGAATGTTTTAATAAACACACAGTAAGTCAACTCTTTGGTTTGGCTCCCATGCTGAATGTAAACACTATCATCAGATTTGTCAGTGCATTTACAGGGCCACTGAAGGTTAATTGTCCCTCATATTACATTGCTCTGTTGCTACAGTGGAAGCAAATTACTGTCAATATAACAGTGCACCTTCTCTTCCTGTCTCTCCTTCCTCCCAGGTGCCAAGCCCCTCCACTGTTTTAGCATCCATCACTGGTTGGTGAATACGGTACAGCGGTCACCCTTCTTCAAAGACATTATTTTGACAACAGGAGGCTGGAGCTTCGCCATCTGGAAGGAGGGAGTCATGGTAACAACGATCGTCGTTTCAGCTACAGTACCAGTTAAAATCATACCCACATACTTGATTGAGTTACAGTAATATTAAAGATCATAGTTATCCTAGGCTTTTAACATAATCAGTCCTTTAAGTTAGCATGATGTACACAACAAGATCAAAATCATAATATTTAACTTATAACAGACCAGATTTATGGTATTTTAAACCCACTGACTCGATTTACCTTCTTGTAAACTACGACATTCAGGATGGTCCCATCATCCAGTCAGCAAGCTCTGAGCAGGTGTGCACTGTGGGATGCTGGTCTCTGTCCCGACCAGCTGTTTTCTTCATTGGGAAAGAGGATGGAAGCATTGAGGCGTGGAACCTGCTGGAAAAGACCAGTGAACCTGTACGGGTCCATGCACACATCACCAACGCCAAGATTACGTGCATCAAACCCTGGACCGCCTCGTGTGAGTTCTTGGTGTTGGTGCACAACGCAGTAGTATGCATATGTGTGGCTCACAACCAAATCACATTGTAATGATATGTTTATCTAAATGACATTAAATGGAGGTAAACCTGTAATCTAGTTTAGATAGAAAACTTGAGTGCACTGCTACAAGATATATATTAATCAGTAAAACTTAACTGTATAGCAGCTTTCGTACAAATTAGTTCCATTCAAAGTGCTTTATGAATGACTGACAAGCTGATAATAATAAAACAAACAAAATAGATAAAAGACAATAACATATAAACTTCTAAGATATAGAATGTCCCTGCCTCTCTGCCGGTTTTATTTACATTTTTACAGCCTTGGTAATAAGGATTTTTTTGTACGAACAGCCAAGCAACACTTCCTGGCTGTGACTGATGACCTTGGGATGGTCCGTGTTTTTGAACTCCCAAAGACACTCTACGTTCCCTCCAGGAGTGAGGTAAAGACAGTCCAAACACCTCATATGTACTCACTTTAAAGAAGCTTATGAGTTATCGGTTTATTTATTATTTTATAAAAAGAAATAAAAATGTACGTATGGTGTAGGTTGACAAACTGAGATAACAACTCTAGCACTTCAGACCAATGATCACCAAACCTGAATTGATTTGATGTCACTTTATTATTAGAATTTTTTTTTCCGAAAATTGTCTTGCTTCCCAAGACGTACACTGTTTAACATAGATCACAAAACACAACATTTAACCAAAACAACAATACAAATACTACAGAGATATATAATATCAGACATAATGAATAAGTGGCTGCAGTGCAATACATTTAATTGCTCCCTTTTATAATCAGTTCTTAGTCTACACAGGAACACAGAGACCTGCTGACAACCCAAACTCTGATATAACTGTTTGACAGACTGAGGAACCAAAGAGTTCTAAGGTCTGTTCAGTCGAGCCTCTGGGATGCTAAATACTCTGTTTGATAGCAAACACTGCTATTATAGATTATTGTGAACAGTATACATCACACATTAGAACTGCTAACTGGTGCATTTCTCTTTTGTCTGTATGCAGAGTTTGAGTATGAAGAAATACTTTGAGCTGGAAGAAGACAGGTTGAAGGACTTTCTGAAGAGGGAAGAACTGTGGGCAAAACAGAAGAAGGAAGCTGAAGAACAAAAGAAGAAGATGGTGAGCTGTCATTCTGATTGGTAGAAAGTCTCAGCAGGATTTATGCAGACATTACACTAAACCTAGAGAACAGAAGTAAGTTTGTTTATGGAGCGTTGTTGGTTTGGATCCTCGCACAATCAATATTTATCTTTAAGTGGTCTTTGAATGAGACCGATTGTGTCCTCAGCTACACTCTAAACTCACTGGTATTGGTGGACAGCACTCTGACTGTACAGTGAGATCTACAAATGTTTTATTGTTGGCCCAGTTAAAAGTGTGTACAACAGTTCAAAGTTGACACTATAAAAACTGGAGTAGGTCATCCCTCTGTTTCTGTCTCCTCTGTCTCTCTTATTCTCTTTCCCTCTGCCTCCCCTCATGTTTAATTCACTGAGATCAGATCATTTGATCCTTTGCACTGGGGACAGTATAGTTAAGAGATAAAACTTTCAGTGGCTGAGTGTTTCAATCTTAGACTAAATGGCAATTATGAATGCAGGGGAAGGTTAGCTTTGTTGCAGTAATTTCATGATGTTTGATTGTGGACATGATATTCTTGCTCCTTCAACCAGTCATACATTCCCCACATATGCTGGTATGTTCATTTCCATCCTTTTCCATCATATGACAAGGATGTGACACCTCAAACTGTGTGATTACTGTTTTTAAATTAAGTGATGTCAGAAAGTTATCATTTACCAAACCCTCCTTTAAGAAACTATTCCCCATCTGATGAAAGCAGCTGATAGGACTATTTTGTTTAATATTAAAATACAAAATTTTATTTTGTAAAAAAAATTGTAAAGAAGACAAAAAAAGGAGACTCAGACTGTATCTCATTTACATATACCAATGTTGTATTTCATTTAAGTGGTCTGTCAAGCCTTTCCTGAAGCCACAAAAGTTTCCCACATATTTCTATTTTGGGATTGCTGGAAGATGTAGTCTTAAAATCATGGGTTTGCATGAAATTTATGTTAAATATTTGTGTAACTAAAAGTCTGACACAAGTACGTGTAGCTGAAGATTTTGCTTCAAAGTGGGGAAAAAGTCAGCTCTTTGGTAAGGAGAAGTGTAACATGCCCATTCATTTGCTACATATTGTTTATGACTGAAATTCTTCTCTGGTTTTTGTTCCCAGGAGCCTGACAAGCCAGTCAAATCCCTGCAGGAGAATGAAGAAGCGAACATGAGGGAATACAATGATTACCTGATGCTGGAGGAAAGCATCCTGAGGTGCCTGGGCCTGTTGCCAGCTACTGCCAACACACAAGATATCTGATATCACACTCACACACATACACACACAAATAGCGTTTCATATAAAAGATATAAAGCAGGTTTTCATCATCATTTTTTATACATTTGACTGACTATTTTAATGAAAACAGAACGGTTTGAATCTTTGCTGCAGTTTTTATTGAAAGACAATCTATATACTACTTAGATGTAAAATATGAGAAGAGTCAACATTTTTGTAAATTGATTCTGCCATCAACATTCAGACTGTTTTTGGATTGGGACATCAGGGTCACAGATTTTTTTTTCATCAACCCATCTGAGATCTAGTTACTGGGTAATACCATCCATTAGCGCAGTCTTCACCACCGCTCCCTAAGGATGCAGTTTTGAAGTACCTCAAGGTTCTGACCTTGGCAGTAAGTGATTTTATGGCTCTTTGATTTCATGATTATTTATAAGCAGTTGTTGAAAGCTTCTCTACTATATAAATAAATTTTGTATGGCTCATCTTGTGTGTTGTTGATACAAAAGGAATTTAAGTATTTAAGTAGTAAGTTTTTAGTACGTGTTTTGAGTCATGTAACAGTTCACACAGCAGCAATCTGAACCAGTAGATAAGAATAATAATATTATGTATAACTTATGTGAATCATTTACATGATTTTAGACATTTTTAGACAGTTAGGAAAAAACATTACTGGACCACATTCTTCAAGCTGCACTGATCAATATTCTCATATAAACAAAGAGTCAAAGACTGTGTGTAGTATGAAACAACTCATTTGTGGTGATGAACCTACACAGAAATGTCATCTCTACAACTCTCTTCAGCTCTTTTAGCATCTTAAAGCTTGTTGATTTGGTTTTGAAGGCCTACAGACAACTAGTTAGCAACTATCTAACTAACTAGCCGGTGAACAATGTAGCGCATTTAGCAGCTAAAGAGACAGATCTTTACCTAAGGAGTCGGTGGAGAGTTAGAGTGAATATTGGCCAGGTGGCCAGAATCACAACCCTAAATGAATCATGTTGCTTTGTATGTGCTGGATGTGTAAAAAGGCAATTGCAACATTCTTATCAATCAGTAACAATATTGGGGGAGCAACAAAGAAAAAAGGAGCAAAGTTTGATTGAAGTAAAATGAATGATTCAGGTCAGCACGATTGCACAACAAACTCTGTTTTTTTTATTTCTCTAGCTAAATCATGTTTATTTAGCTTAAGTTCCACTCTATGTTTTTCTCCTGGTCACGCTGCAGTGGCTCCATGCCCTACCCAGTTTGAGATTAACTGATCTAAACTGTGATCATATATTACCTTTAGACTTTTAAGCAGCCTGCTACATTGACAATATGAATCCAGTAATTCTAATGAGATTCAGCTGAATGAGTGGCCTTGAAACTTTATCAACACAAGCAAGGGAGCAGTGGAGTACTGCTCACACTGAAAAGTAACTGAAAGCTGAAAGTGTGGTTTTCATTTCAGTTCGATTCTTTCACTACAATGGAAAGGTTTTCCCAAGTGAAACTTTAACTTCTGTCGCATTGTTCACAACATTTATGAGAATACTCTTTCCCTTGTCATGTGTTGTAACAAGTACCTCTCCAGCTCTCTGGACTCCATTAGTTTCGCTCCTTCATGGGGATAACATAAGGACGCCTCAGAGTGCTGGGTCCACCTCAGGTCAAGAGAAGCCAAGCAAACCTATAGTCAAAACTGACAGCCAGTATCCTGCCAGAAAAGAGGCTGTAGGGACAGAGCCAGGGGGGTGGCCGCATAATTTAGGGGCAGCTGTCTATTGCAAGGTTTTGCACTGAGAGTATGAGATGCCGAAAAAGGGAAGAGAGAGTAGAGAGACGATTGAAAGAACAGATGATCGACAGCAATACAAGTAGCTGAATGTTGGGCGAGAGTGGGTAGGGGAGAGTGAGAGAGAAGTAAAAGAAGATGGCAAGAGATGGAAAACAGAGTTCATTCCCCTCAACAGAAGTGAGCTGGGGTCAACTTCACAGAGGGGGTGGCGGACGTTAAAAAGAATGGGCTCATGTGAGGGTGCACAGACGCAGGCGTCCATATGGCCCCTTAGGCACCAGCAAGGCCCGGATCACAAAAGGGGCTTCTGCTCTCCAGTCGTCCCCTCCTCAGACCTCTCTGGGAGTTCAGTTTTGCAGTCCCTCTCTTCTCCAGAGTCTCTAACTCTCTCCCAGGCCAACTAAGGAATGTGCCTTCACCCTCGCTGGTTAGTTATTATTGTAATGATCGATGCAAAGAATGTTGTGCAAATGAGTAAGGTTGCATGCAATGTAAACATTGCACGGCATTTGAAGTTATACAGACATATGCAGAGACGTTTGCAGGTTAAGATCTGCAGCTTAGCACTCACACTTTTTTAATGTTTTGGACAATGGACAACGGCACAACTATAAACCCAGTGACCCTCCTGGCACGATGGGTATTCATGTCAGATTTCCCTCAGTTGATTTCTTCATCTAAGTCCAAGAGAATTCCCAAACATAAAAAGAAATCTCTAACCAAGGGGGTGTCTATGTAGGATGGATTGCCTGCGGTCCAGTTTTTATCACCAATTCTTAAAAGTTTTCAAGCCAAATCCTGGGAAACAATGTGAGCAGGTGCTGTGCAGGAGGGGCTGTAAATCTGGCCTGGCGAATTAAGCCATTCCCTGGCATTGTTCTGGCTGGCCTCTTAGCTGCCCCTGCTTGGAAGTGGTTTGATGGTGGGGTGTGATGGTGCGAGGGTCTACTGGCTAAATCTCCCAACATGGGGGCACACTGAACATTTCACACAGTCATCCAAGTTGGACCCCAGCTGCAGACAGAGAGATCCTTGCTGCACAGCAAAGGCAAGAACATTAAAATGGGAAAACCGAGTGCTTCTGAGTAAAGTGATTGTTCAGACTTGTTTCTTGACGCTTTTCTTGACCATCTGAGTAGCACATTTGCCTCTAGTAAAAAAGAAAACGAAAATAGCAATTTGTCTTAAAAAGTGTTTCCTCTTCTCAAGAAACTTCAAAGCAATCACTGAGTAGTTCAAATTATCCTCTGTTAAATTGTCAGGCTATGTTTAATTGCTATAAACAATAAATCTGTTTCTCTTTTAAACCTCTGAGAGGCTGGTGGTAGATTTCATTAGTGGACCCTTGACCTCATAAGAGATCAGATGACCAGGGCACTGCTGTGGAATGCTCCCTTCCTCCTTTTCATTTTGTAATTTCAAAGCTCTCAACAATTTGGATTCTTGTCATTTTTACCAAAAGCTCCTAACATACCATCTGAGAGTGTGTATGTGTGTGTGTGCTGTGTGTGTTTGCATGTCCTGTGTGTAGTAAAGAATTTAAAAAAAACATAAAGCCTCAAACAGGGTGTATGCTTTATTTAGTTCAGTTTATCATAACTTGCAACAAACACAACGCTAATTAACAAGATTAGCCCTTTACTTAGCATCCTGGACAACATTTCCTAGTAGTCTACTGTGACCTCTAGGTCACAGTAGACTACTAGTAGACTAAAGTAGACTAAAGTATCATATTATGAACATGGTACCGTCACAATGCTCACAATGACCATATCAACATGCTGATGTTGAGTAGGTACAATTTCTACCATGTTCACCATCTCAGTGTAGCCTGATAGCATGGTATCATTTGCTTACCTCACTGAGGCAAATGGGAATGTCATTATTTGTATTTGTAAGTATTTGGTCAGAAACCAAAGTATTGGTCAAATTAAAACTTAAAAGTCACAAATCTTAAAACATGAATATACCAAATTTTATGGCCATCCGTCCTGTAGTTTAGGACATTCAGTCTGGACCAAGTGGTGCAGCAACTGACTGACCAACATCGCCGCTAAGTAGCTTGGCTTAGAGTAAGTTTGCTATTTGAGCAACTCCATCCACTGATGAAAACCATGAAATGTGGTTGAAAGCTGTTGGGGAAAAAAACTAACAAGCAGACCTTATGTATGTTCAAGAATTTGTTGCTTTACATAAGTTTTGCTCAGAAAGCAAACCCCATCTACTGATGAAATGCAGTTATAAGCTCTGGAAAAAGCCACTTCATAAATTTTGAGTCCAGATCGGAAAACTACTGATCCATAAATAAACTTTCTCGTTCATCTACAGTATTAACTTTATATTTTTACAATTAACATAATTTAGTTGAGCGTGCATCATTCTTTTGAGTGTTTACACTAATCATTAATATATTACACTGTTCTTATATATATGTTCTTTTGTAAAATACTTCAGTTCTTCTAAAAATATATAGATTATTATTATTCAGATTAAGGACGAGAGATTCTCTACTGTCCCTGTCAGCATAAACAACTGATGCTCTACTGCCTGATCCACATCAATAGAAGGCACTTTAATATTTCTACCAGATAAGGTTCAGGTGCCGTGATTTCAGTCCATCATCAGCTGTGGCAGGGGGATGATTCACATTGAACACATGAAATTTTTCATACAATATCTTGGCATAAGCCCAGACCAGGATGCCGTTCACTCAGAGTGGGATCTGTCATCTAAACTATCACTCTGTACTTACGGAAAATTCTTAAGGCTTTTCCTATAATCATGGAAACTCTGAACCATCTTGTTGACATGCGTTATCAGGCAGATTAAACATAACTTTGCTTCCATGAAAGTTAATTTGTTTGTACGATGTTCACACATAATTCCATGGTATTTTTCTGTTAAGTGAGTTATTTGGAGAGAGTTTTTGCAGAAATATCTCATATCTATCCGGATATGAAGCTGCAGCCAGTTAGCTTAGCTTAGCATAACTTTAAACGGGGAAACTGGGCTACAAATAGTCCAGCACATGACCGGTAAATTTATGATTTTGTATGGATAAACGACATGTTGATTAGTAAACTGTAGAAGTGGGTGGATTTCGTTAGCTTTGGACAGAACCAAGCTAGCTGTTTCCCCCGTTTCCAGTCTTTGTGCTAAGCTATGCTAATCAGCGGCTGACTGTGAAGAGCAGTATCGATCTTCTGATCTAACTCTCAGCAAGAGAGCGAATAAGCATATTTCCCAAAATGTGGAACTACTCCTTTAAGAAAAGAGGCTACTATAGCAGCAGGCAAACTAGGTTTTACTGCTGACAGGTGGAGAGTGCTCTGCTGACAGGAGGCAGGCGATAGCATACACTAAAATACCAACTGTGTCACTCCACTTCCTCTGAAGCGAACAAAGTTATCACCGCACCTCATATCAGCATGATGTTACAGGCTAGTTGGAGGATGAATTGCTACAAAAGGTGTGCCACCTGCAAGTTTATCAAACCACGGAGGCCAAAGCTTCTCACTGAGCCCGACCACAGCTGCTATCAGGGCCTCTTTTCAGTCTCACCTTTCACATTTTTCTCTCCTATCAAGCGGAGCAAACCCTCACCCTCATCCTGTCCTCACGCTGAAAGGAGATTGCTCTCGTCTGGAGGAGTGGGAAAGGGAGAGGTGATGAGCAGCTTACCTCTAGGAGGGATTAGCCTTATTAAAATGAAATAGTCTAGTCCTGAGTGACAGAGCAATGGAGGTGGAGGAGGGAAGAGGCATGGAGGAGAGAGGAGAGGGCCTACGTTGTGTGAGGCCCGGGCCCCTGAGGATCTGAAGCGCCGCTCCTATGTGTTCTCCTTCCCTCCATTCTTCACTTTCACCTCTCGCTCTCTCCTCATCTTCTCCCCCCTTTCCTCTGGTCTGCTCTCTCATCATCACCGCGGTCCAGAACAGGCGGATCTGTCAGCGGCGCGTCAAGAGATCTGCCCCGAGGCCCTCAGATGAGCTGCCAAGTACAGGGGCTGGAGAGTAAGGGAACAAAAGACCCCAAAAAAACATATCAGAAAGGCTTGGACCTCGGTAAAATGTGTTTAATAGCCCTCCTATTGAAGGGCACTGCATGTATGGAATGTGCGCCCAGGGTCACTGCGCAAAGGTTCCCAGCAATTACCCAGGCTTAGTTCGCCCATGTTTAGAAGGAGTGAATAGGTAGTATGTATTAACCAACTTGAACATCTCAGCAGATGTACAGGAGGATTAAACATGCTGATTATGACTTTGTAATTTGTACATAATGACATGTACACTATAGTAAACCTTTTTATGAGCAGTGATTGAATCAGAAGACCAGAGTGCACATCATGTTTTTGTCATGCGTCTGTCTGTTTGAGTCATGTTGGCTTGAGCACTTGATAAATGTCTTCCTCTGGAGACAACCAAGCATTTTAAATGTTTTAACACTCACTGCAACATTATGACTAAATTAGTAACCTACCTAATCAAACAACCTCCCAAAGTTCATCAATTGTTTATTCAAACATCAAATTCTCATCAGTGCTCAAAATATATGATATCAGAACCTCTCCTTCACAGCTCATAAACACAAACACAGAAACAACCAAAAGGGAAATTGTAAGACCAATTTGCTAAATCACAAGCTGATTGAAAAATCTGGGCATTTAAAGGGGTAATATAGAGTTTTCAGCAGCCACAAGCAATGCGGTTTTAAGATTACAACCAGATGTGTGCTTGTATGTGTGCTCACTTGAACTCATGAGTGAGCATAATCTGAAACACAACTGCTTTCAAACAAAAATTCTGCAATAAACGCAGAAACACCAGCACGGCGGCAATGGCATATCTCCAGACATATTCTGGCTCTGTTCCTATTAACGTCCCGGCTCATACAGTGCAGCGAGCCGCATATTAGCACAATACTCCCGGAAACAAAAGTGTAAGTGTGACAGCAGCCATAGACAGACAGGGAGACAACTTCACGCAACATGCCAGAAACTCCAGTAAAGGTCCCTCAGGTGGCATTATTTTGTACAATTGTATATTATGTGTGTCACATAAGTTACAGCAACTGAGATGGTGGAAAAGCTGTGTAACTTATCTAAATTGAACGTTGTGAAGCAAATAATGGTTAAGATCCCTACTACAGTAGCTGGCTGCTCCTGCTTTGCATCAAGGCTAGTATAAATAAATCGCTCCACGTTTGCTTTGTAGCATTGCGTCCATACAAGCTAAATCAAGACTTTGACATAACACAGGATAGTGGTACACAGGATAGTAGGGCTTCGATTAATGTAATAATTATTTTTCCGATTAATTTTATGTATTCTAAAATATGCCTATTATCTATTAAATATTAACACCAATTTATCCAAAATAAATATCAAAAAGATGTCTAATCAATAATATTTTATTCAATCATCCTGATGAAGCACATTAGAATAATGACAATAGCAGCACTTCTTAAAATGCATTAAATTTCCTTCCTCTTCGCTGATGTGTTGTGATAATGACAAAAACAGACAAAAACAACAAACTTTCATTTACTTAAAAGTTTAAATGTTTCCAACATGGATTTATTTCTATATTGAGTAATGCAGTATGATAATCAAATGTATTTCTGCATCAGTGTGGGGCAAAGAAAACTGAAACGATTTCAGATCTGTGCAGACTTCACAGATGGTCTGTTGGATTCAGCTGTTTTCTCGCTCATTCTGGCCGTTAAAAAAACAGAAAACTGCTAGATGACACACGGTGTAACGTTACCTTACCATGAAGCAGAGGGGTAGAAATTACTTTTAACATAAAGGCAATGAAGAAATACTTTTTAACGGATTACCTGTCCTCGTGCCGTGCTTGTGTGGAGGCAGAAAGTGAACACAATTTGCGGTACTATCCTGTCTGGACAAAGTGCTCCGGGTTACTTTCATTTCACGTGATCCACGTACATGGACAGCAGTTGTGCTGCTGTAAAGCTATTTTACATTCACAGAGAGCTCATGGAGCAGCACATTGTTGCGTGTGTGTCTAAAATACTCCCAGACTTTAGACGGTCGAAGGCGCGGTGTTGTAGCTGAAGCTTGTCCAGCTAACCACTAAAGACGAAAGTAACGTTAATGCAAGGCGACGTATTTTTGTAATGATTACGTTGATTATATTATCGACGAATCGCTCCAGCCTACAGTATATAGTAACATAAATCACGTTAGCTGGCAGAGGTAGAGGGTTAGTGGAAAGACATAAGGTTATTAGGCTATATTGCATTGCACCGGATCAGTTAACTAAGGCCTCTCCATGGTTTTCCAGCCTTTCTGATGTTCACGGTTTTCAAAGACATCATCTGATTCTCTTTGGCCTGAAAGACTTAAACACATAAAACTTTATTGTTGCTTTTATCCTTATATGGAGATTATGTTGAAGTCTGTGTTGTGCTGGGAGCCAGTTGTTTTATGGTGTTAGTGGACTGCATGTCCTTAGCTGCGGTGTTGTCGCTGTAGTTGGAGAGAGTTGTTGGGAGTGCGCACTGGGTTACATCCCGACCCGGTGCCTTCACACTAAAAGCATAGGTGTAGGTTAAAGAATCTCTGAATCAGTTAAACTATTCTGCCTCCAACAGTTGAGCTAATGGTTATTTATTTTATTGTATTCTAACTCTAGATGTATTACTGCGTTCAGCTTGTTGATATTTCACTGTTGTTGTTGTTAATTTTCTTCTTGATCACTATCATTGAACTGTTTTCACAGTTTTAAAATTGCTTCCACTAAAACCTTAAAAGGCCAGTTGCTTCTTGTAAGTGTGTTTGCTCACGGCCAAAATTTCGACATATTATAGAGTGTATTTTAGTAGTCTTGTGGGCAGAAATATTAGTCGCACATTTCCCTTTTCTATAGAAATGAGCTAGGAAGTTTTTCCATCATCTGCACAATTTACAGAGCTTTTAACTCAAGAGATTTAAATAGATCAACAAACTGCAAAGGCCAATCAGGAGGAAGGTGGTCAGAAGCAGGTGTTTTCAATAAACTCTGTCAACTCAGTCAACTAATTTCGGGCCTAAAGGCTTACAAGGGTATCTGTATATACAATAAATGTATATGATGAAGCCCAGGTGCGTTTCTCATGAGCATAACATTTAAATGAATTTTTCAACTTTTGGATGTGAAATAAAATGATCTTTAGTGTTTCTTACCTGAAAAACCTTCTAGTTCTTTGTGTGTTTTTTTGTTTTATAAGATGAGACTGTCCACCATGACTACACACATCTTGATAAACCTGGAGCTGAGAGAGCAAACATTTCCACATCCCATATTGAACATTGTCATGGGAAACAGTAAGGGTTACAAAACATAATATAAAAACAACATGCTGTTTGGATTTTTCAAGGATTACTGACCTAATGTGATCAGTGCTGCAGACAACATGTTGCTTGTCAGTTATTTTAGTTTTATATCACCAACAGCTTTACTTTAATGTTACACAGATCATTTTAAATGTCTGCTATGACGTCTAATCACTCAGCAGGTAAGCTGACCAAAGGTCCAGTTGCCCCAGACCTTTAGATTTTGTGACAGTTAACACTACACTATAATGAAAAAAGAAAATCTAAAACAAAGGCCGTGTGTTTTGTGGTTGGCTGGTTGACTTGCAGCCATGATACCGACTCAAAGGTCAGCAGAGATTAAGGGAACAGAAGAGAGAAGAAGAAGGGGAGAAAAGGTCTGGTTTCACATGCAGGTGGCTGTCAAGGATGTTTACCTAAAGAGACCCATATCTCTTCTCTCTCCTAAATTAGAAATGAACAAAAGTTTAGCTCAGTTCACTCCAACAGACGGCCTGATATCAAGTGGCGACCCTGACTATCCAAACAGGCTCCGCGTTATTATGTCTACTTCTGTCTTCATATGGAATTTCACTCTTGCTTTTATTGGGACTGAGAGAACTGCTTAGGCACTTAGCACATTCAGAGTAAGCACCTGAGTCTAAATATAAAACCTTTTTTTCCAGATTGTTTAAGATGTAATTTAAGAAATAGATATATTACATTGAGTAAATAATTTTCCATCGTTAGAGATCCAAAATAACTTGAGACAGAAGAGAACATTATTCTCTGTATTTAAAAATAAATACATTTTTGATCTGTCAGTCAAATATTTGGCTCCATCTCCACAACATTCCAGTCTGAATGTTTATGGAGATTTAGTGCAGTTAAATGTTTTTCTTCTTGACTTAAAAAACAGGGCTGTGGGGCGCAGGCAGGTATGTGTACATTCTGTACCCTAAAGCTTAATTATACGTTTTCAAAGAAGCCATAAAAACATGATATGAACCTACAGTAGTGACATCAAACAGGGCTCAAAACCAGTTAGTGCTGAAAGGCCTGCGGCTGCTCTGGCTTCTCGTGCTAACTGCCAGAGATGTGTATCACCTCAGCTGGACCCGCATGTGTGCAATTTTCATGGTTCTGATTTGAGGTCTTATTTTGGAAAAATGCTTCACATTAAAATGACATTTAACTGTTTCAGCAAACTGCCTTGGAATCTAGCTTTGGTAGATATTCGTACATATTCTAAGTTTAGGTTAATTGTACATATCTCACGAGTGCTCCTGGTAGAGTTGGTTTTTGGAGCCACAGTGAAACTGCAGCCTTCCAGCAGTGGATGGCTAAATGCAGCTGCGTCCTGGGAATGTCCCTGAAGCTGGAAGTCTTTCTGGGAGATTCCCACAAGCCAACAAGGGCAATTCCCCGACATATTTATCTTTTCTCTGATGAGGCTGAGTTACAACACTCCCACAGCAAAGAGATGGATCTACAAAACAACAGAGTCCAGTTTCCTGAAGTTAAGGTCATGTTTTCCCAATGGTTTTCAATAAAACAAAGACACTGTTTAGAATAGTTTGGGAAAGTGCGGCTGCAGTGTCAAGTCATTTCAACAAGAGCGATATGATTACTGGGCCACATGCAGCATACCACATGTGTTTTTATAAAAAATTGTCATAACATTTTTTATGAATGAATTCCAGGCTTGTCCGTGTGTGTAGGAGTGAGAACTGTGTTAACCGTGCAATAAAGATTTATTCTGACTATGCAAACCCAGTTACTTTTTTAGCACAGAAAAGTTTTGTCTTTATTAAACAGCTACATAATCAGATCTGCGAAATCCTGTTCCAGTGTTAGTGAAGCTTTAGCTCAAGTGAGTTTTAATGAGGATTTGATTCTGGGAAGTAAAAATTAGTGTGAAGGAAAGGTGAAACTGCAAATAAAATCATTATGTGTGGAAAAATGTACTATTAATGTATTAAAAATAAGATAATGGGAGATTAAAGCCCAGTTACATGCTTGCCAGATTATAGCTGAAACCAAGAACCAGTGAGGGATCTTCAACCAAGTGTAATTGCCCTTAATGACTGAGAACCTTCCCAGACAACCAGTGACGAACTTTCTGAACATGCACAAAAATACACAGTCCCTGCATGAATGTAAAATAGTATACTTTATTATGACCGTACATTTCTCAGGATCAATACAAAGCATTTTTCTGTTTTGTTTAGTGATGTGACATTTTATCTCCAAAGGACAAGAGCACAAGACAGAAACATTAATCATCCAAGATGTAATGCACAGACAAATTATGCAGGTCTTTATATTTAGTGACGGAGAGATGAGAAAGTGGGAGGTGAGAGGATGATGAAACAGACAGGGATGCCTGAAGAGTATAATTCTGCCATAGGTGAGGAAAAACTATGGGAAGAGTGTATCAGAGAGCAGAAATCCACAACAGCATTTGAAGAAATTAGCTCAAACGAGCTATGTCAGTTTCTATACTGTACTGTAAGTAAATGATGCGCTGGTTCTTTTGTGTTGCCTGTGCAGACAGATGGTTTGAAAGGAACCCTGCTGAAACTCACTTACACCAGACCAGCTCAGACTGACAGCACAGCGCGACCGTGAACAGATTACCATGTAGGCGGGCGAGGTGTCGAACAACAGTGAAAAATATATAATATAAAAACTGAATCACTGTCTGCCTTTAAGTCCTCTAGAGAAAAGTTTGACCAATGCAGCCAATGTGTCTATTGGGGAAACAGGATGACGAAGAAACAAGCATACATTGCTAGATAAGTCTTTTTACCCATAAATATCAAATACTAAAGCAGATGAGAAAGAGCCTTGTTTATGTCAGTAAAGCTTTTGACCATGCAACGTTCAGTACCTTTAAAAAAACAAAACACCAAAAATCATGAACACAGCTTAGTCCACTAGAGACACAATGTCAAATATATACACAATACAATAAAAATAACAATATCACTTTTTCTGCAAGAGCACGATTTTATCATATATTTTACAGCTAAAGTTGTACCATTAGTCCAGCACATTAAGATGTGTACAGGTAGCTTGAAGGGAGGAAAAGCAACTATTGCTACAAGTCAACAGTAAGAGTAAGTATTTAAATACACCATTGAAATAGAAGCTGTAAAAATAATATATTTCGAATACATTTATATAATTATATACACATACATATAGGTTAAATACTGATCATTCTGAATCCCTGGATTGCTGAAAACGTCCTTTGTAGATTTAGGCAGCTAGCTAAGTCGTACAAACAGAAGCCCTCCACTAACAGTTTCCACTGCTGCTCTGAAAATTGTGCTTCACATTTGGGCTGTGGATATTCAATTTGTATGCCAAAAGCTGGAAAATGTAGAAAGGTGACTTTGTTTTGTTTGACTTTCAACAGTTTGACATCTTGAGAATATAGCTCTTCTTGCAGAGAGGTAGATGTGACTGACACCACTCTGACGTTATAAAGAGGTATCAATCTTCTCATCTCATCTCCATCTCTGCAAGAAAGTCAATAAGTACATTTCCCAAAAAGTTGGACTTCTTTTAAGTCTAAACTGAATATGATGTCGTATGACATACGTTTTCTCTGTTTTAGTTGCCTGCTTAAGATAAATACATCTACTGTACAGCTTTGTATGAACAGAGATAAGAGTGTTATTACCCTTATCTTGTATCATATTTATCCTTAAAAGGAGGTTTCAGTGGCAGCTGTTTCTTCCTCAATTCAGTCCACAGCCAGGATATTTTTTACTGCATGAACTATAATGACAATCTACACTACTGCCTGCCTCATAAGTGCATTATTGTTGTACAACATTTAGTGTTTCATACCTCAATAACAAAAGCTCTCTGCTGCCTTAAAAAAGGAAATCCACCCTAAAACAGAATGTACACATATGATCTTGGTTTGTATTACTAGACACTGTGTTTACATGCTCAGAAGAACACAATGGACTGTATGAGCTAGAAAGTCTTGTACTTAGGAACAAATCCCATTCAGCATTAGAGACTAATGTTCTGGTTGAATAAAATATCGAAACATATGTCTTAAACTGCCTAAAGTGATATAGGGCCAGCCTTGACTATAGCACCAACTGGATGGCGGTGTTTTCTTTGAACATTTTTTATTAATTGAATTACCTGATTGCATATTTTAGCTGGAAACCAATTCTTAATTGAAAGGCCTAATGCATCCCAGATGTTTTCCTGTCCAGTAAGTCCAATATCCAAATGCTTCAGAAGCCCGCCAAGAAAATGCTTAAGTGGGAAACTCTGGAAGCATTGGTATCCAAATGGTCATTTTTTAAAAATTTAATAGATATTGTCTATCACTTTGCTCCACAAATGGTCGCATCGGTATCCCAGATTAAAAGTTTGCATGAGTAGAACATTGTACCCAGGGTTTTCGATGTAAAAATAACTTTTTATAACTTCATAGAGGTAATTGTGTTGGTTTGCAACACTGTATCAAGACCATATGAGGGGAAACATTTTATGTCAGGGTGGATTTTCCTCTTGACGTACCACCTTCACACAATTAAGGCACCTTTTAAACCCCTGAGGGGTCAATGGGTTCTTCTAATAAGAAGAGAAGCAACAATAACAACATGGAACACAGAACCGGACTGAAACAAACCAACAACAACAACAACATAAAGTAAATACAAACATAACGGAATGTCTATGGGTAAGGTACAAATGCCAGAAGTGCCCCGTTACATTTTCTTCTCATCTCATCTTTTAGGTTTTTCACAGCAGCACTGCTCCACTGCCATGGTGATCTCCATGGAAACACTGTGGTTGTATCCTGAAGCACCGTGATCAGTAAAGAAGGTCTTCCCCAAACCTCATCAGGCAATATGAGTGTGTGAGTGGGTATGTGTGTGTTACTGTGGGAGGAGTCAGTATCCGACATTGAGCTTGTTTTTGTTGAGCTCTCTCTCCAGGTTTCCTATCAGAGTGTCGATGCTCTCCTGTAGGTCCCTCAGGTTGACCCTGTTGCTCAGCACGGGGCTGATATCTTGGATCTTCATGTAAGCCTGGTAGGTGTGCTCTTTGGGCAGACGAGGAGGCAGGATGTGGTCGCACACCCTCTTCTCCTCCCTGTCCTCTAATAGCTGCCCACTGCCTGAACTATCACTCTCTACTTGATTCTCCTCCTTCTCTTGCTCCTTTTCCTCCTCCTTCACCACCACCTCTCGATGAGGTTGCTCTGGCTCAGCAGGATCAGACGCAGGGCTTGTGACCTTGTGCCCTTCATCTTCCTCTGCATTCCTCTGCTTCTCCTGGCCCTCCTCAGCTGCCTCTATGTCCTCAGAGGGCACGTCATCATAGTCCGCCTCCTCTTTGCTGGGAGGCAGCAAAAATTCACAAGGGAAGTAGCTCTCGCCGCAGCTGCTCCAGTCGCCAGCGTAGCGGTTGCTGGGACTGTCCAGGCGACCCGCTTTGGGCCGCAGAACGCCCGCCATTTCTGCTTCAGTAAGGTTCAGGACCTGGGGGCGCTCTTTTCTTCGCCGTAATGGAGGAACAGACAGCAGGTCAGATGAGGCCGGAGCCAAAGAAGCTGCAGGGGGCTGGGAGGAGGACTGGCCATATGGGTCCACAACTGGAGGAGCAGACAGGAAGAGAGACAAAAGACAGGCAGAGTTAGTCACATATACAGGCTCTTTGGATTAATATGCTTAAAGGAATAGTTCGACATTTTGGGAATAACGCTTCTTTGCTTTCTTGCCAAGAGTTATATCAGTCTGTTTAATAAGTATGTAGCTACAGCCAGCAGTTGGTTAGCTTAGCATAGCATAAAGACGGGAAACTGGGGGGGAGGAGCTGTTAGGTGGAGTTTTCACTTTTGGAAAAAATAATACATATATTATCTCAAAATGCTAAAATATTTGTTTAAAGGGTTAGTTCATTACAAAAGATAAAATAACACACTTCTCATATACCCCTAGTGGTATCGATCTTTGCAGGTATTTTCGTTTTTGGCCACCATCCCCAATTTTCATAGGAACAATTTCTTCGGTAGACATTTAAAAACATGCCTTTAAAACAACACAAATTATTATCATTTATTTTGTAACACAACTGTTTCCTACTATTTACAAAAGACCACAGGTTTGTCTGGGTGAACCTCAGTCAGGGTATCAAAGATATCTGATATAAGCTGTGGGAGCCCTGTTATTTGATAAGCGCCCAGCCAAAATAATCCAAATGTGACCATGCCATGCTGTGCTCAAAGTCAGACAAACACATGCTGAAGTCACACCACTGCACTCTGTGACTCTGATGCCATCCATCTGTACTATTTGCTGACTAAACCAAACTTAAAAATTAACTAAACTGAACCCTCTTTGGACTTAGATGATTTATCTGACTGTGCCTTGAAAAAAGTAACAGTGAGCACTCCAACACAACCAGCACAGTCCGGTTACCTGTCTGTCTTTATCTCTGTGTACCTACACTTGTTGAAGCCGCTAGCTTACTGGATTGGAAAGAGACAAAAAACAAAATGTGTTAAAAATCTGGACTGTAAGTCACGTACAAGATGTACAGCATAAAACTATTTATTTTGTCCATGGGGTATGAAAGAGGACCTTGAAAGCTATTATCCTTCCAGGCTGAACAAAAATGTTGATGAATTAAAACTCATTTGAAGTGGCAGTTACTGATACAGTATTTATGTGCAGCACTTGCACGCCTTGCAACTCTTCTGACCTGAGGCTAAAGCATTTATCACCTAAAACAAACGGGAATTATCATCCTTTAAGAGGCAACATGTCATTTAATTTCAGACATTATTCACTGACAATGTGATTAAAACTATTAGCTTGCAGCCTAAAGCAGACAAAAATACAGCACCTCGTGTTACAATGATTTTCTTAAAGTGCGCTGAAAAAAGTACAGTTGGTTGATTTAAAAGTGTTATCCCTGCACACAAGCACAATAACAAGATACACTCAAATGCACACACACACATCACAAACACATACATTCTCCTCTTCTTCCTGTCATTCTGTCTGTCTAACCATCTGCTTACACTTGGCAACCTCTTCAACACACATATGCTCATGCTCTCTCACACTTCCTGTAAATAGTGTCTGATGTCCTTGCACTTGCCCACAGACATGCACAACTGAGGCCTGAGCAACAATGCCTTGGAGGGTTGGGTATGTGTGTGAGAGGTGTGAAGAGGCGGCTGAAAATACCCCATAATGATTGTGAAATGTTAGGGTGAGGCTTAAGGGGCTGAGGGCTAAGGTTAAGCCTGGAATGTCTTTAATTACAGTCCAGGCATCCTCCGCTCTGAGCTGGGGAATGGGAATGGAGAATGGAGATGTCACTGAAGGTGTATACAAAGGCTTGAACCTGGACTGTAACCTTTGTCAAGGTTTTACAGGTAATTATAAGCACCATCTTGGTGACATCAGCTGCAGACAAGAGTGCAGAACAAGTACTTTAATCTTCCGTAGGCTTCTACGGAAGATTAAAAACTATTTTCTTCAGACCACTTGACCCTATCGCCCTCTGTCATTGTCTGCATGTATGCGCTATCCTCTAACCCAAAATATCTTTGCACTTTTTTTTTTATCTTTTGAAATTCCACTTGTACTTTAACAGGCTACCTGCAATTATAGGATTCACAAATGCTGACTTAATCAGTTGCTGCACTTAGTTTTCCTCTCTGAGTGTTTCTTCCCAGGTTGATGTAAAGGAGGGTGGAGGGTGCTCGAATTCAGCGGTTTACACAGAATTGGTTCAATGTGGGAGTCTGAGGATGTATTTAGAGGCCAGACCAGACACAGTGTCAGTTCTTCTTCAGACATCCGTCAGCAGATCTGGTTAAAGCTGCAGGTTACAGGGAAGTTGAATCTTTCAGGGATAAAGTTGGTCCAACTGGATGTTATCAACACTTCAAAAAGACCTTTTGAAATACTGCATGCGTGTGAATTTAAAAAAAAAAGTTTGCCCCAAGACTCCCTGAAAAAAAGAGACAAACTCATTGCACTTGAAAAACATCTTGCTTTCAATTAAGATACGTAAGCAGCCTCTATTTTGGAATGATGGCTGTGCAAATTTAAATTATATAATGTTAGTCTAACATTAATGATAATAATGAATTAATAATTGCTAAAATGTTGATAACCCACAGAGGACAATTTCTTTTTTCAACTGATGCAAACTACTACAGTAATGCACACTGGTCCATTTTGCAATGTTTTGCTTCATTTTCTAAAGTAGCTGAGACTAACTGGATTACAGAAGCCACTGAATATCTGTTTTTATTCTTCTTTTAATTAAAGACATGGTGAACACAAAATTAAAAAACTTAATCACCTAAGGTTAAAAAATATCAAATTGGTTTCTGTGCCGAATACACATTTTACCCTGCCTGCAGCTCTTTTCATCTTTCTCGACTCCTTCCTGAATAATCTTTGGGTTCCTTCATATCTCACACTGAGCAGACAGCTGCAGCTGGCAGAGAACAGCTGTGCCGGCAGACAGATGACCTGTGCTGAGGGAAGTGGGTACTGGGTATCTGTCTGGTATCTGTCCTTGGTTGGTGATTTATCTTAAGACAGCGGGCCACGCCTCGAAAGTTTGGTTTACATTGGGGCTTACTGGCTTGGCTCTGATTGGCTCACCCTTCCATGATGGAGCACTCTGTGGAGAGTTTCATCTCTAAGGAGCCAACAGATGGTGGCAAATGGCTATCAGAGCTGTGCTTGTGCCAGCTGTGGATAACCTCAAGGATCAAAAAAGCCCAGCCTTTTAACAGCCCTTTATAGAGCAGAACCGCAGGGCTGGCACGGATTTGTACAAGACCCTCAAGCAGAAAGATTATTTTTCAAACCAAGATACCTGGTAGAACTGTGTATAATAACAGTATTTATTCACTAATTTTGAATAGACAAGAAAGATGACGCACCTGGCCAGAGCTGCAGCAGGTAGTGCAGGACTTCGATGTGTTTTTTGAAGTGCAGAGCGCTAGCCAACTCCTCTGAGTCAATAAAGACTCGGTTGGTATGGCAGGATGCATCCTGACGCTGGCTGAGCAGCACCGGGCCGAAACATACTGCCAGGTTCTGACACGTCATCTTGTTCACTTCCTGGTAGGACGCTACCAACTTTAGGTGGTCAAGAAGCCTCCGCAGTGTCATCTGATGTACGCGCACACACACACACACACACACACACACACACACACACACACACACACACACACACAGCGCGCAAACACAGACAAAAGACACATGTTATTATTATGATTAGTAGCTGCAGGCAGCAGCAGCAGAGCTACACTGCAAATGTACGTCATCAGGCTATTTGTAGCAGTAAATAGTATTTCTTGTAACAACTGAAGAAAGATTGTGTCACTTAAAGACGCTTTCTTGGCAAATGTTAATAGGAGCAACAAAGCTTAGTCACAGAAGAGCTATAGTCATCTATAGCTTCACAGGTTCAACATGTCTAGAGGATAAACTAAGTAATGTCACTATTACATAGTTTCTCCTCAGAGAGAACTGACATGTATACTTTTCAACTGTAAAATGTTCCACTCAGTACGTACTGTATCTCGGTCACAACTGAATACTTCAAAATGCTATTGCTACTGTTGTGTGTTATGTAAAAACAGAATATTGGCTAGTATATCATTACAGGATTGTTAAATTCTTGATTTTAAAATATTGATATTGGTATCTGCCACAAAAATTCACAGAGTTTCCATTTTGTGTTATTTTCTCATTGATCTGAAGGTGTAGAGAAAAACACCAGTATTCCACCACATCACCTGTAAATGTATGATGATGTAAAAGCCTATGTAATAGTTAAACAGCAGTTATCTGCAGTGGAGCAGGGGATTTACAGTGTGTCTTCCTCCTCACCCTCTCCACCTCTGGCAGGTTGTCCAGCAGGCTGACAGTGTACTCCGAGTCAGCCTGTTCATTCTCGCAGCCCGCTGCTCCCATTCGCAGAGGCCTCGTGGCCATGGTCTCCAACACTGCCTCATACAGGTTCTTGGTGATTAGGGGGTAGGGCAGCTCTCGAAGGTAGTCCTTCAGTACTCCTAAAAAGTGGGAGAGAAAGAGAAAAGAGCATGAGAAAAACTGCTGCAGATAGACTGGATGTTAAATTTGTCAGTCAATAACCCAGTAAACGAGTGCTTTGCAGTGGAGGGTCATTCAGTGTTCCCCACACCTGAACTGACAAATATTTCTTTTTATTGACACAAGCACAGACAATATATCTATCATTGAAAAAGCTGTTATTTCCCATCTCTTTTAAACCACTGAACCTGATGCACTTTCTTGGCTTCAACTTGAGGTCCCGTTGTTTCCTCGGGTGAACCTTGTTTGGAGTCGGGCGTGACTCGGCAGCCAAAAGTATTGGAGTGTCTTTGACGGCACGTTCACACCTGTGACTTCAGCCTGCTGAAGTTCAGGCAAAAGCTATGAGAAAAACATGAAACCCACGCTGTCTGTCTCCACTAAGCCCCTGAAATATTGCTGGCATGTCTTTTCATCAAAGGCAAAGGGTGAAAAAAAGAACAAATACAGGAATAAGAAAGGCTCTTGGCAGGGTGACAGCTCTTTGTGGTGAGTTTCTTTTCCCTCTGCATGAAGCTGGATCAGTTTACAGAGACAGCTGGGGGTTGTGTGATCAGCAATATTGGTTATGGTCCAAACTAATACACACTGAATGTCTTTGAAATGTAACAAGCACAACAATTTTATTTGACTTAAGGGTTAATGTCACTACAATGATGGGCAAATTAAGTATACTGTTTGTCAAACCATTAAGAAATGCAAAACACACAGACTTGACAGATTTAGCACTGCACTCCTATAATACTGTCAGACTCACAATAGACACAGACAAAGAAACGGATCAAAGTCGATGAAGCAGGATAAAAGATACTGTCTTATTTTATTCCAAGCATTCTTCTTCTTCTTCTCAAAGTCTGGCGCTTACAATACCCACAATGCAACTGCAGACACTTCAGTCAGAGGGTCAGGTGTGCTTACCTGTAGTCTTCAGCCTCAACAGACAGTGACTCAAGTGACATCACTTGAGGAAGCTTATCAGACATCACGCAGCCCCCTCTGGAGCCACAAAAGGCTTGATGTGAGTTGATGTGACTCTGACATACAACACTCATATCAAGGTTTTAACCGTTTATTGTAGCAATATGCATTTTAGTTCAGTGGTGTGCTCATGTGATGGCCCACAACAAGCTGAGGACACAAACGGCCCCTAGCTCACAAATTCCCTTGGCCAATCCTGAGGTACACATTTAATGAACATGAACACATGGTTAAACATTAAATATTTATGTACGATTAAGTGCTTATACAGCAAGAGGCTGTGGAGGTGGAGGGAGTTCAATTTCTGAAAGCAGGCAGCAGTGTAGTAGCATGGATGCAGAATTCAGCGTAGCTGTACGCAGACTGAATGAGCTTCAAATGGAGAGTAAATAAAAACATGCGACTAAATGAATTCCGTGCCTACCTCACCTACTGCATGCTACTTTAGTTCTCCCAAAGACCTGTGAACAGACTTTGATGTGTAAAATCGGTTTGACAGACCTGATGTCGGCCAATTTACAACAGAAAATTAGCTGCAAATGGAGTGATGCCTGTGACCCAGTTCAAGCAGGTCACTTGTATTGTGCTGCTGTAATCAGATACTGTATATACTCAACATATATCAATACATCGAACCACACCTTTCACATTCAGCTATGTGTATTTTTTATATGCTTAACAGTTTACTCTCAGCTGAGCTCATTGTTATCTAAGCCATACCCATGTACTGGGTATGTTGATGATGAGGATCTCTTTCTTATCAGTGCAACATAACATTTATAAGATAACTGTCTGCTCCAGGCCATTATCATTTGTTATTTCAACACAGATAACGCAATAGCTATCTGCTGCGTAGCTGACATGCCTTATCAGCCATCAGGCGAATAAACACTAGGATTGGCCACATGGCAGAGTGTCAGATGTAAATGTAAAAATGTAACATGATAAATAAAATCACTTTGTTGTAGTGTACTCTCTATGAACACATACACTGATTATAGCGAGCACAATAACAGTATCAAAAAAAAACATATCTACCTATAGATATTCCCAATGTAGTGGCACAATCCGTTGAACTTTCGTAACTGATTCTGACCAGGATGCTGTAAATAGGAGCTCCTACTTTATCACTTCTACATCGCTGGATTATCTCCCATATACCCAAGGAGTTTTTCCTCTTGCCTTCTATTTACAGCAAACTACAATACGATTCACTCTAAATCCACTGACATCCTTCAGGCCCAGTAAGGAGAACGAAGGGCACAACTTAACACGCTCACTTTTTAATCCTGGTAAGTCCCTGCTCTGCTCTTTAAGAGAGCCTGTAGGCTTAAAGATTTTCAGTCTATTCCTACCTGGCATTGTGTGTCCATCACTCCATTAATATCTGGATAATAAAGTGGACAGACAAATGTTTTAAAATTATTCTTAAATATCTGTGTTTTTAGGTGATGACACATGGAAGTCCTGTTTTCCTTTCCGACTGCTACATCAGCACAAGATCTTTTGAAAAAAGGATTAGAGAGAAGGATCTAAATTCAGTTCAGTGATACACTACCAAGTCTCAGATTAGCATGAGGTTCAGTGTCTGCACAAGAGCATTCGGCCCAAATAAAAACTCAGTAGAATGAACTACTGCCAGTATTAGATTTACTGATCAAATCCCTCATCATGAGAATCCCGCAAAATATTTCACAATAAATTCAACTGGTAAAAATATGTGAAATGTTATCATCACTCTTTACAGGTGTCAAATGGTGTTTCCCACTACCTGTTTACCTTTGTATGTTTCTATATAACTCAAAATTGATCATAACTGGGATCATTTTGTTCCAAAACAGTTTTGGAAGAGTGATCAGTTATGCACTCAGTCACAGGTTGAATGAATTGCCATGAAATTTGGATCCATTACTACTTTTATCGTATTTTCTTTGCAATTTTATTTATGTATTGAATGTGTTTTCCATAGTTGCACGTGTATTTCAAAATTCAGCTTTTTGTAGATTATTAAATGTTGTGAATCTGTCCCTACAAGAAAAATAAATACTTGTAAAAAAAAGGTATATAAAAAAATAATGTACCATTTGTGACAGCTACCATCATAACAGAAAAAATGGCAACTTTGTTTTCTTGATTTTGAAGCACCTCCACAACTCTATTTTCTGTGCTCAAGATTCAACACGTCCTGACACCAGCAGAGAAACACACACTCACATACACACAAACACACACACACAGATGCAGAGAGAGATGTTGTGCATTCCTGAGGGAGTGAGTGGTGGCTCTGAAGAAAAACATCTCATACCCAAACAAGCTCACTGGCATACTATGTCAGTGCTCCAATCGCAGGTAGACCAACACCATGACAGCTCTAAGTCAGCAGGGTCAGACTTTAACACGGCTTCAGGCAAATAGGCACTTAAAACTTCTTAAAATGCCCCGCAATTAAATATGTCCCCTGTGCCCTGTGAGACAGTGTAGCTGATCTGTGGCGGCATGTTTGTTTTCACTTCTGATTTACATTCTTGAATGCTTCTTTTATAATTTATCTTCATCAGTTTTGGTATGAGTCAAACACGATAAGGACACAAAAACACAAGACACATTCACTCTCCTTAATGCTCCTCTAGACATACTGGTTTCCAAAACAGAATGCACATACTTCCCGTTGTCAATCTTAACTGAGACTTTACTGAGATAATAATAATCTGCTAGTTTCATCGCAGGAAAGCAGACTGCCTGGAAGTCAAAATGAGCCATGTGTTTTTATCCTTATCTCAGCAAAGCAAAGCTTTTTTTGTTAAGCAAGTGTGCAAATAAAATGCAGATAGGTATCATTTGACCTGTTTTCCCCCCCTCAAAATGGAAACTCAAGCATGGTAAACCCTCTGACCTTCCCTGTGCTGTGAGGCAGATCATCTACTGTATATACAACAACAGCAGAGCTGTTTTTTTATGTTAGCACTGCTTCATGAAATAAAACATCCTCTTTATGTCTCACATGCATTGACTTGTTAGCATACATATTTAGGCTCTTACCTTTTTAAATCATTTTAAAAATACACAAGTCAGTCAAACCTTGTGTACGTGCATGGACACATGTGCTCGTGTTTGTCTGAAGTGACGAGAATACAGCCATTCAGGTAAATCATTAGCTTGCTATGAGTCAGTGCTAGTGTTTACTTTTGTATCTTTGCCCCTGTTGGTGCCTGATTCACACACACAAACATACACATGCTCAGTGAAACATGAACATACGCACACACGCACACACACACACACACACACACACACACACACACAAGGTCATGGGCTCAGGGGTGAACAGGTGTGCTTCCCCTGCAGGTGCTTCACTTTCCTTCACAGACAAGCTGACAACAAGCACACGCTGAGTGTCTGTTCTCTCACATTTAAGCTGTTGGGCTTTGGCTTTAGCAGCAGAGATACAAACAACACATACATTTATGTCCACCCACATGTAAGGCTGATTAAGTCCAAACAGTAGATCAAGTCCAGCAACAATAAAGAAAAACAAAAAACAAAACATGTATTTAAAGCTGCAGATGATTGTATTTTCATGTAAATGTTTCTTTCTAATCAATCAGACTTTCAATGTTTCAAATGTGCCACCAAACACTACAAGGCACACAATGCACTGGGGCACGGCTCTACCTTTGACCTCTTGTTCAAACAAAGCGGAAGGTCACTCCTCTTGTCAGTGCTGCAGTCAACGCCTCGACTGGAGAACAAATGGGGGTTTGTTCTCCGTCCTGTGCCTCCCTGCCGTCCTGCACGCCCCCACAGCACTAGGGGGGGCCAGAGGAGATGTGTATGTTGCAGTCTTGTCCGGTGGCACAGTAAAGCCTTCTACTGTGGTTTCTTCAACTTTTCTGTAGCCCCTTGTAGCCCAAAGTAAGCAGACCCCATTCCTAACTCTGGAAACAGTGATGCTCTCATGGCAAATATGGATTCATCAGAAAAATGCCTGCAACCTGTTTTTGATTCCCGACCCTCAGTTCAAGAAATATTCTGACACCCACACAGGCCTGCAGCTCTTTGTAAAGTGCTTGCCTGCTTCCATGGCCGGCCCAGGGTTCAGTTAATCCCCCATGCGTGAGCCAAATACCATCTGTGTTTGTTCGGCAACAAAGGGGGCACTTGTTAATGACTTTCCATGTCTTCACTGGAGTACTACCGGGGGTGGGGGTGGGGTGGGGTTGGGGGGGAAAGTAGGGAAGTAGGCAATGGAAAAGACGAGTCCTGCAAGGCGAATTAAAGACCACAAACTAGGATCAATAACTGTGCTAAGCTTCCAGCCAGCAGAGCTTGGGACACACTGGTTTCATTTTCTGGGGACAGAACCAGTTTCCCATCACTGGATCACTTTAGGATCTTTGTTTACACATAAAGGCCAAAACAGGTTGAGCTTAATTATTAGTGAAGGTCGCTAATGTGTCCTCTAAAACCAACCTTTTTCACAGTTATTCATTCTGCATTGGTCTTATCCAACCAGGAACATCTGTGACGTAATGCTTATGTTTTAAAAAAACACAGGTTATACTGCTTATGTTGAGTGCCCCTTTGGCGCTGGTGACTGTTGGAACGGCTGATGTCACAAACAAAGCTGCCAAGTAGCTCTGTAAGATTTGCTTCTTACTGACTTGGATCCATTACCACTCCAAATTGTGAAGCGTTCCTTACCAGGTCGAAAAACATCATCTGATATTTTGAATTTGTTTTTATCTATTAAAACTTTATGACAAGACAAGGGGCTACTGAGAAGCATTATTAAAAGCAACAACTTGGACTGAACTAAGCTTCAGTTCAACAATGCCACTAATCAAGAAGATGTTTTGAAGTAGTTAAATTAAATCTATGATTAGATTCTTGGTTTTATTCTACACTGAATGTAATAAATAGTTCAGAGATCTTCCTGATATTGATTACTAGTCTCTTATGCACAGCTCATGTCTAAAAGCGCAAAAGAAACTTCTACAGAATTAATAAGGCAGCAGGGGTATATTCAGTGTAATTTCATTTCCATCAACCAGTTAGCTTATCTTAGCATAAAGAGAAGCTCCTTCAAAATGTAACATCTGCCCACCAGCATCTCTAAAGCTCACTAATTAACACGTTATATCTTGTTAGTTCAATCTGTACAAAAAAACAAATCCTCAAGGGGTTATTTTATGATCATTTTTGATTCTTGCATTAATCTACACTGAATTTTGCATTGCAGGCATCACTGAGATGTAGTCACTTTTGCAGTCCATATTCAAAGTGTCTGAAAGCTTAAAATCCCCTGCTCTAATTTCTCTACATCTCTTAATGAATGAATAAGGGACACTAAGGTGTCCAACATTTGGTACATGTAGTGTGTAGATTAAAGTAGTTGAGAATAATAGCCCTTTCAACACTTATTCAAAAACAAAGTAAAATGAAAAAACAAATTGGAGCAATGGATAAGACACATGGCTTTTTTTGTGAGACCTGGGGTCCGATCCACTGTAAATAAAAGCGTCAGCTGAATGAAATGTTAATTAATTACAGATCAGAAAGACTAACTACTAAACACAAACTGCTGTAGACTGACAACATGTTGCTTATGTTGATAAAACCTTTCAGGTTCTTTTGAGTGAATTGTGAGGGCCCCGTACTGAGCATGTTTTGCAAGCTTTGGATTGAACTCTGATCCCTGGATAATCCTTTTCACTACCTCTGATTTTAAATTAGCCATGTGACACGTCAGCTCACTTACTTCATCCGTTTGCTGTTCATTCATTAGCTTCTAGTCTGACTCCACCATTTTAATTCAAAACTCAGCTTTTACATTCTAAAGAAATAGATGACGCACATTAGGGGACATCTCACTTCAATTTTAATTTCAAATTAAAAGGCATTTCTTGAAACGTGAGGAGATTACAATGAAAATACTAACAAGAAAAAGTAATGTCAATTAACTGGCAGATTTTTACCAAATGTTTCATGGAAGTATATTTTAAGACTAAACCCATGATTATATCACAGATGGACATTTTTGCAGAACACACCCCTCATCTGCCTCCTTTTCCCTTCCCCCTCTCCCTCTCCCTGTCCACTTCCACTCACTCAGGCCCGTCCGCAACAGCAACCGCTTGGTGGAGCAAATTTAGGCAGCGAGCATAAACCAACAATCCACTCTGGTGCTGGTCCTTTTTTTCTAACCCGCTCAACTGTTAACTGTGTTCTTTGCCCTGCCATGCAAATGCATGTGGATCAAAGCAGGCATGATAGGACGACGCCTATGCGGGGCCTCTTCCCAAAACCAACAGCAGCCCCTACAATGCCCAGAGGTTTCCATGGTCTTCCTCTTTTTGTGGGAGAAACAAAAATCATGACAAAGTCATTTTCTACATCTTTGCATCCCCCCTCATTTGTTGCACTGCTGGAACCATTACTCAATCCAATGACAAGGCTGTTTTGGTAAGCTGGAGGCTGTGAGACGCACTGTTACTCACAGTTTCCATTTTTAATTTCACAGCAATAGAGCGGAAAGAAGCTACAGCTCACAGGAATCAGAGTGGCATTTAAATTACTAGCTTTAAATAATAACACATAAAGTTTGCAGCCCTGCCTGTGGGACATTAAAACAACTTCAACACTTATATTATAGTTAGGGGTCTTTATATTTGAAAAAAAAGAAAGCCTTCTGACTTGACTAAAATGTGAACTAGAAGGGACAGTACAGAGCATGTCTCAACAAACCTGAAGGAAAAAGAATGACCTGAATGTACAGCATGGTCTGATTTGTATGTTTCTGTGTGTGTGTGTGTGTGTGTGTGTGCACGTGTGTGTGGCCCTTCCCTCAGGCACCTTCCTATACTGTTAGTTGACTGCTGGAATGCTTTTACTATGAACAGCCTCACATATTTATGTGCTGACCCATCTGCAGTAGACACACCAGTTCAGACAAGTTTACTGGGACAAGGACCGGATCAATACTAAATCCAGATTCCATTTGAGTTAAAGTCCTGTTTTTAATGTAGATGTGCGACAAAACCCCACTCTATTTATTAACTTCTTTTTCTTCTTCTTCTTCTAACTATTGCCTAAAATATTCTGTGTAAATAAAGTTTCATTACTACCATAATAAATAAGAAAAGTTAAGAGATCTCAGAGATGGATGATAATGAGATTTAAAAATGATTGATCTAATTCAATATAATATATAGTTTTATCACATTACTCATACATGGGTGCCTCTCTTTCCACAAAACTTATGAATCATAAACTTTTTCCTCGTCTTCCTCTTCTGCATTATGACAGAACTGACTTTGACAGGTCAAATCTATAACAAACAGAGCTACAATGAAAAAATAAGTAATTGATTCACCTTTTAATTATTTTTTTTAAGCAAAAATGCCAATAAATTGACTGGTTCCAGCTTCTCAAATGTGAGGATTTGCTGCTTTGCTTTATCTTCTTGGACGTTTGCATGTCACTAGTTTCTGATATTTTACGGTCGAAACAATTCAATTAGAAAATAATCATGTGATATCCTAATGTAGTACAGGGAAGAGGGTACTTTGCAGGCAAACCGAGTATCCTGAGACCAGAGCGACACCAACGCTCTTTAGTAAAGCCATCTAGTTAAATAACAGCTTCCTAATTATAGTGAGTATGTGCGGTGCACCTTTGCAAAAATCTTATGTTCTTTTACCAGCACTCAGTTTACCTGTGATGACGTTAACGTCAGGATACGTGTTTTCACACAGCTCCACGGCGTAGCTGTCTCTCTCAAACGCCTCACGTAGTTCCTTCTTGACAGCTGCAGATCCACACAGACGGTAGAGACCCACCACCTGGAAACACACAGACACACAAGTAGGTCAAGTAAACAAAACATCTGACAGAGAGGCAGACATTTTTACAACCCTAACGATCAAGTTCTACCTCTGCACTCAAACAATATGCTGGACAGAAGCCAAAACTACTTTCACAGAAATAAACAGGTTTATAAAGAGTCTAGCCTGTTTTATCTTTACAAAATGCCAGCTTATTTGAACAATTGACTACATTTTATATATTGTATATATAACTCCATCAGGAGGCCCAGTGTGGAGCGGCACCAGGCTGCTACAAGCTGATTTGATATTTACAGAACAGAATCAATATGGACTAAAATACCCCAGTGCAGAACACGTCACACTAAAATCCCAGGTCACAGGAACTGTCAAATGCCAATGAACGGACTGACCTATTACTGTTACTATTACTTACTATTCATAACTTATATTGTACTTTTTATATACTTACTAATGTAATCAATATTGTAATTTTGCTACTGTTTACTGGCGCCAATTGAATGTGCATCCTCTGTTGCTCTTCATGAGGATTCTCCCTTTATTTTTACAAGTCTTCCGATCCAAATTAAATATAGGGTGAGTTGCTGTACAGATTGAGAAGCTCTGACACAAATTTAGACAAATAAAACTCAACTTGACCAGCTACAGAGACAGACTTTTTGGTTTGTAAGAGTAGTGTCTTATTTATACACTTAAAAGCAAGTGCAAAAAAAAATGCTAACCATACTAAAAAGAGTGATCAAGTTGGCAAACTGATTCACTAATCTCAATAATACTCAGTCACACAATGTCTAATCTATCTATATCTAAAGTTTGCAAACGATAAGTCAAGTCAGACTGTAATGGTAAAATCAGCGGTAGATTGAAATCATCAACGGTGTGTTTTATTGCTTGTAAATGGTTTCTTCTTACAAAACATATACTAGTCTGGCTATATAACACTGCTGTGAATTTTACACGTCTGAAAAAGTAGAATATGGCATCATTTCCAATACATCTGTGAGCATAGTCATCACTTGACTTATCTGAATGTGAACAAAGGAAAATGTGCTCTGTGTTTTGCCAAACTACACTCAGAGCTGTGATAAAAATGTCACATCCTTATGACTGAATGGATAAACATTGAACTATCCTTAAATCCCAGCTGACAGCTCAGCATTAAAGAAACTGGAAGCATTACCCAATAAACCATCAATGTTTCTTTACCTAAGCCTCCAGAGTGTGACCTAAAGAACTCTTAACAATTTCCTCAAGATGTTGACATTTGATAGTTGAAACTTGGCACCAATGGTCTTCTTGTTACGTTGGGATTAGGCTTGGCAACAGACATACCATAATTTCTCCTACATGTGTCTGTCTGGTATGTGGCATAGCAGACCCACTGGTGTGGTTGCCCTGGCAACGTGTTAAGTCAGTGGGCTGTGAATGGCGGGTCGGGTCCGGTGTCACACAAATACACACATTAGCACACACACACTGCTGGCCTTTCCGGGCTCCAGCGTAGGAGCACTATAATGTCTCCCCACCAGACCAACTATTTGTGAGCTCTTCTCGTCGAGTCGAGCAGTGTTTTCTAAACCTCACACGAGAGGGAGAGAGGAACGACAGATTAGGCAGGGATTTGCCTTTGTGCAAGAGTAAACAGAAGTCACTGGGCACAATGAACAACAAGTCCATTCAGAAAAAAAGGAGTCTCTCTTTGGGGGAGAGCTGAGCACAAGCCGGGAACAGCTGTTAGCAAAAAGAGGGCTTGCACTTTGGCTGCTGGGCAACACAACAGGCAGCACCAGCCAAGACATATATGCAGCATAAGGCAGACACAATGACCACAAAACCAAACGAGTTTCCTCGACAGGAATTCTGATGGTCAGTGACTTTAAAACCAGTGATGGGATCAGTTTTTTTTTCTTTTTTGGTCTGGGATCAGCTTAAAGACTTTATAGAAACATCAAAGGACAATAAAGGAAAGAAAGAAAAGTGCATTTAACCGCACTAATGCTCTTGAGTATTGGACCAAAGTCAGTCCACCAAGTTGTCTACTTCCTCTAAACATGATCCACCTTTCTAATAGACACCAGCAGGGAAATAGTGATCTCACCTTCTTGACAAAATGACAGAATGCCTTTCCTGCACGATTCACCCATCCCCCACATGTGTACGTAAATATAACATAAGAGCAGAGGCATGCATGTATCAAACCTAAGTGCATGATGACACAAACACAACAATTGTAACCCAGAACAAACGTAGGGCTGCACCTAATGAACTGTTTAATTGATTATTAAAATAGTTGCAACTCTAAACTAAAATAAAGCTGTAATCACAGTAAGCCCCTTTAAGTATAAATGTGGTGGCAATTTTATAAGTCGTCTCATGTCTGAATAAGCCCCAAGTCACGTTTTCATAAAAGTCAAAATGGCAATCTTATCAGGATGGATTACCCTAACACCTAACCCTAACTTTCTCAGCTCAAGTGTGAATTGAATAGCGGCATGTAAACAGAAAAGCCACAGGTTAATATGCAGAGATACATTAGATATGCATAACTGTATGACTTTACCAGGAAGTAATAGTAATACATTCGTCTCTTCTTATGCACAAAGAAATACTGTTTCGCATTTTTTTTCCTTCTGTTTAACAAAAGATAAATAACACTGTAAGACATCTACTGTTGAGAAGCAGAGCCAAGTGGCCCTTTGAGCTCATGTTATTAGGTCTTCAACTCCAAAATAAATGATTAATAGTTGCTAGATATTGCTGATGCAGCCTTTGAGAAAACTCTTTAACTTGCAGCTGTTTTCCAGCATTGCTACTAGATTCCTTTGTGTGCCAGGTGCCACATACAGTATTGCATATTGCTGTAGCTCTATCTCTAAAAAAGGCTTTATTCTGGAAGTCACATCTGTGTCAAGTCAAACCAATAGCGTTTTAGCCATTCATAACATGTAATAACAGCTGTGTACATCCTTTGTTGTCACATGCATGTTACTGGCAGAGATACTTTTTAAAAATGCCTCATTATGATGGGTACCGAGTGCTCACATACATAACTCCAGTCTCCGTCACAGACATTGTCTGCAGTCTTTTCAAAACACCCACAATCATCCAGAGTCTTAAAAGCTTAGAGAAGCCCTTAGGACACTCATTTCTAAGAGACTCTGAACGATAGTCTCCATCAAATATCCACATAATCATTTGTAAAGGCACACCACTACACATCTGGCCTTGCATGCTTTAGTGACATAACCTGCAAATTCCTCTGGGATCTGGTGTCAACCCCATTCTAACCTATGTCTGCCTGCAACCTGGGAGAGCCCTTACACTCATTCTCAGACTGATACTCTGTGCAAAGTCTACCCTCTATCTCTGGAATGAAAGACAGCAGCAATACGGAGGGGGGAAAGTGATTAGAAGAAGCACTGCAAGAGACAGGAGATAAACAGTGCCAAAAACAGAAAAGATGGAAGGAGAAACACAGGCAGACAAGGAGAGACAGAAAGAGATAGTAATCATAGTATGGCAAGATGCCAAACTATGTTCCAGCTTCTCAAGTGTGAGAATTTGGTGCATTTCTCCAACTTACATTATTGAAAAGGTAATATTCGGTTTTGAACCCTTGCTTGGACAAAACAGGCAATATGAAAAGTTCAGATGATTTTTGTTTTACCATATTTTTGGGGTATTTCTGGTTTTTTTGACAAGAGGAGAAAGACAGGTAAGCCTGACTGGTCAGACTGGACTCAAACCCGGGCAGCGGTAGTGAGGTCTTAGCCCATTTACATGGTAGGTGCTCTACTAGATGAACAACCGGGAGATCCATTTTTTAAAATTTTTTTTGTCAATCTAACGACAGATTTATCAAAATATCAAAAAAAGGAATCCACATATTAATAAAAAAGTAGTAAGTAAATTAAATTCTTGGTTGGATAAAACAAGGAAAGATTTATAATATAAAATATAATATATAAAATGTTCGACTAAATAAATAATAAAAAAATTGACAGATTAATGGATGATGGAAACAATCAATAGTTTTTACCTTAGTCTTACACACTACTACCAGTGATACCCAGGCTCATTATGTACTAACAACAACAAAAAATAGATTTCTGAAATCATGAAATCAAACAATGGAATGTCAGGCTTGTTGTTACTACTCCTGCTTGAAGCCCAGCATGATGCACAAGTAGCCATGGATGGGGTTTGATTTGACAGACAGGCTCCATGGAGAGGCCTAATGTTTGCCTGCTGGCCTCAGGCACCCGCTGCCCCTGGCATGCCCCCCTAGAGTGATCAGTCAGGAACAGTGGCCAGACACTTTTACTGCCGCTGTCTCAGCTCTAATTAGGAGAAACTCAGCCGCCTCTCTCAGAGCTTCAAAGAGCTCATGAGATGTGGGTGGGGGTAGGGGGACAAAACAAGAGATGATCACATGATACAGGGGAACACTCCACTCCACCATCGTCACCACCACCACATCGGCCTCTTAACTCTGAGTCTTTCTCCTCTCTGAATAAAAGAGCCAGTCGCCCCAGGAAGGCTTAGAGACATCATAAAGTGCGGTACATCTCTTCTATCCATTCTGCTCATGCCAGTCATCCAGTATTAGAACTGGCTGCAGGGCGAGTACTCGTCTCACGGCATACTGAACTAAAAGGATGCTATGAGTGTGGGATTATTTTCTCTCACTATTCTCTCACTCTCATACAAACATGTATTATATAATTGTATCCTACCAGCATTCTTTTCAAATGATCTGTTTTCAATTGACAGAAAAGAATTTGACTGGCTTCCATCTAAATGTAGTGTGTATACATGTGTCCTCAAACATATATATGTATCATATTGACCTGAAAAGACTATTAAATGAATCTGCAACTATTCCTATAATCATTTCACTGTTTTTCAGGCAAAAATGCCGATTGGTTCTACTGGATTTTCTCTTTTTTCTATTTTATTTAATTGTAAATGTAATATCTTTGGGTTTTGAAGATCACTTTGAGTTTGGTAAAATAACTTAAATTAATTAATTTAACTATTCTCTAGAGTTTAACAAATTACAACAATTAACTGAATTAAAAGAAAATCCTAATCCTAATTCTAAATGCTGAAAATATTTGGTCAATTCATCTGTTTTAAGTTAAATGCGAGAAAAATAATAAACAACATATCTGATAATACATCATTCAGTCTTTCACAAGGCAAAAATTCTAAACATTCCCTGTTTGCTTATTCTCAGTAGAGGGTTTGTTGCTTTTCTGTTTTTATCACTGTAAACTAAATATGGTTAGATTTTGGACTGTTAATCAGAAGAAGTTACCTTGGGCTCTGTAATTGTGATGGAAATTTGACACTACTTTCTCACATTTTAAGGTCTCAACAATGAATTGATGAGTTAAAAATAAGACAGACAATGAGACAGATGAATCCACGAGGGAAGTAAAAGCTGCAGCACAAATCATGATCCTCAAACATAGCTTGCCATGGTGTCACCTGGTTGATTTGACTCACCTGGCAACCTCTCTTTTCGATCTCATTGATGCACTTGCTTATAAGTAGCGGTACCATCAGTCCCGTGCCCTCCCTCTCCACCACACGCCAAGCCTCCACACCAAACACCTGGGGCTCCCGGTCTCCATCCGGCCCACCATCCAGTGAGTTTTGCCACTGCTCCATCAGGGTCAGCTTGACATAGATCAGGCCCCTCGGCTCTAACTTCACTGCCAGCTGGTGGCAACGCGTCACCCGGAAGAGTGCAGGCAAAACCACCGTTCCGTGGCAGCAGACGCGGTTGCGTTTCGGCGTGGGCTCCCAGCTGAACACCACCAGCTTCAGGTGCTGGGCGTTCTCCAACTCAATGTTGAAGGTGTGGTCCATATCTAGGAAGGTAGTTCGACATGTGAGGAGAGCGGTTCGTGCTTTATTAACTGAGTCCACTTGGATGGCGCAATAGACATCTCGCGAGTCAACGCGTGGAGGTTTGAGGTCCTCAGCACCATAAAAGTGCAGGCTCATCAGTCCGGAGATGTACTGGCTGCATTTGGGCTGCTCTGTGAAGCTGTAATGGCGAAAAGCATCAATGTCCAGCTCTGTGCCACTAAGTTTGGAGCTTCCGCTTCCTCCTTCTGTCTCCTTGCCTTTCGCTCCCTTCCCCTCTGCAGAGCCGTGCTTCCCAGATTTGGCCACCAGCTCAGGTGAGTCACCATCACTGAGGTACCCACCTTTACTAGCAGACTTCGAGCTACTGTTACTTTTCTTCTTGCTGAAGCTGTGCTGTGTGGACACGCTGCTGTCCAGGTGGTAGCGTGAGATCACATTACGGCTTGCCTGTCCACCCCCAGATGCAGCTAATCTGGCAGGGCGTGAAGAATTGGGGACGGCCTCTGACCCACTCCCGTTGTTTCGGGGAGAAAGGGCTCTGGGCTCTAACTGACTGCTTCCATTGCCGTTGTTACTGTTACTGCCACTTGGGGTCCCCTTTACGCTGAGTTTCCGGCTAAGCTCCGGAAGCTTCTTCATCTTCATGGAGATCTTCCTCACAGTGCGCGGGGACTTAATCTTGTCAGGGAAGGACCAGTTGATGGAGCTGCTCTTCTTGGCTGGGTTTGGGCTGGAGGGAGGGGAGCCAACGGCATTGGGCAGGTCAGGACCATCTAAAGGGGAAATAACAGGGCAAGAGAAAAACTGATTACAAGGAGAGCATGACACATTTTAAATTTGGATTTTTCTTTGGTTGGGACTTTGCATAAAAGTTTAAACATTTTTACTGCCAAATTATTTGGCAAGAAAAATATTTAGAATGCAATTTTTGGATTCCTCAAAGGAACAAATGTGTACCACCAGTCACAAGTTCTTAAAGTCACTGTAATCGCTGGTTTCACTAGGCAAGCCACCTCACTCCCATGATTACACTTAACTGTTCAGATGTCCAGTGAAGACAGACAGGAAAGCGAAGAATAAAACCAAAGGCGTGCATGAGCCATAATTTACAGTCTCTCAGAAAAGCACTACACCTTCACGGCACATCATCAAGTGATTAGGTTTACATACAACCCAGTAATCCACAGACAGAGATACATTCAGTAGGCAAGGCTTCATAAACACTTGAGTACTATATATTACAGTTACAGTCTATATATGTAAACATAGACAGTGATTTAGATAATTAACAGTTTTAAATAAAAGAGGTTGCTGAAATGGCGCCAACATCTAAAATTCAATTGTTCACAAAGAGTTTCTATGAGGACCCTTCGCTTAAAGTTGGCTTCAATCAATCAAACACCAGGGAAATTTAAGTGGAATGTCTTTAGCTCCAGGAAAAACAGTGTTGTATCAGCAGCAAGATCTCTGTCTAGAGACACCAACTGCTTCAGAGCTGAGTTAGAGTTACTCAGTCATTATTCAAGTTGGAAAATATCCATTTGGATTGGACCTTGTAGGCAGGTCACGCCTAACTAGATGTCTACAAGATGAAATGTCAAGGTCTAGAGTCTATGCAGGAGTGACAGCCATTGTTTAGTCTACAGGACTGAGCTGTGGCTATAAGTTTTATCCATGTCGTTTCTTCAAAAGGCCGCTTTACCCAACAAGAGTTTTTTTTTGTGGCAAGGCTAATAATCTCATAAAGGTGCTGCAATCAATATTTATGTATCAACAATGATTCAAATGACTTGTGTAATGTGAAATGTTTCACTGGTAGTGGCAAACTCAGAATCTCTGCAGTACCCTCAGATCCACAGAGCTTTTTAGTGTCTTTCAGCTTAGTGTTTCGCAAATTTAGTGTTTATTTTCACTACAATCAGCGTCATTTTTGGCAGCAGCAGACAGCAAAAAAGCTCTATAAACCAGCTGTAGCAACTAGTGAGTTTATAGACCTTTTTCCTGCACCAAAGAGCAGACAGACAGTTAGCAAATTGGTAAAAAAAGAGCCAGATATTTCCCCCAGGAGTGAAAGGACACAAAAACAGAAAGGAAAGTGAATATCGGGCATACATTCACTCTAATGTTGTCCTTATCAGCTGGATATGTGAATGGGCGACTGTTTATTGAGAATTTTACAATAACAACTTAAAAAGTCTGTCAGTGTCATGCTCACAACTTGTTTCCCCCAAAGTAGTTGGTGCAGCTTTCTGAGCCGATCAACAATTACTATCACTGTTGATAATCTGTACATCGTGTATCTCTCCATGGTGATAACACTGTTGATATGGCTGGATATTTTCTTTTGCATGCTCTAGGCCTCCATTCATTGTATGTGCTGACTGTAATTGTCACAATAAACAATAATATACAGTTTACATAACAATGTGCATGTGCACCTTGTTCGTTGTTACTGCCCTGAGCATGTGGTGAGACCTCCATCACTGACATAGATGCTACCCTTTCAGTCATTTTCCACATTAAAATAATCTATCTGGCAAAGGAAGCGAAAGAGCTGGCACGGAGCCAGCCCTGATTTGAGCGATTAAAGTGGAATTTATCAAATTATGGGCATCCTGCTGTGTGCTCAACGGGAAGCTTGAGCCTGTTTCAACAGAAAAACACCTATTTTCTACATTCAGTCCTCTCTTAATATGATTTCCTCTGTGTCTAACCCACATTTTTTACACTTTAGAGGGAATACCTCGCTGCATGTATCCATGGGAGATTATGTCTGGACCACATGACTCGGCAGGACAAATTTACCTTCTGTAGGCCTTTTGAGGAGTGCTTTTATACCTGGCCTAGAAATTAAACAAGACACTAAGTCTAGGGGCTGATGAAGTCTAAGACATTCACGATATGAACTTTTATTGATTTTGGATTCCCTCTTCAAATATAAAAGCTTTTGTTGTTTTTACTAGGTAATTACTTTCTCTGAAACAACAGTTATTCTGTAAGAGAGAGATAAAAAACAGGGAGAGAGGATACAAAGTTGAAAGAAGAGAGAGAGTTTGACCCTGCCAACATCACCAGCTCTATTTTCAGAGGGGACCTGCTGTGCTATTCTGGGGCGAGGGCCCGTGAGTGAAAAGAGGGAGGCAGAGGAGGTGCAACAGGATGGAGAGAAGGGTAAGATGGGGGGCAGGAGCAGGGCAGGGCAGATGGGGGACAAAGGCGCCCCTTGTCCAGGCACTCAGAGGTCTGGATGGTCGACTGGAAGGCTGGCAAACTGACTGGTGAATGTACAAATGAACATGGCTGTTCTCTCACATTCCTCACAAAACCATGTTTAGCCTCTTTTTCCCCCTGGCTGAGTACCCTGTCCTGTCACAGCTCCCTGCCAGTAACAGACACAGAGGCGCTCTGAGAAGGGATAACATGGGTGGAGAGCACTAGAGGTGCAAACTCACCAAACAACATCTGGGGAGGGGTCGGGTATACAGAGAGCCCTGGTCAGGTCTGAAACAAGGTTTTTAGGAGTGAAATTTTTTGAACATGAAACACAGTTTACTATTTTTTCAGTTATTCTATAATCTCTACATATTGTACTGAGTATTACATTACAGTGAAAATGAGAATGAAATGCACACATAAGTAGAATGCAATTTCCTACAAAACTGTAATGGATTAAAACTGCTTGTTATAGTGTTCAATAGTACATTTGGCTCACATAAGACATCACTTTTAAAGAAGCTGTAAGTAACCACGGAGGAAACCATTGTTCATTCCCGCCCCAGGGTACAGATCAGAGCAGGCATCAATAACAACATGAATGACATTGATTGGTCAGGAATAGCCTGAAAGGCGGAGCTGGGTTGGCGGCGGGTTCCAAGCGGCAAGAGTAGGCAGGCTAAAGTAGCTTAAATAAGGCGCCTTGGGTGGATTTTGCCAATGAACAATAAGAGGGAAATCAGCTGAGCTGTCAGCTGATGTGGCTGTTTTTGACATGGGCTGCTATCAGCTGATGTGCTGGGATTGTGAGCCGAGTTTGCCTTTGTTTCCTGCCTGAACTAACGCTATGTTCTAACTTTTAATACTATCTTTGTTCGGGGAATATAAAAATGTTTTAACTTATTTATTTCATTTAACAAAAAGTGCCATATTGTATCACTGTTAAAAAGTTTCCTGATTTAGATCAGACAACATCTGTAATATTCTTTATCAACTATGGATTTCAATACGGAATGGAATGGACACATACTGGTTTGAACTATTACTGATATTATGACTCTGATTTCAATCATAATAACATATACTACTACTTATAAAAATACAGATGCATGATATAGAAACACATTCCACTTTCATTACTGTTATATTAGTAGAAATAAAAAAAGAGCTTTTTAAGTCTTGTTGCCCATTCACTTGAGTACATACAAATACTTTCATCTCACATGCATGTAAAGAGTGAGAACCAAAGCAACTGCCGTCAGAGTCCTGCTGCTGTCCCATTTATTTGATCACTAACATGAACTGGGGCAATGTCCACTAGCCCTGGAAGGCAGATCTGCCTCTGACAAAGTTAATGACTGCATAGTTAATGACTATGGCTTCACACACAGACACACACACACACACACACACACACACACACACACACACACAAGGGCCCTCTGTAGGCTTGGCCTTGTGGCAGCAGCCAGGAGAGTAACATGACACCCCACTAGTTGAGGTTCAGGGGCGGTGGTTTGACACCCAACCCTCCAGGGCAATGTTCCTGGGTCAAAGGTTAAAAGGTCCACATTTCTCTGGGTGACACCTGAGCTGGGTAACTGTGTCCACCCCCAATACTTTAACATGCACTCACAATATTACTGTGACACAAAGAGAGAGTGCATGTAAATATGTGTGCATAAACACACATATGCCCTTCTTGACCTTGTAGCCCTCCTCAGGCACCCGGCCACTGACACCTCTTAACAAAGCCCAGGAATCTATGACGAGGGCTTTTCACAAGGCTGGAACCAGACAGGTGCAGGAGGAGGGTGTGTGTGTGGGACAACCTGATCATTATCAAATATGCCTGATATTTGTTTCTACGGTCCTCTAGAAAAAGCCAAATTGTCACTCTAGCCAAACGCTGGATAATATGAAATGTCCTCCAGTGAAAAAATAGTAGGTGTCTGGTCTACAACAATGGGAGAAAGTGTTTGTTTGTGTGTGTGTGTGTGTGTGTGTGTGTGTGTGTGTGTGTGTGTGTGTGAAAAGACAGACAGACATTGAGCATAGTCTGATAAGTCTTAGAGGGAGACAATAATCTTCAGTCCCTAATTACCCCTGTGAAACCATTTGTATTCATTTGAGTGTATGTACGTACAAGCATGTCTGCCAAATGTGTGTGTTAAATGTAAAAACAGAAAGGACCAGGGTGTGCTGACAAACAAGGAGAGTGTAAATAAACCGGTGAATGGCATACTTGTCCTGTAGTTTCTTTACTCTGTGACCGAGGCCAGGCTCTGCACTGCTTTTGGCTCTAAATCATTCAGTACTGGAAGGCCTTTCAGAGGCCGCGGGAGCCCGGCCGTTTCATTACAATGGTTACAAAACCCCTGCTAATATATCCAAGCATGCAGGCCTTCTCACTAGCACAACATGGCCCCCTGCCAAAGAAGCTCTCATGTAGCCTAGCTCGCCTACCACTGCAGGCATTCCTGCTCTGCTGTAACTCAACCAACAGAGTGGCTGCTAATTCTAGACAGCCTGCAGCCACGCCGACCTCGCTGCACGGCCATGATCCAAACAACAAGGCACTAACTGCTATGTGACGAGTGTTGACGAATTACTTATTTTTATCTGACAACAAACCAGAAATATTTTCAGTCATTAACATTTCATGGAGTTACAATCTTATTTTAATCAGTATTTTAATTATTTTTCAATGGAAGAGCAAATAAATTACTTCCTTATTGCAATCAATTAACATAATTTTATCAAGAAAAATGTATTGCTTACTTCATTACACAGAATGACTGAGGAATTTAATGTCAATAGAATAAAATTACAATAGTTCTGAAACAACAATTAATCTGAAATAATTCTACAAATGCCAAACACTCAAGGGTTTCTGCAGCGTTTAATAGTGGAGGCACCCACCTCGCCTGAAGTAAAGAGCACCTCTGCTATCTTTAGAAGAAAGTTTTACATTTTTATGAAATATAACATAAGGCTTTATAGAACTTTATTTTTAAAACAACATATTTATAAATATATACATATTAATATATAATCATCTTTTTTATTCCAGATATTGTTCTTCCTGTCAAAACTCGGTGCTTACATTACACACAATGACAACTCAGGTAGAGATTCAGGTGTATTATGCTAGTAGAGGCTAATATATCCGTGAGCTGCTAGCCTCTAGCAGAGATAAGGTGAGCTCATTTCTTTCTAACTCCACAACTCTAGATTTTCATTGTTAACCTGTAGTCACAACCGACGCTGATATTGATGAGATTTCTCAGATTTAGTGCAGTACACTCTGAAGCCACAGAAGGCTATATTGTATATACATTTTTTCACATGTGCAGAAAAAACTTACCCAAGACCTGTAAACAGACTTTGATGTTTAAAATTGGTTGTCCTCTAATGTATGTAATGACTGGCTGTATCATCAACGACTGTAATATTTTCCCGCTGACTACACTGACTGCCTCCTCTAAACAGTTTCCATGGGGAAAAGAGTGCACTCTTTATTTCCAGCTCCTCAAATGTGAGGACTTGCTGTTTGTTATTTGAATATCTTTTGGGTTTGGACTGTTAAGCTACATGAAGACATCCACGTAGGCTCTGGGAAATGATTGTGGCCATTTAGTGGGCTTTTTTATTAATTGAAAAAATATTCAACAGATTAATCAATAATGAAAATTGTTAGTCAGTTGCAAGCCGAACTAACAATGCTTAGGGGTTAAACACTCTTGGACCTCTTTTCGTCAAAAAACATGATCAGGATGTGATTGTCTACTAACTAAACTACAGATACCATTGTGACCCAAATGCATGCATGACCAATTCAGGAAGGATTAGTGTACACAGATAAAATTCGTAACTCATCAAAACAGAGACCAGAATAGTTTTCCTCGGCTGCTCTGGTGATGAAATAGAGAACAGAGCAGAAAGAAAGAGCCATGAGAAAACTACATGACCCAAACTTCACATCTAGTGCCAAGCACTATGAATCTGCTTGGGTTTTGAAGTTCTGCTCTCACAATGTTGCTGCTCTGAGTTGTTGACCAGACTGTGCAATCGTGAGCCGAGATTAGGTTCCAGGTTTCACCTCAGAGGCTTGAACTCTCATGTAACTTTAGCAGCCAGGGCCAATTCTCAAACGCAGCAGCCAGTGTGACCAAAACAACCCCCAGAAATAGCTCTGATCCCATTCTGAGCGCTGGCCAAGTCAGATTCCCCAAACAGGCTCTAAAGGGAACAAGAGATTGGGACCACATCATGCTCACCACCCCCAAAGTCCATCAATCATTATTCTCCATACAAATAGAGCATTCAGATGGACAAAAAGTCAGTCAATAGGCAGCACACGAGGAGTCTGAAGTGTATCCGGTGAAGGAAAAAGAACCAGCCAGCTGAACAGAGGAAAGCTATGGTCACAGAGAGTCATCTACATCTGCACTGCTTCATTAATTCAGCAGACGCTCTTATTCATGATTAATCAACGAAAGGCCTGTCAAATTGTTAGCCCTGCAGATAAAGTAGAGTCTGTATGGGCTCATTTTTATGAAGAATCTGAAATAGAAGACACAAAAGATGGGACAAAAATAGTGTCCTGAGAGTTCAACACTGTGGGTGAACTCCTTGTTTTTTTCTATTAAAAGACTTAGCTTACATCAAAGGCCATTATACACTAGGAGGCCTGGGGTACATTTATAAAAATGTGGTGAGGCAACCCATGATGTGGTATCCTAAACACACAGACAGTAGATGCGGTAAAGATAAAGCTCACTATGGTAATAACAATGATTTTACTACCAAAAAGACGTGCTTAGTGAGGTTTAGTTTGGTAGGATTTGGTAGCAGTTTAACAGGACTTCCTATTCTCCTATTTGGTACCTGCTTCCATGAAATATCATTACCATACCAATGATGTTTTCGCATGTTTTAGCTTTTTAACCATACATTATGTACATTTTCCAGTTTCAGATGTACTGTTTGAAAATCAATAAAATGGCTAAAAGTCTAAAAGACATATTCAAGTTGTGTATTTCATCCCAGTAAACATCACGTTGCATGGAAAGCAGTCTAGACCAATTTTAAACATCTGCTCTGCTTTACAATAACATTAATAGAAATCATCATTATTAGTAATCATAAAAATTACAATTTGATGTTTACAGCAATGAATCACAGAAATCCATTTCAAGAGTCTGCTAACTGGTTTTTGTACCTAAAATAAATAGAAGCCACTGGTTGCATGAAAAGTGTGAAAATACATTCAAAAACCAAAAACTGAACTGCATTTTTTTCAAAAAGGTTAGCTGTTTATGGGATGTAATCTATATGCGGGTGGTTGTAACTGGTTGGCTCTTTCAGTCATATGAAAAGTGCACAGTGCTATAATACTGTTGTATTATTAAACAAGGTGCCCACTGCACCCGAAACACACACACACACACACACACACACAAACAACTATTAATGAAGTTTTCCTCCTTGATGACACATAGCCAGGCTTTATGCCTTTTTTCATTGCAGTGAAGTGTGGGATGGCGTCGCCAAACCCACAGGACTCAGTTGCAAAGTCAACAGGCAGACGAGAGGGGTAGTTCCGGAGCAGGAGGGAAAAGAAAAAAAACAACACTTCTGTTCCCACTTCTCATTTTCACAGCAACCAGAGCACCAGTAAACCCACACTATCACACAGCAAGTGCTCTCATTAAACTGAATCTTGTAACAGGATCTAAATGAGGCACAGGTCTTTGAATGGTAGCAAGTTAATGGAAAATGAATCACTTTTGAAAAAAGTTGACAGCTGAGGGAACATTAAAAAGCATTTCTGTTAACAGAAGCTCAGAACACGATATCTTCTCCATTAACACTGCTGAATAAGCAACTCCAGCCTCCAATTACGTCCACTCATCTGCTTACCCAGCATTAAAGGCCCTAATGACAACAGCCCATTTCATCTGGACTGCAAAATAGGTCTGAAACCTCTCAAAAGGTGCCAGCAAAAATAGCCTAAATTGAATTAGCTCTGTGCGCAATGATAATGCCTCTCCTGGGCTGGTACACTGAGACTCATTCAGGACTGCTTTAATCCTAATCCTACAGAGAAAGTCTCTCAGGACGGAGCGTTTTGCTGAGCCACACGTGATGTCAGAGAGAGCCAGGAGTTTGAGGATAGTCAATGAGGATCAAGGAGTTTATCTGCTGCTAATCAAACCTTTGTCCTTGTCACGGGCAGATTTGTTTTTGGAGAGAATGCAACACCTCAAGAAATTAAGACTTTCCACTCTGATAGGCAAACAGTTTCTTTATAAGTACTGATTATTGTTTTGAAAAATGGAAAAACTGGAGCCTAAAGTATATTCTTTATTTATTGGACTGGGTCTCAATGACTTGTGACTTTTAAAACTATAGCATCTTGTGTGAAAAGAGTTATTATTTTTGAGTTATATTCAAGCCTTTATTCCTGCACTAAAACGGTGGCTGTGAACACTAAAGCTTAAGTATTAGATTTAGATTTCGCTCAGCGTACCCAAAATATTCTGCCTCGCTTTGTGCTCTTACAACTAGAAATGGCTGTTGCGTGCCACAGAAAAGTGTTGTCAAAAGTTGTAATTATAGGCTCAGCTCAAGACATGCCAATTGGTTGAAACTACCATGTTGCCACATCAGAGAGAACAAAAAGTCGGAAGTCAGAAAAAACAGTTCAAGCTTATAAAGAGACAGGGAGCCGTGTGCTGGCTGTCATCATTATGCTGTTGCTATAGACCAGAGTTGTCAACAATTTCCAAGCGCACAACTAAATAAAAAAGTAATTCTGTTTAAACGCTGTAGGTCATGAATCTTTTTTTGTGTCTGCACACACAATGAGTGCAGTTTTATTGAACAAACTTTCAAGGAGAGAGGATGTTTATTCAATTGAGAACTCAAAAAAACTTAAAACCAACTGAAGTTCACAGAACCTCTGTGTGAGCTGTGGTCAAGTAAAAGGATATTCTTTCCACCGAGGAATGCCTGTTCTGAATTCCTCCTGGCTAATGTCTGTCTGAGTTTAACTAATGAGGGACACTGATATGGAGTGATATGATTAGACAGCCATCGCTCCTGTCTTCTTCTATCAATCAGAACAAGAAAAAAGTGAGTAATGATGGCTACATTTGTTATAGATCTCTAGAGGAAACAGCAAAACTCTTTCACCTTAAATATCACGCTTAAATAATTAGTAGTGTTATAGTAAGCCAGGAATTACTTGCAGCTATGTACTTCTGTTGATCCCCTGATTGTGAACATTTTCAACAGTAGCTATAATTAGTGTTTAAGGTGTGAACAATTTCAAAAATCTGCTGAGGGTAACTGGCTGAGAGACAAAATGACAGACAATAATTGGCCCTCGAGCATCGGCCCAAAGCAATGTGAGCAAAAGACTGAATGAAGAAGTCAAAAAAAGTAGAAAGGGAATGAAACTAAGAATGAGCGGAGGTGTGTATGTGTTTTGTTTTTGCTATACCTGTGGCTTTGCTGGTGGAAGGCCCCCCCTCCTCCTGAGGTTTGCACGCGAGCATCTGTCTGTGCAGATGTAGTGCCTCTGTGGAATGTACAGCATTCCCCTGACTCCCATCTTCTGAACCGCCACCACCACCTTGGCTTTCACCAAGTGCCTCAGGCCCAGCACGGCTGCCATCCCCCAGGTTCCGTTCCCCTCCCCTGCTAGGCCTCCTGTGGACCTCTGCTCGAGGGGGAACCAGCAGCCGAACAGAGGGTTGTCGAGACATCTCCGGTTCCTCATCCTCAGGTATTGGGTTGTACCAGATCTCTCCTTCATCATCAGCGTCATTCTCCTCAGCTGGGTCCACGCTCCGAGGGTGAGGAGACACCTTGGCCTGACCAACGATAACCTGAAACAAGATGGAAGTCAAAGTTTCCAGTTAGACTTTGTGGAAAAGATGAAAAAAAGCAGGCCACCTGAACTGAAACATACAACAACTGCTGTGTTACCGTGCCCTGTATCACTTCCTTAATTAAATAGTTTGACATCTTGGGAAATCCTATTTGCATTCTTGCTAAATGTTAGATGAGAAGATACCACTCTCATGTCTGTCCACTAAATATAAAGCTACAACCAGCACCCAGTTAGCTAACAGCTAGCCTGCTGGTCTCTTGAACTATTCCTTAAAACTCATTCTTGTGAATTGAGAGACCTCAAGACTAACCTGGGGCAGCTGCAGGCGGACCGGCCGCGACGGGGCTCCCCCTGAGGGTCTCAGGTGGTCTGGAGAAGGACTGGGAGGAGGTGGCGGCTGATGGGAGCCCTGGCTTCCCTCCTCCTCAGCTCCCAGCATTCCCTGCAGCTCGTCCTTGCTGCAGTGATTCTTCCCAAGGGAGCTTTGCTGCAGCCAGTTGCGCTTCTTGGAGACAGTGATGGTGGTGAGCGGTGGCCGCCATGACTCATTGGCTCGGCCCACCTCACGGCCATTAGCACAGGGGGTTTGGACATTCTCAATGAAAGCTGATGGAATGATGAAAAGAGACAGAGTGTGAGATTTACAAATTCATACAGGGACACAATAAAAATTGATTTGGCTTGCATGAAAAAGCAACTAATCATCATCATCATCATCATCATCATAATTTAAGCAATTAAACAACTGAAGTGAAAGAAACTGATCTTTAATCTCAGACTATTCATTTGCTGTCAAGTTGAAGAAAACATCTGTAGCAAGAAACCACTGGTGTGCAAATACTGAATAAAGCCATTATGTTTTATAATGTTTTCCTCTCTCATCCATTCTTCTTATGTCTGCCTTATCAACAAAAAAAACAGCCACGTCTTTGCTTTGTCTTTTTCGACTGTGATATGTTTTATAACTTCTGGATGGATTTTGGATTTTGTTTTTATGACCAAAGTCAAACTTTCAATCACACCACCACAGTCCCCCAGAGCATCGCCCCCCTTTTCTCAGCAGTGACGCTTTGGGAATATGTGGGCTTTGAATTCAAAAGAGATCACAGGGAGATGGAGGGATTTAGCACACATATCTTCCATCACAGCAACTTTGAAAAAAGAGCGAGAAACCGCTGGCATTACAGCTGTGAAAATAGAGCAGAGAAAGGAGTGTGTGTGTGTGTGTGTGTGTGTGTGTGTGTGTGTGTGTGTGTGTGTGTGTGTGTAAGGGGGGTGACGATAAGTACAGCCGGGGGCAATATGTGCAGAGAAAAAGGACAAATAATAGAGATGGTGAGTGTTGATGTGTTTGTGGATGTTTTTCCAATCAGACGGTAAGAATTTGTTTTCCCAGAAATCAAAAAGCGCCTTTCTAAACCATCTGACGTGCTTTTATTTTCACAAGGCCTGATGAGTAGATGCAGTCAGAGAAAAGCAACCTCTGAGCGTGTGTGTGTGCTTGTGTGTGCGTGTGACAGGGAGAGCGAGGTGCTGAGGGCAGGGTCTTGCTCTAACATGTACAGCAGGCTCGTGTAAAAGACTGTTTTGATCCTCACCAGCTCCCAGACGAGCCCCTCCACATGCTATAATAATGACAACTTCTCCTTTCCTCAAGGAAATTTATTTTTATGCACACCAGGCTACATCCACTAAATTACAGACCTGGGAATATTTTCACAATCAAAATCTAACACTGGTTATACAGCATGAGCATGTGTAATTAAAAAGTGTGAATGCGTAAAAATAAACCAGAACAGGATGTTTTTTGATATTATTAATCCAGAGCAAGAGAAGAGAAGTACAAAAAATCACATGGTTTTAAACTTTACTTGTACTTGTGCTTTTATTGATAAAGCCCTGTAAGCAGCACAGAGAGAGCAGAGGGCTCCACTGGGATTTACTTTTACTTGGAAGTCCAATCCCATATGCATCAAAATCTCATAAACACCAACTTTGGAGTTCCTCTCACCACAACAAAAAGAGTCATGAACTTTATTTCTTTACTTGCTGCTCGTTTTTCCCCACTTGAGAAAAATGACAAGTAGGATATAAAGTGGGATGGAATTCATTCTGTTTGGGATGCCATTCCTCTACATTCCAGCTGATTATATAACACACTGCTGAGTTTATAAAACAGCTTTCAGTAGCAAGAACAGAGGCCACTTTTAAGGCACTCCTAATCTCCACAATAAAAAAGCACAAAAAAACCAGTTTGAACTACAAAAACACAGTCCATCACAGCCCCGTCTCATCTGCAGACCACTGCACTGCCAGGAAATAAGCACATCTTTAAGTGTTACTGCCTTTCTGCTCTGTTTAATTTAAGGAAGGTTTCTAGCCAGAAACTTGTTTGTTTGAGCCAGCAGTATGTTTGCATTAGCTTGGATCAGGCCTGATGCTTTGTTTGAGGGCCTGGAGCTCAGTAGCTTTAGCATGTGCCAACCATAGACTGTATATAAAAAGGTGCCAACTGCTGAGTGAAGGTGAAACATACAGCATGTTTCTGGTGCTATACGAGTCCCATCCGTTAATGTGCTGGACCAAACTGGCAGGCTTGTAGTCACATCCAAAACTACAGACTCTTTAGCCTAAGCAACGAGGACTCTCTTTTCTGCAGATGAATTACATCAAATGAATGTTAACTGAAATCCATAATGTATATAAAAGTAATTTAGAGCCATGGACAGAAAGACCTAAAAAGGAACATTTAAGATGTAGAAACTAAGTTTGTTAGATGCCCTTCAAAAATGAACTATTACACACACACACACACACACACACACACACAGCACACACACACACACACACACACATACACACACACTTCAATGGAGAAGGATTAAAAATGTAAGAAAAGAGAGGGATTGTTTGAAAGTGTAAACAAGCAGGATATTGGTAAGGTAAGAATGTTTTTGGGAGAGACAAATCCAAAACTGCCGCCAATGGTCGATCTGGTAACGTGAGACAAAAGAGAGGTGAGATGGTTGTGCATGGAGTTGTTGTCATCGTCTTTAAGGGGTCTTTCATAACTGCAAGAGGAGCGTGTTCTGACATGAGCAGCATTCCAGACCACAGCTCCAGTTTACAGCCTTGCTGCTGTCTCCTTCCACTGTCACACTCCTTTGCAGAAGTAACAACACACAAACATTCTGCCTGATGAAAAACAAATCATTGAAATTCTGAGGTTGCCTTTCACAAAAATTACATAATATCAATATATGGTGAAAGGTTCAATGTGTAACTTTCATAAAATCCTTGTTATTTATGACGCCTGTGGCCATCGACTGAATTGCAGTGAGCATCCAATTGATGTGACGTACGCGAGACTGAATGCTGAAATTAACACTCGTACACTCATATTTACAATAATGTTACTATCAGTAATGTGTATTCTGTTTTGACCATTCGCTTCATAATACTGACTAGCTTGCCGTTTCCAAATCAGCCAAGGCCACGAAAGCCAACAAGGCCAGACTCACGTCGTGCAGCCAAGCCACAGCCAGCCAGCCAACCCCACTTTGGCTTGGGTTACAGTTAGCCAGTTGGCAGCCCCAGCCTTACATCGTTCATGACTAGAAGAAAGCAATCGTTAGTTATAAGCATATGACAAAAATAAACCTATCAACATTGGAAAAATGAGCACAGGGATTGGATTGGATTACTGGACTATTATGGGCAACCGAGAAAGACAGGGAAAGTCTAATTTTTTAAGGTACATACCTTTCAATTACTTAATTTAAAATACATTTTCTTAGACACTTAAAGGCAAAGCCACAAACAATACAAAAGCTTTAAGCAAAAGAGTAAAATTTAAGAGATATAGACCTAAATGACCTTTGTTTTACACCCTAAATAAATATTAACAGTAAGGATACTTGTGGATGGAGACCAATTAAGACTAGGTGTTTGAGGAGCAAAAATGATTGATTGATTAATCGATCATCAGAAAATTGAAAATAATCTGCAAATTCATTGATATTTAAAATTATCATTAGTTGTAACTTTTTGGACAACAGAGGAAAGCTTTTTATTAGTTAATTTTCAGTTGTGCTAATTAGTATGTTACCACACACAAAAAGAAAACAGCTCCTTTTTCACTTTGGTTGTTATTTGGTGTGAGAGCAGATGATCATCACTCATCATCAAGTACCTGCTAACCTCCCCTAAACACGATACAAATAAAAAAGTAGACCCTGCCAAATAAAATTTCCATAACAGAGCTAACACAGCGTGGCTCCCTGGGCCACGATGGCATGAAGATGATGTGTTCAGGGCATGAAAAACTCACACCCCTGACCTCAAGGTAACAGATGGCCAGAGCACATAATACAAGGGTGCACGTCTGTGTGAGAAAATAAAGAGAGAGAAACAGAGAGAGAGAGGTGGACAGGGAGGAATGATATGGGTTTGTCTGAAGTGCTGAATGGAATGCAAACTAATAAAGAAAAAAGCTTATTTCCTGGATGTGTTGGTGTGAACCTGTGTGCCACATAAGCCTGACAGTAAAACCAATTATACTCATGTCGAAATCTTTTTCTCCTCTAAGACAAAACACTTCATCCACTTTCCCATAGGCTTTTCTTATATTTCCTGAATTCCTCCTGCCTCATAGAGGCTCCTCTTTTGATAAGTGCAAAACACACACCAGCTAGTTTTCTCCTCCATACAGACAACACTTTGTTGTGTGTACAGAGCCCCCCGTCAGAGGGAATCTTTTGCTGTGTGCCATACATCCCTGTTGACACCCATTCATATGGTAATGAGGATTCTCAGTGTGGATTTTTCTTTATACACCACTGCTGAGATCGTCCAGGGTTGCATCACATGTCAACTCTTGCATCCCGTTGAGGTGTCCTGGCAGCATAGCCTGCTAATGCTAATACTGCTTCCTACTCAATATGTTGGCTTGTAACCCAAATTCTTTTCAATGTTGCAGTTCTTTCAGTGACTCCTGTCCTGTCTTATTGTGTCCGTTTAAAAATATATAAAAATGCTTCAGGGGGGGACTATACGATCTAAAAAAGGCACAATGTGCCCACAGTGTGACCCAATTAGGTCCAAAACACTGGTAAAAGTAAGACAAGTCCTTGAAAGTCCCTTCAACAACACTTTGTACAGTTGCTCATAAGAAAATGCTGCTACCTAATAAATTCAATCCAAGTAGTTTTACTGATAATCAATCATTTAAAATTGCCAAACAAGTTGCCAGCCTTTGCCCTGCACTCTTTACAGAACCCATCATGTGACGCATCCATCTCACAAACCACCCTGGCATGAACCCTGATGCGAGTTTCTCAAGTTTCTCCTCCATCACCTGATCTGTCTTTAGTGCTACCATCCTCCATAAATCTGTCCAGGTACAGACACATCAGACAAGACAAATTACTGTAACTCCACCATCAGCGTGTGTTTATGTGAAAAAAAACTCTGCAGCTCAGTAACAAGGTTTCTGGCACAAAGCAGAACGCCACATCGTTCTGACATGACTTGACAGCAGTCTAGGAGGATTATATTACACCTGCACTCTCATCTCGTTCTGTAGATACTTTAAATCTACTGAGCAAGCATTAACGTAATCAAAATCTTCAGCAATACTGCACCAGTTATTGCAGTTATATTATATGTGTTATTTTTAAAAGACTAGTTCTACATTTTGGGAAATATGCCTGTTCGATACCTCTTTTATGTCTATGTTAAATATGAAGCGACAAACAGCAGCTGGTTAAGTTAGCTTAGCACAAAGACTGAAAACAAGGGCAAACAGTTAGCATGGGTCTGTCTGAAGATGATAAAATATGCCTAACAGAACCTCTAAAGCTCACAAATTAACACTTACCATCTTATTTCAGTGTTTCCCATACATTCAAGTATTTGTGGTGGCCCGCCACAATATGAAAGCTGACCGCCACAGATTGATAGTTATTAGGCAGCATTCAAGCAGCCTAGCTAATCAGGAGAGCTAAGTTAATGTTTTCGAGGCTAGCACGCTGTACATAGCTGATAGTCAATATCGATGGGCGACCCCCCACCCACCCCCCCGCCACAGTTACACTGTCATTCTGTGGGAAACACTTTAATTTGTACAAAACAAAGTGTAAAAACATCACATCGTGATGATTACAGGAAGTTACTGCTTCATGCCACATAGCCAACACGTAACTTCTCACAAAACCATAACTTGTCAAATTAACACTTTGTATTTTGTACGAATTAAATAACAAGACAATAAGTCTTCATTTAGCTTTGGACATATTTTGAATTTTGGACGGAGCCAAGCTATAACTTCACCCCAATTTCCAGTCTTTATTCTTAAACTAACCAGCTGTGGGCAGTAGTTTCATATTTAACAGAGAAATATGAGAGTGGTATTAATCTTCTCATCTAACTGCTTTTGAGAAGATAAAAAAGCTATTTAACTGTTTTGCTTAAAAGTAAAAGAGTATCTACCTCCCAGGAGTGGATCTCATCCCTCTCTGTTTGTGGTGTCTATAGCTCAGACTCAATATCTGATTTAACTGACACACTACTCCTGAGTTCAGGTCTGGTCAAAACATGATGCCTGGATATGCCTGCCTGCCGGCAAGCCAATCCTCTACTGCAGCACAACACAACAAAACTATAAATCCTCCAACTGCAAATGCAAACATGAATTTACACACCAAAGATGCGCATATGCATGTTCATGTGCACAATATCTCTCACCCACACATATGCTTAGAAGGAGTGACACACTCAGCTGTGGGTGATAATCAACATGATTTTTTTACACAGTAATTAAAGGATAAATCCAAATAGAAATAGCTGAAGTCTAATTAAGCCAATATTTTTTCATATAACTTCAATACCCGAGGCCTACCAGGATTATTAATATAAATATTTGCATAAAATAGGAGTTGAGCCATAAACTCAATGAAGACATTCAAGCCAAGACAAGCAATTCATTGGAGCTTTTGAGAGCTTTGGCATATCTTTTTTTAATGGCTCTTTGTGCAGCAGTGAGAGGCCCAGAGGGGCAAGATAAGCCAAGGGCTGACCTTAATAAATACTTAATCGCCCTTCATTTTGTTCATTCATGGTGAGGAATTAAGTGACACAACGCAAACAAGTTAAACAACTGGAATGGCATCCTAAATATTCAATCCAAAGTCTCTTTAAAATGCAAGTTACCATGGAGCTGTCAAGAGCAAACGACTGGGGAGGAAGGCAACATGACAGCCCCCCAAACCCCATACTCTCAACCACACACACCACTACTTCAGAGAGTTACTGCAGTGGCTTCTCTCCTGCTTTGGATTCCTCTGGCCACAGCTATGGAAAAGTTCAGTGGGGACAGAGAGGGGAAAGCTGAGTAAAATGGGGAAAAAATTAGAATCAAGGTGGAAAAAAGAACTTGGAAACTAATATCAAGAGAAGTCTTGATTCTAACTAGAAGAGGAAAGAGCTGGGGATGTAAAAGTATAGCTATATTGAGCCAGCAGTGGCTAGAAGTCAAACACAGAGGCCTTCTTCTTAGCAGCCTCAGAGATCACACTCTATTTCTAGCAGCACAGCACACTGACCGTCAACAACAGCCTGTGCACATGGCAGGTCATCTGTTTACGCTGGGAAACACTGTCAGAAGAACAAACATGCTCACAGGCACACAGGCTGGCACTCACAAATACACACACACACACACACGTTTGCACTCAGACTGAAAAGTGCAATTCTTTTACAAACCATGCACTACACAGAGTTAAACTTTAAGAAAATAAATATGTTTAATGCAATGTACTGTATAGGTCCCAGTTAATGCCAGGTGGTGCAAAGTCTCAATTAATGTAAAAGCAAACTCCATCTGCTGAGGAAGATTGGCTGATATGACTGAAAGCTCCAGAACAGCTACTACATGGACCTTGCAGTAAAATTGTTTGGCCAATTGGGTAGAGTTTAGACCATTTTACATCCAGCCTAATCACTAAATACCTCAACAAACTCCTTTGGTATAACATAAAAACGTGTCACCTGTTACTGGTTTCATGGTACAGATGTTTTCATAAACATAACATCAAAGCACAATCAGAAAATCATTTGGCATTTTGCACATAATCAAAAGTCTTTCGCACACACAAATCCCACCACCAACACCACAAAAAAACACCTTGGAAGCTAGCGGAGCAGAGTGAGTTAGTTGTTACTGAACTACACTGTGAGTGATCCGACCTACAACCTGATGTGCTATTAATTTAGTGTTAAAATGCACCTAAATTAGTGTGAAGGACAGAACCCGCCACCGGTTAGAGAATCTTAAAAGGAAAGCAAAGAGGTCTGAGGCATCTCGTCCCTTTGCTTTGCATCCATAAGAAGAGGTGTGCAGGGTGAACCGCCACCAGATGGAGTTTACTATGAGTGGAGGAGGATGACAATAATCATGACGAGAGGAAGGAGGTGTAAGAGGTCTCTGATTTAGAGGATCCACAGGAGTTGAGGCCACTCCGTGTAGCCTTCCTACCTGGCTGCTGCTGACGTGGTGACTTGATTGTAGATGACTTGTTGACCTTGACAGATTTAACCACCCGGCTGGAGGTCTGGACCCCTGGTTTACACCCAGCAAGGTTAGTCTGAGGACAGGACCGGTCCTGGTTTTGGCCTTGACCACGGTGCAAAGATGAGCCCTCAATGCGTTGTTTCATCTCTGAAGACAACAAACGCCCCTTGTGCATCCACTCTTGCATCTTGTTGACAGTGACACCATGCCCCTTGTTGACAGAGTTGGTCCCCTGTGCTCGGGCTTCAGTCAGCTCTTGCTTGTTGTCAAGACCCTGATGTGTTGATGCATCGGCGTTGCTGTCTGTAGAACCTGTCAGGCTGTTGACCGAGCCGCTGCTCTCGTTGAGCTGCCCGCCACGGTCTTCATCACCACCAGCATCTTGTAAATGCTCATCACTGCTGATGGCATCATAAAGCACCCCAGGTTCTGACAGCTCACTCGCTCCTGTGACTTTACCCCCTTCAGCCTCATTTGTCTCTGTGGCCCCTTTATCACCAGGGGCCTGAACAGAGAGTGAGGGTCCACCTTGATACTTGATCGCTCCGTCACTGGCAGAGCGCAGTAATTTGGGTCTTATCTTATTTAAAGACAGGTTCACCATACTCTTACTGTTCAGCCTACATTTGAGGCCTGACTCAAGGTTCCCACTGAGGCAAAGCAGAAGTGAGTCAGTGTCAGACACCTGCTGAGGGCTGTGGTCACCTCCTGAGGACCAGGAGTCACTGTCCATGTTTTTGGCAGACAACCTCGAGCACAGGCTATCCCTGGAGTGGCTACTACTACAGGAGGAGGTGGCCTGCTGCTCAGTTAAACTGCCACTAATCTGTTGGACATCCAGGTTGATATCATTCATAGCGTTGATAAGAAGGTAATAAGCTTCTTTCAGCTGGTTCCTAAGCCTGTCTGTTTCCTGGGCACTGCTACTGTCATCCAGCTGTCCTTTATCATGACCAGGCGGTGGTAGCTCTGCAACCCCTGCTCTATCACCATCACTTTTTGCTCGAATAGTTTCATAAAAAGGCAGAATTTCATTATCATAGTAATCCTCATCTTCACTATCTAAAGCGTACCTAAATGACCCCTCTGAGGCGCACAGGGATGCCATGTTAATGTCGCATATTTCTAACTCTGTGGGGAAAAACGTCGGGCTCTGCAGACAGCCTGCAGTCCCTCTGATGTCCCCTGCATACTCAGGCCCATAACTCTCGACATTTCTGATTAAAATGCTTTCTTCCGTGGTTCTTGACGTACCGTTTGGATACACAGGTGCCGCGCGAACTGGCGAGCTCGTCTCCAAACTGTGGTTGCTGTCAAACCTCCAGTTGGCGTTGTGTTCATTGACAGCATCTACAGTCCCTGCCATGTGCCGGGAGTGTCCTCTGTCTCTGGGCTCTGTCTCATCACTATCAGGAGTAGTAACCCGGCCCTGTGGTGGTTTACCGACCCCTGTATACTGTTCTACACGTGCTCGGTGTGAAACGTGATTTAGACTGTCCCCAAACCCTATTGAATCCCCAATGCTGCACTGCCGCGGGACCGAGACGAAGTGTTTTCTCTGGACATGCGGTCCTCCAAGAGTGATCCCCGCCGATAAAGTGATTTTGCCAGCGGATCTGTGCACCTTGTTGGTCCTATCTCCCCCGACTACCGCGTGTCCCCCAAACTGCACTCCTCTTTGAAGTGAGACCCCCAGGAGCTCCTCATTAACCCGAACCCTGCCCCCGCTGCTCCGCTCCTGGGGACGTGCGCCGGCCAACTCTGCTGCGCGACTCTCCCGAGCTATTATAACCCCAGCAGTTTGCACCATCTCTCCCGGGCACTCGGGAGAGTCAATACAATTCTCGTACGTACTCATTCTCTCTGTAGTGCAATCCAGCCCTGTAAACAACACTACCGGGCGAGCCTCGTCGGAGTCTCGCCGCGTTTGCAAAACTTTTTCTTTACCTTCTCGGCCCCCATTCGCTGCAGCAGCAGAGCCGTATCCACCGCCGACCGTCGCTGTTTTCTTAGATTTCTTCCCCCGGAATTTCGCTAGTAAAGTCCTCCGCAGAGGATCAGCCATTCCTTTCCTTTGCCCCCTGTTAATTCCTCCAGGTTTCTTTCAGCACACTGGCTCCAGAAGGGAAGGACCGAGTGGGTTCTCCTCGCTCGCCGCGGTCAAAGCTCGCCGGGCGGACGGGCTCCTCTCCATTCTCCGCTGTCACCTCCGCTCTGTCGCCTCACTCCCTCCTGGCCCTCTCTCTGCTTAACTGCACCACCTCTCTCTCTCTCTCTCTCTCTCTCTCCTCCCTCTCTGCTCCACACACACACTTTGCCCTCCTCCCACCCACACTCTTTTTCTCTCTCTTCCTTTCTCTCTAGCGCCTCACCTCACCTTCTCCTCACGTTTGCGGCTCAGATACTTGGAATATTTTCCTGGCTCAAAGTTCATGGACATTGCAAGTAAATTAGGCTTCACAAAACAGCATGAAAGTTTCTTTAAAAACTACCAAATGTCCAACTAAATTGAGCTCGAATCTGTAGCCTATCTCAGAAGACATTGTTGTACAATGAAAGACAAGCAACTGAACATTATATTACTAATAAATCTAGAACTGGAATAATAACACAACATAAAAAAATAGAGTTTCAGATTCACTTTCAGGATGATAGACCAGTCCAAAGTGTTTCAGCACTACTTTATAGATCAAGTTCTAAGTCATTAATAATAACTTTTGAGTAGTCAGGTTGCAGAAAAGTCCCATTTCCTGTTATTTGTCCTCTTCATCAATAAAAGTTAATGAATATTTTAATTATATTTTAATTAGTCATCATTATTCATTCTGCAGTTAAATGCTGATAAAAATCATCATTAAAGGGTCATGAGTTTCTTACTTTCTTGCACTCCAATAGGTCTGCAGAAAAATGTTTCAGTAAGTCATTAATAAAATGTAACAGCATTAAGCTTTAACAAACCATCAACTCTTAAGTTACAAAATATTATTAACATCATTTAAGTGTTTTCATATTTCATCAGGTCTGCAGCTCTTTCCCAGAAGGTCAGAGGTCAAATGAGACATAGGCTAACATGTATAGCATGCTAACATGTGAATGTACAGCAGTGTCTATTAAAGTGCATTGTCCTTGTCAAGTAAACTAATAAAACATTGGATTGTTTCTTACTGATGATTTAAAAAATCAAAAATACAATGCAAATGTCCTTGCTCCAAGGCAAAGCCTTCAGTTATCAAGCTCCTCTCCTGTGGAATCTGGTCCCAGTTTGGGTTTAGGGACACCGTCTCCACATCTAAGATTAGGCTTGAGACTTTCTTCTTCGCTAAAGCTTATAGTTAATCAGAGCCATCTCTTATATGCTGCTATAGGCCTAGACAGCTGGGAGACTTACTATGATGCCCTGAGCTCTTTTCTCGTCCTCTCCATCTGTATGCATTCTTATCCCATTAATGCAAGTTACTAACTTGACTCCGCCCTCTGCCGTAGTTTTGTGCTTACTCATCTCTTTCTGCAGGTGTTTCTGCCTCTGGAGCTGTAGAAGTCTAGATCTATGACTGCAAACCACCTACTGTCCCACATGTTCCTGCTCGACACCTACTGCTACAATTATTATTGTTATTGTCATTACTAGATTATTATGTCTCTAAGTGGAACTTCTGTTGGGCTGCTGTGTTCTCTCTCTCTCTCTCTCTCTCTCTCCTCCTCCCCCCAAATGGTTGAGGTCCTCCTTGAGGTTTTCCTTGCCACAGTTGCCTAGTGCTTGCGCATGGTTTCACGTAAAAATACAAACTATTAACAGAATGTAAAGAATCAAAAGTGAAAGTACTAATTACACATATCAGCCTCTTATTTTATCCTGTATAGGTGCTCGACTTATATCCTGCTCGAATTTTAATTAACACTAGAAGACAGGATCATATTAGTCCTGTTTTAGCCTCTCTTCACTGATTACCTGTAAGTTTTAGAATTGATTTTAAGATTTTACCAATCACTGTAAAAGCACTTCATGGTTCTGCTCGCAGTTGCATTATTGCTGCTCCACTATGAGCCAGAGCGCAGCCTCAGATCCTCGGACAGGGCTCTGTTAGCTGTTCCTAAATCCCAGACTAAAGACTACAGGTGACCAGGCTTTTGCAGTTAGAGCCCCTCAGCTCTGGAACTCCCTCCCTGCTAATTAAATCACTTCTCAAGACATACTTTTACAAAACAGCCTTTCATTAATTTTAATGCATCCTTTCATTTCTATCTTGTCCTATTTGTCAATTTTTTACTCTATCCCTGTTATCACTTTAACTTTAGGTCATTTAAAATTGCTTGATATAATTTGCCTCTGTTTTGAAATGTTTTTAATTTGTGTTTCACCATGTAAAGCACTTTGTAACTCTGTTGATAAGTGCTGTACAAATAAAGTTTGCTATTATATTATTGTTAGTTATAGTATATTTTATTATTATATTATTAAGGATGCATTAACATGTAAACAGCACTATAAGCTAATTTTTGTATTTTTAGATTAAGCTTTTAATTTGAAAACTACCTTTAGTTGTTTAGATCATTTAGTGGAGTCAAAAATATGCCTCTCAAATGTATTGTAGCAGAAGTATAAAGTACTATTTTATAATTTAAGAACAGATCTTCACGGCTCCAAATATCATTATAATGTTTCCTTGTTAGTAACACGTAATCAGTTTAATATGAGTTTGTTAAGTTTAGGTTGTTAAGTTTAGGTTGGTGATGGTATGCAGTTCCATCCTTTCTATTGAAATTCAACACATATTTGTCCCCAAACGTGAATTAAATTCAGTTGGAGAGCAGCGAGCAAGTACTTTAAATTACCACCTTCACTGGTAGCTGTGAAAGCATTTCAGCAAACAGCAGGGGAATATGTGCTGGACCCTGCAGAGAAACAAAGAGAAAAAATGTTGCTCTCTACAAGAAACAATAAAGAGCATAGTGATAACCTAGCAGCTCTGAATAATCTCTTAGCCTTTACAAATGAGCAGGATTGTGAATGTCACGAGTAAGACATCTTTTCATAGTTTCATCTTCATTATCACACACACACAAAGGTTATTTTTCATCCTCCAATGGCAACACCAACCTAAAAATCACAGCCTGCCACATGATGGATTACTACCGATTACAGGACTGACACTTTTATCTGAAGTGTATCTTGAGTAATCCTCTCCTCTTTGACCTTGCATCTAACCCCTGTCCCTGCTCGCAGCATAACCCGTGACTTTAAGAGCAGTGGAGACAGCAGAGAAAGGAATGAAACATACTTCACTTGAACCTTAAGCCATTTGTTTGCTGTTGCCTCTACTTGGAATGTGCAAGAGGATGAGCTGCTGAAAAGCTGCAGTGGGTGTTAGTGTGCACATGCGCTCTCTGCCTCTCTTGAAGACACACATACAAAATACCAGCACACTCTCTCTCTCTTTGACTGAATCTGACTCCATTTTAACACTCCTGGCATAACTGTGTGTCTTTTTTCTAAGGTACAATGTCTACCCATGATTGAGGGCATTTATTGTCAGAGCCATTCATCGACAGGGCCCCAGCGTCCCATATTCACCCTCCTTCTCCTCCTCCTCCACCACCACCACTACCCTCAGCAAAACATGATAAGCATCTGTTATTGCTCTGCAGGAGCCGTGTAGGCCCTGACGCCTCAGCCTGACTGACTAGACCCTGTCTGGGCAGTTATTCACAGGTCAAAACCTGCAGGCAGCTTAGTGTGTCTTTGTATGTGAAAGAGAGAAAAAAGAAAAGAGAGAGTGAGGGGGAGAGGAGAGGGTGTTAGGGATAAGAGGTTATGCATCAAGGACGACACAAACCTTTGAACTGGACAGAAGTGTGACAAATAACGTCTATAATGTCTTGCATTCCTGAAAATGTGATCTTGCTTTATGATACCGCTTAGCATTACCTGAAGTTATATACAGCAATACCTGCAGTGATTGGTTGTTGTATGTATGGAAATGGAAAACTGTGTTTTAATGATATGTAGCTAAGCATTTTTTAAAGTGTTAATTCATTTTTAAGTATTTTTTTTACTTGTTGGGCTCCTTGTGCTCCCAAAGCAGCACATTTTAATATTCAAATTCTTTGTTTTGTTTGACCAATAGTTCCAAACATTTTCAATTTAATATCATAGACCACTAGTATAACAGCAAATATTCTTCACTTGAGAACCCACAACTAGTGTTTTTTTGGTGTTTTTGCTTAAAAATGTACTTTAACAATGAATCCATTGTCAAAGTGGTTGCTAATTATTTAAATATGCACAAACTTTCCAAATGTGAATTAATATGAAGTTGAAAATAGTCCACAAGAAATGTGCAATCTACTCCTGTTTCAGTAACATTAGCTAAAAACTATAGTGCCCGACTATTGTAGGAAATTATTTAGGCTTCTTAAAACATGAAAATATATGCTTGTGAATCATTAGCATATATTCAATGGGCTTGGCGCTGTTGGTTTTGGTTTTAGTCATTTCATAGGATTTCCCATTTTACTTGGGTAGAGGATGTAAATACTTGTCAATGGTCATTGTCATCAGGTTATCCTTTATCTTACAGTGATACGACTTTCCTCGAAAGACCACTTGGACACACATCTTGCATCACTGTCTGCTCACTACCAATAAAAATGTAATGTAATTTAATGTTACCAAGATCTAAATAAACATAAAATAAGCACTTGTCAAGAATTGCTCTGCATGGCGACTCTGCAGTGCAGGAGAAAATGAGGAAGTCTGTTTCCCTTTTCTGTTTTTTTTTCCTGCACTAGTCACTTGTGCCCTTTGTGAACGCAGTGGCAGAACATCTGCTTAGCTGGCCCCCTTTCAAATGGCCCGACCACAGTGTGTATAAGGAAGAAAACTGTGTGTGTGACAGAGAACGAGAAAGAAAAGTAGAGAGAATACAAATGTGTAAGTGGGTGCATGTCTGCGTGTGCATGTGAGTGAGTGTTGGGATACGGAGCTTTGCAGCTGTTGGGGCTCTCCTCCTGATGGTCGCCTATTGTTCCCTCTCTCTATGTCACTGGCTCTTTCTGTCTCTGTCCCGGCTGGTTTATGGGCCTTCCCCTTTGCTCAGTGCACACCGCAACTAAATTTATGTCCTTGGACACAAGCCTTTCACAGGGTATAAATTAGGCCGGATGATTCCTGTCAGAGTAGCGTTGCCAAGTGCCTGCAGCTTTAAGTTCCAGAGTCACATTATTGTCATAGCTATTCACTCATATTTTACTATTAAAGAAAAACATCTAAAAGGAACTCGTATTGTGCCTCACTGCATTTATACACAGTATAAATGTTGTAGATTTTTCAGTTAGGTTGTGGACAATTTATCTTGATAGCTACATTTTGTACAGAGCCTTAAAAATTTTCAATTTGACCATTTCCATAAAATAAAGAGTCAGTTCCCCCCCAGAAGGCAATCATTGTTAGGCTGGAAAAGCCATTTAGACAGTCAGTGGACACTGTAACGTTTTAATAACATAATCCAGGCTTAATTAATCCATCTATGTACAAGAGTTGGTGTAATTAAATTACTCAAAGGAAATGAGATCTGTATGATAAGGGGACAAACATTATAACCCATACAATCTCTGCCTTATAACCAGACTATAATAAACCTATAATAAAAGCCCAACATCAGTGAACTGATTACGGTAAATACAAGCATTCAGCATTTGTGTTGGTGCTAGCAAACATCATATCACCTGGTCCAGAGCACAGATAACCTCTTATTTCATTAGAAATCAACCTGGTTGAAATATTAATCTTAATGCTATGTTTGCTCATTCTGGCTGAAAATATGGGAGAGGTGTATAAAGATACAACAATAAACACCAAATAAGGCCTTCTTTACTGTAGCATCTTGAATAAAGTGTTCCTCTGAAGAACACACCGTGACTCATGGAGTCTAAATTGAGCAGTCTAAGTCTGGAAAATGATATTTCATCCATCCTTGGTTTTTGTGTGATGGTGAAACTCCAATCTGGAGTCACTTTACCACTTTTACTGACTCGTCAACTTAAACTGCTTTCAAAAGACAATGTAAATAGAGAAAATGACAGCAAAGCCCTCACTAATCAAAAATTTTAGGGTCTGGCAGTGATAACAGGAAGGACAGCGATCTCGCTATTCATGGTATCAGGATAAGAAAAAATATAATACAATTGGGCTGCAGCTAAAGATTCTTTTTATTTCTGATTAATCTGTCCATATGTTTTGTTTTGAAACCTTATTTTCATTGCTGTAGGTTAAAGAGTGAAAAAAATAAAATAAAATAACAGAACAGACCATATCTACGTTACAGGTTGTATTTTTACAGGGAAAACAAATTGTTGTTTTTTCTTGATTAATTGATTCAATGTTTAAACTATTAATTGTCTATAACCAAAAAAAGACCATTACAATTTCAACAATTCTGAATTTATTTGAATTGGTCAGGAATACATTCAAACAAAATTAGTCATGTTACGCGTAAGACACATGTGCACTGGAAAAAATACTGAGGACCTCACATAGGATCTGGCCTGCATGAGCAAACTTACACAACTCGCTGCACCCACTTAAGCCTGATTGGGTAAACCCCAGAACAAGGGTCGAGATAACAGAATTCACATAGATATGATCTCCTCTCTGAGCAGCAGCTAGGTTAGCTGACCGCCATTGGCTGACTTCCCCCTGTTCCACTTCGTTATCAACCGACAACCTCTGACATGTTTATCATGACAAGAGGTCAGACTGCTTTTCTCTTGCTACTGTTCTCTATCATCTCTGAACTGCTAAAGAACGTTCCTTTCTCTGAGTGCATTCATTGTAAAGCACAAGCTTTATAAGTTTATCTTCATACTGTCGGTCTGAAAACTGAATCACTATAACCCAAAATGAATTCATATGACCAGAATTACTTACACAGATTTAAACAGACATTTACCTGTTGTTTTTTTACCAAAGTGCTAAACCTTAAGATTTCTACATTTCACATAGCGTGATACATTTTCTATAATGGACCTATATAAAGGTTTCTCAAAGTTTCCACTGGTGGAGGCAAGCCCAAAAATATGGCAAATAATCTAGCATATGCCCAAAAAAATAAAATACACACACATTTAGAGTTTAGACTTTTAATTTTGTAATAGAAATAGACAAATTAGTATGTACGAGAAACTATTTACACGAACACGAGCAAGACATTTTCAAAACAAACTGTGTGATTACAAGTGTAATTTTCTTCAGATTGGTTTCTCAAAACATAAATTTGTGATTACAATTATTTCGTAATTTGTTGTCCCCAGTTCTGAATTTTAATTTGCAGCTTGTCTTTCAGTCCAATTCTGTTCTTTTCTGAAGATCAGATGAAACCTTACAGATGTTTTTGAGTGGTACAGAAGAATGGAACTTGTTTTTCAAACAAGGGGGATCGTTTGGAAATATTCCGCTGCAATCAGTGGCCAGTACCACAATGTTTCTGTAAATTATAATATTATGTTCCCGTCTCACCATCATTTGGAAAAATTGATTCGCTCAAGATGAGACCAAGAGTGAAGAACCTGTGGTTTATAGACTTTATTCTCCACAGGGCCAGACAGTAATTCTTCTAAATCTTTGTTTTCTTATAAAAAAGACATGATTTCAACACACAGACAGTTATACTCTTAATATTCTTATCTTAAGTGAAAGCTCAAATGACAGGTTAGAGTTATCTGTCTCAAGCTCCACAGTGGTTTTCTTCTCTGCTGAACATCTGTTTCACACCATCGGCATGATCTGCTGGTGTGAAAAACAACTGTTTGTCTCTAGAAAACATCCAAGGATGAGTGAAGAAAGACAAGTCGGTGTGTATTGACAAAAACTCTTAGTGCTATATAGTACTATATGCAACAAGATCAATTGATAAATTCTGATTTTAACGCCAGTCTAGCTCCATGGCTTTATGTATTGTAAGCCTAAGTGTGCATTGACATTCATGGTTCTGAGATGATGAATCAATGACTTTGGTGATTCCATGACTTTTCCTGTATAGCGTGAGGTTGAGATTGTTGGTTTTGAATTAAATACGCTGACAACTACTGAATGGACCGTCATGAAATGTGCTACAGACTTCCTTGTAGGAATTCAGTAGCCTAGAAGATCAATTTTACTGCCTTCTTAATCTGCCCAATACTCTTGTTTATGACAAAATACCTGCAAAAACCAAGACATTCCCATCTGCCTCAGCTCTACAGTTTTGCAATACTTTGTGTTTAGTGATAATTAGCAAATGCATGCTAACAGGCTTATCTAAGATGATAAACCTGGTAAATATTACGTGTTTATCATCAGCATCTTAGCATTGTTACTGTGAGCATGTTAATGTTCGCATTTAGTTCAAAGCAACACTGTCTTTGAATCCAGCCTAACAGTGCTGCTAGCAGACCTTTTTCTATTAAAGACAAACAGCGGAGAAAGGCTTTCTTATGTTGGCTGTGGGTCCCCTACAGCACCAGACAGCAGCCAGAACTAAATTTACATACAAGCTGCGACACTGTGCTGAGTGTGTGAAAATGTCATAAGTCAGATAGTAGCAGCTGCAGGCAGCCAGCTCAGTAAAAGTCCCTGAATACTCAATGGTCATCATGAGGTCTTGACCTTCCAGTAAATGTGTCACAGTGAAAAACAGTTAGTGTGACTGACACTTTTCATAGCCCTGCTGGACCAAGAAACAGACCTGAGTTGTTGAAAACCTTTTGCAATTTAGTAAATAAATGACAATAGTTGATAGTCATGAGAATAGTTTCTTTAGGTCACCGGAAAATATCAACACTACACATTTATTTAGAAATTGATAGAAATGATCTGAGCTTTATATGGGATTTCAGTGACTGATGCTCTGATTGTACCAAGTGTAACATAAGACCAAGATGTTCTCTTCTATAAAATTAAGTTTAGCCATGTGTGACATCCAGTGGGATTAAAAAAATGTTTTCCTCTGGTAACGTGATCTCTATAACACAAAAAGGCTACAGTCCAGGAATGCTGTAGATATCATATCAAAGAGAGTAACAACTCGACACCACCCAAAAAAAAGAAAAAGGAATACAGTGGAATTTCAGTTTTCCACATAATTCTAAGAATAGAGTATTGAAAACATCCATTTTCTGGAAATGTCTAGTTACAAGGCTGACAACAAGATGAGTAGTTCTTAAACACTGATGGATGTGACCTTACTGCTCATACAGTCAGCGCAGAGAGGGGGTATTGTAAATATGACTGATAAAAATCAGTCTTCTCCTGCTGCTGTTGTGCAGGACCAGGTACGCGTTTCAGGCAAGGCCAGGCACATACCTGGAGGCTGGAATTTTATCAGAGGCATATTTACCACTATTTCATGTCAACCCACAATGAGAGATAGGCCAGGAATTCCTCTGATCACTAAGCTGCTGCAAAGAGGAAAGTTTACTTTTTCCGATGCTTGGAAAATCATTATATTTGCTGCAGTGGTCACAGAAATGTATGAAATGGAATGTATAGACTATAACCTGGATTCTATCAATTATAATTATAATTCTATCAAAAACATTTTTAAGACTTTGCTTTTCAGTGATTGTGACTGACAGGTAAATTTCTGTAGCCTCTTCTGGACTTGGGTCTTAATTAACTCAATTCAAATAATTGACAGAACAGCTGTCTCCAGTAAAATACATTTTATTTTGGTGGTGAAGGGATTTATGATGAATAGCTGAAAGATAGATGACAACACTAAAAACAGCTACAAAATCATCTGTTTACACCGAAGGAGCAGATTTGCTGGCAGAAACAAAAAGCCTATAAAAAAATACTGTTCCAAACACATTCTGATACAATGCTAAACATGCAAGAAGTTTATTATCACACAGCTGAAAAGTGGTGCGTATACAAGGTACACGAGACTGAATAAACAGTCTGTATGCATCAAGTATCTCAAGAGAACTGAGATGAGACAAACTTCTAAATCGAAGATCAGAACTCCTTCCTGACAAACAGTATATAAAGAGACCCTGGTTTAATTTGGGTGCCCAGTGCTTATAGAAGGTGCAGCAGACAATCACTACAAACACGGAGGGAGTGTTTTCTAGTGTAACTAAAGGGCGACATCTAGTGCCCATAAGGAGGAAGAACGAGTAACTTTTAAAAAAAATGTAATTTCAACACAGTTACAGCCATTTAAATCACATTATATAAAGGAAAGTCACTGTATTAACACAATACAAACAGTCATATTTCAGAGGTGATTATATATTTCGTATAGTACAAGACAAACACCGACTAAGTAACCCACCACAGCCAGATGTTACTGTTATTTTAGCTCATTAAATTAAATCCAACAGGAGGCAAAGCCAACTAACCACACTTTATATTCAACATTTCACTCATTTAAAGTTAAATAATTTTGTAATTTTGGTCTTTATCCATATTGGTTAGGCTAACATCTTATTTGCCAACATCTTTGCAAAGACCCAGGGACACAGGGGACTCAAACAAGAGCAAACAGGCAGGTTTAAACAAGTCTCATTTCACCTTGTTGCCTAAACTGCATGTTTGTAAGAAAAGTGAAGGTGATGCCAAACCAAACCTGTAATCACTTGTTTAGTAATGCCCAGTGCATGTTTAAAGCTGTGTCTAGTGATATCCCTCATCCCTGTGCCCTTGGAAGAGAGCTGGTGCGGACAATGGCGAAAACTATGATCATACGACCCAGACATTAAAAAACCTGAATTTTCCTTTAACTTTGGAAAATAGTGTGCGGGGATTTACTGAAATTTAAGTTCTCAAGTTGAAGTTTTTGCAGTGGGACCGTCATATACTTTTTAAGTGTGCTGACAGTCCTTTGAAAACAAAATAAATATTATAACATTGCAAATTATGTCAACATACAGATAAAATGCCTGTTTATGTTTACAGCATTCTATTTTCTTAATCATTGTGCTAATATCTGTGAATGTTCTTGGCTGACATAAAATGTTTAAATTAGAAACAGATTCCTTGTTGCATGAAGTTTAGGTCTCACTCAATCTTTTGCCTGAGGATCCTTTTCTCCTCCTCCACAAAATTCTTGTCAGAGGTAGCTTGTCCCATGTCCCTCTTCCTCTTCTCCTTCTGCTGGAAGGTCTCCACTCGACGTTTCTTGGCAGACAGGTCTGCCTGCTCTGAATCCTCATCTGATCACCAGAGGAGTAGTAGTGGTGGTGTTTGGATTGGGGAGGGAGAGTGGAAAATAATAACTTTTGAATTACTCAATGGCACGCTATTCAAACATAACACCTTTTTCGTCCAGGTGCAGAGCGAACTGCAACTGCAAGTCTTGTTTTTAGCTGGTGCTTGTCTGATAATTTTGTGGTGTGATGCAGCTGAGACTATGTTTTGCCTCTGTGGGTACCAATTGGACTTCCCTGGTATGTCCACTCGCTTATGCAATGCCAGTTTTGTTGGCAAAGGGTGTGTACACAGACCCCTCCAAAAGTGACATAGAGCTTATTTATGTAGTACGCTGGCTTCTGCTTGATTTTTCATCTAGTAGACATTTAAATAATTAAATTTACAGGACTGGGACATAATCTCTACTACTCATTGTGCAAGGATGCTTTACTATCTGCTGCTACTATTTGTTACTGTTCTCCATAACAACTCCTTTATGTAAATACTGTACCATAACAATTCATGTAACTATGTAAATATTACATATCCACACTCCTTTATATTTACTTTTACTTTATATTTTTACTCTTTATATACCACTATATTTATTCATATTCCTTTTGGGCAATGTATGCTACTGTGACACAGAATTTCCCCTCAGGGATCAAGTATTTCTGATTCTGAATCATGACCACAACAATAAGGCTGTTTAAACAGGTGCACCATTTCACACAGTTCCTCTACTACAGCAAGTACTCTAAACAGGCTCAACAACACCACAGTAAGTTGGTATAGTGTAATACTGTCAAAGGAACTGTTGCGATATTAGTGTGGAGAATGAAGCCTATGGCAGTGACCATTTCATCAGTTTATTTATACTGACGAGAGAGTAAAAATGCCCCACTGGCATTGCATTGAAGGACTAACCTGAGTCAGAAGGTTGCTCCTCTGCAGGTAAGAACAGGGTGTTGCCAGTGTAAGGCTGAGGTGCATCTTCCCCATTGTCCTCATACACATTGGACCACTTTATAGCCATGTCCATACCTGGGGGAGGTCCTTTCTTCTTCTCTGGCTCTGCGGTATAGCTCTCAGGAGGGGGCACTGCGTTTGTCTTCCATGGCTTGAACTCTCTGGCAGGCTTTAAGTAACAGAGAAAAGAAGGATGAGGAAAAGTGGCTTAGGGGACGTAACAAAGTTTTAGAAAAGTTGCTAAACTACACATCTACAACCTCCCACAAATCAGCTGTAGCCCCTATAGCCACAGTACTTCCTACATAAAGAGTAGTACAATATAGATAATAACACACAGCCTGTATAAGTACCACACATTAGTCACAGCTGGTAATCTTACATGGTGGCAAAAATGTGCTGACTGCGCTAGTCATCCAGATATTGCTGAAATGAATAAATAGTTAGGCTAGTCAATGGACATTATAACCACAGGCAAAGATTTGCTGCTTTTCTCCACTTTGTGAGTTTCAAAATTAAATCTATTTGGGTATAACACTTCGCTGGACAATGCAAAAAGTTTGAAAATGCCAAATTGGGTCCTGGGAACATTTTTTCTGAGATTATATAGACCATTTACCATTTAATCACCTAATCAAAGTAGCAATGATAATAATATTATTAGTAATAACAATAATAATAAACAAATGAATAGATCATGTAAATTTGTAATACTGGTAAAAAAAAAAAAACAAACTGCAGATAGTTGCTTGGAAATCAATTAGTTTATCAACTGAACAACCCATCAGATTTCACGTCAAAGTGTGATTGACAATACGTTAAAACATTGACATTAATTAGGACTATGGATGTTTAGGTTATCGTTATGTGGATATCACAGTGGCAATTGTCAACATGCTTACAGTTACAGTGCTACATCAATTAAGTTAACGTTAGCCAGCTGAGGTGTAATGTTAACATATCAACACGTTGTATATTTATATTTATCAGTTGTATATTTAAATTTATCAGTATTATTATAGTATTTCGATGCTGTTATTAATTGTTTCTGTGCTGGATTTTAAGCTGTGAAATTTGCACGTAATTCGTACTACACTGTACCGAGGAATGACAAAGAAATCTTGAATCCTGAATCAGCTGATCGGTAGGTGGACCTGGGATTTTTACCTCTTCAGGAGCTTTGACCGTGAGGCTCTCCCAGTCTATCTGCTTATTCAGCGGATTGTAGAGAAACGCGGGCTTGGACACGGAGCCGAACAGTTCTTCAGGTTTGGGTAGAGGAGCTCCACCGGCTGCTCGTTTGGTCCCCTGTTGGGAGGACTGAGCTCCGCTTCCCGGAGCATCAGTCCCCGGTCTCTTCTTTCGACTTTCTCCCTCCTCGTCTGAGTCGCTGCCATCGCTGCTGTCGCTCAAATCGTCGTAGCTCGAAAAGAAACCCAAGGAGCCTGACTTCTTTTCCTCAGTCATTTTTCAGGAATTACTACTTTTTGTAACGAGCAACAACGTGTTGTAGTTAAAACGATGAAAAGAGGAGAATAAAGCTGCGGAACCGGACTCAGCTGAAATCGCTCCTCTAAGCTCTACTCCATTTTGAATGAGCCTCCAAAATAGTCGTAAAGCATATTAATACGGTCGTGAAGGCTGTCGCGAGTTATTTCATTAAAGGAGCAGGCCGTGTAAAAAAACGAACAATAATTGTATTATTGGCATTTAGATTCATGCGGTATTGTAAAAATACAGTTTTTGGAGAATAAATATAACTTTTAATTTTTTGGTTAGTCCTTCCATTAGTTAGCCCTTAAGTATATTTTACAGTATTTTTATTCTGCAAACAGCCTGTGTCAATTCTAAATAGCAAGTATGCTTTAGGCTAGACAAAGTTATTGCAGTGTCTTCTCATGATTGTCAGTGAAACTTGTAGTCACGCTTCAGTGGTATCTGAATTAATGTCCAGATGTCGCTGTTAAACTGTTGCCTTTTAGTGCTGCACTGCACTAGGCCTACCTTCATATGCTGTCTGAGACCTGTGAGGTGTAAAATCGAAACTCAGGACTCTTTTTGTCTTAACTTTCAGTTAGTGGCTTCTTCTTGATTATTTTATCCATCTGTTTGTTATCCCACAATCCCTCTCTCACCCCTGGCTGTCAGTGCCTCATTCCAGATGTTTTGGATCTGGATTTTCATGGTCCAGAAGATTCAGCCTCTCTCTCTCTCTCTCTCTCTGTCTTTACCTTTCTCTTGAGTTCTTGAATTTTGCCTTATCTGTCCTTTTCCAGGTTCTTTGGCAGAGACAAGGTCCTGTGGCTCAGGATCTGTTTGGCCACACCTGAAGTTGCTCAACTTGTCCCAGATCCATATTCTTCATCCATCCGTCCATCGCCAATACAGAGTCGTAGGGTGGGCTGGAGCCTATCCCAGCTGACATTGGGCAAAAGCTGGGGTACACCATGGGCAGGTCGCCAGTCCATTGCAGGGCCACACAGAGACAAACAATCACTCACACCTTTTTTTTAGAGACACCAATTAACCTAGCCTGCATGTCTTTGGACAGTGGGAGGAAGTCAGTGCACCCAGAGAGAACATGCAAACTCCACGCAGAAAGGCCGGGGCAACTGGGGTTCGAACCCACAACTTTCTTGCTGTGAGGCGACAGTGCTAACCACTGTCATAGTCTTCATATATGTTGCAATCTAATTATAATTCTGTTATCATGTTTGTCCTTACTGTCATTTACTATGTTAGTATATTCTGTAAGACATCTTTTGCATGTCTGTCTGTGCTGTGAGATGGTTACAAGTTTTTTACAAGTTAAAGGGTTTATGGAAAGGAGTTTTTCATTATCTGAATCAAGGGTCAAAGCACAGAGGGTGCGGCTAGATTGTAAAGCCCCCTGAAGCTAATTTGTGATTTTGGACTTGGTCATGGACACGTTTTTTTATTGCCTGTACTATTGCTGTGTTAGTGTTTTATAAAGTAAGGCTCCCTTCTTGACACCCATTCATTTTCTGGGGTCAGCTTGGGGTCACACGGCCTGACATTTTTGTCTGAAATCTAAAATGCAGATGTTTATCAAGATCATGAATGACTTATGATCAGACTGTTACTGTTACTTCTGATCTTCACAGTGAGACATGTTGATGGATAAGTGGGCAGTTACAATTTTTGAAATTTGAATGAAAACCCTTTTTTTTTAAGTAACAGAAAATGGCTTAAATCACTGACAGTGTATTGAAAATAATAAGATTTGAAAGTTAATCACAGAATCCTACTTGTGTATGGCCAAATGTTTGCTGACACAAATTATTTAAATCTGGAGAGATTCATATTCTGAGAAAAATAAAGATTTTCAAATACCTTACTACCTACCTACCACACACACACACACACACACACACACACACACACACACACACTCACACACACTTACTGATGTCATTTTCCTAATCCCAAATGTGTTTTAGAAATCCCCTTCCCTCCACAAAATGCATCACACCCAATCTGTATTAGCCAAGAAGGTATATCACTATAACTGATGACTAAAGTCATATCTTGTCTTCTGGTGTTCAGAACTAAAAGTGCTTGTAGAATCAGTACAAATGTGCACGCAGAAAAAAGAAAAAAGATGATTTAATTGATTCATTGTTAGCGTCAGAAATTACTAGTCTTCCACTGGAAGGGCACCATTGAGGGAACTTGCTTATCAGGATTTTTTACATGTTGGGTCACCATGGAAGACACCATGTGGTTTTATCTGCCATAGTGGCCTCCAAGAGGGCACTTTTGTGGTGTTTCTTGCCACCAGTGGGTCAGCTTTTTTGGGAAACAGGCAAATGTCAGCTTGTGAACCATGGCACAACAGCAGAACATGTGGAGTTTATGTAGGAATACAAACAGCAAAGTCATTAACATTTTGTGACCACTAGAGTGCAGTATAGTCATACCAGTGAGACAATGAGCCATCGCAAAACAGTAGTGAGGAACTAATGAATGAAAACTCTGCATTGACCCTGATCATTGTCCACTCTGCTTATAAACTATTCTTTTCTAAAACCTTCTTCATGTTTCCTTTACTACTTAAAGATGTTCATCCAGTGAATATTCTTTGTCTGTTGCCATTTATGACAATTTAATGACATTTTCCAAGATGTAAACCAACATTTAAACCACCTTATCTTAAGGGTTTAGACTATCCCCTCTAGCAGGTCACATCGTTTCCCCTGATGATTAAGAGCAATCTGTCGTGGGTTTTCTTAAGTCAGCTAGACAAGGAAACATATATCTTCCAGATATACTGCCCTAAATTTATCTCTCCCTTCCTCCTTCTCTCTCCTTCCATGTCTAATAATAACAATACAGATGCTTCAAATGAGATGTTTGGCATTTTTAGGTGTGCCAGAGGTCAGATCTTCAAGAGATTTACTGAAAGTCCAGTCCTAACAGATCCTGAAGGTAGAAGTTCACATGCAGGTAAGTATTTGAATTTTTTCTAGTATAGTTTTGATTGATTGTTATACTTTTTCTTCTCTGCCTTCATCTTAACCCCTCCTGCTTTCCTCCTTAATATAGTAGCAGTAGGAACACCCATGACAGAAAAGCACTAAAAAAATCATTTTTGAGTGGTGTGTTTACTAGAAGCAGGTACAAATACAGAAGAGTTTGTTAATTTTTGGGGTATAACTACCAAATTACTGACTAGAACCTTGCTGCCAAAAGAGAAGAAATATATTAGAATATAATCAAGATTAAACAGTGGAATTGATCAACTGTAAGGACTCATTTTGGTTTCCAGCCTCAGAAACACTCTTATGTCCTTTTAAAAAGATGTCTGGGAACTTAAATGTGCCTAAAAGAGGAGTGGCTATGATTCTCAGGACATATTCTCAGGTTTTACACTTACCACAATGTTCGTTGGAAGCACGTAATAGACTCAGATATTCTCTTTTTCTAAGGGAGACCTCCACTGGACTGAGGGGGTACAGTTTTTGGCTTTAAGAAGTGGCAACCAAAGACTGTTGAACTTGTCTCCTCTCCAAAGTTAAATCTGTATTTTGACTGATAGTGACAGAATATTACAGATATATCAGACAAAATTAAACTCTAAATAATTTTTGTAACAAGTAATTACAAGTTTTTTTAGCCTTCTCAATTCCCAATTTATGGGAGCTAGTTTTCATTAGTTTTCCTCTTACCAGTCCCATACTACTAGGACCGCAAGAGACTTAATTTCCTACCACATGAAGATTTTCTGATTAGTGCATGTTGTTTTTCTAATCATATTATTGGCTTTAAGGTGGCAATTTTCTGACAAAAAGAAAGTAAGTCCAGCGGGGAGGATACTGTCCTATAGCTGATACAATTGCTGCTTCCTTTGGCTTTTTTTTTCTTCACAGAGCCTAACCATGATGTGAGAAATTCCCCATGGAGGTGAAAAGCCGCACCTCTCCACGTCTCTGTTTAATGTAGCCATTCATAACATCTTGAATGCCTTTATTTTATCCATAGGTTTAGATCAGGTCAGGACACATGTGTGACAACATAGTGGATATTAGCTAATACAGCAGTGGGCAGATGTTTTTCCCCACTCCCTCTTTTAACTTTTCTACAGTTAACAAGAGAGAAATGCATTTGATCTAACTAGGCATTTCCCTCAAATGAATCTCGATTAGCTGACAGAAGACCACAGATGTTTTCTCCTCACATGTGTTGTTGCATCACCTGTGTGCTCTCTCTTCGAGGCATGGTGGGGGATTCTGAGAATTTTGTAATTCTTAATTGTAGAAATCCTGTTTATGTTTTAGATAATTAAATCCAAAGTCCATCTTGAAGTTGCCAAACAACACCTGGATAATGGAAAAAGTGGTATGGTGATGCACTTGTAAAACGCAGGTGGAAGTTTTCAGTACTTTTTTCACCAACAATGCAGACCGGACATCTTCCTGCTATTGTGTTGCAGCTCGTCCAGCACAATCCAGCTGTTTTATCTATCTCATCTACTGATTTTTATCTGCATGCCCGCATTTGTCATTGATTGTAGATAATACGGGGAACTGGTAAAGAATTAAGTATCACTTTTAATCACTGTTTATCACTTAAATTTACTTACATTGTGTAAACTAGAAGAGTTAAAATAGACTGAAGTAAAATAGTTGCAACCTCTGATTGATGCTGCTACAGTGACCTTTAATCTCAAGCTCCGTTGATGGAGTGGACTGACGCAGGAGGTAGAACAGTGACCTTTAAAAGGTTAACGAGGAGATGAGACACCCTGACGTCAAGATCATTGTCTGTATTCACTGGATGTGGACATGGCATGTTTTTATACAGACATATGTTTGAACAATGTATGGCCCAACCACCATTTCTATACATACAATGTTCTTATCATCCACAAGATTCAAGTCTGTATCACCCTAGAGCTGCATTACTCACAAAAAACTGGAAGCGCTAAATGATTGTTTATACTGATAAACCTTGACCTCACTCCCATATACAGTATCTAGGTAGCTAACATAAACCACGAGCACAGGAGCATGGCCTTTTACATTAAGTAAAAATCATTTTTTAGTCTTAAACAAGTGTAAATGATTCTGCACAAATGACAAATCAACACCTTACAGTTTTTGCCTGCCAATCACCTATCCAAGTGTTGAAGACTGATCTCTCTCCTGATTGTCTTATCCGCTCAGAACAAACAAACCAAAAAAATTTACAATTTACAACAATCATATATAATAAGATAAAACCTCTAATGAATGAATGAGAGTTGCTTGACTATTTAAAACAGTTGTATTCTTTATAAAACATAGGGTTTTATTTATTTTCATTTACACAACATATAATTATGATACACCACTCGTCGACTGAACGAGATAAAAATTTAAAAAGGTGTCAACCAAGTGTCAAAGCAGCACCTGTGGAAATCAAATACTCATGCTCACCTAATCTTCCAGCATTACTTCATACATATCTATCATCTCTGCTTTTATCTTTTTTCCATCTCTTTTTCATTTGAATCCCACAGTGACTGGAAATAGGCTGAGGTGGAAATAACGTGTGGTGTCATGACTGGTAGTTTTTCCCATTTTTTTTCCCAAGAGAGAAACTCAGCTGAATTTAAGAAGCAACATTCATGTCAAAACATGCATTTTTAGATTTATACATGGTGCATGTAGCGTACATGCATATTCACTACCACTATACTAAGATTTTTGTTCTCTACCCATCGTGTTCTTCCTTCTCTCTACTTGTCTTGGGTTTTAATTCATTTCCTTTGGCTCTGTTCTGTATTTATCAGGTATTATATATCCACAGCCCTAGATAGACACATGCATGCATACAATCCACCACAATGTTTTCTCTGGTCACTTAACACACAGACAAGAGAGGTGGCATTCTTTGGCTCATTACATTAACTGGAGGCTCTGTTTACACAGCGGCCTGTCAGGGCTCGTGGCTGGAGGTCGCAACAGGATCCAACTGATGTGGCAAGAAGACAGAAAGTGAGTAAGAGAGGGAGAGAGAGAGAGTGTTGCACTTTCTGACTCACATTAACTAATATCAAGAGACCAATATTTTGCAAAAATAATACAAACATCCACAGAGTTCCTCTATCTAAGTGTCTCAGAGACTTCCAGTCCTGCTGGTAGGACTTCTGTGGACTAGGGGCAAGATATATAGCAGCCTGCCATGAGCTCCACAGCTCTGTGAGCTCCCTGTCCCACATGGCTAATAATTAAACATGCAGTGCGGAACTTGTGTTTCCCCTTCTGGCAGAAAAAGTAATTATACAAACACTCTTGACGCGTGCTTATAATGTAGGCCTATACCTACAGGTGAGCTAGCCCCAGGTCAGTTAAGAAATAGTTACAAAAATACACAGAATTTTCCACAGTTCCAAGACAATAATGCATTATTTATATAAAGTAAGCCAACTCCAAAGCTTTTACAAATGCCAAACTGTCCACCAGCAGTTACAAGACATCTGTTTCTGCCCTCAGTCCCTTCTCTTCTTTCAGCATTCTCTTGAGGAAAAGCTACACGTCACCATCAATCGCTTTCTTTTTTTACTGTAATCTCTCACTCTCACAAAAACATTCATGGAGCGTCAGAAACTTTTTGCTTCTTAGGTTTTTCTACCATAGGCTGTGCCACACTCCTAGTTGCTGTAGCCGGTTGCTACAGAGCAGAGAGAGTTGCTCATTTCTGTTCAATTTAAATTCAAGTGGCTTTATTGGCATGACTGCATACAATGCAATATTGCCAAAGCATATTAACACAAACTTTACAATCATATTAAACGTAAATAAACTCTCAATATTAATCTCCCCAATTGTTTTTACAGCAATTGCTGTAGGGGCGGCTGTGGTTAAGGGGGTGCATTGGTCGTCCACTTATCAGAAATCCAGTGGTTGGATCCCCGGCTCCCCCAGTCTGCATGTTGTGCAAGTATCCTTGGGCAAGTCACTGAAACCCATTGCTCATCAGTGTGTGCATGAGGTGAATGTGAGGTGTGAAACAGTTTGAGTGGTCAAAAATTCTAGAAAGGAGCAATACAAATACAGACCCATTTACCATTGCGGCTCATGGAGATCTCAATATGGTTCTAGTTGCACCCCTCTGCACCCACGCAAACCAATCAATGCAGGTTGGCTTAAAATGCATCTTCACTGGTGTGCCAGCTAGAAATGGCTCGACAGACACCAGATTTAAAAACTCCAGTATGAAGCAAGATACAGAGAGACTGGCAGTGATGAGCTTAATCAGCATTGTGTAAACTCTTTTAGCAAGGACTTGAATGTAATGTTCATTTATAGGTTAAAGTCTAACATTTATTAATTATTAATAAATTTGTTCTGTTTTTATATCCTATATTACTCTTACTTACCTTCCGTTGCCCCTCTTACTCTCCATGCCCTTTTGTATTGTTATTGTTAATTTATATTTATTATGACAGCATAGTTTGTGTTATTGTGCTTTGACAATGTTGTGTGCAAGCCACTCAAACTGAATTGAGAGAGAGAGAGAAAAAGAGAAAAGGAAGAGATGAGGGTCTTGCTGGGAGAAGGTGTGGGAGATCTGGGTCAAAAGGACAGTTTGTGGGTGAGTGGGGTAAGATGTGGTGTGGGCAGGGGTGGGTGTTGGGGGTGATCATCCCCATCACATGTTCCACGGTGTCCTGCAGTGTGGATGGCTGTGGGATAAGCACACACAGCACACTCAACCCCATGCCCTTCCTGATGCTTTGATTTTCACCACTCTCTCTCCTCTACAACCTCCACAACATACCCATACTGACACCACGCACGCACACACACGCGCACACACACACACACACACACACACACACACACACACACACACACACACACACACGCACACACACACACACACACACACACACACACACACACACACACACACACACTACTTGATTTCTCGACTGTACTCCCAGCAGTCCATTCAAATAAAAGTGCAAGTTTGAGAGAGGTAGTCAGGGAGTTTATGAATGGCAGATACATTTTTATTGCTCTACAGTTTGTGATGGAATGTCAGAATGATAAATGATTACTGTATGAGGTAACCACACTAGCAGTTTTTGATTATGGCTCTTTTTTGTCTTAATGTTCAACTATTTTAAAACACACATGGATAAAAAACCCAATTTCAACTAACCCTAACTCCTGGTTCCAAATATTAAATATATTAGCTGCATTCACAGCTTGTTAACATATAGAAAATGTTTGCATGGAAATTCTCAAAACAATCCCATTCTTAGTTGTGGTTATTTTCAATGTGCTATGGTGGTGCCATCCGTTCCAACTAGAAATACTTTTCGTCAGATGATCTGTCTGCAGGCTGTGACAGTCCTCATTTGCATCTTTAGGCTCATGGCTTTCCACTTTCCTTGTAAAGCCCTTTGAGGTTGTCCAGTTGTGTGGGCTCAAGTTCTCCTGAAAAAATCGAACTGTTTCTTTTTCTTTTCCAGATGTAGTTTTCAAAAAGTCCTCCAAAGTAAACAACATAGTGTTAAGATGCTTTCCTGAAAGGAAAAATCAAGTTAAGTTTTTGCTTTTTAATGTAGGACGGTCTCCACTCAAAAGCCAACATTTTCTCCAATACTTCATCAAATAGTGGTCAAATCACATCTTGTTTATTCTTAACAGACAACAGAGAGATACTTACACACACCCTGAAGGGGTGCAAAAATGAACACAGTCAGGGAAGAGTGCTTCTATGATCTTCCGGATGAGAATTGAGGCTGTCTGCAAAACAGATTGGTCACTGCGTGGAAATGCCTCCCTGTCTGTATGTTCTGCACATGAAGAATGCTTTGAGCAGATGCCAGCAGCATCTACTTTTCGAATGTATAATTGAAATGGCCCCAGTCACTTCTGTCCGCCAATCATTTCTACAAACAGGAGAGGAGAATAGGTAGTTTGTAGCAAGGTACAGAATAAATATTGGTACAGTCTATAAGAGAGGATCTGAAGCACAGAAAATGACTCTGATACAAATTCTATACTTGTAACTCTTCAATTGGTGCTCTTACTGTAGGTCCTCTGTCTATATATTGAACATAATTTAAAATTTACTAAGTCAACTGAACAATGCATGAGGTTTTTGTAACATGTTAATTATCCATAAAGAAGAAACCTACAGAAGAGTTCTCTGAACAAAAAGCTCTCTGTCTAAGGAAACATCAAAGCCTTTTCTCATTTCATTCAAGCTAATGGCAAAAAAATGTATGTCCTCAAGTCAGAACAGAACTGTCAAATCTAAGGAGTAACTGTACAAGTATGAATACTGTGCACTGTAAAACATTATAGACCCATTTAGTTATGTCAGCTTTCTTCTTTTTAACTGAAATAGCTCTGACAAGTTTTGGATTTTGAACTCAACTGTTTACGTTTTAGAAAAGTTAAACTTGCATTAATTCACTGTGTTGACTATTTGAGACTTTTGTTGTGTTGATAGAACATGTGCATGAAAGTTGTAAGTTGAAACAAAGGAGTGTGCAGGTATGGGAGCAAGCGGAAAAAAAAAGCGAACTGTGTCTATTGAGTTTGAGAGAAACATACACATAACCAACTAATTATTTGAGTTGAGCGAGTATTTGGTTGAAACAAGTATCCGGTACAGATACTTTTTATGAGTTAGAGTACCATCAGAGTAAAATGTGTCATTATCTTTTTTTAAAATAAACCATGAATATAGGAACCTTTTTTAAAAAACAATTATTATTGTTATCAAAAATACTGCGGTGAATCTCAATTTTGGGGAAGTTCTGTTTTCCAATAAATATAGCAACTTCTTATTAACCCATACCAAATTCAGGCTTATACAACTTCCAGTTAGTCCTGCCCACTTCCAGATTAAGCCCCACCTATTCCAAGTACCGATACAGAAAATTTTTGTGGATACAGATAGTGGTTTACTTGCTCATTCCTAATAATTATACACTGCAGATATGTCATAAATTTAAATTCTAAACAAAATATAGACACTTTTCTGGTAAACAAGAGAAACTTGCCTTTTCAAGTTGAACTAACTTGAAATGTCTTATATTTAGTTATCTTAACTAAGAAATGTGAGTGGAATGGGTGTAAAAGTTTGTTTGACAAGAAAAAGTTTCAAGTTTCCTAGAATGGACAATGTAATATTGATAGTTGTTTTAACTCACAGTATAAGTTCAAACAATACATTTCACTAATTAAACAAATTGTATTTAGTAACATCATGAGTTGAAACAAAGATTTTCTTGTTGAGTTTACTCACATTTTTAAGGCATTTTTTAATTGCACTTAGGTTTTTAAGCTGAACCACCTTGATCATTTTTACAGTGTATGAGAAAAGGATTTTCCCTTTAACAAAAGGAGACGGCTGTGTTTTAGAAAGTATGTGCCTTCCTGCAGGTTATCATGCTCTGACTTTGGCTTTTATTAGGAAATAATGCATTACTGGACAACATGTCTAACAAATAATATACTTGAGAGGAAGAAACATGTATCATCTATTCACAGAAGAATACAAAGCCAAATGGACAACGTGGAAGAATCACTAAGAAGTGGAACTTGAACTTTAACAAGTCTATTGGGGATTTCTTAGATTCTTAGAACAGTCACACTCTTAGAACCCCAAACTAGACTGAGTGGAAATACAAAGACAAAGGTAGGCTGATGATCATAAAGTTGTTGGCCCAAACTGAAATATTTCAACAATTAGGCAGATCCAATCAATCTGGATTGCCATGACATTTGGTACAAACATTCATGTTTCCATCATAATGATTTTAGTGATGCCTTGAGTTTTAAGAAATGAATAGCAGTGCTACTATTTCTAATAATTTTAGTGGATAGACAGATTTTGATATTTTAACATGTAGGAAGGCAAATTTGTGGGATGGAAACTCCAGGAGAACAGTGTTAAGAGGGGAAGAGGATTAAAACAGATTTGCAAGCATAGGATGTGTATTTATTCATCTATCAAAATCAGATCATTTTATTCAGATATAATATATCATTTACATTTTGCAGATTATCAGTGTGTTTTCTTCCCATATTTGGTCATGGCTGCAGTACCTACACCAGCTTTCTCACACCAAGCCTGACCAATCAGAGACAGGGTACAGAGGAGGCAGCTCATGAAGGAGCATTGGTTGACAAGACCTCAGGGCAGCTCTACTTCACAGTCCTTTTATGTTGGACTGAGGGGAGTCTGGACATTACGGTCACTAGCTGGCAGGAGCTGATTAGTATGCTAACATCAGTAGATATCTCTGTTTATCATGTTAGTTCATTATTCTATGTTTTAAACTAAAGTGGTTGAACTGATTATAGTGTCACCGAAGTTCAAATCTCAACAGACAGATGTAATTTATAGTGAAAAAGTGAATCAGATATGTGTCAGTGATCTCACTTCTATACTTTTCTTCAGACGTCTGATTTGTTATGGTACAGTGTTAGTCATCCAGCTATCCAGCATTTATCATTTTTAAATGCTTCCAGAGCTTGCTGTTGCTGTGCACAGCTGAACTGCAATGTTGTAACACCAAACTCTCCTTTTTCAGTATGACTGAGAGATTTTTGCTTCCAGCTTGTTTTGGTTCAAACAAACATACAGTTTTCACTAGAGTGGAAAACAATTCTTCTTCTACTTTTGGGAAATGCTTTCTTGCCAAGTAACAAGACTGATACCACTATAATACAAGCAGCCGCTTAACTTAGCTTAGCATGAAGAATGGAAAAAAACAGCTAGCCTGCCAACCTCACAGTGACCAAAAGACTTCAGGAAGTTACTGCTCCCAGCCAAGAAATAGTCCTCCACTGAACCCCCTTAAAACCTTCAGCTTGTGTACAAATTAAAAATAAGATCTAACATGTTAATTAATGAGGTATCAACGTGCTTGTAGGCCACTTTTGTCTCCTTGGTCAGGGCCAGGCTCGCTGTTTACTTTCAGTCTTTATGCTAAGCTAAACTAATTGCTTGCTGCTCTGGCTTCATGGGTAACGGACAGATACAGATCTTCTCGTTCAGTTCTCGTCAAGAAAGTGAATAGGCATGTTTCTCAAAATGTCTAACTATTCCTTGGAACATTAAATAATAATTATTCTGCATCTGCAATGATCAGATCCTGATAGGATGAGAACAAATGAAGGGCCCTGCTTTCCGTAATGTCTGTTCCTGTGCCAGTCCTTCTCCTGCTGTAGGTCTGCTGTGTGATGGGGCGTGTAGGAAAAGGATTGGGGGCACATTTCACACCTTGGGGGCATCTTGATGGGGGGTTGGCAGCGGCTTGATGAACAGAGTGCACCTGGCTGAGAGTTGAGGTCCCCAAGCCTCCCTGGTACAGACATGATTTACCGATCAAAGCAGAGTAATCTCTGCTTCATCCAGTCACACAATCCTCCTACACCTTCTCCTCTTTGGAGTCCTTGTAGTGTTTTATCTCTGAAACTCCTTACCCTCAGAAAGCTGCAAAGTGCTGTCTATGAAACACATCTTGTACTCTTCTATGCTTGAACTACCTGTTTCCTCCGATACCCATGGTGAACCCTGAAGCCCTGGCTGTGGGATTTTCTGACTCATTAGCTCTGCTCAGTCAAGTGGAGCAGCCTGCAGATTCCTTCCAGCCAAGTTCATCAACCCAGCCAGTGGCTCCGACTGTGAGGCGATAAGAGAAAGGGGGCTCCAGCCATCGGACCCCGCTGAGACTTTGTTTAGTGTGAAATGAGATGAGGAGGAGGGGGACAAGGACGAACAGGGTGGGAGAAGATGGGTGTGCTAATCAAGGCCTACAGATGAGTTTTGATGAGTTGGATATGGGCAGCAGGGCAGCGCCGCACCCTAACGCAGTGCAGCGTATTTAACACAGCTTAACAGTGTAGTTACGGGAGTGTTAACGCCTGTCAGTTATACTACTGCTCGTCTTGGAGGCAGGTGTCTGTTTGACCCTGGCTCTAATGTGCAGACGGTGTCCTGTTGACCTGGACTGTTTGAAGCAAGAAGACTTGCACAGAACAACAGGGAAAGAAGGGAAACATCATTTCACACCAACATTCTCAAAAGGTTTAATGTTGATCCTAAAAGGATGATGGTTGCTCTCTCACACATTCTCTGACATTTGAACATAGTTTTTTTGGCCATATCTTAAAAAATGTTGAAAAGGTTTATAAGGTTAATTGATCTGAAGATACATGGATGTGTGAAAAGCTTTATTAGCATTGCCTGAAATCTCCTACCAAGCTGACGGCATTGGGCTTTAAAGGAGTAGTCCACCAAAAATCTAGCTTCTGAGCATCAAACATTTACTACCTGTGGGCATGAAAGGTGTCACTGAAAAGCATGTAGCTTGCTTCTTAGGATAGGATAGGACAGCAGCTGTAATGACCATTGATTCACAAAAGGTACACTGTAGCCCAATGAAACCTGTTATCACTCCCAAGTCATCACATATGGACACATGGTTTAGACCCCTTGGTGTCAGTTTTTACTGATTGGGAATCCTTTTAGCATCATAGTTAAATACACTAGGGTAAGCCCTTTATCATTATTGTTGAATACTAAAAGTAGGCATAGTATGTAAATAACAGAAAAGTCCAAGTAAGGAGGTGGTTGGGTTAGAGGGCTGGGTCAGAAACCCCACTTTCACAGAGAAGACCGGCATTCATTTCCTGTGTGAAACTAAAGCTTAACATTGAATTTTTTGGATGTTACGTAAGTTATTGTTAGAATCTGATGACTTGTCTCCTTCTTAAAGAACACAAGCAACCCCATGATACATGTATAATTCCACATTATGTTGGGGGCATTTTGTCTTCATTTGAGAAACAGGGGAGTGGATGGGGGAAGGACTCACCCTTGTACATGGGGCATATGCGCTACCAAGTGAACTAACCCCATAATGTAGTTTAATCTGAACCATGATCAATTCCTAAACCTAACCAAGTAGTTCTGGCGCCTAAACCTAACCAAATTGAGATGTTTCAAAACATTAAACACATGCCATTTCACAAGGTTAACCACTGGTTTTATTTTGAATGTCTAACCAGACATTGTATATTTATTATTGGTTGCTTAAGAATGGTGCTAAAGCGCATCCAGGATTAAAAAGTGACTAGTGTCCATATGTGACGAGTGGCAATGAGAATGTGTTACCCAATGGCAACACAGAATCAAGGGTCATACATACAGATCAACTGAACATATAACAAAGGAGGACCGGAGGGAGTAACATAGCAACAAGTTCTCCAAACTAAACAACAATGTCGGTTGTTTGTCATTGCCTTTCAAAATTTATCATCACAACACCAGATCATAAGTATTTTCTGATCTGCCACAGCTTTTTAAAACTTGCATTAATTAATCTTTTTTGGCCATGGGGCAACACAACAAGCTCTGAACACAACACTGATCTTTTTAAGTTAATTTGACAAACATGTTAGGAAACAGTTACCCATTACACATCCAGTAGACACAGAGCAACATCAGCAGTCATTTTGAATCATGTTTGTGGTTTTGCTGTGCTGTAACTATGTCAAGAGGTCAAGAAAACCTAAATATAGCTTGTTGTAGGCATTTGAACAAATGTTTGGTGTATCCTTTGTCATTCTCTAAATGAGTGCTTTAGAGTGGTTTTGCTTGTTTATCTGTTGAATCCATTGTAACTTTTGTAAATCCAAGATAATGTTAGGCTAAGGTGCAAGTTCAGACATTTAAGCCTATATGCAGTGAGTATTTCATAGGCAAAACATATTCTCTATATGTAAGAGGGGCAAAGGAGTTCAGATGTTTAGTTGTAAGTCCTTACTGTTTTCCAATCATAATTTAAACTGCTGATTCTTCTAGTGATTATGTACTTTAAGGCTGCAAGAGAACAGAGGTCAAGCACACACTTCTGTTTGGTCAGGAGATTCACAGGGTCCCTCTGTTGGACATTTAAAGGAAGAACTCAGAGCAACCCGTTAAACACTCCCTGTTACGAGAAGACATAGTCCAGCACACTCATTACAGTACAGTACAAAACTCACAGGTCAATGAAGCTAATGTACAGCAGGTATGTGATGTGATGATGTAAGTATTTGAGCTGCTGTATTAGATTCCACAAAGATTTAATGATTCAACAAGAAAGATTTCCAAGCAGAGATCTGCCGTTTTCAATTTGACTGGCCACTCCTTGAGCCTTGCAACCTGCACTCAAATAATTCCTAAATACAAGCAGTATTTAAGAGCAGAGTTTAAATATCAGGACTGTTCAGAGAAATGGGACAAGGTGCTGACAAGATTAAATCTCTTCCTCCTAATGGGAATACTTACCAGTTTCCTGCTTTGTTTTACCCATTTCTGGACTCTATCTCACTCTAATGGAGTTCACAAATGTGCATCTTACTTGTCTTGGCACTTTGTTCAAGAAATAAAACAGGCAAACAACAGGGCTTATACAGATATAGCCCTGTGAAAGGGAAAGATCAAGTGTCCTTGTCCCTATGCTGTAAATAAATGCAGGGGAATTAGAGTAACATGCAGCCAGAGTCTCTAGAATGATGGTGGTGATGAAATGGTTATTGAACTGTGAAACTCCACTAGAGACAAAACAACACACACAGGAAATGAGAATGATAAGTAACTGGCAAATATTATAAAAAGTATCAAAAGATCAAAAGCATTTTCCAGATCTTGAAATTTGCATCACTTAACAACTTTACAGAGAGCCATCTTGTTTCATTTAGTTGCATTCCCAATGATTTAGCGTTAATTTTCCTATGTGTTCTCCAGAAGCGAATGCAGCCAGTGTGTAAATCCACCAGCAGGCACTTCACAGAACATGCGGGGCACAGATAATGGCTTTTTTTTACTCACGCCAAAGGCTCCTCATTTAGAGGAAATTGTTCACAGATCTTAACTCTATCACTGTCTTGATCAACAAAAGAGGGTTCTTTCCATTTAATTCACTTTTGGACTTTGTCACTGACTTCATCTTTTGCTTTTAGTTTGGACATGTATCTCATTTTTTCTGTGAAGAGATGGGATAGCTGAGCTTTGTGCCAGATGATTTTGTCATCTGTTTCTACTGTCATGTAAAGTAATTGCAACTGAAATGCCAGTGCAATGATTGAAAACCTCACTATGTTGGTGATTATATTGTTTTAACTTCTTCAAGAGAGGGAAAAAGAGTATTTCCTAAAATATCACACTTCCTTTGTATAATACCTTTTAAAAATCAGTTGGATAACCTGGAAAATAGATTATTTTCAAGCTAAAAGCACAACATCCATACATTTATGAGTAGCTACATTTTGTTCACATTATAAGTACACACTTACAAAGACAGTTATTAGTAACGGTACAAGTGACATCTATTCAGTCTCTTTATGGATCTAATTACATAATGTAACCACAGCTGACATAACCAAAGTCCTAGCCACTTTAATGTTTGGGTTTCCATCATATCTTGTGTCCAGCAGAGCCAGTCAGCTCAAAACAGTCTGGAAGTCATGATGGTGATGACCTCAGGGGTCTAGACTTTTTTATATTCATGTTGTTTTAATCACAGCCGTAGTAGGAAGAAGAACCACAGCACATGTAGAAAACATCAATAAATACAGACATGTCCTATTGGGCTGAGCAATTTATCAACAACTTAATGTCTCAGCGGCATCTTATTGGCAAACATATTGGAGTAAAATGAAATTAAAACCTCTTTTTTTGAGAAAAATGAAATCAAAACCTCTGCTAGTCAGGCGGAACGTCTTGAATCTTATTCAAATATTTATTAATTTCTTTGGTTCTGTCATAGGAATTACTGACATCAAGTAAGTTAACTTATCAGAGTCAAAAGTATATTTTGTTCCATTTTTTGTAACTCAGTGATCACATTTAATATTAAGAGATCATAATAAATTACATAATAATTAAGTTCACAGACCAGTTCACAGTTCACAAATTTAAAGAATAAGGCTGGCTTTAATAGACATTTTTCTAAGAGTCAACAAATCCAATGAAAACACCAACACCTACACATTTGTCTGTGTCTCTGTATTTTTTTATTTCCTTACCTTGTATGGCTCTCTGTTCCAAGCCCATTTGATATTGAAGACATTATCGTGACATCATCCGTTGGTTTGTGGACTGCCGTTTTGAAGCCTCGAGTTGGGACGATAGGGTGCCGCTATGTCGAGTTTTTGCAACCAGGAAGTGCCCGGAAGTGACTATATTTGGATGAGAAGGAAGAGTTGTGTGTGGAGCTAGCTGCATCTGTAATTCACGTTTACTGTCATTTTAACAGGGCTGATAATTTTGTCTAGCAAACACCAGTCTTAAAACTAAATGTACTCACCAAAGAAAGTGAACAGCCAACTCCTAATAAGCTTTTTTAATGGCGCTGATTAAAGTTACACAGTGCCCTGGGTACGAGTCAGTCTAGCCTGACTGACAGGTCACCATGGTAACAACTTGTCAATGACAGAAAATCCCACCCTGAAGCATACTCTGCTTTATGGTCCATTTTACTCTAAATGAGACCATTATTTACTAAATGAACATCATGTTGTATTGAAGAAGACATGAAACTAGCGATTGAGACCATAAACTCATTATGAAAGTGTTTACTGAGGTTTTGCAATAAATTAATAGAATACAGGTTTATAGAACTTATGCATTCACGTCTCAGACTGGAAGCTTCCTGCTTGGTTGGTAACCACTGGACTCCACTATTGAATTTAAAGTAGAACAAGTAGTTCAAACTAGCTCCACCTCAACCAGCTTCTTACCCACTGATTAGTATTAACAATCTAATGAAGTCATATATACATATAATATATCAGTCACTGGGGGCATTTTTCTGCAGCATGAGTACTCCTGCTGGTGTTGGTACCTTTACTTCACTGATCAAGTTTGACTTGCAGCATATGAGACTAAAATTGTTTGTATGACTTTATTTCATTGATACCTAAAACAAGGAAACAACTACTATTCATTTTGTCAATTATCCATGTGGACAGGTCTTTCATTAAGCTCTCTATAGGTTTATTAATTCAAGTATCTTATCTCAGAATACTGACCAGACTCCCCTGACAATCTCATTCATAATCAAACAAGAATATAACCTGATGCTAGACCAGGGCTCCCCTTCAGATGTCGGATTTAGGGTCATTGGGAAAGCATATGAATGGAGTCCTTTTAGACAGTTAACTCACACTGTAGGAAATTCTTAATCTCATGATTTTTTTTATCCAAAAAGTGACCTAAGACATTGGTCTTTTATGTCTATAGTGTGTAATACTGCTCCTGGCAGCCTGGACAGCATACACATATGAGGTAATGATGATGAAGCCTTTTGCTGCAAGCCAGCCACCCCAAACCTGGCTGTAACCCTGATAGCATACACATGAGGTAGTGGTGATTGGCCATCTGTGTCCGGAGCCTGGCTTTTTAACCTGTGTTCTGGCTGACAGGTGGCACTGCCTTGCCCTAGTGGACAGAGAGCCTGCGAGGCAGGAAGCCTGAGCTATTTTTTGCCATGGTGACAGTAGAATGTGACATAGGGCAGCTGAGTGTCTGAGCTTAAACTAGGCCTGACATGCAGGGAACAAGAGATCCTCACCACCCATGAGCTGCTGGTAAAAGAAACGTAGAGCTTGTTTATATGAATCTCATTGTATCCGCTTTCAGGGTGGATTTTACATTTGAAGCAGCTATAATCAATATTATAACAATTGATCAGATAAATAAATGCGTTTAATGTAAAGTGTTGCGCAGCACCGGACAACAAACAGACAAAGCTTTATCAGCTTGACAAATTTCATGAAACATGAAACATGAAATTTGTCAGATGGTAAGAAACATGAGTGTAAATGAATGCTAATGTTGCTCCTTATCTGCTGGATGTGTAAATATGCCAGTGTTTGCTAACAAGTTTGCCATCTCAACTTAAAAAGTATTTATAGTTTGTTTCCACATTTTAAAATCTTTTTTATTTTACTAGTTTGGGACACACTGCAGATAATAGTATAGTGTATGTACCTGATTTGAAAGATTGACTATGTAACTTAACAATTCTTTTACAAATATTTATGTTCAAGCCAGCAATTACGCTATCTGAAACCGAATTACTTTGTCCCATTTTTTTCGCTTTCAGATGTCAAATCCTGTCTGCTTCTTGTTCATGTCTTCGCTTCCTCCTTGAGGGAGTGATTGTGGAAACTAGGGATCACAGCAGCCCCCCCCCACAAACACACACACACACACACACACACACACACACACACACACACACACACACACACACACACACTTAAACTGGGAACAATTTTCTGTGCAGTTGTTTCTAATCTTCAGCAGAACACATTGTTTTTGTGTGTTTTCTCTTCCAAGAAATAAATAGTAAGTCTGTTTTTCATTGTTTATGTTTAAAGTTTGAGTAGATGCACTTGGGCCTCACAAAGGGTCTGCACCACTGCCGCTTCCAGCCAATCCTCACCCAAACAATGGACATATAGTTTGATTACTATATAGCTTATGACAACCAATATTTATGTTTTTTGTTAGGCTGCAACCTCCAGTGGCAGAAGAAGTCAGGTGACATAGTATAAAGAGTGATAAAGTCCATATAAGGTGGATGGTGGGTTGGATGTAAGTTAAGTAAACTAAGGACTTTCACTCAGCAGACTGAAATTTGAGTCCTGTGTGGAAGAAAATCAAAGAAGACATGTTTTAAGGTAACATTTTGTAGATGACTACGTTACTTACGTTACATGACTTATGTACTGTACTTATTTTATACCAAACCACAATCTTTTCCTAAACCTAACCAAATGGTTTAGTTACCTAAACCTAACCAAGTAGTCTTGTTGCCTAAACCTAACAAACCTACCACCATTTACCATTACTTTTACCACTTGTTGAATGTCATGTTACTTGGGTCATGTGACTTAAGGTTCTATAGGCCTGTTACTGGACTAGTACTTGCCAACGCTCGCACACGTTGTTTTGAGGAATAATCACATATGTCCTTGTACTTTACAACGGAATATATGTTCTTCTGGAAAAAATGGTCTGATGTGTCATTTTGGGACACTGCTAAGGTATGAGGACATTTTGGCCGTCATGCACAGGTAAGAAGAAGAATGGCAGACGTTTCAAAACAGGAAGAGGAGCCTCACATGGGCCGTCCATAACTATTGAAAGAGAAACATTAATCGTCAAAACATTCACATATGTTAAAGCCATAAACCCCATCACAGAAAAAAGTCAGGATGTTTCTCAGTGTCCTCTTTCTCTGGTTTCTCTGAGCACAAAACAATTAAAACATGTGCCAAAGAGCATCTTAAACATTCAGAGTGTTTGTTTAAATACATTTGGAGTAGCAGATGTGGAGCGTACGTGGATAGAAGTGAACTGGCTTAAAAATAGCTTGTCTTTCTGAGATTATCTGAACTTTTTGGTTAAACAGGCTAAGTTATAAATCAAAGAGACTTTGCAAAGCCAAAGAAAAAGAGCTCAAGATGCATGTTTTTTTTTCAAACCCTGCAGAAGTCTCACATGAGGAAAACCTGATGGTCCATTTTCATGGAGCCACCACAATGGTGTTGTGACAGGTGTCTGTGGTACGGCTCCTTAGCAACTTTCAAAACATCCTAATCTTCTACCTTTGAATCTATGAGCTGATATGAGGGCAGAAGAGAGGCAATTTGTGAACTCCAGTCATCGCATGAACTTTGTTTTTATAGTCATAAACGGGAGGGAAAATGATAAAATACCTTCCCCTGAACGACCTTCTGCTAAAAGCCATAATCAAACGATATATGATGGTTGACAGACGAAAGAAAGAATGTAACGTGGGCTTGCGGTGAGAGCAGGTACATGAAATATTTCCGTCTCTCTTAAAGAACAGGAGGCGGCAGTGAGCTGGTGTGAAGTCTTTTCTGGGCAGGACACTTGTCACACCCATAAAAGAGGGACATGTATTGCTGAAGACCTGTGTCTTGGCTGCCTATACCAGCAAGGTCACTGTTGAGGAGCCCTTCATTACTGTTTCCTGTTGTCACTCTAGCACCTGTGTGATCTCTTCTGACTCTCTGAAACTGGACCTAGCTACTACTACAAACTGGTCTTCAACTATCTCAGTGCAACTGAGTTTAGTTTAGTGGTTGTAATTGCAGTTATGTTATAAATATCATTTTAAAAAATTGAGTTTTCCACACATTGAAACTGTTTGACTGAGGAAGCTTTCCCGGAGTTATAAAACCCACTGCAGTACATGCTGAGTGAGACGTCCCCTTTTAGCTGAGGAAGCACATGTGCTGAAGACAAAACGAGGCTTAAAGGAATAGTGTGTCACTTTGGGAAATGTGCTTATTTGCTTTCTTGGCTAGAATTAGAGATTAAATGCTTGTTTAGTTTAGAAACTTCATTTTCCACCATGTGGGAAATTGTCTTCTTTGGCTTCTTACATACTGCTAAATTGACCTTTTACAAAAAGGCCAAAGTGCATATTAGATGAGTCACTTGATACCACTGTCATATCTGTAACATAAATATTAAGTTAGCACCAGCAGCCAGCTAAGTAGCATAGCATAAAAACTGGAAACGAGAAAACAGCTAGGCCGGCTCTGTTCAAAGGTAAAACAATCCATCTACTAACACCTCTACAGCTCACTAATTAACATCTTATATTTTGGTTGTTTAATCTGTACAAAAACCAAAGTGCTTTAAATTACAATCATTTTAAATGAAATCTACCCACCACACCGTTTCTTTTGTGTTCTTCTAAGTTAGCCAGATGCTGCCAGCTTCATACTTTGCATACAGACATAACAGTGGACTTAAGCCTCTCATCTATCTCTAAAGATAAAAATTAATGTTGAACTTTTCCTTTAACTGCATTTAATTCAATGATCTATTATTATCTATTACTGTGTTTTATGTCATTTTAAAAATACCATTGAATGCAGGACTTATTAAGAGACTTATTAGGTGTTTCAAAACATAACAATGATTTTCTACACTGTATCCTTACGTAAAGACTTTCATCATCAGCAATGTCTTCACTTTACATGGAAAATGTATGGGATCGGGCCTAACTGAACTCTCAGCCTAATAGTATCACTGCAGATAAGAGAGAACATGCCTTTCAAGTCATTCTCTCAACCCTCTCGAGAAATGAAATGGGATTTTGTATGAAGAACATTGTAGTAAGCAAGCATAAAGACTCTCTCTGTTCCACAGCCAGTTCCTCAGAGGATTCACGCCAGACAGAGGATCAGCTCCAGAGATGAAAGTGAGGTCAAGGTGGGTTTTTTTCTCCTCCTCCCTAAATAAAGCTTCTTCTCTGGCTCCTCTCATCTCCCCTCCTCTCCTTTTTCCTCACCCAAAACTGAGAGCAGACAGAGCTCTGGAAATTGAGGGATAATGAAGAGTGGTATTAGCCAAAGTTTTGGCCAACTTGGGACAGGCTGTCTGAATTAAGAGAATTCTCCAGGTGTCTTAACTACCACATTTGTTTTGATACATTTTTCTTATACCTCTTTAACCACTGTTTTATTACTTTTGTAATGGTCTAAATAAGCAATTGTGGGACAATATATATAATAGATCTGTGCGTACAACCACAGATCTCACAAGCTTTTTAAAGAAAATCTGGGACTCATATTTGCTTTCTTATTAAGAGTTAGATAAGAGGAGCAATACTCTGTCTATAAGTTAAATATGAAACTAGAGCCAACATGTGTGAATTCCATCCATCGTCAACTGCTTATCCTGCATACAGGGTTGCGGGGGGCCTATCCCCTGGACAGGTCACCAGTCCATCACAGGGCCACACAACCACTCACACCTAAGGACAATTTAGAGACACCAGTGGTGGGAGGAAGCTGGAGAGAACCCACGCGGACACAGGAAGAACACGCAAACAGAAAGGCTGGGGCAACTGGGGTTTGAACCCAGGACCTTCTTGCTGTGAGGCGACAGTGCTAACCACTGCACCACCGTGCCGCCCACAGTGGGAGTAACCATATTGATAAAATGCAGCTCAGGTATCATACTAAAGTCATCCTACATCTTCTCCTAAGAAAAATCGTCATTGAACACGTTTGTTATTTAACAGTGGCTCAGTGTCTTGCTCTAGCTTTTTAATTTCATACTGGACAAGATCAGATCTGAGAAACACTGAATGACACTGTATACCTACTTTTAGATGTCAGTAACAATTTACCTACGTTAATGTTACCTTGCCTCCCCTTCGTGTTCATTCATCAGTCTTGCAGTGAATACTCATATCTTTGTCTGAAAACATATGTTAGATTTACATTTTCAAACCAAATACTTATATTATGTATCATTATCTCCAAAAATAACTACCAAAGAGTTAAATACTCTCATTTTCATGTGCAGTCTCCCCCAAATTAAAGAGTTTGCCCACCCATACAGCAGAGCCACTTCCCTTCAAATGTCCTCTGGACTCCGCAGTTGTTTCATCTGGAGAAAAGGTTCCTTTCTCCCCTTCAGTAAGAAAGATGGGAAAACATCAGAATACTTTGGGATGTAAGCCTGTATGTAAAAACAGCCTTTTAATAGTATAAGCATAAAGAGCAACATTTTCATCTTACTCAGCACATTTGTTCTTTTCTTGTTCTAATTTTTCTGCCAAGTAGCTGTTTTTTTCTTGGGTATAGTTAAATTCTAGTACATACACTGCACTTGTTTCCCAGATACTGTTAATTGACGATGTTAAGGAAACAATCACTCCTTTCACATTCATCTTAAACTTGAGTATTTTATGATGCTGAACCTTTGATTTTGGCAGCATCTGGATGGCAGGAAGGATCTGTGGGCTTGGTTGACTTAGTTGGCTCAAAATGTGCCAAACTAATTACACACACACACACACACACACACACACACACACACACACACACACACACACACACACACACACACACACACACACACACACACACACACACACACTTTACTGTTAGTGAAACATGTTTACACATAATTAATGATAAAAGACCTCATCAGTTTTCTGTGAATTACAATTTTGTTTTGGGATACTGTTCAAATGAACCATGAACTAACTAGGCATTGTTTCAAGAGCTATAACTCCATCCAGAGTGCTTACAAGACTTTACAACCAAAAGTAAAAGCCAAACATGAGGCAACATCTCCCTGTGCAGTATGTGTGTTCCCCCTCCATGCCCCTTTCCACCCCACTTGACCCCCAAAGGGACTTTCACTTTCCCTGCACACTTCCAAACTTCCTCTCAGCCCAAACACCCCCTTCTCCTTGGACTCCCCTGGCTCCTCTCTCTCTCATTTCCCATGGTTCCTTAAGCTCTACAAACCACCTCACTGCATACACTTACGCACAGGCTCTTACATGGAGCATTGTTTCAGCTATGGACTGCTCTGTATTCCACCATCTGTTAAGCACTCTCCCAGCTGTTGCCCACTCTCCCCACTCTGCAAAATAACAGCCCTACAAGCCTGTGACACGCACACAGGACAGAAATTACATAGGTCCATGTCTGCTAATTAGAGATCGAGGGAGGTTTAGTGTCTGGCCATTTTGCAGGTATAGAGTCAGCTGTCAACCTGGGTGCACAGACACAAGTCGCTTGCTGTTGAACTGTTTACCTTATGAGCCATACTTAACCACCCGTGTCTGTAGCATTTTATCGAGAAGAATGCACTTACAGTAGGCACTTAAAAGCACATTTTTATTAAGTCTGCTGGCTGGGTCCAAGACAACATTTTGTTTTACGCTCTACCAACCGTAGAGCCTTCCCTCTTCCTCATCCACTTTTTTCCTGTTTCTTTTTCTCTTTAACCAGCCCAGTTGATTTTGGCTTTGCTCTGGTCCTGTGAGACTGAATGTTTCCACACACTCCACATTTACAAGCTGTTACTGTACAATGAAATGTTAATCTGAAAGACAATATGCTCTCCGACCAGGACATTGTGTTTGAATTCATGCTCTCCAGTAGGAAGCTGTGGAGCTGAAATCACAAGTGTGCAGGTAGGAATAGGTATAGGTAATTAGGTACAGATTCAAAGCATACTGCTAGCAAATTCAAAGTATAGTTTTTATGTACTGCATATAAAAAGTATATTTAAAAAGTACATGTTGTGCATTGCTTCTAAACTTAATTTTAGTACAGTAAGAAGTCAAGCTAGAATGGACATGTGCTCTTTGTGCATTATGTAATATTTGGTCATATGAAAGGACAGCATATGGTCTGTGAACACACGCTGCTCTAATCAGAATCCTGTCTTGCCTTCATGTTCTTCTAAAAGTCTGTAGTCATTGTCTGAAAACACTGGTCCATTGACTGCCATGGTGATGCTGGCTTGATTACACCACATTTATTGGCCATCTCATTGGATACATTCTGAAAGCATGAGAGGGGAATACTACATGTTTCAGGAGGGGTCAGTGTACACTCATCTGCGTCTGACTGTTCCTCAAGGGATCTGATTCTGATTATCGGACACCACTCTTTGGGCCTTTGGGTCCTAACGTTCTGGTGCTCAGTGCACAATGGACTGATTAGTACACATCTGGTCATCTAGACAAAAAAAGAGAATGTCCATCTTGAAAGGTTTGCGTGCACATTTGGCTGAATATAACATAGCAAAACGCTTTTTAGATCCTTTTTGCAGCATGAGAGGCCCTATTTCAATAATCAAAAAAAGGTTTTATCAATATGATGCATGTCTGGTTTCAAACTTATCCAAATGTAAGCAAACAATGTACTTCTTTAGGAGAGATAGTATTTAAGCCTCCAATGTCTATGTCAGGGGTTTGCTACAAACTGAACATGTAATTAATTTGTTCATAGTGTTGATTCATGGTCTTGACAGAATCAGTATCTCAACATTTTTCTTTCCTGGAAGTGGAAGAAAACATCTGGTCAAAGTATTGCTATCCCAAGGTGCTGGCTGATGGCAAAGCCAGTGAGAGAGAGAGAGAGAGAGAGAGAGAGAGAGAGAGAGAGAGAGAGAGCGTCCCATGCAAGTGCTTCCTTCTCTGAAACAACTGTCTTTGATGAAGAGGGGTATGAGAGTTTGACCACTGCTGCAGACACACACAGTCCTCTGTAGCACAAAGAACTGGGTTTCTGTATCATTTTGACCTGTCTTATAATACTTCTTGTTTAGGCATTGTGACTTTTCACTGTAACTGTCCCTCTGCTTTTTTTCAGGTTAGGAAACCCTGTGTGCTCCACCCGGGATTGGAGGCAGGAACTGCTCGGTCTCCTAGTATCATAACTAAACTAAACTGCAAACCATATGGACTCCATTGCTGTCCAGGCTGAGCTGAGGGAAGCTGCGGACAGGCTGAAGGGGGAAGCAGTGGTGCATGGGGTGGGGGCAGAGACCCACAGAGCTTTGTTTGTTCTAGGTTAAGGGGTTAACCTTGATTGAGAATGGTGGAAGTAAATTTGAGTTTGGAAAGATTGATGAGCGAGATAAAGTCATTTTCAAGAGAGAAACATGATGGTATTGTGCTGAGTCATGGTTATAAAGAAACAAAGAAGGGTTATTTCCAACTATAATCACTGTAAGAGCAAAACTAATTTTCAAGGATAAACACTACAAGAGTTTATGCAACTTATAAATATGTGTTTGTGTAAATCTCATCAGATGGAGCTGATGCAAAATCCAAACCCCTCAAATTATATAGCTTGCTGCCTCAACTGGTAAACAACCTTTACATTTTATATGTAAAAGAACTGCAGAGAATTATGTAACATGGTGGTCTGTAACATAATTGCTGGTGATTTTATGCAAATAGAAATGCAGTTAATAGAAGGCCCTACTTTAAAATGTAATTGTTTTGGATGCTGGCCAGAGATGATAGAGACCTGGATGCAATATTGTTGTTTTATATATAGTGCCACATGCATGTAGACTGCACTGTGCATGTACTGTCGCATGTTTTTACAGCAAAAGACTTTCTTACGTCTATTTTTCTCTATTTCAGTCTTGGTGTGTGTCAGTATAAGTGCATGTGTGTCCGTGTAAGAAAGTTGATGCTATTTAACACTTAGAACATGCTCTCTACCCTGCTGACAATACAGTTAGCACCCATATTGTTCCATAATAATACAATAGTCAAAGTAGACAAAGGGCATTGATGAACACAAGCCAAAAATCTATCCGTGATGTCACAAGTCTGTAACTAGTGAAATCCAACACCACCAGCTGGTAAGAGTTGTGTTGGGGTGAGTACGGGTCCCCTTGCATCAGTGCAAGTCAAGGCACATAGCAGAAACCACCGCCTGGAGGTAAAGCCGTGTAAAGCTGGATCTGCTGTTGTGTTGGAGACCGCTCTGAGAGAAGCAGCCTAGCTTTGACTCACAGCAGTCGACTTAACACTTCAACAGTCTTTTTTCTATGCAACTGTTGTGCGTCTCCACTTTGGATAGAAATAGCAAGATCACTGCGCGCCGCAGAGCGCAAAGTATCTGAGAAGTTCAGGTTTGAAAGAGTGGGAGAGATCTCTCCTCCGAACTGCAGTACGATGAGGAAATTCTGAGGTGGCATTACTCCACCGTCCACTTCACGCTTCCTTTGGCTGTTGCCAAAGGGTTAGCCCATGAGCAGGTATCCTCTTCAGTGTGATTCTGTTTTCACCCAGATCTCTGCTGCCTGGACAAATGCATACAAATGCATTTAGGAGCTCAACGGACAAGGAGTGGACACGTTTCCGCGGCAGCAACGTAAGTGGCCATTTGGTTGAATAGATGTTTGGTTACCTATTTGCGCAACTGAACCTGTTCCCAGAACCGATTTTCATAATAAATGGCAAATGGGGGACTAACTTCTCTTCTGGTTCTTTGGCGTATTATCCTGCCAGGGGCGCCAATTGACTAAACGGAGTCCCTGCAGCTACATGTTTTGCCACCAGTATAGTATTGGAATCAATGACCTCTATTAGTATTGTTTTTCATTTTATGATATTTTCAATAAGATTATATTTTTTATTATTTATTTCTGCATCATAGTCACATAAGCAATCATTCATGGACTCCCCAGCCGAATCGTTCCCAAATGATAATTGTACTTTTTCATGGACATACATTTGTATTTGTATTTTGAAAGTTTGGAACATTTTACAGTGAACTTTTTGATCTTGATAAATGTAGCACATGTCTTTGAACTGCCCATGTGAACATGCAGCTTTCATCTCCAACATTCTAATCTGAATACTATGTGGCCCACTGATGAGCCCCGTTTTTTTAATCTATCTTTCACTCACATATCAATGATGAGCCGGGTAGTAAACACTGGAGCATGTAGAGAGAGGATGATTAAGAATGTCTTGGAAACAATAATGCTTATTCAGCATGTCAGTGATAAATTAATTTTATACTATATAATAATAAGGATTTGAGCAACTGTCAAAGTCTAACAACTTAATTAAACTCAAACTGTCAAAGGGGCTTTACATTGAAAGTATATCTTTAATGCCTTTAAACATAAACATTCCTCATGGAAGTGTTTATTATTGACATCCTGCATGCAGATTTTGTTGTCCTGTTACATTCAGCTGGGGCTGTGGAGCTAGATATATGGCTACTTAATAGGAAATGTATTTTCAGAAGTGAGTCCAAGTTGTCTGTACTATATTATGAATCCCTTCCAGAAAGAGCTTCTGCATTATGTTGTTCTCTGCTGATAGTGTTTGCTCTGTGAACCTGAGAGGTCCAATTTTTTGTCCTTGCAAGTGAAAATGAGTGCCTTATGGGCGAACTGAGTTGACTGAGAACAAGTGTGGCCTCCCTTGAATTCACTGGGAGAGTTAGTGTGTATGCATCAGTGGTTAACTGGCTCCTGAGCTCCAGACAATCACCCACTGTTGCAGGAATTGCTGCTCCATTACTGGCAGTGGTTGGACTGTATGGCTGCAGAGACTTGCATACTGTACACTTGAGTGAGAGCATGCTGTCTCCTCAATGCTGACTGGTAGTCACCATAACAAGTTGATGATGCATGTTTTTAGGAAGTGGAGATGGGAAAACTTGTTCACAGAAGAAGAGGGCCAAGATAAATGGCTGATACAAATATTACATGTAATTTATGGTGTTTTAATGATTTTTATTTTTGCCTGGTGTACACAGTGGTCACTTTAATCCACAACACACTTAAATGTATGACACACAATGAAAAGGAGTTTGACTGATGCATGAACTGTGTCATGTGGTGCACCTGTGCTTCAGTCATAGGTGTGTTCAGTGTAATGTTGCTAAGGCTTTGGATACATAGTTCTTCTGAATATGAATTTTAAACTGAGTAGAGTACTCAGTATTGGTAATCAAACATAACACTTATTAAAAGTAAGCTACTACAGGTAGACTATTTTTATATCAGGATGCAAATATCTCCATACACACTCTTATTTGACGAAACCACGAACAAGTCTACTGTGTAACCCAGGGGAATAGAAACATGGTACACGGGACATGGGTAGATGTAAGTAGTAGATGGTAGCATGTAACATGTCATTACTTTCTAACTCTTGTTGTCATTACAAGAAATACAGAGACTGTGGGGCTACCATCACACTTACTGTAATTACACATAATATGGCCTGTCATCTTTTGTTTTCCATGTATTCTAGCCAGTAAGAGTCACTTTGTAACACAGACTGCTTTGTATGCTTAAAAGAGCAGTTCACCCCAATGATTTTATTTTTCTCTGTTGAGAACTCTGCTGCTAAAACGTATGCTGCCACCCAATTTCAAAATTGACAGTGCAGTGTCTTACAAGAAACAATGTGAACATTTTCGTTTGGAATCGTTTTCTTCCCAAGCTAGAATCCAGTACTACCTATAACAAGGCCTGTTGATAGACAAGGTGCTGCTGAGGTGGGAAAATATGTTGTTTTATCTTCATATAACAGCTGTGAAACTGACTAAAAAATAAAATTTCTCAGGAGATGGTTAACTTCAGCATTCTCACCTGTAAGCTTGATTAACCTTAAAAAATAATGCATGGTGGGATCATATCCTTACCTTCTCCACACCAGTGGATGTAGATATTTTTGGCCTGTCTGTGTGAGTGAGTGTATTTAACCCTCCCAACATCTGCAGGTCCCCCCTCAACAGGAAAACGGCAACCAATAAAGGCCAGTGGAAGTTTACTCACAGCCCTTTGTCTGCTTGCTGTCTTTTGGACTAAGTCAATCTTTACTCTGGTCTGCAGTGACCTCTTGACTCCAGTAACCCTTCTGAGTGAACACAAACATGCATCACGCTTGGCTCTTTGTCAAAGAAGAAGCATCCGGGCATGACATACTAGTCTGAGAAAATTATATTTGTATTCATCAGCTGCTTGGGGTGGTTTGGAAATAGATCAGGTCTGGAAAGTATTTCAAGCCTTGGCCAGAGACAAACTTCAAGCAGGCAGTTGTAACCTGGAGACTTGGTGACTTGTTCATTTTTGCTCGCAGCCATTTGGACATGAGGAGAAGACAAGCCTATTTAGTGCTTCTATAATTAAATATTAATTATCAGGATACAGGTGTTAAAGCTGAAACACGGCCAGTAAGAACAGACATTGGCTGTGGATCAGTTACTTGTTCATGTCCAGGAATGTGTTGGTGGAGATTATGAAGCGACGCATGCAAGAACAAAACACCTGATTAGCAAGAAACGTAGACATTTTCATTGAGAGAAATATCCGTTTGTTCTTTGTGTGTGTGTGTGTGTGTGTGTGTGTGTGTGTGTGTGTGTGTGTGATGCTGAGTCTTAACACAAGGCATCTACTGCATATATGACGGATGTAATTTTTAGGTGTCTTGATTTATTTCTCTCAGAGTTTGATGTTTTGGCAAAGTGACTTCTATCATGAACCTCAATACAGCTCCATAGAGCATTGTGTTAGTTTATGTGTCGAAGTCATTACTTTCTCTCTGTTTTGAATTCCACTCCATTCAAAGCTTGGGCTCAACTGAACCACATTTTTGCCAAGGGAGGTGGACCAGTAGAGGTTAGGCTAATGCTCCAAGGGCAAGCTCTATAAACCTCAATTTTCTGAATAATTACTCTATATGGAGTACTTACAAAGAGTACTAAATCTTCTGGTGTGATATTTTGAAGGCAGAAACAATCTTTTCAAAGTCAACAGAAGGGATGAAACAGGACGGGTCAGTGAGGGGGACTCCTATAGAGTTTGTCGAAACAGTCCAAGATGTCCGTTCAAATCAGAAAACCACCAAAGGCAAAGTAAAGAAGAGCTGCTGTTGGCTTTGTGCTTGAATTTGACCCCATCACAGATCAACAACAATTTCATAGTTATATCTTTTTGTTTATTCCCTCAAGAAGCTAAACATTTCAGAGTTGTGTGGGTAGATTAACATATTTGCCTGCTTTGTTGCAACTAATGGATTTGGCAGGTGGTCTGCCGAATTAGACATATAAACAGTATACTGTGAATGTCACTGCTCTATGAGTCACCCCCTGACAGACATCAAAGATGAACCTAAGAAAATTGTTTCCCTTACCTTATGAGGATTGTAAACAGACCTTAAGTGAGTTTGCTCCTATTTGCCAAGCCAAATCGAGCACTCTCCATTTACCTCTCAGCCTTTTCCTCAGTTGAATGAACCATTGTTAGGGATCCAAGATCATTTTTAGGGGAGAAAGGCAAGATCTGTGACTGCTGGAATGATTCATTGCAGAGGGAGAGTTAAGTTGTGATTATTTATAGTCCTGACATGACACCCACTCCCCACATAGTGGTATTTCCCTGAGTCAACAGAGCAGTGTTTGGGGAGCTTTGTCTTGCTTTCAGCAGTATTTTCCATTGACTGCAAGGACTAGAAAGCATGGCATAGTGTGCTGTCATTTAGACAGGGATTTACTCCAGGATTTAATAAAGAAATGATGAAGCTGGCGGCTCTGCGTGTAGGCTAGTCTATGTCCTGGACTTCCTTCGATTCCTTCCTATTTGCATATAACAAAATAAAAAGCCTAAAAAAATGTCAAAAGTAACAACGTTCACCCACTGATGCTGAGACAGAAGGATGGCAAATGGTAAAGTTGAGGAGTTCCCACTACTTGTACTTATGTCACTGTAGAACTGTAGATGTGCAGAGGTAATGACCTGGGTCTTTTGGTGGCAGAGCCTCAGGGATCCCTTAAATAGCCCTGGACAGGGAGACTGCATGACAGACAGAAAAAAGATGTCTGAATCAGCATCAGATGGACCCACTTGACACTCCAAACGGGAATGTTAAGTGTTATATTTAGTTTTTTTTTCTTTTTGGTCTACTTTTAAACTGTGCCAACTATTAAGCAGAAGCAGCTCGTCATTGGCTATATAAGTGTCATTTTACCCTCTATCAACAGATGAATGATTGTAATCATATATTCCCCCCTCGTTTTCCTCTATTGCTTTTCCCTGCTTTGGGGATATGTCTGTGTTCCTGGCAGTGGAATGTCACACCGCTTTCTCGATTGGGAACAGGTGACAGGCACAGCTTATACTGTTTCTACTTAGTCAGTGTTTTTCTTTTCCGTTTTCTTTTTTTGGCTTCTGCTTCTCTTTCTCTTTCTTCTCTGTCTGCCTCTGTTTCCCTTTCTTTTTGCTTAAGTCTGCAGGGCCACATTGCTCCGGGAAAACAAACATGGCTGCCTGTCTGTGGCTTTCCGTCAAACAGGGCCACACAAACACTGGTAGCGTCTTTGCTGGGTTAATCTGGTCCTCAAACGCCATCAAGGAGAGATGTTTGTAAGACAGCTGCCATGCTGTTTGTAGCCATCGCACTCACATAACAATCCCTGAAGGTTTAAGGTACGACATCAGCCTGTGATTGATTGTACTCTTTTTGGTAGTCTTACGTAACTGCACATTAAAATAGCAGGACTACTGTCTCCTCTTGTCTTTTGTACTACCACCAAACTGTGTTGGAAATCATCACGCTAGTTGCCAGAAGCTACTTCAAGTTTTGTCAGCATCTGCTATGTACACGGCTGTCGATGTGATTAATTTGGTGTGGATGTACAGTATATGCTTTGAAGCTCTACATGATAAATTCTATGTAAAGTTGGAATTATACTATTACTGTATATGATGTGATTCGACCACTATAACAGTTTGACTACGGTTTAATTATAATAAAGTTTAAAGTCAAATCTATTAAAGTCCACATTTACATAGTAGTTATTCTTCCATTTTCCAGTTTGACACATGATTTAACTGAACATGACAGGAGAACATGAGCAAGAAAAACTTCTCCTTCTTTTTTTGTACAGTTACATGTTATTTTAGTTTTTATTTAGTAATTACTTTAATATTGGTAGGCTAACCACTAGAATGGTGAGACTGTATAACAAAGAAGACAAAATGTTCTGCCATCTTTGCTGTAGTTTTAGGAATAAAGGAATAAAGACTGAATGCATGAGGTGGTACTTGCAAATGATGGTCTGTGTCTGTCTATATTAACAGTGGTGATGGTGTATTCTTGAGAAAAAAGAGGAAAGGATGGACACAGCATACATTACATGAAAATAACAATGAACACTGATTATTTTTACACATAGTGTTGATGCACATTCATCCCTTTTAAAACTGTTAACAAAATCGGTATGTGGAAATTTAAAATAAGGAAGGAAAAACAAATGTCACTGTATATGTAAAAACACACTGTTGTATTTTACTGATTGTAATCGACACAGCACATACTGACCTGGCTCTCTAGCTATATGGTGGGCACTGCCACCTAGAGGTGGGGTCAGTAAGGGTCAAAAGACGGAGGTTTCATGTATTATTATACTGTTTTAGAGTAACATCACAGTATGCCATATGAAAGATAAAAAATGTTCTCCATATTAGTGGAAGATAAATTAAAGAATATGATTGTGTTTGTTTCACAAAAGATGTTTTCTTGCATGATGACATTTTAAAAATCTTTAGTGTATGAAGATGTGGTTTGTGTATTGCTGTATTTCAGATACAGTATTTTGTAGCTAGATCACAGTCATCATTTATTGGTATGAGGCTTTTCAGAATATACAGTACAAGCAGGTTGTCTCCTGTTTTTCAAAAAAGTCTGGTTGACAACCCCTTTGAAGGGCTTTGGGAATGAAGACCCATGAGGCAGAGGGCTCTTTACAAGTTGTTAAAATTCATCTTGAAAGGCAGGCGTGACACTTCTCTCTCTAAATCTTAGCTGGGGCTTCTCCCTCTGTGTGGTCATAGCTTTGCTAGCATATGCTTCCATGAACAGCATTAAATTGTTATTAACCAACTATGCCTTTGAGACAAAATCCATCATTGTCTGGAAACAATAAAATGTGACACAAAAAAGCTCCTTGCATGACTATATTTTCAGACATAAAAATGTCAAAGTTGAATGCCTTTGTAAACAGATGAGTACAGCTGCCTTTTAAGGGGCTCCCAGGTTCCTTTTCAAAAAATGTAACTACTGATTTCAAGTAAATTTTGACTAAGGCTGCAAGTAAAGATTATTTTTACCATCTATTAATCTAGTCTATTTTTCTGATTAATCAATTGATTGTTTAGTCTACAAAATGAAAATACGAAAAGGGTTCCCAAATTGAGAATGATATTTATAAATGAATAATTATCAAAAAGTTACCTATTTATTTTTTTCAATCGACTAACTGACTAATCAACTAATTATTTCAGCCGTAGAATTGACCTTTAACTTTAGTTAATTGCACCCCTAAACTAGACTAGATTACTTAACATACTGGCATAAATTATTCAACCACAGCTTAAACTGACAACAGCTAGACTTTTAAAATGAATGCCGTCTAAAACTCGCCCAGTTTAATCTTATGTTATCAATTTATGTTAGGTGAGCCGTCTCGTCTGTGTGTGTGTCTGTTGTAAAAGGCTAATTTAACTGCAAATGCCACCATTAACATTTGAAATACTTGATTTTGATACCACATTGATATTAACTTTAGATTAAAAAGCTTTTCAACTAATAGTTAAGGTTAGCTAAACTTAACGTTAATCATAAATTGGTAGCCTTACTTGTAGCTTATAAACCTAAATTCAACATAGTCATCATTAATGCAATTAATTACGCCTGTGTTTTTCCTGCCATGATATGTCAAAATGACTACTGCTAAAAAGTTGATCCCTGCAGATGGCCCACGCTCCTATCCTCACCTAATATCTTGAGTGGCCATTCCTATACTTTCTAAACACATAATCTGATTGTGCTGTTAAAGGAAATATTTCCAACGTCTGTATGTATCCCAACCCCTGTATGTATGCATCTATGATCACTATGAGGCCCTATTACAAAGAGATCAGCAGCGGCAAGATCCAAAAGCTACACAGCAGCGACATACTAATAATCAGCAGTGGCTGGCATATGTAACATAAGCCACAGGGGACTGGTATGACACTGGGGCCACAAGCCAGTAAAACTGCAGTAGCATACCAAAACCAACAGTGCCGTAACACTCAGACGTGACACATGCCATTAGAACAGAAGTGGTATATCATCAGCCACTTCTAGATCTCAGTGTCATTTAAAAGATCTGTTCATTTCAGTTGATTATGTCAGCAGAGTAAGGCTAGAGTTCTAATAGTTAGTCATTTTTTCCTCAGACTTGCCACAATTTTGTCCACCATAATTCACTGATGAGATAAAAACACCCGGCAAGAGGCCAACATTTTCTGTATTTTGTATTTAACTTGTGTTTTGGCTCATCTGTGTGCTGTAACCGCATAGTATTTCAGTGCACCCTAATCAGTAAGTTGTCAAGATGTTGTATAGTAACAGCTCCTATTTGGCAGAACTTCATAAACAGTGAAAACCACCTGACATGCATCTTTATGATGAACTGCAGTTGTTCATATAAACTATATCACCAGGATTGTAATTTGAGTGGAAGAGGTTGCTGTCGTTAAGTGGTTAGCAGTGTTGCCTCACAGAAAGATAGGCTTGGAATGGATTTCCTGCCGCACGTTTTTATTGATTTTATTCTGAGTTCTGTTTTTTATCCAAGGCTGCAACACACAAAGCAACTTAAACACTCTAAATTAGACATACATGTAGATGTATGTGTATTTATATTTGTATTTGCCCTGTGATAAACTGGCGAACTGCTCCACAAAAGGAATAAGTGGACCAGGATTTTGATTAGAATTCTTAGGATGATAAGCTCGATACAATGATTGGATTGTCTACATTGCCTACATTTATATGTTTCAATAGATCATTGCATTGAGCTAATCTTTTATTTATTTGTGTTTGTGTGTCCCTCTAGGTGGAACTTTATCCTGCTCCTGTCAGTATGCTCAGCAGTACTCTCTGGAGAAGAAGAATACCTAGCTCAAGGTAAACCACTGATCCCAAATGCATAACTAAACATTAGCATTTAGATTATTATTAGTACTCTTTTTGTGACCTCAGTAATGTAGAGTTTATGCTATGTATTTCCTATTGATTGTATTGACATTTTTTTTTACATTTTTCACTTTTACTTGCATAGTGTTATGTACCTACCAAAGTCTCTTACTAACCAGCTTAACTGGTGTTGTGATGAGTTTTCCGCACCTCACGGGACATTCTGATAATGAGCCACGTTGATGAGCCACACAAAGAATATTTTGTCGTTTTTAAATAGCCGGCTAGTTGAAATAGACCCGCGAGGAACCGCGACATGCATACAGTTGACGGCAGCACAGAATGCATGCAAAACTCTGCACAATACTGGTGAATGGCAAGCGGGGGTCTTCAAAGTTTAGCTGGTAATTTACAGTGGAAGTTGAATGAACAGAGACTGCAGCTCTGCAGCTTCTCAAGATTAAAGCAGAGCTACCATGTGAAACAACACACATACAGAAACAGAAAATCCAAAAGGCAAGTAAAACAGATAAAAGTCCAGGCAAGGAATCAGGCAAATGAAGACAACATGGAAACGCATGACATATGATGATGACACAACAATGACTGAACAAAAATGATCAGATTAAATACAGGGACCAATGAGCAGGGAGGTTGTGAAGAGGAGAAAGACATTAGGAACTAATCAGACCAAACAGGAAATAAAGCTAGACGAAGATACAAGAAACAGAGCGCTACAAAATAACATAGGAAGTAAAGTATGCAACAGCAAACCAGGGCGAATGTAGCAGAATACAACAGAGAACACAGGCACATGCATTACAAGCAGACAAAACCTAAACGAGAACACAGAACAAGAACACAGAGGCAATGAGTAATAAACACTGCACATGCAGGGAATGGCAACAGGAGAAAACAGAAACCCAAAACCCAGATCCATGTAGTGAGAAAAAAAGATTTTAAATTTTGGGAAAAGAGAGCACTCTTATCAGATTCATACATGGTATTGACAGATAACCTAAATTAAGGTTTTGGAGACCGTACTGGGACAGAAAAAGTATGATTGGTGGATCCCTACATAGGACAATACCATCCATCCATCCATCCATCCATCCATCCATCCATCCATCCATCCATCCATCCATCCATCCATCCATCCATCCATCCATCCATCCATCCATCCATCCATCGTCAACCGCTTATCCTGCGTACAGGGTCGTGGGCATAGGGCAATACCTTTTTGGGGAAAAGCATTTTGCATGGCAAGATCCGAAGTACAAAACAAGACAACAACTCAAAGGTACATTTTTGTTACTTTATTTTTTAAACTGGAGCAAGTATATATGCTGTTGGGACAGTGATTGCAAAAAGCAGCTCGTCTCGTGTTGCTCTGCTTTAACGTTCTCCCGCAACATGCCTGCTCTTGCTTTCCAGGCTACAGCATGTATGTAGAAGCAGCCTAAATAGCCTCTCAACCTTCGTTGTCTCTCCACTTAACCATCTTTTTTCTCAGTACTCTCATCTCTGCTCCATCAGACAAAGCTCAAAATATGTCACATGCAAGCATGAACACCAGGGCTCAACTTAGTTTCTTTATAGCCATTGGTATATAATCCTAAATATCCCTCTCGATGTGACTTGTATCCCTCAACAAGAAAGCATGCTGTCAAAATAATCTTAGGAATTCTCACATACGTTTTGAGTCAGCAGGTTGCACTTTGTGAATTTGTTGAGAGGATATATTGTTTTTGAGAGACATTTCACTAGACCCTTGCCAGAAATAACATATAGTATATGCACATTGAATTTAAGGTTGACCTCATTATATTTCACATATTTGTTCAAATCTCCACATGTATGTGCATTTTCTTCTGCCCCTTGCTCAGAGGAAGCAAACTGCCTAAAGGGTCCCTCCGGTTATTCCATCTTGCATTGTCTCTTCCCCACGTATCTATAGTTGACGAAGCCACTCCAAACAGGATCAATCCGTCATAACGAGGGAAGGAGGAATGCGCACAGAGTGCTAGAGCAGCTTGTCTTCACATATGAGACAGGTTAATTGGAATCTGGGCTGACATTACCTCAGGCTAAGAATGTCAAGGACATCTCAGTATGTTCTTATATCAGCTGCAGATAGATAGTTTTCCTACTTGGGCCGCAGGACTAAAAACCCTGTAAAACCACATCCAGGACAATGCACTGTATGTCTTATTTCTGTTTATTGCACATTCTCTCTTCGTATCTCTCCTTCCCTCCCTCCAAAGCCCTGTAACAGAGAATGTTATGAAGCAAACAAACATAACAGAAAAAACAGTATGTGACTTTTAGTAATTTCCCCTCAAAAGTACTTATTCTATAAAGTTGTGTTAAAATTTGTGACCTTAGAGATCCTTCACTTCATTAAACAGTTAAACAGATGAATGCCCCAGCTTGTTTTTCTCAGATCTAGAAATCCACACCTGTAAACACGTGCCACAAATATTGATGTTATATTGCTCATTTGAGAAAATAAAAAAACGTGAACATTTCAGGGTTGGTGATGGAGCAGTGGATAAGACACATTTATGTGAGAGACCTGGGTTCAATCCCCCACTATAACACATCCACCAATGTGTTTCTGAGCAAGACACTTAACCACTGTGTGCTCCAGAGGCGTATGACCTCTGACATATATAGCAATTGTTAGTCGCTTTAGATAAAAGCGTCAGCTAAATGAATAAAAATGTAAGATGTAAAAATGTAAATGTAAATGTAGTAGTAACAGCCTGGTTTCGTTCTTGATACCATTGCATTTTTAAGATTATTTAGTGTGGTTTGAAAAGGTTTTAAAAAACCTAGATTTTAGGAAATATTATTAATTTATTAACCACATATAGAATGTTCTACAAGATGTCCTGTGTTTCTATCTTTCTAGTAGAAGGCATTTACTAAACACATTTTTTCTCTCAGGATTCTGATTCTGATAGCGAAATGCAGGGTAATGCCAAATCTCTATACATGTGGAACTGGCTGATCATTCTTCTTTAACATGAGACTGTAACCACTCAAAACTTGTTAGCTTGTTAATTATAAGTTGACACTTTTTTTCAATTGCATTGTTCTTTAACAAGTAATACAATATATTGTGATGAGGTAAATATTTGCATCAACACTGATGTTCTAGTGCTCACTACTGAAAATGTAAACTATTAATGGCTAATTAAATGATGTTTGGTCCTTACCAACCTTTTTTGAAACCTATGACACAAATGTTTGGTAGCAGCCAGGATACTAGTTTTTCTTCATGTCTGAAAATTTAAGATATGACTTATGTGATTGATTATATGCTTTAATTCCTGATGCTGTGTCTCTAGTTTGAGCAAACCTTTCTGCTGTCCACATTTCAGAATTTTTATGTTATTGGCAGTTTCATTTGATCCCCCCGATTAAGGTCTTGTGGTCACAAGATAAGATGTACACATGCAACTCATGTAAAATAGGCATGTTATAGCTTTGATGTCTTGCTTTTTTCTTATAGTGTCTGTAATCTTAACAGTTGCTAACATTCTGAACTCACAATACTATCAATTGCAACCTTTCAAATCTATAAAATAAATGATTGAAAACAATGGTGCAGTTTAAAGCTTTGCTCTGTTGAAGCAAATTACTAGGTGAGTTAATGCGTTCAGTCCCTCCTCAGTAATACAAAATCAACCAACCCCACTTTGAAAGTTGGCTCTCCAAATACAGAGGAGGAGTTTCTTGAAAGGAAGGTAGTGTCTCTGGATTAGCAATGAAAATTCCACAAACCGCCCTTGAGATCTCCCCACCAGAAAAACACTTAGATGCACTTACACACACACACACGCATGCACACAAGCACACAGGCTTAAAAAGTGCACCTGTTCTGGCAGTGTCTGCTGCCATGCTCAACCAGTAAGCACACACTCACTCACATTGTACACAGGTCAGGTCAGCTTCTAAAGTGACCTACCCGTTTGTAATGCAGTTGACATTTACATTTACAATGTATGTCAAGTGTCCTTGTTCCCATTTGTCACGTTAGTGTCAAATGTCATTGTATTTTTTTGCTGGCTGTAATATGCAAATATGTAAGTATTGTATTTCTCAGTATGTATGCTCAGTGTGACACGTGACTTTCTTACTTAGCCGAAACTGCACAGAATATCCTCTTTCTCCAGATTATGTTTAAGTGTTTTTGCCTGGCTGTGCCTCACTGTCAGCAGACTTAACATTAATTCTTTGAAGAATTACCTGTGGGCATGGGAAAAGAATGACAGCACCATTTGGAGAAAAGCTGCTCTCATGAATCTCTGTTGGCAGATTGATTCAAAAAGGCTGTGTGGACTGGTTTCCTGTATCCTAGTTCAGCCCCATCCCTCCTTAGTCCCCTCCATTCATCTGGTCCACAGCTGTCTTTCTGGTACTCTAAGAGAAAAACAGGGAGGGGTCACCAGCATCACAGGGAGACTGTTGTATGGGTATAATGTCTTACCAGTGGATTTTTTCTTCTCTGTCATTTAACTTGAACAGCAACAATATGTCCCACATTTGTTTGCATTTGTAGCAATGACACATCTTTCTTGAATTCAAATCAGCAGCCATGGATGAGGAAACAGTGAGAACTGCATTAATATTAGACATATATCTAGTGCACCACTTATGGTGGTCTGTAACAACTCATCCAACAAAATCACTCTTAAAAGTGAGGTCAATAAAGGTGAAATGCCATAAATTCTAAAAAACATCTTGTCACTGCAGCATTACATTTTCGTATCTTGCAGAACAATTGCATACAAACAACAGGCAATGATTTATAGCAATTACATATTATTTTCTATAATTTTTCAGGAGCTTTTGTTGTTTTTGTTTTGTGACTTTAAATGCTTGAAATTTCCCAAGGATCATTGTAATCTGATAAACGATAAAAACATGCTCTCACTTGTTAACAGCTTAGTTAAATAAAAGTAGAAAAGTAGTATAGTACTATATATAGTAGTAAATTACAGGAAACATAGGAAGTAAGAGAGAGAAGAAATGCACCAAAGGCTCCCCAGTAGGACTTGAACTTAGCACTTCACAGTTGCATGGTATGAGACTGTTGTCTTGACTGCTGGGCTACCTGTCTAAAACCCTTTTCTTTTAAAAATATTGCCATTTTTGGTCTCCTTATTCAGTGGATGCCTTGTCCTCCATTGTTACAGTATAAGCTACTGTGCATTTCTCAAAATCCAAAACCTGTTTTGGTGAATTCATCTTAAAAGAAATTGTCAATTTTTTATTGGTACAGTGCATGTTTATTGTTTTAGAAACTATTCAACCAAAGCCTACCTGCTTTATGATCCACTCTTGGCATGTTAACCTTACGATTGTCTCCTCTGTCCCTCAGGAGTGGATATCCTCTATCGATTGGGGCTCACATCTCAAATCAGCACAGACAATCCCCACGAGAGGACAAGCGCACCTTCAACCACTTATACAACTGTTCCCTCACCTTTGAATCTTCCCATTTCAGGATATGGGGTAGTACTCAACTCAAACTCCCTCTATGAGGCTCCAGCAGGAAGTCTGTTCCCACCAGAGATTGGTGAGGAGTTTTCTGTTGTGGTTAGCCTAAGCTCCTGGCGAGCAAACAATGCTTTTCTTTTTAGTGTCAAAGATGGCAGGGACAGGCTGCGTTTTGGCATTCAGCTGCTGCCACGTAGAGTGGTGGTTTACACTGCAGAGAAAGCCCCCATCTATTTTACCTACAACTGGCAGGATGGGCGCCAGCACCCTTTTGCTGTTGGTGTTCGTACACGCTCAGTGTCCTTCTATGCGGATTGTGGGGCAGTGCAGCAGCGGGAGCAGACCCTGGGGAGATCTCAGACACTGGGGGATTCTGGGGGTCTCTTCACTCTGGGCAGGATGAACTCCAAAGCAGCACCATTCTATGGTCGAGTCTGCCAACTAGATATCTATCCCTCAGCCCAAGCTGCCGCGCACTACTGCAACTACCTTAAAACACAGTGCCGGCTGGCCGACACTTACCGATTGCCTTTGCCGCATCCTGCTTTAGATATTGAGGCAACTGATCCTCCTTCTAACGCCTTGACTAAGTCCCTCGTTGGAGTAGCAGCTACCTATCATACTCCCGTAAAAGCCACAGCAGCTTTCAAACTGTCCCAATCTAGTTTGATCACACAATATTCAGCTCTGAACCCATCAGTACAACCTCACCTGGGGCACCAGAGCCACATTTCCACATTGGATCCCCTTGTCCACTCCACCTCATCCTCGCTTCAGCCTGACAGCTCCACAATAACCACTGTGAGTGGGCAAGCAGTTCTGGATCTCGCCTATAGTGCAACTATCAACACTGCCGAAAATGTGTTGGCAAAACGGGGTGGCCCCAACACTGATCACTCTGAAAACAGCACAGAGGAAGAGAGCAGCTCCGGGAGCCTGCAGACGCCAGATGCTACCCCAGGCCTGATTTCCCCAGTCAGGCAAAGTCGAGTGAAGGAAGGACTCAGGAACAACTCCATCACCAGCTCCAGGGACTTTGTGCTCCAACAGACTCATCTGAGAACCAATGGCACCACTTTGTACCGGGAAAATCAAGTGGACACTTCAGAACAGCATGATCTCGATGGCAGCTATGATGATGTAGATAACAAAGGATATGATTATGGATATGAGGAGCCCGAATATTTCTATGATTACGAAGATGGTTTCCGTGGCCCCAAAGGAGAGCCAGGTCCTCTGGTAAGTGACTGAAGTTATGAATGACAGGCAGAGCTATGAGTGTTCATGTAACAGTATTCAAAGAGTTGAGACACAAGTCAGTGCATTGCTGTACATGATCAAGAGGAGATATTAATACAAGGCAATCAAAACTAATTTATGGCCACCATTTGAATGCTGTGTAAAATTTGGCTTTCATACATACACCCAGGATGTATGAAAAAATATTTTGGCAGGACGCTGTCATGATTTAGAGGTGATGGCATGTCCAAGCACTGTTCTATTCTCATGTATCTACAAGTTGTTAAAATAACACGTCATTCCCTTGCTGAAATACTGCCTGCCACTTTTGCCCTTATCTTAGAGAGAATAATTCATCTAAAGATTGGAGGTATACCCTGGCAAGAAAGAGTTGATGTCCACCCAGCCTTACGATGTTAGCAGGCTGCAAGGATAGCTTTGTATGAATAAGCTTTTAGAACTAAGATTTGAAGTGTTGCCTGTGTTTCCATGAGTGAAATGTTTCAAGTCATTCTGTCTGATTTGTTTAAACTTAGGAGTGTGTGCAATGATCTAAGATGTCTGGACTCATCTACAAGTTTCCATAGTACTACCTCAGCTATAAAGTGCCTGCAGCACTGAGTTGTTGCAACTTATCTTAACATCTCAGAGCCTGAACACACTATACTGCAGTATTATTAGAATGATACCGTCTAAGCCATAGGCCCTTTTCCAGTCATTCACAATTTGGTAAATATTGATCAATTAGCCAGAATGCTTGTTCTTTTAAGCTTCTATCTTAAATATATCTTGACTACTCTGACCACTTTAATGCAGGATGCTGGGTTAGCCGAAGGTCAGTGTCATTGCCTCTTATTTTAAACTTGAGAACAAGTTGGCTTACTTCCTCAGGGGTAGTATTTCACAGTTTTGCAGCCACATAACCAGTAATTACAGTGTCATGTATACAAGCTGCTTCTAGTCTCAGTAATGTTCAATAAGCAACAGTTTTAGCACTTGAAGCACTTACTATTTACATGTATCTTATGCTTTTTGACTTTTGTTGTGTTTGAACTGGTCAGAAGTCTTTGCAGAATACAGGGAATGATAATCGCCATGGAGGATGGGACTGATGAATCCCTAGTGCCTATATCTAAGTCTGTAGACAAAATGTATATCCACTTCATTGTTTAAAGTCTTAATTGAGCATTGTTAAATGTCTTATTTTGTTGTGTTGCGGGTGTTTATTTAGCCACAGTATGTAGGTTCTTGTTGACTCTTCCACAATTTTAAAGATTTACAGAGTAATTTCTAGAGGCATGATCTCAGCAATATCTATATGTGAGACCTAAGCAGAGGTTCAGACCAAAAGTAGCCCTGCGTTAAAAAAGGAAAGGTGCTGAGTTTGTGTGTGAAGGTACTGAGAGGATGAAATATGATGTTGAAAACCAGTTTGAGTAAACACATTAATGTGCTCAAGGGGCTGCAAATTTTGCGACCCTGTAAAGTTATCAAAGCAATAATAATTTATAGGTTGTTTTGACAATCATGAGGTGAACAGTAGTGGTAGTAGCAGTTATGCTTTTCATGTTTCAGTGTAATTATTCAAGATACACACACACACACACACACACACACACACACACACACACACACACACACAATGCAACAAATTTAAAAGATGATTCACTCTACCCTTCAACTTTCCAGAAAATTGACTTTTTAAAATTGACTCAATTGGAAAAGATTTGACCCTTGTCTTTGCAGCACTGATAAAGCTGTGAATATTCTCATTTTACTGAATGCCTCTGTTTCTTCAGGCCCTGTTGTGGCGAAGGCGGTGGTGTGGTCACAGTTTCCATGTGTCTGTGTGTGGGAGTCTAGCGTAACAAACAGCTGTTTCTTTATTCATATCTCCCTCTGTGCCCATCTACTTCTCTGATGGGGGATAAGGATGCTCCACAGCTCTACATTATAATGTTTTGTTATAGCAACAATTATAGAATACAAAAACAGAATAGTAAAAAAAATAAACCTAAAACTAAATTTTGTACCCTATAATATAAAAAATATTGGGAGAATTGCCAATCCTGCTTTTGATTTCGAAGGTTGAATCTAAAGATATCTGATTTCACTGCAGAACTGACATACCAGTGCATTTTTTAGGAGCGGTTAGACAAAATATGCTGGCAGCAATAATAATTAATCAGCTGCATGATTTATGGGTGAATAACCAATACAAAAACCTTCTTAACCTTCAAAGGCAGTGTTTATATGTTGCAGTGAGAATGGATATATTGATTTTTGTTTTTTTGGATCAATACACAACATCACAAATACAGCCAACAGTTCAAACTTACAGGTCTGATGTACAAGATCAAGCTCAATATTTTTGCATTGGTCTGTATTGCAGGACAGTAATTATGGCTGGTTGATAATGAAATATTGTTTGCAGTTGTCCCTTTATATATTCACATTTTTATAAAAATTCAGATTTTGTGGCCCACAGTTCAAATATATATATATTTCGGTATATATATATATTTCAAATTTAAATATTTTTTGGCAGCAAAACAGCAAAAGAAGATGTCTAATGTCACTTAACTTTAATATGGGACTTTTTTTACATTTTGCATCTACCAGAATATGGCCAATCCATATGTTTCATGCTACCTTTTTATATGACAAGGTATTGTTATTCTTGTCATAGGCTGACCAAAGGCAGGTGGGGTCAGTCTTATCTTGAAAATATAACTCCACCTTTCTGCTCTGAGGTTTCCTAATATAGCTTTTAGTTGAAAACACATAGCTCTTATAAATATAGCACATACTCATCATTGTGGAGAGACAGCGAACTGCGTGTTATTGCTTGTCATTAACATACTCTGTCTCTCTTTTCTTTTTCCCGTTCAACCTCTCTCTCTCCCTCTTTGTCTGCGACATTCTGATATTTTGCTTCCTTTCCCACTTTGTCTTTGATTTAGGGTCCTCCTGGTCCCCCTGGTTTACCTGGTCCGCCAGGAAAAAGAGGTTCTCGGGTGAGTAACCTGTGATGGTACACAGGCAACAATTAAGAGTTAAATTAAAAATATAGGATGTTTTTTAACTAACACATATGTGTCTTTTAGTTGCTAGACTGATACCAGTCCAGATTATATGAACAAAGATTTTATGGGAGGAAGATGAAAATACAACAGTGTACTAACAGGGCTGTTTTGTTTTGTTTATTAACATCTTTTGAGATGCTGGCCTCTCTACAGTTGCCATCATCGCACATAAAGTATTGTTGTGTGATCACTGAGTTACTGTAAAGAGTTTAATGCCAGGTTTATTGGCCTTTAAAGCAGCGAATGTCCTCATCAACAGTACTAATACATTCAGTGAAGACTTAACCATTGTATTTTCATCTTTGGTTATGGCAGTCAGCAGGGACTAGCCATGTATGTTTCCTGTGTTAGCCATCACAATCCATCTGTAACTACTGGGAAAGAGGTGCTGACAAACTTCTTTGTGAGTAGCTTATTTAAACTTAGGAACAAGCCTGCCTTTCTAAAAGCTCATTACAGTTAGACAATTTGCTTCGAGCATGCAGGCAACATTGTTTTCTTGTCCGCACCTTTGGAGCATAAAGGTTGAGTGACCAAACACTTCCAGATGCAACCAGGTGCAACCAGCAGCAGCGTTGGCGGCACAAGCTGTGTTTCCACTCTGATCTTGAGACTAAAATGTATGCAACTGCCAAGGCTGTGATGATGCAATCCTGTGATCATGCCACAGGCCCCGGAGGCATCTTTAAACAGAACAAAACTCATTTTACTAAATGGATATGGCATGTGTTACAGGGAAGGTGCATAAATAGTTTACTCATGGTCTTTATAGAGGCTCTTCCTTGCAAAGCAACATCACCATGGCTGATTTAGGTCAGGGAATATAAATATCTACAATGTGTGTTACTGTTTATGAAAGACAATATGCAATAAACTTAACTCAATTCTTGATTACAGTTTTGAACACCTGCTTTTGATACACAATAAACAATGACTTTCAAGTGTCTGAATAATTGTCAGTGACAAATCATTGCTTATTTACACAGGAAAATATGGTTAGTACATGTTTATGTGCATGAGCTAGTTGTTTCTTTCTGCATTTATTGCATGTACAAGTCTATGTGTGTAGTTGTCTATGTGAGTTCATAATTAACGGTGCATTAGTCTAAAGTAACATACAGATGTAGCATTTTCACTTTTGCTTCCATTCCCTTCATAGAGGGGATTTACAGTAGAATAGCTGTCCTTTAAGGAGGCTGTGTTGGTGGGGGTTGTTTAAGGGACCTGTGAGACAATGAAAGACAATCCAGGAAGGTTTAATGTTTTTGTAAGACAACCCTGCGTTGTTTTGCTGGTTCCTCCTGCGCTGGCACCCTGGACTGACTCCTTTCAAATTGATGAGAAGGCTGTGTTTTTCCATGCAGGGCTCAAGTCGTCCTGAAAGTGCCTTTATGTTCTACTGTATTTGAACAGAGAGCATGTCAACCAGACTAGAAGGCAGATAGACAGGAAAACAGGCTGGTGGACAATAAAACATGTCTCCTAGTAAAAGGCTTGGAAGGCACATAGCTGATACAGAATTCTTAACCCCATAGGCTAAATCATAAAGTGGAGACAGAAGGAGGGTTGAAATCATTATGTGGTGGGAAGTTGAGGGCTGTGTGCCGTACTGTGGTTGTGTCTCTGCAGTCTCAGCACTGAGCAGCAGACTAGTTTTGCTTGCTATTACTGTTAATGTTATCAGACTATCAGCCTATGAACCTGGGCACCATTTGGTGTCAGCTTTTATTTTATTCAAAGCAGTTTAAGTATTGAGTTGGTGACTGATATAGTAACATTAGAATAGTATTTTATGGAGAAAACGATTGTAGTGACATTTTTGTATTGCTGTTTTGCCATTTTTTTCACTATCAAGCATTTCCTGGCCAAATACTTGTCACACCACTGTAATACCTACAGGTTAATTTTGTTCTTTTGAGACTCTTATCACACTTATTTACCACATTTTCCAACCAAATGATGACTATACGAGCTTCAAGAGCACATTTTCTATTCTTTAACTTTCAATGAGCATATTGCTCACATGGAATCAAAACTCAGATTACTGAAATTAAAAATGACAGCGAGAAAGAGATCAACCTCTCTTTCTGTCTCTTGGCTATAGTGCAGAGAAAGCACGGCCTGCAAGCAGCAGGGGTACAGATGTGCAGGAATGTAGTGTATTCTTTGTGTGTGTGTGTGTGTGTGTGTGTGTGTGTGTGTGTGTGTGTGTGTGTGTGTGTGAGTGTGTGCATATGAATGTGCACATGTAGTTCTAGACATAAGTGTAGTAAGTACGTGTGGTTGTGCATGCATTGCATACCCGTGATGTTCAAAGAGTGAAACTGCATTGTTGCTCTACGAACAAACATGATACAATAATAAAATATGTATGTTTATATGTGCAATTCTGAGGAAATGTTAGATCACCAGGGTATCCCTGGTCTGAGAAGACTACTTTCATGTCTGTCAGAGGAGAGATCAACCATGTGAACTGAAAAGGTCAAAATATGCCTGTGGGCCAGTCTGTGTAACTTTATGCAGAGAGTGAGGGCTTCCATGATTGATCACTCCAAAAGGCATTTTGCATAGTGAGATATTGAATGAGGTTCTAAAGAGAATTATAGTATTCACTGATTACAGAGCAACTATTTTCTTTCACAAGAATAACTTAATTTCTATCTCTCTTTAGTCCAGATAGCTGCCTGAATTGTAGCTGTCTTATGACTCATCTCAAATAATGAGCTGTTAATGTTGTGTTTTCTCTCTCTGACTGCATCTGTTCCAGGGTCCCACTGGTCCACATGGAAACCCAGGACAGCCTGGACCACCTGGACCAAAGGTGAGTGGCCTTCTCCCATTGTAGGCAGCATCTTCTGAAATTAAGTTTTTTCTTCACCTGTGTGAAAGGTTACTGAAAACTTGTGCCAGCCACTCAATGTCTTTGTCCGCCACTTATGAACTCTATGTAGAATGCTTTAGATTTGTAAACAGAGTCAGTTGTACTTGACAATATGGAATATATCATAACCATAACCTCTGACTATTCTTAAGAAAAAAAAACAAATCTGCCCATGGTGGCAGGTGACCTGAAATTTGTCATGCTATAGCTAACATTTACCCTTTGTTTAGCAAGTGGCAGGTGCTAGTTTCATTCCCTGCTAGGGAGACATAAACAGCTCCCTGAGAGTGCCAGACAGAGTTCTGGTTTATATCTGTGGGTCTGGATGAGCCAGATGAGTTCACTCAGAGCTAGAAACAGCTCTTCTGAGCCCAAGACACAGTCCAGGGTCGGCATTGTCATCACTGTCATACTCTGCTCCCACACCTTTTACCTTTTGCCAATGAAAGTGAACCTGTTAGGTAAAGAAATGGCAATGCAATGACATTTGGTTCATTGGTCGTAATAAAATTGCCTATCACACCACAATTGTTTTATAACTGAATATGTAATGTGGCAGGCTGCACCCTCAGTTAAAGTTTCAAAGTCATGTTCTTTCATATCCCTACAATTTCCTGTCACAGAAGTGGTAATACATGTGATCGACCATTGTTTAAAATGGTACAGTTGGTTGGATTTGGGAACAATTTTTGTATGTTATACAGTAAAATTTAGGTTTCAAAGAAGGGGGTGACAAGCCCTCTCTGCTACCTGAAGTTTATTGTCATTGAACAGGCCTGCCAATCACCAGGCAGAGAGAGAACAGAGAGCTAGAGAATGTGTGTCATGGCAATTGGTTCTGCAGCAAAACATAGACACAGGACAGGCATAGATACAAGACCAAAATACATAAAATACTAAAATGTTATGGACTCTGGTTGTACAACAGTGGAAAAAGAAGGAAGATGTAAATGTAAATGCTTTTTATTTGCGCCTTTCTAGTCTTTGTGACCACTCAAAGCGCTGTTACACTCACATTCACAAACATTCATACACTGAGCCTAAGTGCTCAAACAGAAACTAACATTCACCCACATTCATACACTGGTGGAACAGCCACAAGGGGCAATACGGGGTTCAGTATCTTGGCCAAGGACACTTCAACATACAGCCTGGATGATGAAATTATGTGTATTTGTTGTAATCAGTATATCAAGTTAAGTTTAATATTGACATCACCACCATCTAATATTTAACCAACCATGAACCAAACCCACATTCCATCCATCCATCCATCCATCCATCCATCCATCCATCCATCCATCCATCCATCCATCCATCCATCCATCCATCCATCCATCCATCCATCCATCCATCCATCCATCCATCGTCAACCGCTTATCCTGCATACAGGGTTGTGGCTGACATCGGGCGAAAGGCAGGGTACACCCTGGAGGTTGCCAATCCATCGCAGACAAACAACTAGTCACACTCACACAATTTAGGGTCACCAGTCTTTGGATGTCTTTGGATGGTAGCTGGAGAGAACCCACATTGACATGGGGAGAACATGGAAACTCCATAAAGGAGTTTATGCATGTGAAATGTGCTTGACTTGAATTTGTCAAACCTCTCAGGTTTGGATCAGTTTGTAGACCTCTAGGGCCAGGGTAACCAGGTCACCGAATTATCCTTTAAATCCTGTTCCCTCTCAAACATGTAATCTGTTGTGTATAAAGTTTTTATCTAATGGAATCCATTATGCCATTGAGATTGCTGTGGTCCTTTAAGAGCCAATTTCTGCTGCTCAGAGCGTGTGCAAGTGGGATTAAACCAGACACATCCAGATGTAGGCAAGTGTGATAATAATAAGCCAGTGTGTTGTCACAGTGTAACAGGAAAGACCAGAGGAGACAAGGGTGGTTGTTGGCCTGAATGGCATACCTCTTAGCCTAGATCGTTGTTTCTCTGGTTTTCACCACAGGGCATAATCGTGCTAGTCCTGGCTCATTAGCCATGACACTGACTTCATATAAAAAAGAAAAGAGACGAAAGAAAGCATTTTAAAATCTTTGGTAAGCTTTTCCCAGCATGGGACCAGATGTAATAAAAAGATATTGCTACAACAGAGCAAGGATGTGGGCAGCTCCATGCAGATGGTTGTGGTGACTGTGGTCCCGACTGGTTACCACAGAGTGGTTGCATACACCATGCAGTCAGTGGGAGAACAGTCATGCTGTAAGACCAGAAACTTAAGGATAAATGTATTCCTCTACTTTATCTTTTGATGTGAAACATTTTGCTTTTAAGTGGATAGCTCTTCACTTGGAGTTGTAGTTACTATGTATATAGCTCAAGATGAGACAAATTTATAAAAGTACTTTTCATTAATTATGATCTCTTTGCCTAAGTCAACCTACACATATAAATCGAAGAATGGAATATTTTGCTTGTTTTGTTTTTGCTTGCTTAGGCAAGCAGCACGGAGAGATAGATGGATTTGTTCTGTGTCACCTCTGACCTTGTTGGGACACTGTGGACATTTGGCTAAGGGCCTCAGATTGGTTATTATGAAACATGGGGCCTTTGTGTACACATACAAAACAAAATCAGTGTATCTAATACCATAGTGGCCTGTCAGTGAGTCATTCTCACACCCCCACTCCCATTCTAGGGGCGGGATAGAGATTGAGGGACTCTTTGTCTCAGTTTTGGAAAATAACTCCTGGTGAAATGTGTTTGGTTACTCGAACATATACAGAGGAATATCATCCCGATGCTGTACTTAGTTGACAGTCTGAAATGTTATGACGATGTACTTGCAGGGCTTAAAAGAGCCTTTCAGTTTGCTTCATTCACTGCTGGCTCTCTTTTCATAAAAAAAGGAATCAAGGTTTTATGCTGTGGTAGAATTTCTTCCCCAATCTTTTCTATGCCTCACTGGCTGTCAATCAAAACTATGGAAATATGATGCTGAAACTCCAAGAATGTAATACCTGTTTTGAAACAGGTATGGACAACTGTTGAGGAGATTATATGCATCTAAGTGTCAAACAATGGCTTAGCACTTTACACCATAACCACCTGAATGTCTTAGACAGTTGCCAGCATTTTATATTCAGCAATTTATACTACACATTTAGATTTAGCTGATGCTTTTATCCAAATAGTGTTACAGTTGCTCTATACATCAGAGGCTGCATGCCTCTGGAGCAACTAGGGATTGAGTGTCTTGCATTTGTGCACATGTCTAATGGGAATCAAACCCTCATCTCCCACACCAAGGCATGTGTCTTATCCACTGTCCTATCACCACCCCACCTCCTCTCATGTACACAGCAAATTTTTGAATGATCAGAGAAGATATTGTAGTGTATTGACCGACACTGGTTTGAGGTCTTTTCTTCATATCCAAACCCATTTTCTGGTCATTAGTGTCCCTGATGAGCAGAATATTTGAAGTGTACAGAATGATTTATTTTCATATTGTTTATTTTCTTGGCTGTTTCTCTTGCCACACTGGTATAGCTAACCATTCAACAAAACATGGCCACGAAATGTACAGTGTTGACAGCAACAAGTCAGATAATAGAATAAAGTGGCTGTGCTGAAATTAACATTGCAGCTTTGGCATTTTATAACACCTCTTTAGATGTAGCACTATCTGGAAGTATGTTTGTGTTTAAACTTTATATTTTGGATTGATGACATTAGAAAATATTCTTGACCCTAATCCATAACATTTTTTTAAGAAAAACCCTGAGACCCATGGCTGTTGACTGTAACATTGCTGTTCTTTGGAAATGCACTTAACATCAGCTCCATTCTGGCAGGCTCTTTGACGTATTCTCCCACATGTGGTCTGAGATGACACAGAAACTGAATGAGGTCCAGATTCTCAAAGACATTTGTACTTCATTGCTACATTACTGCCTTGCTTGGTCACTGCTCAGAAATGTAGATGATTTATATATATATGCAGATGTTCAGGACAGCTACAAATACCTTGGGGTGCCACAGGCTAACAGAAACCATGAGGAGGCAGCAAGGAAGTCTGCCACAGCCAAATACCTTCAGAGAGTGAGGTAGGTCCTGAAAAGTCAGCTGAATGGGAAAAACAAGATCCGAGCCATCAACACACATGCCCTGCCAGTCATCAGATACCCCGCTGGTATAATAAACTGGCCAAAGGAGGAGATAGAGGCTATACTGACATCAAGACGAGAAAGCTCCTCACAATGCATGGAGGGTTTCACCCCAAATCCAGCACCCTGAGACTGTACACCAAGTGTAGCGAGGGAGGCCGAGGGATAGTGAGTGTCAAGACCACTGTCCAGGGTGAAATGACGAAGATCCAGGAGTACATCAGAAAGATGGCCCCCAAAGATGAAGGGCTTAGTGAATACCTCAGGCAGCAGAAACCCGAAGGTGAGGACAAGGAAGATGAAGAACCGTCATGGAGGGACAAGCCGCTACACGGCGTGTACCACAGACAAATAGAAGAAGTGGCTGATATCAAGAAATCCTACCAGTGGCTGGAAAAGGCTGGACTGAAGGACAGCACAGAAGCACTAATCATGGCGGCACAAGAACAGGCACTCAGTACAAGATCAATAGAGGCTGGGGTCTACCACACCAGGCAGGACCCCAGGTGCAGACTGTGCAAGGATGCCCCTGAGACAGTGCAGCACATAACAGCAGGGTGTAAGATGCAGGCAGGAAGTGCGTACATGGAACGCCATAACCAGGTAGCTGTCATAGTGTACAGGAACATCTGCCACGAAGTACGGGCTGGAAGTCCCAAGGTCAAAATGGAAGACACCTCCTAAGGTAGTTGAGAATGACCGAAGCTAAGATCCTGTGGGACTTCAAGATCCAGACTGACAAACTGGTGATGGCTAACCAACCAGACATCGTGGTTGATCGACAAACAGCAGAAGAAGGCAGTAGTGATAGATGTGGCAATACCAAGCGACAGCAACATCAGGAAGAAGGAACACGAGAAGCTTGAGAAATACCAAGGGCTGAAAGAGGAGCTAGAAAAGATGTGGAAAGTAAGAGCAACAGTGGTGCCAGTGGTAATCGGAGCACTGGGGGCTGTGACCCCAAACTGGGAGAGTGGCTACAGCAGATTCCAGGCAAAACATCAGAGGTCTCTGTCCAGAAGAGTGCAGTCCTAGGAACAGCTAAGATATCAGCAGAACCCTCAAACTCCCAGGCCTCTGGTAGAGGACCCGAGCTTGAGGATGACACATACCACCCCACAAGGGGTGAGAGGGGGATTTTTTTTTTTTTATTTTTTATATATATATATATATTAGAGGTGGGCATAGATTAATTTTTTTTAATCTAGATTAATCTAGATTAAAATGGCTCATTTGAATTCTGCCAAAGGCATTTAAAATATGTGTGCGAACGGGTTTCAAGCCAGGTTTCAAGCCAGGTGGCGCATTAGACCAGAGGCTCATTTCCTGTTTCCAAAATGCATCACAAACTGCTTGAGAAAGCTGTTCTACTATGATAATTGGTGATGAAAATAAATCATATTCAATAAGATGTACTTTTGTGTAGCGTGTGATGTGCTTAGGCTACTTGAGACTGGAAGAACTCCTACAGTAAACTAATTCTGCATTGCACAAGGTGCAAACAACAAGTCTTGTCGAATTTTCCATTGGGAAGCATTCTTAAAAGTAAATTTTCCCAGAAGCAACCCGGCGGCTTCAGAAATGTTCGTACACAAAGTGCTGTCCAACAGCTGTCTGTGGACGTGTTGCTACAGTTAGTGTGAGTAAATACCGCACAATGCGTTTTTTAATCAACCGGCGCATCAATAACTAACCTGGCTAGTTGTAAACAAACAGCTGGCCGAGCGAGGTTGTAACTGGAACGCCGTCAACTCGGGTGTGACGTCATTCCCAGCTCCGACCTCCGAGGTAAATTGAACGCAGCAACAGCTGCATCCATGTTAGCACGTCACGTTTGATGTGGTAATTTCACAGTAGGCAAACACACAGGTTCGAAGGCTTGTTCTTGCCCCCTACTGTGCAATTCGTTATACATCTGCGCTAAAATATCAAGGTGAAAGTCATCATAGCTTGCGTAGCATAGACCCAGCTCCCAACCCAACTTTGAGAATAGATTAACGGCGATATTTTGTATATATATATATATGTATATGAGTATTATGAAGATCAAGGGTCCTTTCTTCAAAAGGCCTTTTTTTTAAAAAAAATCCTCACCATTCATTGATGTCATTAAATTGTGTGGGTTATTGTCAAGGGTTGATGGAAAACCCTAACCCACTGACTGGCTTCGGATTACAACAGCTCCAGGTTAAGGATGAACCACAGGAATTTTCAGAAAACAGCAGTGGTCTCTTCAAAGACAGTGTCCTCACACATGCTTACAGTCTGGTACTATTTTCCAGTGTGGATGATGCTTTCCAACACTGTGTTTTACTGTGTTTGAAGCCTTTAGTTTCATGTATAGAACAAACTGGTTTTACCATGGACTGTAAATACAGAAAAACATGGATGTAACATCTTTGACTTCACCCTTTTCTAATGGTGCATTATGAGGTTTGTCACTTTTATGGCAGCTGCCATCTCATCAGATTTTTGGAGTCAAAATATCCTATTTGAACAGATATGTGGTAAACACGCTAGCAGCTTAACTGTCCTAACATCATCTCATGTAAGAAAACTTTGTAATTGTAGAAAGGTTGTAGATCTTTCCTGTTGACCTCAATACAGTTGAGTATTTTTTTGGTGCTAACATCTTGCTACCATTAGAGGAACTGCATCTTAAGGCATTTCCTCATTGTATTCTACACAAAGCCACAGTTTGTACTGCTTGGTTATAGCCTAAATAGAAAACATTTAGCGTTATAAATTCAAAACCTAAAATTTGGGACTGAATAATTATTTATATAAAACATATACATCTATAGATAAAGTAGCTGTCATCATTGATATGTGATATTATCAAAGAAAACTGCATTATGTTGTGCATTAATGGGTTTTTTGGGGGAAAGTTCTGGCTTCCTTTATGGTGTAAAGGGTACAATATCTGTTTTGCAACTGGAAATAATGACTAAAGGGCAAAGCAGTCTAGATTTTGAGAAAGAGAAGCCAATAAAATGTATCCTACTTACCATACTTCCTATGTCTCAAATCTTTGTACTCAAAATCTGAATCTTTCAGTTATTTTAATAAAGTAGCAAGCTCTAATGCTGGCAATAACAATGACTGTTCATGTAAAGGATACTCATGACTCTATTCAAAAATGAAAACAAATTAAATAACCATATTTTGTAACTGCTGCTCTCAGTATGTGATGAATCGGAACTAAAGTGAGGTGCTCAAGGCGCCCTTACCCTGTGATGTTTCTTTTCTAGGGTTCAAAGGGAGACCCTGGGCTGTCTCCAGGCCAGGCGCCACCAGGAGAGAAAGTAAGAAATCTGCCACCGATCTCTGTGTCAGGCTTCCTGTCCCTCTATGCTGCTTTCTGTGTTTCTCTCCGTCTTGTGTTTTTTCTCTTCCTCTCTTGATCTTCTTAGAATGTATCTCTCATCTGTTCATTCCTGTCTGTTATTCCTTTGTCAGTGATACTTATCTTGAGACATTTTACCTGAGCTGATACTTAGCTCAGGCTTCCATTCCTCACAACATTTTGAGTAAAACATTGTGAAAAGCACACTAAGATGTTGGTTTAGATTGTACAGTATAGCAGTTAAAATTATTTAACAAATGTGCATCTGATGAGTAACTAACAACTTATTTGTGGATAATGACAAATGGGTTTTTAAATTTCATCTAAAAATATTATAAAATTATATTATAAAAATATTTTCTGTGCCTGATAAATGAGGTTGAGATTCTGGTTTTCCTTATTCCCTTTTATTCATTTAGCAACTTCCTTTAAACCCCCTTTCTGTACTTCTGACTCATTCTATTATCATTGATTTGTCTGGCGTCACCACAGCTGGTCTCTCTTACTCTCTACTCTCTCTCCATCCTTGTCTCTTTTTCTTCCAAAAATCATCACAATAATTGTTTTCCTGAGCAGCACTGCACTAAATGTCTTGAACTAATTAAGCTACAAAAGTTTGGCTTTCTTCTCCAAGTTTTAATGATCTTTGCACTCATAGAAACCCCCTAAGAAAAACTGGTATCATTTCTCCTTCCAGAGCCTGGGACAGATAAATATTCAATTTCATTTAAAACTAAACATATAGCGGGTGTCCATATTTATCCAAGTTAACCCTGAAGTCATCCCCACAAGATATTGCTATATCATCCTTCATAATAGGTCTTTCTCTTTTGTATCAGTTGTTAGTCATTGTATCTTTATTCCTTTCTTAGCATGTTTGTCTGTTTTAACATAATTTATGTAATCTATATTCACCCTCTCACACACCATCTTTTATGATAATTCAGAATTGCCAAATATTCTTCAGCATATGGTTTTGATTAGAAGCAGCTTGAATAAAACATCTTGAATATAAACATCAGCTCCATTCTGGCAGACACCACCTGAAGTTATAAAGTTATTTTTGACTGTTCATTTCACTGACATGCTGAAAATCCCCTACCTTTTCCTGCTCCAGAAATACATGAGATTTTTTTTTAAAGTGATCCTAAATATTGAATAGTTTTTTGACCATTGCCCTGTTGTCCACTAGTCATCTGAGATTGGGCTGGAAAATGAAAATGAAATAAGTATTCAGTAATTTATACTTAATTAATTAAAATGTGTGTCTGGGTTAACTGTAAGAGAACTAAACCAGATGAATTTTGTTATATTGTAAAGCTATTCATTGCTATAATCAAGTAATAAAGCTTTTGTAATGGAATCAATAGATTATTTTTTGCAAATATCTTACTTCTTCTTTCAACTCTTTATGATGGTGTGCATTGCATCCCAGTTTTTGCTAGTGTTATGTTACTCTGTCTTTCATTTGTTCCAATAGGGTGAAAGAGGCCCACCAGGTCTGCCTGGGCTGGATGGATTTCCAGGTCCAATGGTAAGATTTTGTGTCTTAAGCAGCTGATGGTAAGACTGTCAGAAACGATTTTAATTTTCAAGAAATCTATTGCTGCTTGTTTACTTTGAAAGCAGCATTTGTCTTTATTTTCTCTCCTTACTGTCCTTTAAATCATCTGTATTAGTGTGAGGCAAAAGGAGAACATGGATGCAAGTTAAATCTTGGTTTGGTTTATGAGTTAAGACCATGCATATAAGGAAATATGAATTTAGCACACTTTTACATGTGGACTTTTACACACACTGTATCAGTGTTCTCCCCCAAGTGTTAGCCACAGCCTTTAGCTGAGGACTCTTAATGTGGTCAGTATTAGGTTACCCTGTCAGGGCATACAGCCCACCATGCTCTCTGCCTGTCTTCAGTCTTTCTGTCTATCTTTATCTCAATAGAAAGAAACGTGTGTGTGTGTGTGTGTGTGTGTTACTTTTACATTTACATTTAGCTGAGTGTTTAGCCGAAGCGACTTACAATTATTATATATGTCAGAGGTTGCTCTGATTTACCTCTGGAGAAAGTGGATTCAAACCCATAAATGTGTGTGTATGTATGTGTGTGTTTAACCTTTTCTTGCTAATTTGACATCTTACTTCATCAATCTGTCTCACACTGTGTTCTACAGTGTCTTTTGTGTGAATCTGGGTTGCTGCCCCATCTCATTTAGTCAGACAGCTTCAGAGCTCGCTGTTAGGATGTGGTGATGCCTCATTTAAACCTTATAGGCTCAAGGTCAAGGTCAAAGGTCATCCGAAAGAGGAAAGGCACCCTGCTCTGGGTCAGGGATTTAATGACATGGACACTATCCTAGGCCTCCTCGGTCCAGCAATTGTCATGCCTAAAAAAGGAGAATATCATGGACACTGCTATCCATAAAATGAAGGACACTGGCATTCACCTATGCACATATTCATCCCCACTTTCATGCCCTGTACTCAAATTATAGTTTTTATGCTGTAGTGTGTTCAATTTCTTGCTTAACTTGAGCTTGTGTCCCAGAACAGACTTAGTCTGCTATAGTAGGTCGTCATACCGCCCACATGAATATGTCGACACCCTTGTCCAGGTAGCCTCTTAGTGAAGCTCTGAGTCTGGTCTCCACATAGCTGGCCTTCACCTTGCCTCTCACCAGAGGCCACCCCAGTGTTTGCAGTAGCTGAACCTAATATACCCAGCACATGAACTGTGCCCCGTCAAATATTTTCAGAGGAAATGAGCGGCTCGGGGCCTATGCTCTTTACCCCCAAGTGGGCCTTTTATTGACTGTGAAGGGTCACGTGTCATAACCTCGGAAGCATACGACAGAGTCAATGGTACTGTTCAAGAAGGTTTCTTGCTGCTCCCAAAAAGATACTGACCTGGCCCTGACCTTGTGTTTTGGAGCTGTAAACATCTGTTGATAATCATATCAAAGGGAAAAATAAAAGGTCTTAAGAGAAGAAAAGCGCTGATTTACCAAGCAATAAATCCTGATTAGTTTAGAAAGAAAAAGTGCTTGTTTAACTAAATGCAGAATTTGGCTGTAGCACAAAACTGCCAGTGGATTAGAATGAGAAATATTAATTTTATAGTATAGTAACAGTTTTTTTATGTTTTGAATTGTGTCAGTCTCCTTTTAAACCTGGTCCACACTGAACTCTGCAAAATAGCCATTTTAAACTTTTCAGAACAGTTTGCAGTCAGAATTAGTCTGCTATTTGCCTGCTAGCTCCCAATTCACACCATCCCAGTTCAGAGATCATTAATTTGGACCTTAAGAGTGGTACGTTGACAACCATTGAATGGACTGCCATGGAATAATATCCATGTTTCCCAGAAGATGATGATGTCTAATGGCTTTAATGGCTTTGGTGACTCCTTTGACTTTTACTCTAGTGCCACCATGAGGTTTTGTGTGAAGGTCTGACCTAAACTTGAACTTTTGTGCAGTGCCATCATCATCAGGTCTAACATTTCATCTGGTCAGTACTTTGATATATGACCATAGACTAGATACCTGCTAAACTAATGGAATTCCCATTAGTCTCAGCTGTAATTTGTGTTTAGCTCTAACTAACAAATGTTAGCAAGCTAACATGTTAAATTAAGATGGCAAATATGGAAAACATTATACCTGCTTAGCATCAGCATGTTGTCATTGTGAGCATGTTAATGTACTCTCTTTAGCTTTTAGCTCAAAGCTCTGTCATGATGCTTTGATGCATGAGTACAGCGTCATAGAGCTACTAGCATCACTATAGGCTGTTAGTGTTGTTAATGTCTATGGTGTTTTTACTTTGTTAAATGTACCCAAAATACATTTGCTTTATTCCTTTTTCAAGGGTCCTAAAGGTTATCCAGGGCCACCCGGACTGCCAGGGGAACAAGTAAGTGGTGATGTATGTGTGTGTGTGTGTGTGTGTGTGTGTGTGTGTGTGTGTGTGTGTGTGTGTGTGTGTGTGTGTGTGTGTGTGTGTGTGTGTGTGTGTGAAGCAAGAGAAAGTTTTATTTTGCCAGTGTTCAGCCGTTGTCATTAGCATTGTAGTTGCACTGATGCTAGTGTTTGATGTCACAGCATTCAACAGGATTAGTCCACATGCACATGTGTGCGCACACACACACACAAAACACACAGCTGTGCCTGTGTGCGTCATCAGCAGTTACATCAGCTGTCCCCTCCAGTAAGTGGTTCCTTTAATCCTCTGTTTATCCCCCTCTCCTTGATGGAAAAACTCTTCACCACGTCAAATTGCTAAAAATTAACTAAAAATTAACGAACCCTAATACACAGACTACATACACATGTCTACCTCAAAAGGCTCTAAGCATAGAGGTTTAATGTATAACATCAGTAGATTATTTGATAGAATCTCATTTAAATGTTTTTTTGGGGGGTTTGAGAGTTGTAAATCTAAATCGAAGCACCTGGTAAAGTAATATTGGGCATTGATTCACAACAATGTAACCACTCGCACATTTGTTATGATTTTGTCAGACAATAATGACAAATGTCAGGTGAATATGAATGTTATTGTAAAAATGCTGATTGCATCTATTCAAGGTTATAATAATGATTATTAATACAACCAATTATTCTTTGGAACTGGATAAGATCATCAGCTAAATGTTTAAAGTGAAAAGTGTAATTTTAACGGTGGCCTGAAAAAACAGTAAGCCAGTGATGGAGGGTTGGGTTGGAGGGGTGCAGAAAGGTACAGTTAATAGACAAGGTTGTCTTGGTGGAGGCTGTCCAGAATGAACAGTGCTTGTTTTATTCCTCAGTTGGCAATGCTGGTAGGGGTCTGTGTGTCTCCTCTTTCACTTTATCCATCCATCTAATCTCCCTATTCGCCATTCATTCATTCTCTGTCTGTCTCCCCTGCTGCAGGGCATACCAGGACCTCCTGGGGAAGCAGGGGCAGCAGGTTACCCTGGCAGGCAGGTGCAGTGAAAAATGCAAAAATCATTGATCCTCTTAGATTCTTTATTGCTCTAAAAAGAACTCTACAGAAAATGAAATAATGAAAACTGCATAATGCACTCTGCATTTCTGTGTATGTTTCTTACCCATTTTGGATTCGGAATTAAAGGGGCTATATGTAGTTTTTTAATGAAATCACTTATTAATAAATTATATTTTTACTTCCTTTTTGTCAATGGGTTGTAACCGCACTTAGAAATGAAGCACAGTGAAGGTATCAGGTCAGGATGTAGCCCAATTCTTGCTCCTGAGTCTCTCTCCGACTACAGTGACAACACCGCAGCTACACCACAAAATGAGTGGCTCCTCCCAGCACAACACAGACTCCAACACAAACAACAACAACATAAACTCAACGTAAGGACAAAAACACAAAGTTTTATGTGCTGAAGCCCATCAGGCCAAACGATAATCAGATTAAGTCAGATGAAAACACAGTCAACATCAGAAAGGCTTGAGCCATGGAGAGCTCTCCTTTGTTTTAGAAGCGACAAAACAGACACAGAGTGGGCTTTCATCCTATTCAACAGGTAAACTAAAATTGCCAAAAAGCATGTGAAATATATTGTGATTTTGTGCTTTAATTGGTCAAGTTAGATATTGTTAGCTCATTGGCTAATGACATACATTTGCTAACGTTATCCGTTGCAAAATACTGCAGTTACTTTGCTTTCCACAGTACTTCACCAGTTAACACAATCCATTTTACTATCCTGTGTACCACCTGTATTATGTTAAAGTGTTGATTTTAGCCTGCAAGAAAATATATAATAGTACAGAGCAAATGTGGAGCGATGTGTATACATGTATGTACATATATGTTTACTTTGTAACATTCAGTTTAGATTCATTGTTGTTTCCCTATACTCAGGTACATAGCTTTTCCGCTGTCTCAGTCACAGTAATTTATGTGACCCACATAATAGGACAACAAAACAGTGGAAGACCAATTAACTACAGTAATATTATTTCCTGTGGTGTGGCAACAATCTACATGTAATATTCAGTCTAGTTCGCAAAACATTTTGTTATCACCGTGTGCATTTAGCTGTGCTGACATTGCTGCGCCTCTGGTGAAAGACACCCAAATTATGTTGGTTACTGAAAAGCAGACAGGCAAGCTAACATCTAAGTAGCACGTTAGCTGAATGCAGTCATGTGAGCATGGATTAGTTCAACCTTAAGCTGATAAAACTACTTCTGTAACGGTGCAGTGGTATTTTACATGAGATTCCGGCATGTTGTGTGAAGCTCTCTCCCTATGAGTCCGTTGATAGCCGCTTTGTCGATGCCTCTTTTTCCGCGGGAGTATTGTGCCAATATGCCGGCTTGCTGCGCTGTCTGAGAGGTAACTTTATGCCAGCTGTAAAGGTGGGTCAGATTTCATCTGCCTCTGAGCCAGGAATGTTGGTAGTAATAGCCAGAATATCTCTTGTTGCGGGATTGGCTGTGTTTCGGATTATGCTCGCTCATGAGATCGTACTGAGCACACGTACAAGCACACACCCTGTTGCAATTTTATAACCGCACCGCTAGTGGTCGCTGAAAACTACATATTACCCCTTTAAAACAATTGCTATTTCCATTAGAATACTATACATTGGAAATATAATTTACAATGAAATGCATACATTAATGAAATTGGTTTCTTGATATGATTTCATATGTGCAGTCTGTGGACTGTGAACCATGTGCATGCCAGCAATGGACAAGGAAATATGAAGTGCAACTTAAAGTATAAAATCCATATGTTTTCTTTTAGCTATCTGTCAGTCAAGCCCACTTTATTTCTCTTCTTAGGCCATTCAGAGTCTGATGTTTGTAGGTTTGCCTTACCATGTGAAATCAATGAGCTTGCGTGTGCTATGACAATAGGTCCCTCCTCACCATCCTTTCATTTGTTACAGGGCTCAGCGGGGCCACAAGGTAACCCGGGGCCTAAAGGTGTCCGTGTAAGTACAAGTGGGTCTCTGCTCTCATTCTGCCCTCTTTTCTTTAGCAGCACTGGACTGAACACTTCATTTCCTGAAAGGATTAGGACAGTGTCAGGCCCTCAGCCTAGCTCCAGAGAGACTTCCCGGGATCTAGTTGTATTTCTGACATACTGTCTTATGTAAGACTGCTTGTGGGGGCTGGCCCAGGCTCTGGGTTGTCTTATCTTATCTGTAAAGGCTGACTGGTAATTCTTTCTATGGTTCATTCCTTAGCAAGCAGGAATGCCCCCAAAAACAGGGGAACAGAAGAAAGAGAAGAAGACGGAAGACAAACAAATGGGAGAAAGTATGAAAACAGTCAGAAGGGGGTCAAATAAGCTAGTGAGAGAAGGGACTTAGGTGGCGCATTGCAGCTCAGAGAAAGAGGATAACCAGGATTACTATGTCAGAGTGAGGCAGGCTGGGTGAAAAAGAGCCACAAAGACAGACAGTAAATAAGTAAGTAAGTGTGTAAGTACAATATAATAATAAGTAAGTATAATAAGTATGAGTGTGTGAGAGAAAAAAAAAGTCCAGTGTACTGTCCACTTTATTCAGGAAATACTTTAACTGAAGTATTACTGCCTGAAAAACTCATACTTATCATGTCCAGATTTACAGTACAGCTAATGTTTGTCAGGCTTTTATATTAAAAATGATGGTGTGGGATTTAAGTGGCTGCCAGTGTGTGTTATCTGTAAAAAAGAAAAAAAAGACAGCAAAAAAGAAAAAAGGCAGTTAAGCAATGTTATGCAATATTATGGTGGCTGTAATCACTATGTTAGCTTACAGTACACAACCAATGCCAAAGCCAACACATCCTTCCAGTCCATCCAGTCTTTTGGAGGAGTAAGAAAGGAAAGAAATGTCCTTTGCTTTTTAATTTCCACAAAAATTAGATTAATTTGTGTACTCAACACAGTCACAGCAGCAATCTACTCCAATGCACAATATGTCAGTCTTGAGGAGGACTTCATGTACATCTATTTAAAGGTTCCTTGTGGAGTTTTTGACCTCTAGCAGCACTATAGAGCTGTTTTTCTATGAGTGGGTCCCTGTTTTGTTTACCTCATCTATGCGCTTACATTCGTGTGCATGCCAATCATGCAGTATTCAGCTGATGATTTCACACTCTTCCATGGATCAATAGGTGACTGTAACACATCAAGATATGCAGCAATGCACGGGCAAAGACAGGGAAGAAGATTGCTAGCAATCAAACATGGATGTAAACAATGCTGGATTTCAAGCATTTAAAAATTTGAAGCAAATGCATTAATGCCTGTGTTAGAGCTCAAGGACACACAATGCATTTTGGTGAGTAATACTGAATGTAAACTTAACTTTTGCTTTTTTACAAAAAAACTCCACTAGGCACCTTTAAATATTCAACACAAATGTCAGTGAACTTTTTTTCATGGCTACTTTGTGCTCAGCTTGAACAAAGAATGTAAAGCGAGTTTTTTTGGACGGAACAACTCAGCAGCCCGGCCAGAGACACTGAATATTCCTCCAGAAATACTGTATCACAACACTGAAATAAATGTGGTTTTGTTGAATGTTTATTCAGACAATAATGTGATATGAAATATTGCTCATTTTCAGGGTTTCATTGGGCCTCCTGGTGTTGCTGGGCCACCAGGGCTGGAGGGGGAGAAAGTGAGTGACAGTTGTTTAAATTAAGTGCACATGATGCCAGGGTCTTTTTATTCACTTTTCCTGTGTTCTTGGACAAATGTTTCATTCCTAATGGGCTACCATTCACATTTATCTATTAGAATGTCATTTTTTCATGTTCCCACTCCATTTGTTTAACCTTCCTTTATCTGATACTTAATACCTCACTGACTGAGGTTTGATAGATACCAAGTTTCAAGAGAGAGTTTTGTTAAAGCACTTTGACCTAATCAACCATCAACATAATATGTCGAACTACTTATTAATTGCAATTGCAAAGGTAAAATAATCTTGGCAGCAGTTATGTAAAGCTTTCATTGATGGTTTTAAAAGTTACAGAATTAAAATGTGAGGAAAATGTATAGTCCTATGCTATGCATGAATTACTTAACTCATTCCCTCATTCTTGTAAGATTCCAGTCTGAAGGAAAATCTGGTCTTTATGCCTCTGTTATGGCTTGCAGCACATCTTGCAGCACAAGAGAACTATTAATTCAGTGTGATGAAACAAATATTGAATCCTGGCTTACTATAGGTCATGTTGAGAATCTCTGTACAATTTCATGGTACAGACGCTTGGTTTTCCTGCATTTTATTCAGGTAGATACTGAACATAGATTAGTTTACAAGAATGGTGCATTGTTTACTCTTCTATAACCTGTAGAAATCACTTGTTTAGTCCAGTGGATACTTACATCAATAGTAGTTACATCAATTCCTTGGGAGCAGTACAGTTTTGTGCCCGAGATTTTGAGTAATGTATCTACTTGTTTTTCTTTTATAGGGCATTCCTGGTCCTGTTGGAAAACCTGGCCCCAAAGGAAGACATGTAATGAACCAATTTTGATGTCTGCCATACTGTTGTCATCTATCAATAGCTATGGGAGACAGCTGCAGTTCTGGGAGATTATAAAAACATGATGGAATTGTTATCCGACATTATGTATACAGTATGTCCTAAGTACTTGACATCGAAAAAAGCCCCAGGGACATCAAAAGGAGATTAATTTGTATGCTGCATTTCTTGTGAATGGGTAAAAACAACTGGATAAACAGTGCAAAGAGAATGGAAGAGAGGACTGACTCCTTTAGAGCAGTGGGTCATGACCCTTTTCATGTCAAGGCAAAATTGTCACAATTTAGACCATGGACCCCCATTTGATAAGATTTTATGCCAGGGTCCTCCATCTGATAGGATTTTTACTTTTTTATGTTTGACCAAAATACTCATACATTCTGTTATTGTGTTACTTTTAGATGGAATTATAGTAAATACTTTAATTCCCTTTTTACTGGGGACCCCTGGAACCCCCTCAAGGACCATCGAAGGTCCCAGAACCTGACTTTGAGAACCACTGCTTTAGAGGATGTAACACTATGCAAGGCATGGTAAATCACATTAGAAATGTTTGATGGCATATATTTTGGCATCGGTCCTGCAATGCCAAGTTTGTTCCAGGGTGGCATTGGGGAAAAAATCCAGTAAGATTAAGATAGAGACAGACAGAATGTCAAGGTTTGGCCCTCACACTGTGAAAAGTTAATGTTTTAAAAACAAGCCTTAGCTTCTGTTGAAGTTGCCAAGCGGGCAGGCAGCCCAGTATCTCTTTCATCTGAAGGTTTTTTTCTGAAACACTGAGCGATTTCTGGCTAACTGGATCAAAGCCTTTGGTCCAAGGGCTGTTGTAAGCCAGTCCACAAGTTCATCTTGCTGGCTAATCTTGCTTCATCAAATAAGCAATACTTTACACCATGTTAATACAAATTTGATCTTGATCAATAACTTGGAGAAATTATATGTTAACAGCTATTATGTAAAGTAAAGATTGTATGCCGTGTGTAACAGAAAATATAGAAAGGTGTAATTGGCAATGATTAGCCTGATGTTCTTAAATTGAATGAGTATGTATTTTCCTTACAGGGTGTGGTGGGTGATGGGGGGGAGAGGGGGCCTCCCGGTCCTGATGGTAATGAGGTGAGAACACTCTTCACTTCACTTGTCATTTACCTCTTGTCTTGCCCACCTTAGTTTTCTCATGTCTCTCGCTGCTTGTTAATTGCATCTTTCATCAGTGACTGTGTGTACAACTGCACAGTACTAGAATTCTTCTTTCGTTAAGGATTTTTTTCAGCACTCCCAAAATGTATTTATACCGTGGAATACAAAAGCATAAAAAAATTGTGCACATAAACCTTACACACCAAGTCTGATGCAAAAAAATTAGAAAATTTAAAAAAAAATGACATTCAGCTTGCATCACAGAGGATGGATACATAGTTAAAATATTAAAGTGTACAGCCTTATTGGTAGGTCTAATAATTCTGTTTTAGAGCTTGAAGGAGACATATGAATTAGCCTGACAATACTGAGCATTTTAGTTTTTTCTTTAGTGGTCAATTATACAAGTTACTGAGCAACCTTAATTATTACATTTTTTGGTTTCAGACATAAATGCTGAGATGCTTTATCATTCCAGATGATGGCACAAAAAGTCACATTTACAGTATTTCCAATGAAGCCTTGGGAATGAAGAATGTGCAATACTGTAAGTGTCCTGTCCTGTGTACTTAGGATGTTGCTGTGATGTTTCACAGGGGCCTGTTGGTGGGACTGGTATTAGCGGCTTTCCTGGCCTGAGGGTGAGTATCAGTTTTGCAGTGTAATCATTTGTATTAATGTTTCACATGCCAAATAGGCCCTGTGTTTGATCTGTCATTCACTTGGCTCACTTCTGTCTGTCCTTGTACTTGGTTCAAAGATTGCTTGTCTGTCCATCTTTCGTCTCTCATCTCTCATCTCTCATCTCTCATCTCTAGTGGTTAGATTAGAGTTTGGATGATGGATAACAGGATGTGCTGAACTTGAGCCAGGTTTTTTTTCATGGCAGCAGCATATTTACTTTTGACGGCCACTACTGAAATCTAAGTAATCCACAGGGACTCAGAGGAATAAATTAAACGTGGCTGCATGAACATGGGAGCATGACAGTGCCAACAAATCCAGAAGCTCCAAAAAGTAGTGAAAGTGCAGTGAAGTATAGAGGAAGCATTAAACAGATTTTTTTGTCAACTGTGTTGTTGTGGAGATTTACATAGAACGGAGCTCAGACAGTTATTGCATTACAATAATACCAAAGTTAATAGAGTGTCTTATATTATTTGGGTCAAGCTCAGTACCATTTTCCTCCTCTATTCTTGACCAGTCACTTACTTATCTCCATCATCCATCTTTTGCCAGCAGATTAGTTTAAACATTGCAAGATAAAATAGTAGTAGAAACAAATACAGTGAGCTGATTAAAAGAAGACTGCACTATAACTAGGAAGAACATAAAGCCTTCAAACAAACCAGATATGTCACCAAGGCAAGTGATACCTTTCATTGTGCCATTCCTGTTGTGAGCAACAATCACTCAGTGCCTCACCATGGACTCTAATCACGTTTGTTCGTGGTTGGATACAGTAAAGGTAACCTAAACATGTGGCAATTTGACATACAGTATGAGTCAGTTTTGAAAATTAAAAAAACAAAACTCTAGTGTCTAGCTGCCAAAGTAAAGTCATTCACAGTTTTCTCACTCAGTTTCAGTAATCATCCAGGTTGTGGGGCTACTAGCATAACCACCTGGGAGGCTCTGTCTTATTGCAGTGTAAAAACAGTGTCACAGGCCTAATAGCGAGCATACTGTGTTTTATTGTGGAATGGCCAACTGTTAAAAAGTCTTGAGTTCACAGAGGGCTCTAAAACCCATGTTGATGTCATCAAAATAGATACATCTGTACCTTTCCCGTACCATCATTTCAAGCTTCATTTACACTGGTTTGCTTTTCTCATAGCATGGGGATTTATTGGGGTGCTTGAAGGGTCACTTAGGGTGCATTAGACACATCTGGATGTGTAACCTTCACCTCAGCTACTGGCTGCAAGTCATCTTTACTGTGTCCCCAGTCAGAAGTGAAACATTCACAATAGTAGACACTATGTTGAAGTTTTTTAAAAACTTTTTTACTTTAGGGTTTTGTCATAGAGAGGGTTACATTTGTAGGGCAATCAAAATGTAAACAATGTACAAAGCTTGGTATTTTTCACTATATCTGAATTTTTCAGTTTAATTTGGTGTCATTTTATCATTTTGGGGTTGCACACTCGGGGTTTGTTGCTGTTATAGTCTTCTTGCACTTCTACGTATTACAGGGGTTTGTTCAACATCTGATCTTTTGTAACCAAATCACTTTCAGACCGCTTAAGTTGCTCCCCTTTTTCGAACTAACTCCTCCGCCGTGAAGCTGGTAGCAATATTACTTTCACTTTCAGCCATGCATGTTGCATGCAGTGTGTAACGGTATGATGTCAACAAGCCAGAATATTGCCATTATTACAATCTGATTTTTTAAAATAATATTTAAAAATGTACCGATTTGCTGTGAGCAATATGATGTGGCACATCAGACTAGCCCAGCTTATGTAATGGGTCGTGGCACTATGTGTTGCTGTAAAAGTTGGTAGGAACCAACCAAATCATTGTCACTCCAGATTAACTGAAAGAGAAGCTGGTTGAAAACCTGTACATCTGTATGTCTGCTCATGTCTTAGGGCTCAGTCAGAGCCGACACACCACAGATCATTTTGTGACACATGTGACACAGATGTGCAAACGTGCATACACAAATGGGCCGCATGTACTACAAACACAGATCCAGTACTGAATTCAGAAGACACTGTGATTCCTCACAGATTTTGTGACAGATTTTTTTTTTTTGGTTGGTTTAATCAGCAAGTTATACTGATGTATATACACCACATGTGCTTGCAATTAAGGCAAGGTATGGCAATGTTATTTAAATAGCACTTTGAACTACAAGTAACTGTATGCTTCACATTACTATGCATTTAGCAACAATTAACAATGAAAAACAGAAAAGACTTGTCTTATCTGCAAACAGTGGTAAATGCAGCACATTTCTTTGTGTTAGCTAAAAAAAATGTAGAGATGGTGGGCTGTCTGATTTATTGCCTTGGCCAACCCATCAGAGAACCGTTGTTGATCTCTGGAAAGAGTGGACACCGTGACAAAAACTGACAGAGATCCATTTGTGGCAGGATAGGTTTCGTCATACCATAAACAGAATCACCTGACTGTAGGCACTGTGACACTAAAACATAATGTGGCTGGTGCATGTCTTCTCTCACTCTCTCACATGTCTTTTCTCCAAGTCATGTGTCTTTCCTTTCCGTTGCTTTCTTTGTTCTGATTGCTTCTTAAAGACTATATTAATCTGTAAAAAATTGTGTGTTGGGTTATTAATATATAGGTCTTGCCAAAGAAATCCTGTGTGCTACAGGTCTGGCCAGAGTTCAGTTAAGGTGACACACATATTTTGTTACTTCACAAATGAATCTGTTCCTTCACCTTTTCACCGTATATTTTTTTTAAACATTAAATCCTCACACAAAGCAGGCTGCAAGTTTCTGTGGAACAAATCATCAAGCAATAATAAATTCATTGTGGATTTTAGAGAGAAATTTATTATTAATAATTAAAACTTATTATTGTGATTACTTGTCTTTATACAACACATTGCATGTAAGTACTTTTGAGTAATCATACAAGAGAGCCAAAATACTTACACCTCCTTAATCCCGTCTTTGATGTAATTCATATTTAGTCAACTTTCCAGCTGAGTGAGTTTGACACAGGATATATCTCAAAAAAGAACTTTAATTTGACATCTAAAACTCATTTTCACTTCCCAGTGTCAATCACACCCTTGTGGCTCTGGTTGTGCGCACTCATTTATTGAAAAACAATCACACAAAGTTAGACCTTTAGATAAGTAATCAGACAGAGAGCAGCAAGTGTTCGTTCTGGAATGCACTTGAAATCTTTGCCAGTGTGTGACGCAACAAAATGTGATGCAGCCTGCCACTCTTTCACACCCTAAATAAAAAAGCATAAGGGTGAGGTGGAAACAAAAATTATTGTTTGAAATTTTGGGGGGGTTCAGGTGGTGTGGTGAGGCATATATGTCAAGGATATGAAACTAGTCTAGTACATCATACACTGGGTGCTGAAGCATTTTATGTTGGACTGGATTTTCTGAGGCTGTAGTTGTTGCGTTGAAACTAGTGATACAGGAATGCAACAATCTGGTTTTCGTCAAGTCTTTAATCACTTGTCTTGGTTTGGATGATCTCTAACCACCTGGCAGTCAGGCTGCATCCTGACAACAGTTAGAGTGAAGGCTCTGTGTGGGATGTTGATGAGCCAAATCACTTCAACTGTGCTGGTAGATACCAGAGTTTTTGGGGGAGTTCTTTTTCTCGGCTTATCTCCTCCTTGCAGTATGTCATTTTTCATGTGTTCTCTGTTGAAAGCCTGTTTTGATCAAGCGCATGTGATTTGTGTCCATTCTGCTGAAGTATCACAGTGGATCCACAGCATCCAACACCAGCCTAACAGAATCCAGATGGACTCCTAGGCCACATATCCTAGATGTTTACTCTCCTTTTACTTTTTAATTTTAATTCTAATTCTAATTTTTTTGCATATTGACCAGATGACAGATTGATTATTTGAATAGAGGATAGTGCTCAGATAGCAACATTTTCAGTCTTTTCATAGTCAGGCCCTTTCTTTCCCTGTCTTTATAGTCTTGTGTATTCCCTATGCTATTGCTTGACATATTGGTTAAGAGAGACGCTGTCTTCGCTCCTGTGTGTCTTGGAACAAATTCTGACGTCTCTTCACTCTAAGCATTCCCGCTGTCTCAAAGTAAAAAAAAAAACAAAAAATACTTAAGTGAGCAGGCTTCCTGGTTTCCTCAATAAAATGTTAACTACAATATCAAGGGAATCCATGCTTGTATAGTAGGTACCAAAGCTTTGTTTAGTTAAATGTACTTGTATGTGTCTGTGAGTATGGTACACAGGTGGATCTGTTTGTGCACACGCATATCATCGTTGTTACCACAACATCATTGCCACGGGCATGATTGTAGCAGTCAGTCAGTAAAAACTACCCCCTCAATGGCCAGCCTAACTGTCTTGGAAAGGGTTCTTTGGTCTAGCCACACATTCTAACCATTCTCACCTCTGTCAATTAGAGTGGATGTTGTGGGCTGGCAGTGGTAAGCAGGGCCAAGCCCAGACCCATACACAACAACTGCACACACTGTCAGCACGGCTTAGTTCTATTGTAAGGTTGTGACAAAAAGGAATGCTCTGTGTAGGAAACAGCAGATCTTGATCTTGTCAAAATAACTTCCCTGCCAAGAATAAAATCAATAACATTTAGTGTGAAAAATGTCATTCAGTGTCAGGTAACAACCCTGGTCCAGAATCAAAAGTGTGCCTGTGGGGTTCTCTATGTTTGCAATGCATAAATTCAAAATTGTGAACTTCCTTCCATCGACAGGGGGACCCAGGGCCTGAGGGACTTCGAGGACTGCCTGGCTTGGGGGGACCTCTGGTAGGTTAGACATTGGCTACCGCAAATGCTGCTCAAATTTTAGGAAAATATTGTACGGTACTTTTAATTAAAACATTGGAACCTGTGAAGTATGTACTGTACATATCACTACATCATGAATCTGGTACCAAAAATACAGCCTTTGATGGAGAATATTTGCAACCTAACCCCTGATGGTAACTTATATGTCAAAATATATGAAGATAATACAGTGTGAAAAATAAGTTCCAAAACGTTTGCCACAATGTCAACTTTTATCATCATCAGCCTCCTCCTCCTTGGCTTCACTTTATTTGCAGATCCCTGCTTTGAAAATAATTATGTTATTGAAATCACTGATTCGTTACAAAATGTTCCCCTTTCCTCTCTTTTTCTCTAACTGACTGATTCTTGTACTTTCCCTCCCTCCTTTCCTCTCCCTGTGGCAGGGCCCAGCAGGACGAGCCGGCCTGCCTGGATTGAAAGGTGATAAGGTGATCTAAATATTTATATTATTGCAGTGTATCTGTGTGTAATGTGTCAGTAGTCCAGCTCACATAATTCAACATATTTCAAGAGATCCTGTTGACATTTTGATAACACAGCCAACAATTTGATTATGTGTCATACAGTATATCGTTCATGTACTGGTTCTATGTCTACAGTGCATATCTCTTATCGACGGTCATATTGTGATCACTGTGGCAGGATAGTGCTGTGTTATATCTCTGTATGATACTGTGAAATTCAGGGTGAAGTGGGACAAAGAGGCCAACCAGGAGAAATGGGGTACCAAGGTGATAAGGTATGTCTGCTGTCACACAAGCAAGATTTTAAGGAAAACACAGATGCAATAATATGCTATAATTACCAGCGATTTATAAAAAGATCATTAGAGATTTTATTCCACCAATTAGTCAGGTCTTTGCATTGTAATGTAATAATTCCAACACAGTCACTTGCCTCTTGATTACACCTTTGTAATTTTTGTTCACATACGCACATCTAGGCATGCACTCAGTTATGTTGAAATGGATTAAAGCAAACACACACAAAGTGGTCTGTAAGACCAGTTTAAGAGTGTTAAGTCTGTATCTTTCAGGGTGCTGCTGGTGCGCCTGGTCCTACTGGGCCAAGAGGGAAGCCAGGACCACCGGTATGTTCGTGTGAGTGTGTATGTGTCTGTGCAGCCGAGGGTGCATGTGTACATGTTGCTGAAGGTGTATTTATTTGTGCATTGGCGTTTTTAGGTGTCTTTCTATATTTATAGTGTGAGTGTGCGTGTGTGCATGCCGTTTTGTACAGGTTTTGGACTGCTTTATAGATGAAGCCAAGTAAACACACTGTACCCCAACGAGCTCTGGTCTGTTTTTGTTAGCTTTTAAACTGAGGTCATTTTGGTCTCATTCACAACCCGTCAGTTTTATGGTGCACTTGCTGTTAGTGACCTCCAATGAGGGATAAAAGAAGGGGAACAAATATCTTTTAAACAACAATGTCCTTGCTTATCAGCAGAAACAAGCCCAGATTAAGAAAAAATATGAAACACTGAAAACCACCCCTCTCCCAATTCAGGATGCATTATATTCAAGTCCAGATGGTGTCTTTTTCCAGAGCACCCAGCGTGATTCAAGAGAAGAAAAATAATATATTCTGTACTTGCACTAAAATATTCACCAGCAAAACAACATTTTTATTGATAGATTTGTAATTGCAGCTGCACAACATGCTCACATTGTACATAATGTAGACTAAGCAAGCAAGTATTACTAAATGTAAAGTGAGAGAGAGTGCACCATTTAGCATCATGTGTGAAGTGTCTGATGACTGACTGAGTGACCTGAATTTAGCCTTCATGCCAGATCACATTGAAACAGTATTATCATCTATCAGATTCACACTGTCAATTGCATAATGAAAAACATAAACAGGACACATTATTAGGAGGTGTCACAGAGGTTCAGGAATTTTATGTGTAAAATCTAACATATAATAATTAAGGTTAAAAAAGTTGCAGTTTATGCTTATTTTTAATGTGTTTTCTTTTAAACAGGGTAGAATTGGTGAGATGGGGGCACAAGGACCACCTGGGCCTCCAGGACCAGAGGTAGGACATATATATGATGAGTTTTCATATTAAACATATCTTTTTATTTATTACCAGGTTTTGTCAGAATGGAGGGGCAGGACCACATAACATTATCTCATTATGTAAACAGTAACCAAAGCTTTGTGAAAGTTAAAGAAACCAAAGGGTTAACTGTGGTTTTATTGTTAACTATTCTTTATGGTCAGTACATGACAAAAACTTGCCAAACAGGGAATAATTTAACAAATCTGATGTAGACCCTCAAAGTAATTATGATAAAAATCTTTTTTCAACAAATACGCATGAGCAAAGTCCTTTTTCCACAACAAAATAAATATCTTAACACATTTATTGAACATTTGTTATTGATTGTTATTGAGGAAAATTATATTAGATAATTATTGCCTTATGCTGAGTAGAGCAAAGATGACCGTGAACCAGCCCAAGCCCAGACTTAACTATAAAACATAATCATTCTACTGTATCTTTACTTTGTGTGTGTTCTGTGGTGGGCACAGAGCCAAGCCAGGGCATCTGCTATTGTGAGGGTTAGTAGCAGGAAGCAGACACCACATATGGTGACAGAGTCCTGGGACTCTGGTGATGATGGCATATTATATAATTTTTTCCGATCGTCTACAGATCAAACAGTTAAACAAATGAAAATAATCTGCAGATTAATCAACAATGAAAATAATTTAGTTGCAGCCCTAATTCAGATATCTTGACAAGTCCTTGCCACATTAATGAGTATTCAGGGCCCCTATAATCATTTCTAATGATTTTGGTGAGCCCCCAATCTATTTTAACTGGATCATCATTTAGTTCCCTGACTTGAAAAAAAACAACAAAGAAATAGTTTTTGCTTAATACTGTATTTGCTGAGGCTATTTGTGGACACCTGGAGATGAATCTGCTGATAGTTGCAACTCCATGACCTTTCCTCTGTTGCCAACTCTAGTCCGAAATTTCTTTGGAGCATCTAAAAAATGAATGTGCAAATGACAATGACATTTACTGAACAGGATGATAGCTTCCTAAACAATGTCTTTTTACTTTGGTCATTAGATGACCTCTTATGACCTTTCCTTTACTTGCCACCCTTACATCTAAAATTCCACTCTGATATTAAATATGTGCAGTGTTGGGCAGTAGCGTCGCTACAAGTAGCGCCGTTACTAGTTTAACTACATTTCTCGGTAGCTTGGTGGTAGCGTCGCTATTTTCTGAATCAAATAGCTTTTCAGCAGTGTTGGGCAGTAGCGTCGCTACAAGTGGCGCCGTTACTAGTTTAACTACATTTTTCAGTAGCTTGGTGGTAGCGTCGCTATTTTCTGAATCAAATAGCTTTTCAGTAACGAAGCTCTTTTATTGGTCGAGTAGCCGGTAGCTTCCACACACGCTACATTTACCCAAGCATTTCTGATGGATCAGTACGTGACACCACCGCCACACACGGACCTGTATGTGCAGCCGGCAGAAGCTCTTCCCTGTGATGGTGACATCAGTGCACCGATCCTTGGGTTGATGTTTGCGACTTTGCTGCAGGGGAATAAAGATACGCGTGACGGAGTGTTCTCTCTCTCTGCTCTCTCTCGCCTTTCTCTGCCATGAATGTTTAGGTTGCAATGTTGCCAGATCACAAAGTCACATATAAACTATAAAAAATCTAGAATTAATTAAGTAATCAATTAAATTGAATTAATTAATTTGATAATTAAGTTGCTTTATACAAACAACAATGGTTCTCCGTTTGTTGCATGAGGAAGTACATTTAGCAGCAATGATATGGCAGTAAGTAGGAGAGTGTCTGTGTCTGATTTAGCTCTCTTGCACAAATTTGGAGCAGGTTTTAGTCTTTCTTCTGTTGCTACTGTGGAATGAAGTTGGTTCAATATAAACTAGGGCCTATGTTGTGTGTGTGTGAGTGTGCGTATATAAATATTTATATAAATGACCTAACTATATACTATTAAAAAATTTAAAGTAGCTTAGATGTAACTAAGCTACTTTTGCCACATTGCTGTAGCTTAGCTTGCTACATTTCACTGGGGGGTAGCTTCTGTGTAGTGAAGCTTCATTTAATGTAGAGTAGCTAGTAGCTTAGCTCACTACATTTTCCAAGTAGCTTGCCCAACACTGCTTTTCAGTAACGAAGCTCTTTTATTGGCCGAGTAGCGCGGTAGCTTCCACACACGCTACATTTTCCCAAGCATTTCTGAAGGATCAGTACGCGACACCACCGCCACACACGGACCTGTATGTGCAGCCGGCAGAAGCTCTTCCCTGTGATGGTGACATCACTGCACGCGATCCTTGGGTTGATGTTTGCGACTTTGCTGCAGGGGAATAAAGATACGCAGTGACGGAGTGTCTCTCTCTCGCCGCTCTCTCTCTCGCTCTTTCTCTGCCATGAATGTTTAGGTTGCAATGTTGCCAGAGCACAAAGTCACATATAAACTATAAAAAATCTAGAATTAATAAGTAATTAATTAAATTTATTAATAATTTGATAATTAAGTTGCTTTATACAAAAAACAATGGTTCTCCGTTTGTTGCATGAGGAAGTACATTTAGCAGCAATGATATGGCAGTAAGTAGGAGAGTGTCTGTGTCTGATTTAGCTCTCTTGCACAAATTTGGAGCAGGTTTTTAGTCTTTCTTCTGTTGCTACTGTGGAATGAAGTTGGTTCAATATAAACTAGGCCTATGTTGTGTGTGTAGGCTATATAAATATTTATATATAAATGACCTAACTATAAACTATTAAAAAATTAAAAGTAGCTTAGATGTAACTAAGCTACTTTTGCCACGTTGCTGTAGCTTAGCTTGCTACATTTCACTGGGGGGTAGCTTCTGTGTAGTGAAGCTTCATTTAATGTAGAGTAGCTAGTAGCTTAGCTCACTACATTTTCCAAGTAGCTTGCCCAACACTGAATATGTGATATTCTAACAGGCCAACTGTACTAACAGTTCATTGCCATGACATTTGCTGAACATATCCCTTTGCTTTACATGGCCTAGTATGATCCTGAGGTTTCATCTTTTAGCAGTTTAGAGATGGGCGGGTCGATACTGTGGGGCTGATACACCTGTACTGCTCATTTGGCATTGATCCCTTTAAAAAAATATTGATAATAGAGATTATTTAAGTACAAAACGTGTTTTCAGTACTTTTGTATGATGTTAGTGCCAAGAAATAGCCCTGACATATTTAGTTTGGATGCACTTCTGAATATATATATATAGATATATATATAGAAAGTGCCACATATTGTGTAAGTTGCTCTGATGGCCTGTTTAAAAAGATGAAGGCATATTTAAGAAGGTGCAAACATGCAAATGTTTCATGTTGTTGTTATTTGAATTGATTTTATTTTTATTTATAATTATTTGTTTATTTTCTTATTATTTAATCATAGTAGTTCTGTAAATTACTGGACGATTTTTCACACTTATGAGCACAAACATTTTTATTTAATTGTGAAGTGTGGAGTTGCACAACACTGTTTGTAACAAGATGGCGCTGAGAACAGTAGTGCTAGTGGGGCTTTAGACTTTAGTCCTGCTGAAATATTGATGTAGTGCGTCAAAACAACCATAGGTCACACAGGCCACGGCTAACAGGCCAATTTTTCTAAAATGAGTGATTGTCAGTAGCTCAATAACTGCCATTTTAAACCCTGTATAAACTACCTCTCTTGAGATGTACACAGAGATGTAATGATTAAATTCAATCTCATGTGACTCATGACAGGTGAAATAATAACATAAAATAAAAATGTCTTTTTCTCCCTGATTTTGCAAGGGGTTTCCTGGGGACATTGGAGTACCAGGACCCAACGGTCCACCTGGACCAAAGGTACAACCGCATCTCTCTCTCTCTCTCTCTCCATTCATCCATCCATTCCTGCATCCATCCGTCCATCATTGAAGTCATGGTTTCGGCTGTGTTTCAGGGTTTGCAGGGTGCCAGAGGGCCCCAAGGCCCACCAGGGCCACAAGGAATACAGGTGAGATGATTCAACACTCAACTTAATTCTACACGTCTGCTCGGTTCTTGACTTACTGATACAGAAAAAGTGGAAAATATGGCTCATCAAGGTTTTTCCATTGGATCATTGTCTGGGGCAAGATTAAGTAACACAGTGCTTCTGATTTAGCATCTATTCATTTCTCAAACAGTTGCAGCTTAATTCCTAGTGGGAATGTTTTTCTCTGCAATATCTCTCGGGGCATGTTCCATTGGGTGAAGCGATGATTCAACATTGGACGCTTCTGAAAACAAGACTGACAGTTTTCCAGCCCTGGAAAAAAAGGAACAGAAGCCATTGCAAGTTGTACAACGCATACACATACTTTTCTGTTGTGCTGAATGTTACAGCATTGACCTGGCAACCACTCACAGAGGTGTAATTGGCAAATGTATGCTCCTCTTGCACACACTTTTCTGGTATGGAGTCACAGCACTATAGTCAGGTAAAGTACATACAGAGACAAAGCTGTTAAAAGTTTGATACCTGAAAGCATAGAGGTGGAAAGTAACGAAGCACAATTACTCTAGCACTGTACTTAAGTACCCTTTTTAAATTTATTATTTCTAATTTGCGAGACTTTGTTAGAAGGCATATTTTTGCCCTGAAGTTGAAGAGGAACAGCATTTACCATTAGTGGTATTGCTTCTTTTACTTACAGTAAGTAAAGGATGATTACTTTTTTTTATTACAAGATTTGTCAAGTGTCATTTTTGACATATCTTGTGTGCAAATTACTATATATATATATATATATTTTTTTTTTTTTTCTAAAATCAGTAATTGTATTTTATGTAACTAGATTTTATGTTTAGTGAACTGAAAAAATGACAAAGTTCCCCACAGATATGCTATGATGAAACAATATTCCATTCCAACCTATATTCCCTTACGCTGTAATTTCTGAGATAGATTTCTTCTAAAGAAAATATGGTTGCCTTCAAGGGCGTTATTTTGGTGGGGACATAAGGTCTCAGATTAGGAGCGTGATAATACATTTGGGTCACATGATGTGATGATGCATGAGAACAGGACGAGAAGATTTGTAGCACTATTTGAAGAAAAGTTTGAAGCTGAAAAAAATGTGAAAAGGGTGTGGGGGTCCTCCCCCAGAAGATTTTGAGCATTAAACTTCTAATTTCCTGCATTCTGGAGACATTGTCTACTCCAATTTATGGAGGAAATGTCTTTTTATATGACGGGAAACTATACTTAAATCACATTGCAAATGTATTTATTGTGCAAATAAACCCTTCTCAAAGCATTTTCATTTGTCAGTTAACATTTCTTGCTGCAAGTAATTTTTCAGAACTTTTTTACCAAATGCTTTTGAAAAGTGATGGGAACAAAATCAGCCATTTCAAAATATGGTGGGGAAATGTCCCCAGCATCCCCAGTGTAAATTGTATGGTTGCAACTTTGGAGAGCATAAGTGAACTGGAGAAGAATTGGTTGGCTATGTATTCTCATACTGAAATGGTTCAAATCAAGATTTTGACATATGCAGCTGTCAGTGAAAGTAGCATGCAAAACATCTGCCTCAGTACTTTTACCTCAGTACAGTACAGTGCAAGTCTTCTTACTTATGACGTGTTATCATTAGCAAAATGCTATTCAGTGATAAAGTAGCAGGCAGATTGAGACCTTTTCATGCAAATGCAATGTCACGGTGTGTGCCTTTAATCATGATATTTGGTGTGCCGGACTATGCTGTGTTTATGACAGTGTGTTTGTGTGTATGTGTGTTTGCAAATATTTATGTATGATGAACTGAACTGTGTTTCTGCAGGGTGATGAAGGGCCACTTGGCCCACCTGGCAGCGCTGGCCCTACTGTAAGAACTCCCAGAATTCACATACTATTAAACACAAATATTATTTTTGCGTAATTGAAACAAATAAACACATGCACCCAAACTCAGCCTTTTGCTTAGATGTTCTATGAGATGGAATGAGATTTAATAAACACATTACAGGCTTTGGTATCTTTTGATCATTACTTGTGTCCGTCTGTGTCTCTGCCTGTCTCTCTGCCTGTCTTTGTAGGGAAGACCTGGAAGGAAAGGCTACATAGGTGAACCTGGCCCCGAGGGTTTAGAGGTGAGTCTACTTTCAAAACATATTAACTGTACTGTCACTATTGTACTGTGACTGTATTATCACTGTATACATAGAAGTTTATGGTGATTTCAATTTTAGATTTGTAAAGTAGCTCTGTAATAGTACAGTATCAGGTGATAATATTCTGGAATACAAAAATGTGTGGACTTGAAAACTGGATCACAGTATCAACTTAATTTGACTCTTAGAGAGTGCACACTAAGTTTTGTTTAAATACTGTACATGCTAGAGTGCAAGTGTATTTCATACTTGAGCATAAATAATATTCCTATAAAAACATTGTCCTTGTCCTGAGAGGAAAAGAGATAATTCAACATTTAATGTCCGATTTTTAATTTGTGTCTGAAGGGAAGTGTGTTGGTTTGTAAGTAGATTAACCTTTTTATGTGTACATTATAGTTGGACTATTTAGTTTGTTTCAATGGCCAAGACAAATAATTCAAATTTTAAAAAATGAAAGAATCCCTGTTGTAATACGCTGTGCTGGGCCTATTTTTTTCTCTTGTTAGCTCCCTGCCATTGAAGACCTGTGATTCCAAACAAAAGAGAATGATCTGGTTTATCTACTTTACCATGACTGTAAACTTCCATCTGTAAGACACTGACACTGACAGCTTTATGCCTTTTAATCTATGTTTAGATTATTTAACTGTCGGTTTGTTCTCAGTTACTTACTTCACCAAACCACCACATTCCAGACCTGTTTCTAAACCTATTTTATTGGCTGTAATTGGCATTTATAACCACCACAAATGCAGTGCTATGATCATGGTATCATGGTATTCTTCAAGTTTGTATTAGTCTAAATTATAGTCTAGTGCTTACCTCTGAATGCCAGTGTCTCCATGTTGTATATGTATGTGTGACCCACTTATTGTAAACCTAGACTTACTGTGTTGTAAATGTGCTCTTAATTCAGAGAGTACATTATTTCTTCCAGGTCTATCATCATATTGACAAACCACACTGAGCAGGGCAAAATCATTCACAGTCCTGTACAGTCTGTTTGTGTGTTCCTATTTACACTTTTAATATCCTGTGAGTCCTGTTCCAGTGGCAGGAGCAGGATGGTGACAGAGATCTCTTTAATTACAGGAAGCTAACCAGCAAACTGATGTTTTCTGCTTGCAGGGAGAGAAAGGGGATATGGGAAATGTTGGAAAAATTGGACCACAAGTAAGTTGCTTTCACACTTATAAAGTACAGGACAGACATTCATGAACAGTTACCCTGCTATGGATTAGCAGCTTTTCATTAAATCCTTCTTTAAGAGTGTCAATGTTGAGCCTGTGCTGTAGCTTTTATTAGCTTTTTTGAGTGGATGGAAGTTGCGGAAGTCACCTCATTTGGGTTGCACATTTGTTTATGGCTCAAAGCCTGCCAACGCATGTTTTTCATCTGTTGTTTCCCAAGAATCATCCTTATAGTGCATGTTGTCAAAGCATAATAACTTAAGTAGAAAATGTTGATCCATAAAGTCATTGGTCTATTTCCAACATGTGGCTTTGCAAGTGTCCCAAAACATGTGTTAAGATTGCTTTTTAAATCAATCAATTAACTGCAAAATGACCGTTTCATATGTCTGTCTTTCTGTTTCATGCTTCAGTTAATTCTTTATACCCATCACAAATACTCTAGAGATATGCTGGGAATGTTTCCCCTTTGTAAAATCCTCTTGAACACAACTGCTCTGAACATCCAAGGTATGTTTGTCCTTCCCAGAGGCCCCTTAATGTTAATATTTGCATTCTGTACATAGTGAAAGCAACCAAGCGGGCTATGTTGGACTGTGTTGCTGCAGTCCACATATGAGAGGGATTAAGCACTTACTGAGTACAGGGGCCTTTGAAGTCAAAGAGGAGCCATGGGGTTATGTAGAGAAAAAAACTCTAAAACATATGGTGGCTCTAATGAATGCCATTACGTCACTTTCCAAATAAATTAGATTTGTAAGAAACTGAGAGACTGTCGTTGAATAGTGCAAGTTAACCCAGGGTCGATGCAAGGAGGCCTTAGATCGCCTGTCTTCACCCAGTGCCCTTGTATCACCATGAGGCCTACCATAAACTTCAAATGAAATTTTACTGGAGGTTTTTACGGTGTCATGTATTTTAGCCAATTTAGATTGGCTGCTGAGTGCTCCACTTTTAAGTCACCCTCCAGTCCACATTTAATAAAAATGTATCTGCGCTTTGAACTGTAGTTCACATGTCAACCTTTGGGCTTTTATTTTTATGTCAGTGACTTAGTGTGTGCTTATATGTGTGCACGAGAAAGAGGCACGTGTGAGGGAGAACCTTAATACTCTCAACAATATGTCACTCAGACTGTATTTCTGTAAGGTTAATGGTTATACCAGTACTTTTGTAACCCAGACTGTGTCTGAGAAACCAGATCACCTTTAAAACAGCACTGTAAGAGCTCCTGTGTCAAGGCCCTGTCACATGAAAACCATTAACTTCTGTTAAATGATGCAAGGTACCACATCGTCCCACTTTGTGTCCCAATTAAGGGATTTGAGGTCAATTTAGAGCTCCCGTTCCCATGCCCACAGGCTGCATCCACTCACAGACACTCTGAGATACTCTAGTAATCTGTCGCTCAAAGCTTTGCTTGCATCCCATGGGATAATAGTCTTACTGTGATGATACACAAGTAACACTTTGAGACTGTCAGTATTCATTTAGCTGAGTAAAGGAATTGCAAATGGAACAAATTTCATTATTTTATTTGGGTGGTCTGTTTCTTGCCTTTTACTTTGTCACACTCACTTTCATAGTTTCTTTTTTTAAGTTTGGTAGAATTAAATAAGAATATACTCTATGATTATGTGACCAAAGTAAGAATAGCAGTCATGTAGAGTCTCGTAACCTGTTTAATAGCATGTGTGTTGTGTGTGTGTGTATATATATATATATCACAAAGAAGCATTTGAAATAGCTTATAGTGTCTCGGTGGCTTAGTGCATATTCTGTGGTGTTGCATACTTGCAATATTGTTGCTTTGGTCTGGCAAGTGATAAGCGCAAGTTAACTGTTCCGCTTCTGTCACTTCACTCTTCATACTTTTACTATTTTTCATGCTAAGTTTTGTTTTACTTTTTTTAACAGAGTCTTAAAACATACCGTTGCTCTTTTCTGGTAGTGTTGTGTCATTCAAAGAACGTTTCGTTCATTTGACCTAATCTTGTATGTGACTCAAGAGGAACGGGTAGCCTCAATGAGTAATTTGTTAATTTTCACGCATGCGTGAACAGTCTTGGACTCTTACATTCACTCGTTACATAGCAGCTGCATGGTCTCTGTCAGCACAGGAAACAGAATTGATTAGTTCACGACTCTCAACTGTGGGTCTCTAGGTCTGAGTCGTTCATTTGTCAAGTGACAGCTACTGTGGATCAGGAATGAACTACTCGTTCACCGTTCACATGGGTCCTCCTCAGTCTTTCGTTCATTCTGCAGGCTGAGTGACTGCCGGCGCCGGAGAATGAGAGGCAGGTCGGCTGTCAGGTAACAGTCACTGGACTGACATTATAGAGCTATTTTGTTAATTATGTGACATTTTATAAAGCATAACGTTATTACAGCGCAGTGATGTTGTGCTAAGTTATAGTTTTAACACTGACACACCGTAACTTTAGTCCTGCTAGTGTTTAACATTACAGCTAACTGCTGATGATAGTTGTTCTGGGTCCGCTCCACTTCAGCCCCCTGGCAGGGTTCTACTGGGAGCCGAATTACCTCCGAGGTCGTCTCCTCTCCAAAACAAACAGACCCGGTCCTTAAAACACAGCCACGTAGCAACATTAGCGTTAGCCCTGTAAACCGCTAACAGCTGATCTAGGTCCGCCAGAGAACACAACGTAACTTTTCCTTTTTATTTATCAACAGAGCCGAGAGAGACAGAGTTGTTTCACAGCTCCTGACTGGTGAACAACCTGGCAGTGTTTGAGAGCAATGTGCTCATGTTTGTTTCTCTCTGTCTGCAGAATCCGGACCTGATGTGGCCCATTCTGCGTCCAGAACTGCCAAACTGCTGCATTTATATGTGTTTATTTCTTTGTTCCTCTCTCTGTGCTGGAGTTCTTTAAGAACTTGGTGGCTTGATCCAGATTATTATTAAACTGGTTGAATTTTAATAAGAGTGTGTTTATTCATATAGTGTATCAAGCTTTTTACTTCATTATATTTACTTAAAATCTGATATTAATATTTTACTCACGGATAGGTACGTTAGGCTACTGTATGTGTATGAATGAGCACTTTAGAGATAATGATAGTAATTATATACATAAGCCTTTATATGGCTGGTCTGGTTGTATACTCCGGAAAGATTGTGAAAATGGAACGATTTAGGCGTAGTAGTGGACTGCATATAGACAATATATTTCTGTGGTTTGTACATGGCTTGAATTTGGTTGCGGGCCCAGGGGGCTTTATATAATGATGATATACAGTAATCAAGAGATGCATTTGTACATTATACTTTGTCCAATAAAGCAAGCCAGGCAGCCTTCCGTGTTTGAGAACGGCGCTGTTTTTTAGTTGCCCACTAGAGGACTGCAGCGCTGCAACAACCAGCCTAGTTCAAATGAACGAAATGACTCAAAAAAAGATTAGTTCATTTTAATGAACGAGATTTGAATGAACGAGTCTGTCAAAAGATTCAAACTTGCCATCACTATTTTCTGGTTGAATTTCTACCAAGCCTCCCACAAGTCTGACAGTTGATCTGGAGCTCCAGTGGAGAGGCTGGCACTGGTCCAAACCATGGTCCCAGACGACTGATCTGGAAGTGGTTAAGCTCCTTTGATAACTCTCATATTTACATTAGCTAGTGTTTTCTTCATGAGGGCACATTTACTAAGTAGTGTATATGTTTTTGGGGCCACCTGTATTGAGTTACTATATTCTGTGTAATTACCATGAACCTAATAATTCCCAATCATTGCTATTGTGCCCATGGAATATGTTATTCTTACATCTTGCCAGAAAACATAGTAAACATTGTCAAGTCATAGCTTTATTAGCTCCTTGATGAATAATGATTTATTATCAGTTCCAAGGATCAGATAGATGTCGGGCAAAAACATCTTGTTAGGGGGATTAAGTCAAGGAGAGATCTCTGCTTTGTTTTGGATTTATGAACCAACCCAGAGTTGGTTTTCATTCTATTGGACAAGTAAACTAACATTACTGCATTTTGTCTCACCTGCCAATGGGACTGGTAGATGAAAAAATCAACCGGCCAAACTTACTTTTTATCAGCCAAAATAATAACTTGCATTTTTATGTCATGTAAACATGTTTCAGTTCTTTTAATTGAGATAATAGGATATTCTGACGAATACAAATTTAAAGACACCAGATTGAAATTAAATCAAAATTAATTTCTTGCTCCCATCACTCCTCACTCTTAATCATGCTTTATAATTGAACTTAAACCTCCTCATTAATTAATATTTTTTTATGTTCTGCTTCAGCCTTATTTTTGTATTTTGCACTTGCACATCGGAAATCATTTCTCTGGTTTTATTTTAGGGGCAAATGCATGTGAAATTCTCTGTCTAGCAACGCATCATCCGTCCTGAACCCGTCGCGCTGCTGTTCTTCTTCTATTTGCGGTGCCGTTGACTTCCCTTCACTGTTACAGAGCTGTTGTACATGCTGCCACCGGCTTTAACGGAGGGGGACGTAGCAAACGGCGGGTATAAATAAATGGGAGATTTACAGGGAAATATTTTAACGGGAGGACACCGGGGGAGAACGGTAAGATCCGGGAGAAGCCTGGGGGAAAACGGGAGGGTTGACAGGTATGCACGTTACAGTGGTAGCTAGCTAGGTAAATGCTAACAACACTCAAAGTACAGCCCCCTAACGCCCGCCCCCTTACATATCTACGCCAATCACACACAAGAAACTTGAAATGAACATAAACAACAACCAATGAACGCCCCTAATCCGTGTGTTACACTATTTTAGATCCCTGGGTACAGCGGGGACCAATTTAAGTGCGACACACAACAAAAAACAACGCTGGCCCAATCCCAATCTCCACCCCTCACAGACTTTGAGGCGCGTTCCCGGGAAGTCCGTGAGGGTTTAGGGCTGTCCCACTGTCAAATCGACAAGTCGCTGAGGGCTCTCGCGGACATTTTGAGCCCTTTTTAGACCCTTTCCGTAAGTCCGCATTTCTGCAGACTTTGGCTGAGGGAATTGCCCACAGTTCATAGCGGTATGACGTGAAACACGGGGGTTACCAGGGAAGCCCGGAAGCGAGATCCACTGTTAGCTACCATCAAAAATATATTACATGGCGACATCGTTCCAAATACGTTTACCCGCCAATGTGGCAAGTAGCCTTCCATCATTTTGCCGCCAAATCGAAAATCTACCCGCATTTGGCGGGCGTTCATTTCCAGCCCTGGTTGTAACATTATGGTTTGCCACATCCGAGCACGCACAGAAGCACGTGCCCCGAAACGTAGTGGTTGCAATCTGAAATCTCACCGCTAGAGGCCACTAAAAAATACACATGATCCTTTTAAGTCAGCAGCCTTTCCTTTCTTCTCTTGCATTCAAAGGTGTCGTAACTGGTTGGAAAATAACTGTGAGTGATGACGATCAGATCCTCATTTTGTGTTTGTGTTGAACACTATTTCCTCCTCTCCTCTGTTTTCCTCTCCTCTCCGCTCTCCAGGGTCCACTAGGCCTGATTGGAATAGCTGGGGTGATGGGAGTTCCCGGTGAAAAGGTAAGGAGTGTGTTTCTTTATCATTAGGCTGTCAGTCAGCATCAGCTGGCTGCTAGTGAGTGGAAGATCCCTGTAATTAGAGCTGTGCTAAGCAGCCACGACTTGAGGCCCCAGATTGCCCAGAACACATGTTCCACCAACACTCAACACTCTCACATCCACATCAATAACAATATTGTCAAGGCGATGTCACCATTGCTGCCTTTCACCCCTCTGCCCCTCTGCTGAAGCAAGCATTTTTAAGGTAAATTCAGGACAAAATTTCCATTTAGTAAGTGACAAACATCTTTAGAAATTGGCCTATCACTGTATGTCAGAAAACTCACAGTATATTTGTTCCTGATTGGTGTTATTAGACGTGCTGTGCTTTCATATATACTATTTTTTTATTCATACAATACATAGGCACTCATAAAACATATGAAAGGTGTTTGCACCACACAGGTGTAAGTCATTTAAAAGGAAAAAAAAACCTCATGATGCAATCTGGAGAGGCCCTGAGGCTTTCTCCGTTTTCGGCTCCCATTGCCTCTCAGCTTAACAGAAAATGTTACAGGGGGGATCTGCAGCCTTCCAACTCCCAAGTGAAATGATTTTACCAGTAATCTAGGTGTTGTTTATTAACAGTCCTCCAAAAAAGACACATTTTTTTCAAACCTATCTCCAGTATTCCATCCATCTATCTCAACCTGTTCCTGTTTCCTTCCTATCCAGAAGCCCCCATTGTGTTATAACATGTTCTTGTGATGGAAAGCCGTATGCTTGTCAGAGTTTTGCTTGTCCTCTGCCTCCTCTTCACGCAAAATCCTACTCCTGGTTCAGTCTGTCAGCACCAGCCAAACCCTGACAGCCCACAAATTCCTTTCACATTATATACATACATACATACATGTCTAAATCAAATACGTTTGTATGTATGTATTGAATTCAATAACAGCCCTCTTATTTAGACTTGTGTTTCCAATACTGTTACTTACTTACTGATAAACTACTCTGCTTATTGTTTGATAGAACAATGCAACAAGAACTGGAAGTATACTTGTACAGTCATGAACATGAATGTTGTAGACGTAGGCAGCATTACTGCTCACCTGAAGTTGACTTTGCTTTCTAACTGTGTGCAGAGAGCCACCAACTGGGTTTCAAAGTACCTGCTCCCTTTAAGCTACACTTAAAACACCTACAGTTAAGAAGCTGTTCTCCAGTTTCATGGCTCATTATTAGGAAAAGTGTATGTGAAGTTGTGTTAGGATTTTCTGTGTGTTAGGTGTTCAATTCATAGTTTAATGATCCGCCATCTCTCTTTCTATCTTACTGTTCTTCCCCAGGGAGATCGAGGACCAGCAGGTCCAACAGGTCCAGTCGGAGAGAAGGGGCCAATGGTAAGTACAGTCACTTAGGATATACTGCAGAGCTGCCCATGTTCTCTTAGAATTGCTAAACTCCAGAGCCATAGTGTATATATTCAAAAAGGTTTTCCAAGAAAACAGCAAGGCTACAACAGCCTACCAAAGCTTGTAACTTTTGTTCAGTAAACTAACGTCTAAGAATGATGGATATTAAACTAAACAACTAAGCAATTTTGGCTGTAAGTTTTCGCAGTCTTAGCTACAAGGTTTAGTTCATGAAAGTGGAAGCAGACTCACTAGGCCTAAAAGGTTCCAGACTCTTCAGAGTTGTAACTTATGTAGATCTTTCCTAAATTCATGTGTCAAAGTCTCACAGTAATGATGAGGATGTTTTTCCAGTGACTTTTTTGGATCACTCTGTCTGGTCTGATCCAGTGACTAAACTTTGTAGACACTAGATTTAGCTATGTTGAAAGAAATCTTGGTGTTCTCTGTCTAAAAATAGTGTCTGAGATAAATCTACCTATCTACCTAAGTATCAGCCACTCACAGTTTGTACCTCATTGTGATAGTAAAAGGCTCCAGTGGCACCACAGTGTTGTCTCATCTTTGACAGTGTGACAAAAGTTGGTGCTGGTGAGTCTGAGATTTGTTCAGTAGTTTAAAATACCAGGGTGAGTAAGATTGTGTCTCATTGAAAGTCATAACATTTTAAAGGACTTTACCCACTCTCCAGTACTGAAAAAGACCCATCTTCTACAAACCAGTCCCCGCACATACCTGTGTCAAGCCCAGTAAAAACTGAGGAAAGACCTTGCCGGAAATTGGTTTTGATAAACGTTTGTATATTTGCAGGTTATTAGCAGTTTTTTTACATTAACTTACTCACTACTGTGGCAAATGTGTTTGCATGGAAATTATTTTGATTGTTCCCCAGAGCAGAAAAACATGCTGCTGTTCAGTGAAGCAGTGTTTCCACTGTCGTCTTTACTGTTGCTAGAGTCCATAGAGAGAGGGCTGGCCTGCATCCCTCCCTGTCCTGGGGCCTTGGATTAACTCCATGTCTGTGGCTTTGGGCCTCAGTCCTGACCTAGCTGGCAGGTAGAATGGCTAGCAGGCTGACTGATTTGCTGGCTGGAAGACAGAATGACTAATTTAGTGGCTGGCTTGCCGAATAGTTAGATGATTGAATCACTGCTAGTGTGTTTGCGTGCATGTTTGACTGAGAGAGAGAGAGCTTTGTGACTTATGTAATGGTGTTATGGTGATTTGTGTGAACGAGTTTGGGCTATTATGTAGCCACATTAGCGAGGAGTGGCAGTTCATTGTGAAGGACTGTTTCACTACAGATTACAATGATCATTTTATGAAGTTCTTTTTTTTGTTTGCAGGGGTGTTTCCTTGTAAATCACTGCAACATTTGTCTTTACTGACTTCCTTTCTTATTGTGGTATTATTCATTTTATTATTACAGAAAGAGAATGATTGGTGAATAGTGCTGGGATGAGAACCAAAGTACTTGGCTGTCTGTTTTTTTCCTAGAGGGTCTGGAGCATATTCTAAGACAACTTAATATGAAACACAATTCTACAGTACAGTCCTAATTCCAGTTTCCAGTCACAGATGTAGCCACCTTAGCACTGTGCAGTGTTGCACTGCTGCTGTGCTGTTGCTCCACACTAGTCATTGTTGAAATCCAGAAGCAATAATGGTTTGTATAATGGTAACCACTTTTTCTACCTATGTAACCGATGCCCCTGAACAGTGAAACAGTTTTTTGTCTACTTTTCTATATTGTTTGTCATTTCTGTTTTGGTGTAAGGGCTATCCAGGGTTGCCAGGAAGTCCAGGGGACATTGGCATGCAAGGTGCTCCTGTAAGTATCATACCCTCATCACCACTATGTTTTACCAGTGATTCTTTGCATTGGGATGTCTGTATGTATAATCTATATACTGTATGCTTTCTTATATACATATTGTTTTTTTATTAACTTCCTTTGCTGATGGTTTTCTTTTCTCGCTACCTCTGCATTTTAAATCGAGCCATAAACACTTAAGTACTTAATAAACTGTGGAACTTGGATGGATTGACTCTCATCTTCTCTCCTCAGTGTCTTGGCTGGATATTATACATGCCTAAATTGCAATATTAACTTGAACTCTGAGTTGGAGGATCAAATTCTTGGTTTTTTGTAAACACATAAAATTTAAGGGAGTGATTTGATGAACCAGTTCTCCTGTTTCCCACAGTTTAGTCTAGACTTGTGTAAACCGAATGTCTTAACTGGCTGATTGTCCTGTAGTTGTAAGAAAGCCTTTGTAGTACATCCTTTAGGTTCACATGACTAGTGTTGATGCAAGTTAAAAGTTGCATAGAGAGGTTTTGTCCTTTTTAGTTTGTGTAAATGTTCTCAATGTACACCTAACTGCATCATGCCAAAGAAATACTGAAATTACTGGGGTTTTACTGTGATTTCGTTTTTTGTCACAGGGCGCACAGGGGCAGAGGGGTAATCCAGGCACTGCTGGGACAAAGGGGAGGAGGGTAAGAGTTGTCTTTACCTTTGAAACATTAGTTGTACTTGCCTCTTGTATGTTATGCATGTGAGCTCTCTTCAACTCAATAGTGACCATGAAAACTTCACTTAGTTGTCTGCTTTGCATCACAGCTCCATTCCCATAAACCAGAGGTTAAAGCAATTAAGAGACATGTGTTTGTCCTTCCACTTGGCCCTAGCTTCTTTATAGGTGCATTTACAACTGTTTCATGAGCTCCATGAATCTCATGTTGGAAGACATTATGGTAATCTCAAGTGTATATGGTGTTGTAATACTGGTGAGACATCGTGTGGCTGAGAGGAGAATCACATCTTCAGCTCAGGAGCCAAAGATAGATGTGTGATCTTGATCAGGGGTCTTGGAGCTTTTACAGAATATTAACCTAAATAAGCTGTAGCAGAAACTGAGGTGTTTGCAGAGTATACAGTGTACCAGATCAGAACAAACAAAGTGAAATATATATCATTTTGACTTGTGACTATATGAGTTTGTGTCCTAGGAAGCAAAATTTAAAAAATGTATTGCAATAATGGTATAATTAGCTAAAACGGATTATAAAAATACCATCAGCACTACAAACACTATAGGATAATTAGTTTTTGCTGTACTTTCTGAGATACAAATACTCAATTCAAATTTTTGTTCAGTATTGACAGCCATTTAATAACACAATATAATGTTAATCATTGTAACAGTGCTGTATTCAAAAATCAACAAATATAACGTAGTTGCTGAACAGTGGCCAAAAACACAGGTCAAGAAGCAATGTACCTACAGCTATAAATAATTCTTTTCAGGGCATTCACATTTTGATGAACTGGTATCTTCTTAAATAATATTTTCTGCCAAGACTGTGAACATGACTGTATATGTTTATTTTCCCAGTGAGGGTTATGTCGACTGCATGTTAGTCATGTATTATCGATGGTAGTCAAAGGTTTTGTACTGTTTTGGAGGTATCAGTTTCTCCTTGTCAGTGTTCAGGTACTCATGTGATAGTATAGAGCTCTAAGATTGGCATTGTCTATCCGTTTCTCTTTTGCCCACTTTGGTCTGATTGCTTGCAGGTAGCAGCACATCCCGGGAGGTCCTCTTTGCTAGAGTTTGGCCTTTAATTTCCTTTATATCTTTCCTAAATTGAAGGTTTGCTTGTGCTTCACTCCACTGCCAGACTGCCTAAAAGTGACATGGCTACAGCTTTCTAGTTTAGTGTGCTTTCATTTCAGTTAATGTGAGAAATGGCAGAGAAACACGAATAAGCCAATTATGCACTACCACTCTACTTCTCACACTTCATAACTCATACAATAGTTCACTTCCTTTCATCCTCTGTTAATTTATTTTCCGCCATTTGAACATTCTGCCAAGCAAAACATATGGTAGCATTTAACATGCCACGGCTTGTGTTGTTTACCGCAATCCATAAACCTGTCCGTTTATGTTTTCATTTCCTGTCTTGCTGAGGTATTAAGATCGAAGAAAATTGCGAAAGGTAATCATCTGAACCAAAGTGACATTTTCCCCTGCTAGCCGATATGTTTATAGGGAAAGTGTAAATAAACACATCCTTTCTCAACCTTGAGGTTTCTCGATAAGAGATTAACTTTACTATGCAACAAAAAGAAAGCAAAATGGAATTGCTACACTGCTTATTGTTCATTCTTTCATTCATAATTTTACTGTCTGAACTCTAAAAAACAAGTCATATCCTGGAATCTGAATTATGTGTTGTGCACCTGATGTAGTTGGCACACACTTGCACTTCTTCTAAAGCGATTTGTCGTCTAGAGAAAAGAGGTAGTTCTCTGAACTATGAGTTGCTTCTCTCATATCTGATCTATTTTTCTATGATTCCTTTTCCCATATTTAATGATGGCCCATATTTAATGATGCTCCACAAACATTTGTGCAATAATATACGTTATTACTTAGTAGAAAAGCAGTTTTTGGCATGGCTTCCTTTATGCAATTAAACGTTTCGAACAAGTTATTCTGTATGTTTATTGTTAAAATGACATTGCATCACACAACCAATAACCAGAAGCTGTTTTTTTATGATGATGATTCCATTCATTTAGTTAGCTCTAAAAAGTCAAGACATTTGTTTAACAGTGACATAGTAGCATTGGTCACCTCAAAAACTCATCAGAAATATTTGACCCTATGCCCTTTAATCCAAGATTAGAGATAAAGATGGACGACAGAACACGGAACAGAGCGAGAACATAGAGCAAGAAAAATAAAAAACGAGTTTGTCTGGATGTTTTAAGAGAGCAGAGTCTGACTGAATGCCACAGACTCGGGCAAAATAATAGTAGATAGAGAGCCATCAAAGGATAGACAAGATGCAAAGACAGATAGGCTGAAACTGGTCCTGAAAGATTGGACAGGAGACAAAAGGGGAGGCTCTTGGCCTGTATTTACAGATCTTTATCTGTCACCCTACCTGTGTGGTGGTGTTACAATCCTGTGAGACCCCTGTAATGTTTGTGGGAGTGTAAGGCTGTGGCATCAGGCCGGAAAACCCCCCAAGTAGATGAAGAATGCAGACTAATTACTTTGTTGTTGGTGTTATTTCAACTGCACATATGTCAACTTGTTTATGATGCTTTGATGCTTATTGTATACATGTACTGCTCATTCTTTGTTGAGTGATGTTTAAAGGTGTTTCTCATGTTCGTGCCGCATAGGGGCCCCGGGGCCCAGATGGTCCACTGGGAGAACCAGGCCCTGAAGGCACCAAGGTAAACATGCATACGACCCTGTTGAAAACATTACCATGTGCATGTGAAGATGAGATCTTAATACTACTTTTGCATGAAATATGTCCTTCCTTCTGTATATTAGCCAGTATTAGAACTGGAATTATCTACCCAACACTGCTTTTGTGAAATTATTTGTCAAAGCATATGAATGGTTTATTTCATTAGTTCCTTTGAATTTTTTATCCTGAAAACCCCCTTCTAAAATCTGTCTTATTTTTTTTCTTGTCAGGGTGAAAGGGGTGACATTGGACAAAAAGGAGTGGCAGGATTCATAGTAAGTATTCTCTTAATTAATATATCTAAGGGGGTGAGATGGCGCAATGGTTAAGATGCCCGCCTTTGGTGTGAGAGACCCGGGTTCAATCCCCACTGTGTCCCTGAGCAAGACACTTAACCCCTACTTGCTCCAGAGGCGTGCGACCTCTGACATGTATAGCAATTGTAAGTCGCTTTGGATAAAAGCGTCAGCTAAATGAATAAATGTAAATGTAAATGTAATCTTTAACCAGTAAGAAAGGTCAGTATCAAACCCCACAAATTCATTCGTACACATTACCTCTGGTTAGTTTTTCACAATTACAAACAGATTTATAATTAATTTGTGAGGCAGGGGAATAAAACACTCAATTTAAATAAACTCAACCACATGATCAGTTCAATTTTCCAATGTTATATTAGAGCAAAGATAAGCAGAAGAGTTCCATACCATGTGCTTCAGAAAAACACACACCACAGTGAGGTTTTCTAGTTGTCAGTTGAATGCAGTTCAGTTTCTACAACAAAAAATTCTGATTCGGGATTTCTAGGTTATCCAACAAGAAAAAAATAAAGCAAGCATTCCCAAACAACAAACAAATAAAACACAACCCCCCAAGCATTTGTCAAGAAGAAAATAAATTTTTTTAAAAGGACAAAATAGTCACATAACCGAAATGAACATTCCTGAAAGCTGTCAGCAACCAGTCATATAACTGGTTGACTGTACTGGTGGGTGTTTGGAGGCGAGTGGAAAAATGCTCTGCTATAATATTACTTATTATTTACAAAAAACATGATTTGGGCCATCCCTATATCATGCTACAAAGTTTATACTCAAAGCACTAAAAGTACTTGTAAGATACCTGCTGAATGGTTATCATGCTGTAAATGTTTTATGTTGAACACATTTCTGGATGAAGGCTTCAGGCTCTTAAGAAATGAGAAGGCACTTTTATTTGTACCCATTCATCCAAAGCCAAGAATAATTGTCACATTATAATAAAAGGCATCATCCTGAAGCATTTAGGTTAACACGCACATCTCTTTTAAAGATGCACATTCACCTCCTCTAGTATAACCCCTGGGCCTCTGTAAAAGCTTTAATCAGTTTTCATTTGCAGAGTGCGCCTTTGTCTTCTCGTCTCAGTATCAGGTTATACCCAAATGCAGTTAATATGTATCACTGCCAGCTTGTAGTGAGGAAACCTGAGCTATGTGTGCTGAGGAGCAGCAGCATAATTGTTAACTTTGTGTCAGAGCTGTAACATTTATAAACATTTGGAGTGTTTTTACTGTGCTGAATCATTCAAATACTGCTAGCCATATTAACAACACACTCACTTATCCTTCTAGTTTAGTTACATCAGTTGGATTTTGTATTAATCTAAGAGAAATTCTCTTAAACTTAAAATGCAAAGTGTCTAACAAGGAAGCTAATAAATTAATCAGGATACTGGTGTTGCTGCTCCCTTTAATAACCTGCAGGCAAATCCATATAATCGTATCACTATAAAACCCAGCGCACACCAAACCACCAATCATCAGAGATGGAAGATGAGTGTGTTGCCAGTATTTCTCTCAAAATCAGTTGATATCAGTAGGGTTGATTGAAACTGCATGTTAATCATCAAAATATGGATTTCTGTTTTGAAGGGCAAGCCTGGCATTCCAGGAGAGAGAGGCACTCCCGGGAAGATTGTAAGTAATCTTCAAAGTTGTTGTTTTAATCTATTTTCCCACTTCACTTTAGCAATAAGCAGTGCTATGGCTACAGAAACGCAACACAGACTTGTAAAACATGCCCACATCCTCTTTTCACCTGTAGTATATATAATTATCACTTGTGTGAGTGTGCACCAATAAAGTCACGCAAGTAGAAGTTGTCATAGTTAATTAAAAGAAGTAGCTAAGCAGTTCTTCCTGCCTCTTAATCTCATCCATCCATGTATTCCCCTTATTCATCTGGTGTGTGTGGGTGCAATGTTTTTGTTCAGCATACAGTGCTAACATCAGTTTGGATGAATGAGTAATTGCCCAGCGACCCTGTATGCAGCATAAGCGGTTGACGATCATAATCATTTGAGATTAGATTAGCCAATAATTTGGAACACTGGTTGTATTTTAATCACATTTTAGCTTAGCTTTAGCCAATACCACTCATTAGTATGAGAGTAAAAGCATTTGGGGAAAAATGACCTTTTTACAACTATCATTTAAACTTATTTTAAGTTTTGAGTTATTAAAGAAATGTGACCAAGACATGTATGGAGCAGGAACATTGTTCTGTTGAAAAATAAACTATGTCAGTGCTCTCTGGTGGACAAATTATGTAATAGCAAAACAGTTTCTAAATCTTTGGCATTTCTGTACTACAGTTTCTTGTTACTTATCCAGTGACAAGTGTGCTGATACCAGTCAATCAAATAATGGTGGATGATATCAGCCAGCTGATTTATTGGTGAGGCTTGGATGAGACATTAACAACCTCTTGGGAGTCTTTTCAGTAGGACAGACATACAAAGAAAACAACTAGCATTTACTACAATGCCTTGTTTTAGTAACACATAATACACACACTTTTGGCAGCTCAGGGAACCGTTTTGCCAGCAAACTCTTGTTTTTTCTGTTTTTACCATCAAGAAAATGATGGATGGTAGTTTTGATAGTCTTTTGAACTGTGACAGGATAAAATCTACCATCTGTGGAGAGACATGCAGACAAAAAACAGATTCAAAGCAAATCTGTATGGGTTGTCTAATAGTCAAGCGATGATCATTAAATTCATCCCTTCAGGGCAGGACTTGAAAGGGATGATCAACTGTCAGAGAAAAGCTCTATCACCTGCATGTTTAAACTGTGTTGGACTCAGCTGTTCGGCTTGTTTTATTTCCCACTGATAAATTAGATGTTTTTCAATTTCTCTAATCTTGTATTGACTCAACATTTTAGAGGCTTGTTTGTAATTACTTGTAACACAAATGCAGGCCTGTGCTGACACTCTCAGATAGCCATGTGCACACCCACACACAGAGATTTGTGGACAGACACATACTTGGGACTAGTTGTGACGTGTCCTCCTGAGTCTTTTACAGTGGATGAGGTTTCAATAACTTTCAACCAGTGTGTGTTTTCAAAATCCACTGGTTACTACTGTTAATGTTACTGGTTACACACTGGTTACCACTGTAAGTTACTACTTACAGTAACTGAAACCTTATTAATGAGAGAAACTCATCATCCCACTATCAACAACCTCTGCTTTGACTTACCTACTGTATGTTGTAAATATTCCACCTTTAGCTGTGGGGGGGTGGGGGTTAGGATTTATGTTGTCCACATCTGGACAGCGCCATCTTGTGTATGACAAAAAATTTAATCAAAATCTATAATGAATAATTCCTGGCCATTTCTATGTTCTATGATTAAGAATCAGTAAGTCATTGTGTCCCAAAATGATGTTGCTATCTGTGATGTCAAAGCCCATTAAGCTCAGTGCTGAATGCAGTTTTGTAGTTAATGACAGTGATTGTGGTTATTGTCACAAAGCATTTTATAGCATAAATACTATAGTTTTGATAAACGTTACTGGTTCACTAAAATCTTATACAAATAACTTTAATCACTTTCACTCACACTTTTGATAATTACATTTGCTGGCGGATATTTTAGAAAGTCCTTGATGTGTTTGCTTGGGTTTTTACTTGATTTTATGTACAGCTGCAAATTTCTGTACTAAATGTGCTTTATAAACAAAATTATCATTATTATTATTTAGGCTGTGAAAACAATGTTGTATTTAGACTTTTGTTGTTGTTGTTGTTCATTCAGCTTCACTGTTTAAAGATCTTTTGAATACTTAATTCTAAAACTGTATTTTCTTCTTTTGAATCATAGCTACTCAGTAAAAAGAGGCAAATTATTCAAAACATTATAAAGTGTTTCACAATATGTAAACCAATTTATTATACAGCTAATGGCCGATGCTACTGAATTCATTGCTGGCTCGTCAAACTTTTGCACATAAATTTTAGTGCTTGGAAACACCAGCTGTCTCATACACACGCTAAAGTAATGTCGTTCTTTGTCAATGATTGATTAAACACTGTTTCAAATTAGGGTGACTTGTCTAAACTTGGCAGCACAATGTTTGGATTACAACAAAAAGATCTGAAATTGTAGGAAAGCCAATCCGTTCATGTTTCATCAAAGACTGAGTCATCATGTGTGGGTAATGATGATAATAATGATGATAAGAGGGCCATGGTCAAAGCAAAGTTTTCCTGTGCTTGTTTCTGTAATTACACAAGTGACTGAAGCTACACTGAAGCTCATAACTATGTGTGTTTTTCCCAGGGTAAACCAGGTATTCCGGGCAGCACCGGGGAGAGGGGACCCCATGGTGGACCAGTAAGTACGCTTTCCTTTGACTGTTGCATTGATGTGGTTGCTTCAGGAAACTGCAAACAGAACGCACATTGTGAAATCTATGATGACTGTGGGGAAATTGTTGCTTACAAACTTTTCCTGAGAAAAAAGCTGTCAGGGCTGAGATGATTTAATAAACACTTCAGAAGCTGTTATTTAGATTTGGCTTTATTTCTTTCTCTCTCTGCATTCTTCACACCTTAAAGCACCTTTCCTTGTGCCTCACTTCTTGGATTACTCTCCAAGTTCTTGATTTTCCTGGAAATCTGCCGACCCCTCAGGGACATCAACAATGTCAAACAATCAGACACCAATATTTATTAGGATGAGAGGTTTCAGGGACGCCAGAGGCATGGTTTGTGTTATGGGTCTCATCTTGCCTTTGGCTGGTCTTCAGTTTTCAGGCAGTCTCAGCCTTTCCTGCTCTACAGATGTTAACATTTAACTGTATGTGCTTGTTTGTGTGTTTTGTTATGCTGGTGTTTTATTTCCTGATTTACTGTAACTAGTAAATCCAATTATGAGATTATATATGATTAAACTAAAAGAATCTTTATGATTCTTATTTGTCTTGCAGGGTCCCAAAGGACCTTCTGGAGAGGCTGGACCTGATGGAGAACAAGGGCCTGAAGTACTTTTAATTCAATATTTGTATCTATTTATCAAGTCATCATTAAAGGATTTGGATTCATACAGTAGTATGATATTCTTGTGAAGCTCAAATTAGACATGACTTATGCCCTTTGTTTCTCTGTCCTATTTTTGTAGGGTGGGCCTGGTGCAGAGGGGGAACCAGGTGCCATCGGAGAGCCAGGGTTAAAGGTCAGTACAACCTTGCCATGTTTTTGCAACCACCCCTCCCACCCTTCTAAAACATTAGTCATTTCAGTCCGTGCCACCCTCCAGCAATGTGGAAAGCAGTGAACTTACATCAATTTGTCAGTTTGTACCTGACATAACTATAGCCTTGGGTGAAGCAACAGCTGATTGTTAAGTCTAACAATGCATAGAAGTGGAGGAGTGTGCATGCACACAAACTGTATATGTGTGTTTTGATCTCCAGACAGCCCTGTGTTGTGTTTTGTGTCCCTGCAGGGTGATGTTGGCCCTCCAGGAGCTGAAGGGGAGGAGGGACAGGAGGGAATAAGGGTGAGTGACTACAAATAACTCACTAATCCCTTCCTGCTTTGTGTTTGGGTAAATCTTACCCAATTTACTCTATTGGACCAAAGAAATATAAGCTTATGTCTCCTCCATACAAATGTTCCAAAGACAGAGTTGCTGTGTATTTAGTCACTGAAATTGTGATTACAGTTTTACAAATTAATTAATAATGTTGTCTATATTAATTAGGATAAGAGACATTACTGTACTGTATTACTTCTTTTGTTTTATGACACACATGTTTTAGATCAGTGTTTCTCAACGGGGGCGTTCCAAGGACGATGGGGGGCGCTGAAAGCAATATTTTAGAAAGGGGGGCTAAGCTGCTTTTGGGGCGTTTGTTGGATGGAAATTCTAAGGTGAGTTTACACAAGATTCACATACGAGTTTAAATTTTGAACTACTTGCAAAAAATTATGGTCTGCAACATTAAAACCTGCCAGTTTAATCCACTGCGACTGGGACGAGACTGTGCATTTTTTGTCCATCAGCAACTTGTTGTGCAGCTTCGTGCTGCCTTCAGGGGAACGGGAAGTCAGAGTATCATCTCTAAAATTTTACCCACATTGTGTTTACTGTGTAAACTCTAGAAAACCGACGCTCTCTTTCTAGGTGGGAAAGTGTTTATTTCTCTGAGGAAAACACCGCTAACGTCTTGTTATCGCGAGTTGTTACACATTTACAAGAGGGATATTCTGCTGTCGGACTCACCCTGAAAGCAACTTTGCTGCGACACCAGCGAGTCGACGTCGACCCTCCTCGCTGTGAGTTGCAGACAGTTTGTGCCAAAGCGGACATATAGGTAGTTTCATTCGGCTATAAAAATGTAACGTTAAAAACTGAAGCCCCGTCTCGCTCTGTTGGGGACTGTTAGCAGCACTTTATCAGAGGTGCTGAAGTTAAGCTGTGTGGAATTATTCCTGAGCTTTCTGTGAGATCACAGGTGTTGTTGGTTAATTTCATCTCATTCAGTTTTGTCTGTCAGACAGCGAGGGGAAGCGAATCAGTAACATAATGCAGTGAAATATTATGAATTCTCTTTAAATAGGCTTTAAATGACGTTAGTCTCCTATAACGTCTTTTTTTCTTTACATGTCAGAGAACACAGATCTGTGGGAGAGATTCTGAATGTGCAGAAAGTTTTGAACATGAGCAGATAAGTTACAGTGTTTCCCACACGTTCATTTATTTGTGGCGGCCAATAGCTGACCCCAACATATTTATTTTTTATTTTTATTTTATTTACTAGGCCTATTTAAAATCGTATTTGACTGCAGAGCTGCAGGCAGCGCGAATTCGCGGAGCTCATCGTCTCGCTCGTCCCTCTCTCTCTCTCTCTCTCTCTCTCTCTCTCTCTCTCTCTCCCTCGTGAACACAGGTGCACAACGCAGCCAATGTCGGAGACACAGCTAATAGAAGTTATTAGTAAGCATGTAAGGAGCCTGGCTAATGAAGAGAGCTAAGTTAATGTTAAAATACAGCTGGGTTTTCGAGGTTAGCTGTACAGCTGCAGCACAGTTGCATAGTTGTCACTGAGATGAAAAGGGACCATAAACACATTTAAATAGGTTACTTCCCCACAAAAGAGGAGGTAAGACTTAATCATGTGTGTTGACTCAGCAGGGATGATATTAAATAAGTTGATCTACAGGAGAAAAATATTTAAAAACAAGAAAAATGCCTGAGAGCCTCACTACATTGTATTCTATTATAATTATATATTTTGAATTGTCACCTGAATTTTTTGACATTTCCACCCTAAATTGGTGCAGAAAAGGCAGAAATTAGGGGAGAAATCTTCACCAGAATGCAGGAAATTAAGTGTTTAATGCTCAAAATCTTCTGGGGGAGGACCCCCATACCCCCCACTTATTAAGTGCCCCATCCAAGAAAACAGTATCTTGCTTCATACACAGTTTCTGGAAGGAACATTCACTTATTAGTTAAGAAAGGATTTTTAGATGCTAACATCAACAGCAAATCTCTTCCAGAAACACTGTCCCTGTAACTAACGACTACTACATTTGTAGAAAAAAGTCCAGTTAAAGCATAAGTAACTGAGAGATTGTTTCTGGATATACATGTTGTTATTAAGGTTTTAAGTGAAATGTTTCAGTTTTGTAAGCACATCAAAACCAAATACCTTTTACATACACTGAATTGGTGTGGACGCTGAAATGTCATAACCAAAAAATCAACTATCACAGAGAGAGTGATGATATTGATGTTATTGTGTTTATTTGTCACTTTTTTACGACAGTAAAGAGCTTTTGTTGTAAATGGTGATTTGTTTGTAGGGTCCTCCTGGTCCACCTGGTGAAGATGGTCCTCAAGGAAAAGATGGAGCTAAGGTAAACATTGCAAGGCCATGTTTTAGTTAACTTGACTTTACCCCTTTCCAACAAGGGATGTCCAGATCCGATCATGGGATCGTAAATCGGGCCCGATCACGTTGTTTCAGACTCAATCGGAATCGGACGTTACCTCCCGATCAGGACTCGGATATAAATGTATATATATGTATTTATAGATGTGCTTTGTAAACACTGTGGCACTTTTATTTTTGTATATGTTTACATGCCTGCTGGGTATTTTAAGTTGAGGTGCTATTTGTTTTTATCTTAGACTTTTTTTATATTTACTGTTGCACTAAAGTCCAAAAGTGAAGAATTTATGTTATTTATTACTTGATTGTTCAAGCTACCTCACATAAGTGCCCTGTTTGCTAACAGAGTTGTTGAATGTTAAAATAAGGTGAATTAAATAAAAAATAAGGAACATCCTGGATCTGTTGTTTCGCTCTTCTTTATTCTTTTTTTTAAGTATTATAGAAGTATCAGGACTCGGTATCGGTAGATACTCAAAATCAAATGACTTGGACTCGACTCGGACTCGAGGGCAAAAATCTGATCGTGACATCCCTATTTCCAACATTGAGCAAATAACTTAAATGAATTTGGGATTTGTTTCTAGTAGGGAGTTTTCAGTACATTCTGCTTGTTTTGTTCAGCAAAGAGAATAGCTTTGAATTTAGAACAATTAAAGCTGGCAATTTATCATTTCATTATCATTCAGAATCATTTTTGTGTCTGTTGAAATTCTCTACATCCTGCCAATAATCAATAAATCCAATGCTCTCACACAAAAATGAAAATAGCCTTTATCTGTGGTTGTTGCATGACTGTTATAACCACAACCAATCATTTGATTGACTGGCCTACCTGTCAGCCTGCCTACCTGTGCACCAGAGTGCACTCTGCCTTCGATAACTTTAAAAGTCTAGCTGTCTCATACTAGTTCTTTAATTCAAATCAAATACTGAATATTACCACAATATACTAAGTACACCAATCTATTTAGTTTCACTTGAATGGGATATAAAGTATAGGAAAGGAAATTAAAATAAAGCCTTTTGTCAATGAATAACACAGGTTGTCTGGCCTATTGGGCTCTCTCTGTTAGTAATATGAAACGTGCTATACTACAATATAACTGAACTGTCATACTTTGACTCAACAACTTTTCCTGGTTGTCTGCTTCTCTTTCTCTCTATCTCACTGTCAGGGTGAGCCTGGTGATCGTGGGCAAATCGGAGAGCCAGGGGACAAAGGCACAGAAGGTGACCCTGGGCCCCCAGGACCACCTGGAGAGCCTGGGAAACAGGGATTTCGTGTAAGTTTATTTTGTGTTTCCAAATAGCCAGATACATTTTTAATAACACACCATTTAACATCTATGTAATCGCCATCATCATTTACAGAAATACGATTTTCATAACGGAGGTCGGTGCGTCGCAGTGAAGGGCTGCACTCAGTCAAAGCAGGGATTCCCCCAGAGAACAAGCTGGGCTGAAAAATCTAGCCTACGAATATGTCAGGACATCACCGCAAATCCTGTTTATTTCTTTGTCCCCACACAAGAAAAACGCTGTTTCAGGATGATGATTGGATAAAATATTGAAATAATATTTTGATATTTATTTTTAGATGAATTGATGGTTATATAAATTGAGTAATAAAAAATTCCACACAATAAATGATAAATTAATTGTAAGATTAATCTACAAAAAACATCATTGTTAGGTGCAGCCCCAACAAACTCCATTTAAATGGGGGGCAATTAACAGAAGTTGATGCCCACTCAGTAAACACATTCTTGAGTTTAAGTAAAACCTAGATCTAAATGAAAGGTCAGGTAGATTCAATTTGTTCCAGAATCAGTTCCTCTGGTTTTTCATTGTGGTTATTTATGTGAGACCTAGCAAAAGACTGATGGGCATACTTTTCACTCAAACTGTCAAAAATAAATCACACCTTTAGAATTTTAAATACCTGCAACTGATGGAGTAGATTACAGAAGTACTCGCCAAATAATGCCCTTGTAACCCAGTAGGGGTCAGCCTTTTCTTCTTCAAATACTTTTTTGCTACTGGAGCAGCAAATGGTACTATGTCAGATTGTGGATGTTTAGCACAGCATGATAGAGGTCAGTCAACGTCTTCGTTAGTGTGAGTGCTTGTTTTGAAGCTTCAGGGCCCACATACAAAGCTCTGTGAAAGTAGTATTGCCCAGTTTACAAATGTATGCTGACAAATTTTGTAAACGTTTAGACACTATGGACTACAAGCTAATAACCTCTGCATAGAAAATTGCCCACTGCTTATGTTGGAAAAAATGCAGCATTATCAGGATCCGCAGGTTAGTGTTTATAAGTCATCAGATAGACACAGTGATGACGACAACAACAAGCAGCAAAGTGACTAGTATAGTTACAAAACTGAGGAAAATAATCGGATAGCGTTTACACTTGCAGTAATCAATGCCACTAATTATCAAATAGATTTTTCGTGTGTGTGATAATCATTAATGAGTCTCCTGTCATAGGGGCCAGAAGGAAAACTAGGGCCCCCAGGGAACAGAGGACGGCACGGAAAGAAGGTAAGGACCTCGTTCCTCACCACTTTCCCGTACAGTTTCCCCACAGTAAAACAGCAAGAAGCAAGAGGACACAGTCTAGGGCTTTCAAGTGGTGTTCAAGTGGTTCCATACAACTAGTGACTCATCTTGTTTCAGCTGCCTGAACTATCATTTGGGTCAAATGTAAAATTGTTGACTCAAGTTCCACGGAATAAAATGAGTAATTCCAACCAGTATTAAAGACAAATAGCCTTTAGAGCTACTATAGTTTTGTTTTGTTGCAGAAGGACAATTCGACAGAATGGATGTTTCCTGCTGTCAAAATGAAGCTGAATGCTGATTCCATACTGGCCTTTTATCTGTGTTACTGTTTCTGTTTCCTCAATGACATTCTGTCTTTTTCCAGGGAGAGAGGGGTCCTCCAGGTCTTGCTGGTGAGACTGGCACACGAGGAGACATCGGGCAGCCAGGCGAGCCAGGGCTGAAAGGCTCAAGGGGAACTCGAGGCACACCAGTTAGGTTCCCATTCCTCTCACTTAGTCCTGTCTCAGAATCAAATTGAAACTTTTGTTAAATTAAAAGTGAAATGACATTTAGTCATACCTCTTGGTAGTCAAATATAATGTCAACTTTTTTTTTTAAATTTACTGTTTGTATTTTGTTATTATTAGAAAAAGAAAAAATGAGAACTAGAGACAAAGTAAACAATCCTGGATCCCACATGCCATGGGCAGACTGTGTGTTAATGGTATTGAAGAGTAAGGACCAAACCAGCATGTAACCCGACCATAGTGACATTTGCTGGCATGTTTACATGCTGTTTTATGAGCTAAGCAGCTAATTGGCTATCTAACCTGCAAACTGACTTTAGCAGTGCCCTTTTCCCCAGTGAATGTTTGTTTTCTGGCTTGTTCAACAGGCTAAGGTGCAGGACAGGACGTGTGTTTGTGTTTGAAAGTTAGATAGGAAGGAGACTTTGACAGGGAAGCTGATGTGTGTTGTTGTTCAAAGACATTATGCTAAATATAACTGGACTGCACAGTAACAAATCGCCTTTCTTGTCTAGTTAGGACGTTTCTAAATGTATACTATGACACACTTGTGTGTCAAAACTTAAGAGCAAAGCATCAGATTTCCTCATTTGTTCCAGGCCTGACAGAAAGAGAACACAGGAAAAAAGCCAAGAGGAAGGCATCCATTATTTTCTTTTTTACTAAGAAAAGCAGCTCCCTTCTCTGTAGAACCGCTAAGACCATGTTGTGATAGCTGTGGAGATTTATATCCCTGTCATGAAAAAAGAACTCTGTTCGCTGATTCAGTTTGCATGTGTGGTGGTTTGAGGCCAATTTTATATTTAGCTGAACCGGAGTGAAAAAAGAAAAAAAGAAACAGCACTAGGACTGATTTGCTGACTTATTTTGTTTGCATTTTCTGCATTGCTTCCAGGGTCAGCCTGGAGTCATGGGGATAGAAGGGCAGCCAGGACTGGCAGGATACACAGTGAGTTTCTCCTATCTGTGGTTTTATAAGAACTATTTGCCAATGTACACATACAACCTGTGCATAAAACAGGCATACATTTTCAAAATCACATACAAATTGTTTATGTTTTTGATTAGAAAATGCTAAGTGAGTAAAACCCGAGTGGTCTGAGTTTTGGCTCAGCACATCCCAGTATACCTACATTCAGTGTGGGCCTATCTTACAAAGTAAGATTACTATGTTCTCTAGATAACTTTGTGTAGAAAAACCTGTTTTCCCTTAACATAATGAACACGGGGTGTAAAAAGCTCTTAATAAACGCTCTTCCAGGTTTATCCATCAAATGTAATCCTGCTTCGAGGAACATACAGTAAATCCTTCACATACATTGACTGAATGTATGCTGGAGACATCTTTTGTTTTTTTTGCTGGATGCTGGCGATATCTTGAGTTTAGACATTACATATTATTACTGCCATTCTTATATTTTTCATTAAACTTTACTGTTATTTATCCAATGAATGCAAAATACAGTGGTGGGAAACTAGACAAATACTATCATCAATACAAAAATTACTAGGTTGCATAACTTGAACAGGGCACCTCAAGTTCATTTTCTCCCTTTTTGTTAGTGTGCTGAGTGATTTTTAAGTCAGTGCCAAAAACCAAATCCTGAAGTGACAGAATGGAAGTGTTTCTACAGAGAACTGTGTTTATATAAAACATCTCTGATTAATATGCTGTCAGCGGAACTCATGTTTTTCAGGAAACATGCTGTAACCAGTAGAAGTATGGTGACTTTGTTAAGCACAATAATCAGCTTTCTTTTTTTTAGGGTCACCCTGGCAAGCCTGGGCCCATTGGGCCACCAGGACCCAAAGGTGAAAAGGTAATATAACACGTGAACTAGTGTTTGAAATAGAATTGATTCAGTATTTTGGGTTTTAGGTTTAATGTACTTCAATACACTGTGGTGTGGTTGCAAAATCTTGTGTCTGTATGTGTGCATGTGTCATTCTGTGTTTACTACATTCTAGGGTTATCCAGGCGAGGACAATAAGACCCCAGGACCGCCAGGGCCCTTAGGTGAACCAGTAGGTCTTGCATTCCTTCAAACTCTCCTTTCTGATCTGTAACACTCCTTGCTCTTTTTAGTCCAAGCGGTTAAAATGCGAGATTGACTCTGGAAGTAAAAGTTAATCCTGATCAACTCCTGATTTTAGCACCAAGTACACTCATGTTTTGTCCCACCACATTGACAATAATTTATCAGTCTGTTTCATGTCATGCATATGGACTCCGATTATCAACCTGTGTGGCTCAGCTCTTTTCTGTTCTGACAAGGGTTTTTACACTTACACAGTGTAAAACTTAAGCTTAGCTTTGCTTGTGTTCTTTTATTGACCCAAAATAAGAATTGGGGTCTTATGACAACACTGTGAAAAAGGCTTCATTACAGTGCATTTATACACAACGTTTTTGTCATTTGCCTATTTTTCACCCTAAGTTACCTGAAGGGTTCTGCGTATTAGAAGAAAAGAAAAGGAACTAATTCTTAGACTAATATCAAAAGAGGATCAGGATGTATCAAAGAGTGTTAGCAGCTTGGGAGAGCTTACAGTTATTCAGTACCATGATGCTCATGCAGTTTGAGACACATTTTCCAGCACTGGACGTAACCACTGAGATAGGCCTATGTGAACAATTGGGGAAGTTACATTACATTACATTACTGAATGTCTACACAGGTATAGATAGGACCCTACATGAGTAATACTGGAATGTCAAGTTTGCACAGTATTGCAGTACATAGCATGAGCAATACAATGATAGCCTCTGTCTCGCTGCAGCCCTGTCCAAGATTTGCCTAAAGTAGGGTTCAAGATGAAATTACGCCTTTCCATTTGACTTTGGTTAAAATGGAGACTCATAGGTCACATCTAAAGAATATGTTTCATGTGTGTTGGTCTGAGAAGTTTCTCTGTCTTTAAGTAGCTGCCCAGCTCAATTGAAGCTTTGTGGGTTTAAATGAATCCATGTATATACAGTATTCGCGTTCATGTGTGCGCATTTGTGTCTACACAGGGGCCCCCTGGAGAACGAGGAGAGCGTGGAGAGCCAGGGGATGAAGGATATCAGGTAGACAAAACCATTAAATCAACATCAGACATGCACACAGTCACCACTCTGTGTGCTTATCTACGTGATTGTTGTTCGTTCTCTTTTTGTGCTCCATTGAACACTGCTCTACTCTGGTAAGGGCAGACCACACATGTTGAAGAGGATTACCAAATTCTTAGCAATATGGCTGGGGAATTTTTTTTTGTTACTTCTTACCTTTCAGGTCCAGGATTCTTTGTTCTCAGAAAGTATACACAGATACACTCACACTGACTGTGCAAGCAAGTTGGTATACAGGTTACTTTATTTTGGACAGTTGGTGTTTATATTAAGCAGTAATACTGATGTGGGTTGTAGCTAAAAAAACTGAAAAGGCAAATACAAAACAAAATTATTTTGCTAATCATAACAATACATTACAGCACATCTATGTCTTATCATATGTCTTCTAATGCTATATGTGTTTTCCCTAAGTATAAAAAGTTAAAATGACCATAAACTCAAGGATGCAGTGGGTCTCCAATCAAAAAATTTAAATTGTGCCAGACCTTCTCAAGACCTTACTTAAATATCCCTAATGTAGAGTTTCCTACTTGTATGCTTTATGAAAGTAGAGGTACTTTAAAGATTGTGCCTAGGACACATTTTAGTCATTAAGTACTGTATCTCATACTTTAACTCATCTGTTGTGTAACTGACTAAGTACAGTCCTGGAAAGAATCACTACAGATAATCTATGACCCATTTCCAGGTCCAATCTAGGTTCATACTCATTAAAACTAACATTTAGTTTGGCAGTTGTGTCATCATTCCCCAGACTTCTATTAAATATCCTAATAGGTCACTCTTGGCTTTCATTGCAATTAATTTGAGTACAGAATCTATATATCGTGTGTAGCCACCTGTCTTAATAGTATACATTTAAACTTGGCTTGGGAACTATTGTATATTGTTTCCAAGCTGTGGACCATGTAATTGAACAGACTGTACATGGCAATGGGACTCATGAGAATACACATAGCATGGCTTTGGGCATAAACAGAGAATCAGAGAAAAACAAAATTATACATTAAAATTGTGTTTCAGGGCCATATTGGTACCACTGGATCTCGTGGAGCTATTGGACCTCAAGGCCCACCGGTAAGTCATTAAATGTCTCTAGTACAGTAATTATAGGATATAATACTACTACAACTTTTGCATATTTTTGGTATGTACATTGAAATGACCATACCAGTGGTTTTGTACCCATGGTGGATCATATTAACTATAAACAGTGATGTAAAAAGACAACAACATACTGAAAATTGTGCTGAGAACCTTACCCGTAAGGGGGCAAAATATGTGAAATATGTAAATGACACAAGAGCAGTAAAAAAGTTATTTATACACAAACGGTTTATCCCCTCAAGAGAGTGAATGTGCTCTGAGGGGGTTCTTAGATGAGCTTTCCTGTGTGCTCTGTGGACTCATTGAAGTAGATAAGGTCTTTTCATTCTTTTTATTAGGTAATTAGACGAGTTTGTTATCCCCATTAACGTTTTCCTAAAAATGTAAATGGAGTATGGATTCATATAACATCTTAGAATTATGATTTGCATGTGCTTTTGTCTTTGGTCTTGCTTTGTTCAGGGAGCACCCGGCTTCCCTGGAGAACCAGGTCCAAAAGGAGAGATAGGAGTTCCGGTGAGTCCATGAAAATCCCCTTAGCAGCCAAATCAAGAAAAGAAATGTACATCATTTCACTTATGTATAAAGTAAAGAGTGTGATAAGTCATTAAACTTGGTTGCTTCGCTGGTAAGATAGACGGTTTCAGCACTAAATAGCAGTTTTACTCAAGAGCAATAAATCTGTTAACACAGCTTTCTTCAGCCACTGCCAGCAGGGTTGGGTTTGATTGGGCCGACTTTACAGTAAATTACACTTTGGATGAACAGAAATCCTTCTGTTTGCTGCCAGAATGAAAGACCAATCACATACACCACAGCCAACCACCATTTTATTATTTTTCACCTGTTACCAGATGAGCATGCTGGTACAAAGATTTTGAGCTGTTTGTCTTTTGGGCCTGTCCTCTGTGGTTGATGATTTCATCTCAATAGTGAAGGGGAAACTAATTTCAGCTTACTTCCAGGTATTAGAAACCTGGTAGTAGAAACTGGTTTCCTGAACTGAACTTTCTTAGCTGTCAAGTTCTTTTGAGTCATCAACCTTGTCACTGGCCTTTTGATTACATAACTTATTTTCCTGGTGAAACAACTTTGAGCCTTTTTGATCAAGTTCCACGTATCCTTTTTAATAGTAAGTATTCACAGGTTTCCAGATACCACTGACTTTCTTCGACGTGTGAAACAGCTTGTATGTAAGAGTGATTATATAACCAGTTCAAATAGTATGGTAGCATTTTTGTTAATGTATTCAGTCTAGCTTGGATTAAAACTTAGTTTGAGCTATGTTGTCATGCACAAAAAATAGACCCATATGTTTAGAAACATCGAAAACTTAATAGTCGGCCAAGAAACACTGGAAATGTTTAGGATCTGCTGTATTTCTGTTTCAAATTAAAGGCTTTGGGGTCGGCATTAACGCAGCATGTTAACTCCGAAAAGTCCTGAATTTAGGGTCTCCATAAGACTCATATTAGGCATGATGTTTTAAATGTCTGCTCTTTAATGAGAGGTGAGTGAGATATATGTTTTTTGCGAATTCCCATGTATGTTTCATTTCTCATGTGTATGTTTATCCAGGGCTCAGCAGGAAAGAAAGGAGCAAGGGGGCTCAGAGGAGCTCCTGGCAGTGAAGTGAGTATCACACCACCTCTACCAAATGCATGGCTCAGAGAGAGACAGTCAGAGCTGTATAAGAGCTGAGATTACCTGTGAGATGATGACGCTGCTTAGCATAGGGAAACTGCTGACTACCTTAGTATTGCATGTTTAGAAAATGGATACAAACAGCATATAAAGAGAAGAGAGAGATGAATGGCAATACTAATAAGATCATATAACTTACAAATGTGTTGTGGGTGTTTGCCAGAAATATCCTGAATTGTATTCAGGAGAAGCAGAAGAAGCAGCGGCTAGCATGATTAGGAATAATCACAATAGCCATTGTTGTGCCTCAAGAATATGAAACTTGAGTGACAGAATCTAACAATAGATAAAACAGGAAAAATAAACAAACTAAGCAAAAAGTCATCACAAGACACACAGATGAACAAGTGATCTCAGTGCAAGTTAAAAACACCACAACAACCAGAAGGGTACCCAACCCAAAAAGATGGACGTTGTTGTGGATCACAGTTTTAATGGCATTTGATTCTCAATGTTTTTAGATTTCTCAGAATTTCAGATAGCTAGACTTTAGTTTTACTGTACAGGAATGCATCTATTTATCAACAGGGGAGATTTCAGAGGAAGAATCAGTGGTTTAATAAGAATATTGCTCATGGTAATCTGCAAATGACCCCCGGCAGAGACTGAGATTGAGTGACATTGTCCCTGTTATGGAAATTCTCCAGGGGCCAATTGGTTTATCTGGACCCGCGGGAATGAAGGGTTACGCAGGGCTGGATGGTCCCCCGGGACTGATTGGCTTACCTGGATTACCAGGAAAACAAGGACGACAGGTAATTTTATATAGTTTAAATTAGCTACTAATTGATGATTCATTTTGATTTATTATTAAGTAATGAATGAAGGAATGTAAAGAAAGTCTGGAGCATATAAATGAATAGGGTCTCTTTTGTTTACATTTTTTCTTGCTATTAGACACAGAGACTTAAATAAATCAAATCCCTCCCTCCCACTGAAGATATAGATAGGAATACTGGGTTATAACAGCAACTTCTGCTGTCAATATGTGAATATGAGAATGCACAAGAGTAATTAATGCATCACACTGGATCTTCCTTCACACAATTAGGTCTATTCATCTTTTTTTTATGCAGAATATATCCAAAATGTTTTCCTTGACCCCCATAACATCTCATGTTGCTGTCATGTTGCTCTTTTCATTGTAGCTCATCTCAATTTGTTAATGGGACTTTGGCCCGCCTAAGGGCAATTCGCATTATAGCAAATGCTAACAAGGTTTAAGTATAAAGTTAGTTGAGTTGCTTGCCTATTTAGCCAATCATACATTTGTTAATTATATAAAAGACAAAGTTCATTGATATCTTTTTTAAGCTGAGCTATTACAACAGTGTCAAAATGTGGAATTTTGGAGGTGGGGTTCACATTTGAAAGTTACGTAGCTGACTATGAAGCTGACACTTACGCACACAGGAAACAGTTAAATGCTATGTCTCAAAACAGAATGTACATCTCAGAGTCAGTATTTACTTGCATTGAACTAATCTTTCAAGAGGATGTTTCCTTTGCTGTTCTTAGTGCTACATTTCTTTTTAGGAAAGAAGCCAGTGATACACCCTCCTCATTTTTTCCTTTGTATCTTCACAGATTCATCATGTCTTTTGCCACATTCATTCAACAAGCATACAGATTGACTAAATATATCTGTATGCTAAATATAGATGGACTAAATGCAGTCCACAATGATAAAGCTCTGTGAATATTGCCTACAGCATGTGGACTGATAACAATCAGCAGTCCAAGTAGAAGTGAAAATGCAGCTGCAGACAACTTAATCACATAATTGTTTTTTGTTCTTAGTTGCATTAGTCTACAGAGTACCTCAGAAGACGCCATAAATACCGCACTACACGCATGCTAACTTGTACCACATTGTCCCCTTAGCACAGGGGTTTTATTTGACTGTGTCTGAGTCCCCAAAGCTTTCCATAAGCTGTTATCATCTGTGGTTAAAAGATTTAAGTTTTGAGAGATACGGCTGAGACTGACTGATCATTAAATGCCTTATTTGATTTGATTGGCTTCTTTTGGTTGTGACACAGTGGGTTTATCCAAATAAGTGTGCAGCCAGAGTGGATTGGGATTTCATGCATGAATGTCTTGTCCTTTTCAGCCAGGAGTTGGAAAGCCAAGTCCTTTCTGTCTGGCTTTCATATACACAATGTTGTTGTGAAAAAGTCTAGTAAGTCTAATTTTGGCCTCTGAAATTATACAGTTTCTCACTAGCAAAGTGAGTCCCATAATCTACGGCTCCTAAATCACACAAAATGCTTTGTATAATTTGACACTAGCTGTAAATGTTAAAAATAAGCTTCATTTTATTCACAGATACTTTTTGTTATATGCAAGCTGTTTTTGGAGATAGCAGGTTTCCTTGAGCCAACAGCGTGCTTCAGTAGTCAAGAGTACTTAGGATGCTCTTTTACTACAAAGCATATGAGTCTGTCTCTGCAGAAGAGGACTGCTGGAAACTCTGTTTTCAATTTTACACCATGTGCTTTCATAGTGGGAAAGATACTGTAATATGGCTTCCTTCTGCCTCTGCTGGCAGGCTGCAGAGTCCCTGCAGAATAGCCCTCATCTTCTTTGTCCTTGTTAGTCATTATTGTCATAGTGATTGTCAATTATATTCTTATTCATTGTTTTCCTCTTATTATTATCTTATCTGTTGCATATTAATTTCCATTCACGTTGCCATTTGGACGCATTTGCATAGTGAAAGGGAAATTCTTTGATTTGGAGCATTTGTGCTTTTTTGGGCAGTGCAATGGTGGTGAGCAACAAGAAAGAAATTCAGTAGTCATCCTTTGAAATCAAACTAACAAAGTTCCACCAGCAGCTCTGGAACCAACCTGTTCAAAATACAAGCACCAGACAGGTGTTTTTGCTGGAGGTTCCTGCTAGTGGATCCGCTATTCAATAGAACAAGCTCATACACTGGGGAAGAAAATTTGATGATAACTAAATTGTATTAACAGGCCTTGAAAACACACTGACTGTGAGTGATCTTACATGGATGATTTAGCACACCTGAACTGTTAGGTCAGTGAGTGATTTGGATTGCTGTGTAGTAGAGAGGAAAAACCCTACAGATCACTAAGGCTATCATAATAATAAGCTCACTGTTCATGTGAGGGCTGGATAGGTTAGTCTTAATTAAATCTCTGAGTGATCTTATTAAGCTGATTGGCGGTGGCATTTTCTGATGCAAGTTCTTCCCAGCACCTGCAGGTTGTGGGTTCACAGAACAGTGTAATTCTAACCTGGTTCCTAATTTATCCGTCTCCTCAGTGTGACTGAGGAACATAAGCCATATGTGAGGCGACAACCTACTCAGTGTGTTATTCTAATATCACTCGCTCCCTTCTGCCTCACCACACTGCTGATGGAGCAGGAAACCGGTGTGGTCTGTGGTGTGAGAAAGCAACTCAGTGACAGGGAGCCAGTTTTATGGGTACACTTTGGAAGCACACGGTCAAAGTATTCTATTCATCATCAAACAAACAATCACCTTTATTAAAATTTTGGTCATTACCAAATTACAATGGTAAATAGGTCATTACAATGTGTTTTATTTTCCTTGTTTAAAGAACCATACAGCTGCTTTAGAATTATTTGCATATTTCCCATAGATTAGTGGTTGAAATCCTTCCTGCTCAGTAGAGTGTTAGCTGTTTAAGAGCTACCTTTTAAAGCAAGAAACATCCAAATTTACATTATCCTCTCCATAACATCGATGTGTGCTTTTTTTTTTACCAACATTATAAGTCTTCACAAGACTTTGACCTAAAATGAACTTCAAGGTACCATGTGGAGTTTTCTTTAGCACTAGTAGTGCTAAGGAGCACTACAAGTACACTCACACACACTGCAGATGGTTTCACGCTATTCTGCTGCTCAGCAGTTGGTGGCTGAAATGTTTCTAGAAATGTAGCAATGAATCCGCAAAGGCGGGGAAGAAGAAGAATGCTAGCTGTGAACATGGATGTAAACAATGCAGGTTCCAGAATATTTAAAGAATTATGGGGGAAATCATTTCTTATATTTTTCATAGTACAAAACTATATTTTAATACAATCATACTTCATTCATACATTATTAAACATTTTGAATTCAGATTGACATAATTTCTTTTATCATAAATTGCTGTGTGCATTCAGGGTCAGAGAGGCTTGGTGGGACCGGAGGGAACTGCTGGACGTCCAGGTCCCAGGGGAGAGGTTGGACTTCCTGGACTACCCGGAGAAAGAGGACCACTTGGTCAGAAGGTGAATACAATAATATCAATAGAAAATGACCTAAAAAAGATTTCTAAATTGTTGCAGTCTGCCCTGACAGAACAAAAATGTCTACTAACAGTTCTGCTATCATTTTTAACTTCTGACCTTTTTTGGTTCAGGGAGAACCAGGCCTGCCAGGGGACAGGGGAGCCTCAGGAATCAAAGGCATGGAGGGGGCTACAGGTGACCAGGGCAGGAAAGGTGACCCAGGACCCAAAGGGCAACCTGTGAGTATATATACGCATTTGTGAAATGCGTGTGTGTTCCATGGCCAGGAATAATCGTGTGACAATAACCATGTTGTAAATGCTATGAAAATTCTCAGGCTTATTTTATAGGGGATATTGGCATGTGATTGATGTTCAGATCCGTCTGTAACATTCACACATACAGTATTAAATAAACTGTGCCACAACATCAAGTTATGTCAAGTAAAAGAATTATTCACATAATGTACTGCAAGATAAGATGACAAGACACATTATGTGAACAATCCTCCTTTTGATGTGAATGTTTTATGTTACTCTGTTCTTCTGTTCTACTCCTGATAATTTTTCAGTTTGAGCCTCAGCTTAATATATTTTCTTTAATGGCCTTTCAAATGTCTTTCATACATAATATTTAATTTTAGTTTTTAAGTCATAACACAGTAGATCACTACATTGCTCTTTTTAAATTGATACCATCCCTAGGAATGTTCTTGTTGAAAGAGTGTTTTATAAGCGTATGGACATTCTTTAATGCCTCTCTAAATATAGCTTCAGGGGTTTAGGTATCCAGTCTGTGGTGGGGTTTAAAATGCGTGTGTCTGACACTTTTCCACCCTGAATGGAGTAACAAATTATCTGGGCGAGACCAGGAATGGAAACATTCCGCCTGTTAAGGCCAAGTTATGTAAGATCCTCATACTCCAGAGACCCGAAAAAGAGGTGCTCCACTTAACTTATGTAACTCCTCAAAGCAGAAGAAAAAAGAAACAAAATTCAATCTCTTGCTCTCCCCTCCCTCCACTAGTTTTCTCCATTGATGCTCGTGAAACAGAGAGCGGTCTCGGGCCCTTGGGTCAGATCACTTTACACTTTTCAGTTAATAGAGTTTCTCGGTCTCAGTCGTTCGTCCGAAAGCAGATCTGTCTAGAGGATCTAGATGACTGGCTGTACAAACAAAATGTTTGCCACCCTGGACGACAGACAGTGCTCAGGCACAGAATAGGGTACAGACACCTAACCCTGCAGTGTGTGTTTCTAAGAGGATGTGTGAATGTGGGCTGGGGCTACAGTAGATCCAGACATAGAGCCTTGTGTGTGACACAGTTCTTTTGAAAGGACATTTTCAAAAGGGCGACTTACTGTCTTCCTTTTTTGTCTGGAGCTGTAGGTGTAAAATGGGATGAAAATCAGACAAAAATCAAATCATTTAAAAACCTCATACACACATTCTGTGGACCCTTTCTTATTATATGATGTGTTTCTCAAATGCATACTAAATGTCACAATGACAGTATGTAAAAGGAAAGGCCCCATTGTTGCTATGATGTTATTGTCTTTTTTTCCTGTAGGGGGAATCTGGAGATCGGGGAATGGTCGGTTTACAGGGCTTTCCAGGGCCAATGGTAAGAGATTGAGTAGCTAACCAACAGAGTATAAAAGATGATAAATTATATGATAAAAGTCCCAGAGTATATTGCCTCTGTCTAATGACAGGAAGGGAGTGACAAGACCTCTTTTGCCTTCAAACAGGGGCCTAATGGTGATTTGGGATTGAAAGGCTTCCCTGGCCCTAAAGGCCCAATGGGTAATCTGGTAAGCTTAATAAAAATAGAAACAGTGGGTGTACCACTGTGCTTTCTTTTGATGGACTGCTGAGAGTCAAACCCCAGGAAAAATATGAAAAGGAATATAAGATTTAGAAGTATGTGTACAGTACACCAGTTGTGTAACTAAGCTTATATGATGAAGATACAAACAAGATGTAGACTACAAACACTTTTTGTTGTAATTACTTAGGACACCCTGAAGTCAATACATCGTAACTACCTTCTCTACAGTCTCACAGCAGAACATGTCAATTCATACAGACTTTTTTAAACCACCCTCAACTCTGCTATTTGTTCCAGGGATTCACTGGACCTGTAGGCCCTGAAGGAATAATGGGCCCCATGGGAAAACCTGTAGGTGTCTATGTGTGTGTGTGTGTGTGTGTGTGTGTAATGAGAATTATATATTGACAAGACAATCACAAGACAATAATCAGCAAATTATGTAGTACTGAGAAAGATGTTGACACAGTGGAAGCAATGAGAGATATTCCTTTACTTTCAATAAAACCAGACTGTTAACTGGCCATGTACTAATTCAAGTTAATGCAGAATACATATTGAGATACAATTCTCTGTTTGTTTTCATTTTGTTACTTTTCCACAGGGGCCAAGGGGTCCAAAGGGAATCAATGGTGAAATGGTAAGGTCTGATTTAAGAGGTCAAACACTGAAAAGTCTTTCAGGCTGATTATCTGATAATGATGTCTGATGACATGCTGATATACTGTGTGATTATATCATGATTATATTTCACTGAAGTGTGAGACTTTAAAATTCCTTCTTGAGAAAGCACTGTTGCGCCAATTATCATGGCGCCACCTCAAAGCACATTGTGGGTGTAAAAAATGACCTACCGTATGTGACAAAGACTGTGTTTAAGATGCATGAAAGCTAGCTGGGGTTCAGTGGTAGACTTGTTTATATCACTGTCCTAACATCACAGCAGATCTCTATGGCAGAGTCATAGTGAAAGTATGTGGTACTCTATTCGCTGTGGGGCCTAACAGTACTCTCAGACCGTCTTGTGTAAACATCACTGAGGAAATGCCTCATCAAAACGTTAGCGTGACAAACCAGAGCACAAGCCGCATATTCACTTCTATATCCCTACTCGCAGTCTGTACTGCAAACTGTCGTAAGATTCTCAGATCAGCTTAAATGCCTCTGTAATTTACAAAGCCACCCACACACACAGACTGTGTCATTTTAGCCTTTTCTCAAACACTGATGATGTCAAGTACGTGCATACTCTCACATATATAGACTTGAATAACCTGAAACCTCACCAACAGACTTAATAAAGTCCAGGTGTCCCAGCCAGCTACTATAGAACAGTCAACCAGAGGGGGCAGTAAGTAACCACTGTGGTCACAGTCAGATTCCTACTACTCTTTGTCACAGCACCACAGGGAAAGGTGAAGCGAGAAAATGGATCTGTCCCATTCTGCTCATTATGATGCTGTACTTGTTACTAGTTTAGAGGCTGCCAGAGCAAACGGGACAAAAAGAATACATTATGTATGCATCCTTTTAGCCATTTTAACACTGACTTTCTATGTGTCTCACACTTTCAGGGGCCTCAAGGACCACAGGGAAGTCCAGGACCTAGAGTAAGTGTTAACCTCACCATCATGTTTCAGCTTTATACTACACATACTCTATAACATGCGTAAGAAATTTAAAGTTCTGTGACGTTTCTAATTATTTAGCATTATGGATAAGCTTGTTTTGATTCAGTCGGTATAGTCAGACTTTTTAAATGTTGGGCCAGAATGTATAAATTCTCTGCATACAGGACAAATTGGAAATACTATTGGCATTGCCATATGGACATGATCTTTTTTATTCATACTCTATTACTACATTATTACTAATACTAAAAGACTATTCCCTTCCTATAGTGTATCTACAGAGCCCACTGACACAGACATGGTTTAACAAAAAGTGAACTGACCACAGCCACAATGGGATAATTTTTCACTGTCACTAATTATGTCTGCTCCTTCCTTCCCCCCTTAGGGACCTCCTGGTGCTCCAGGTCCAACAGTAAGTGCTTCATGTCATTCATGTAGACAGTTTGACAGGATCAGCTAGAAGGCAGGAGTCCTGTTTTTGAGTTTCATGCAAAATGCGTAAGTCGCAGAGAAAATTGTCAGGCTCTTGGGAAATTAATTTAAAAACTATATGTAAAATATAGAATATATATTTTACATTTGACTAAACCCTGTATCCTAATCCTTTTGTATGTTTTAATCTCAGTCTGGCTGGAGAGCAACCCTGTTATCTCAAGCTTTGTGACTGTCCAACCTCCAATAGACTTTTCAGAGAAATAGAGAAAAGTGATAGCAGCCATTTCTCTTGACAGCAGAGCAAGGCCAGGATGTGATAGAGCCAAGGCAAGCATTTTTGTTGACTTATTCGCTAAACGATAGATGAGCCAACAAATAATCCATTTTGGTGATAAGGCATGTTAAAAAGAACACTTGTAAGTTTGTTCAGTCGCAGAGGGGATCAATGATTAGCCTTCTCTGGCACTGTGATAGAAAGCCTCCTCACATCTCTTATCTGTTATTAGTTCTGGATAAAGTGTAGCTCTCTGCTATCTGAATGACATTTTCCTGTTTGAATAATTCTAAGAACCCAGAAAAAAACACTACATCAGATGCCTTTTTTGTTTACACACAGTTAAATGATAACTGTAGTATTTATGCTTGAGTGGAATGTGTTATTCTTCCCCCTACTGAAGTCGGGAATGTGGTGGTTTATTGATGCAAGACTTATTTCCTGATTTTCTCTGGTATTATTCTGTTAAAGTTTTCTCTGTAAACTGGGCGTGTATCAAAACTGGCACATTGTCAATAACCAGTGAACAAGCCTACGGAATAAAATATTTCAGTAATGATCAGGGCAAGTAATGTGATATGTTTTCATTAAACTGAATGTGTTGATTTTGAATCCACAGAGGCATATATATGATGACTTTGCAGTCTACGGTCTATCTGACTCTAATGCTGCGCTCAGGACAGAGGTAAGGCACTAATACACTCACTCAATGGACAGGGTGAATGGGTGGATTGTTGGATGGATGGCAGATAAATAGGCAGATTTCTAGAACATCTAAAGTTCTTTACAAATTCTGTGTTGCAATTGCTGTTGGTATTGTAACTGTAATGAAGGCACTTAATACATAATGTTGGAGTTTAACAGTTGTGTCTTTCACATTCTTAACCAGAGTTTCCAAAACACAGAGATGAGCATTCCAGACCAGAATACTGAGATACTTAAGACTCTACGTTACCTAAGCAGCGTGATTGAAAGCATCAGAAAGCCTCTGGGCACACGGGAGAATCCGGCTCGTGTCTGTAAAGATCTGCTTGACTGTCATCACAAGCTTAAAGATGGTGAGAGTTTCATCATTCATTCATAAGAGATTTAGATGTTTGCATATTCATTTTATAAAACCCTGTTCTCTCTTTCAATTTGGGACTTTCAGGTTGGTTCTGGATTGATCCAAACTTGGGCTGTACCTCAGATGCCTTCAAGGTCTTTTGTAACTTTACTGCAGGAGGACAGACCTGTTTATATCCAGTGGCCTCTAATAAGGTAACAGTGAAGTGGTAAACATATTGTTGATGGTGCCAGATAAAATGAAGGGATGTTTGAACCCTTATTTTACTGAAGCCTAAAGAAATAGAAATGTTTGTTATTATCCAGTTATTTGGATGGTAGGGACAGATAGAATATGTGCTCTGTCATTCCCGCCTCTATCCAGATCACTTGATTCTGTGAACCTTTCAACTAGCGGTCGACCGACATAGGTCATCATTGGCTGATGCCGATATTTATAGAGCAGGCCTGCCAATAAATAATGGAGATATTAGAACAAAACGTCATGTATAATTCCATTATTCCATGCAGAGTACAATCTAATATTGATGTTTATCTTAGCCAGTAACATCTTGTTTTAGATAGAATCGTTAATAATGAATGAAATAGAAAAATACATTGGGTTATGCAGTAGATTTCAGAACGTGACTGGTGTTTAAGGGAGAGTGGGTTTTGCTTTGTCAGAAGTAACATCATTTAACTCTATTATTCTCTACACTATAACAACATGTTTGATTCTAGCCAGTGATGGTTTTAGATTAGATCTTCTGTCATTTAGGAGGATATATCAGCCTCATCAGTGGAGTTATCGACAGATATTTCAAATTTACATAATTGCACCCTAAATGCTTTATGTAACTAGTAACTGCAATAAAACTCTTTATTGCCCTTTGCTTTAATACAGGAGACACTGTAGGAAGTTGTATAACAGGTTTTAAAACATTGCAAGTTTATTGTATTATAGTATATATAGTAACTTTTTCTCTCCACCACAGATGGTGTTTGGTGAAGGGAAAGTCCAAATGAAGTTTCTGCATTTACTGAGTACTGAGGCCAGCCACAACATAACAGTCCACTGCCTAAATGATCCTGCCTACGGAAACACAGACAACTTCAGCTCCACTGGATCCATAGTGCAAGGGAACACCACATTTCGATTTCGTGGCTGGAACAAACAGATGTTTGAAAAAGATACAGTACTTGAACCACATGTACTACAAGATGAGTGCAAGGTCAGAGACTATTTCACAGCCGTTTGGCAGAATATTCCACCATAGATCTCTTTTTATGCTTAAGAAACTTTGACTATATTAAGTTTATTTATTACACTTATTTTTATTTAGAATTTGAAATACATTTTCAAACATATTCTGTAACTGTATTCTGTGATTAAATTGAATAATGTTTCTTTCTTTTTTTCTCTCCTCCACCGTTCCTCTTACAGATCCAAGATGGTAGCTGGCACCAGTCACGTTTCTTCTTCCATACTCAGGACAGTCGTCAGCTACCTATTGTAGACATACAGGAATTTCCCACATCACAGCCCGATAGTCAGCGGCATTTAGAAATTGGTCCAGTCTGCTTTCTCTGACACCAACATCCCCGTCCTGTAACCTATTTACATGAACTACTAAAATGCAAGGCTGTTACCAAAAAAATGGCTGCCTACCAAAGAGTGTGTGTCCATCAGAGTTTGTCGTGTTCCTTGGAAACTGTTTATGGGAACTTTCAGAGCAACAACTGCCCAATGTTAGATCTACATGGAAAGACTCAGTCTCTGTGGAACAGCCAGGCCCAGAAGGCCAAAGGAGAACAGTGTAAACCAATATTTATCAATAATTTTGTAAAGTATGTTTTGTCAATAATTGTTAGTCAAACGGTGCTTAGGTTGGCTGTATATGGACGGAAATTACTCCCTGATCGCAGGGTAGGGTCTCCCTAAGCAGCAGCCTATCCAAACTCCCAAAACTCACACCTCTTTTTCACCTATCACCCCCAAACACTCCCAGACCATCCTAAGCAGAGGCCTAACCTGAAGGAGCGTTTCTGGCCTTTACATAGGAGCACTGTCTAACTAAAGGTTTTTATGAGTGCAATAGCATGTGGATAATGTGTGACTGCTTTAAATATTTCATTTTCTTTCAAAGGCTATAATTTACATTGTTTTCATGATATTTTGTCTTTGGTCCTACCCAGTTGGACCTGTACATCTTGACAGATGGTGCTCTACCTCTACCTGCTCATTTGCTTTCTAGAATAGTGTCAAGTTAGTCTCTTTTTTTTTTTGCCTGTGTGTTGTATGTACCGGTTACATCAAGATTTATGTTGTATAAGTACTTATTTTGATTTGGTCATTTCTAATTTATGAACCATTTTTTGATACACTACATATTTTTTGTAGCTTTTCCTTCTATGTGGTAGGCTCTTCAGGGGAAACCTATCATTGGTGCTGCAACAAAGAATGAGTCATCAGTGAGTTTTTACATTTCCTGTGTATATATTGACAGCATACTGTTTGTTTATTTATATCCTTTTTTGTTGTTTGTTCACATTACTGTACCACAGTAAGTTATACTCTCAGAGAACTATTTGGTCAATCACAACTCAGTCTAAAGAAGTATTTATGTTTAAAAGGTGTGTGTGTGTATGTGTGTGTGTTCACACCTGTGACTGTATGTTTATCATACTCTTATTTCAGTTCATTCAGTGGTGGTTAAGTGGACTGGCAGCTATAGAAGGCCAGAGTCAGAATACACAGAAAATACAGTCATCATTATTCTTAAGTTATATTACCTTGAATAAAGTGTAATTATATAAAGTCTGTGGATGATAAGGTTGGATGCAAATGTGTAAATAATAAATAAGTTGACAAACAAATAAATGGAACATTTTATCCCCAAATGGTTGTGTACTTTTTTGAAACAGTTAAAGTCCTGTATGTTGCAACCAAATTAGTCTTGTATGCCAACACTAACAGACTTTGGCATGGCAGGATTAGTATCATGAATACATAATAAACAATTCTATTTAGAATAGAAAGTTAGAGAAGCAGTCTGATACCTAGACCCCATCACAATAAATCTACACACATCCACATTCAAACCTCTGAGGTGCACTCGAACAAGGACCCTAACCCTAACTGTTCCAGTGGAGCTGCTCAGTAGCCAGCAGGTTAGACTGTAGTTGTCTTGGGCGGCTTCCAAGTGAATGTTTGTGAGCATGATCATGGTGTTCTTGGAAAAAAAGTGTTGTGCTTTATGATACAAATAAAAGTTTTAAAAGAAAGAGAGAGAGTGATGGTGTGGATTCATACAAAAGTAACATTTAAGACTAGATTCCAGAAGAGCATTTTGGCAAAATTTAGGCCACATTGTCCAAATCAAGGAAGAATGTCATTTTACTTTGGTACTCTGCAAAATTAACCTAGTGAGGTCAACCATATGATGTGAAATGTGGGTATTATGGCTGGATGCTACACTTGTGCCAATCCCTCTAGCTCAGGTTTCATGTTTAAATGGTGTCATAATATCAGAGTCCCATCAAACATGGTGTGTGAACATGCTTTCTCTCTCTCTCTCTCTCTCATACACACACACACAACACACACACACACACACACACACACACACACACTGCATGTCTTATATAATATGATGTCAATCTGCCACTCCAACCCCCCACCCCCATTACAATAAACTCATCTTATATAAGCATACATAAAAAGTGATGAGGAACAAGACTAGCAAATAAACACTGCTAGTCTTGTATAGCTCATAGACTGTCTACACTTAGAGTTACACCAGGGTCATAAAAACAATCTTCAGCTGGGCACTGAATGGGAATTTGTAGTTACTGTCCTACCAGACAATTTACTCACCGTGAGCAAAACCAAAGCTCTGCATTTTCTATGGTCTGTGTTTATTTTTCAAGCCCTGTGAATGTGATGAATTAATATGGTGTGAATATCTGCCCTTTCACGACTGTCATTTCAGTGTTATTTGTGCTGTCAGTGTGTTTATTTTGACATTACTTGACGGCGTTGTAGTTCTCATCCACAAACACCGGGAGGCGCCAATGAGCAGGTTTCCAACCGGAACTTAAATCCACGTGCTGAGTGAGAGAGGCCACCGGCGGAAGAGGGTTTGTTTTCAAGCAGGGAGGTTGAGTTCAACGTGTGGATTGAGTTCTCCTGTAATGTGCTCTTTAATTATACCAACAACAGACATAATGTCAACTGTGGAGAGCCAAGTGGGAAACAACGATCCGGAAGAAAAGCTGAAAGGCACCAAAAGAAAAATTTCTCTCTCCAAGTAAGTGTTTTAACAGAAAACAAAGTTACTGCTAACTTAGCTAACAGGTTAATGCATGTTTTAATGTTTGATTTCTCGAGCCTTGTTTGGATTGATTGAAGTTATAAAGATATGAAGAGTGGCCGATATTACTAATACAAATACAAAATACATACATAAGCTATCGTTATGTGCTATTAGCTTAGGTAACGTTAACGTAACCTGAACGCTAGCTAGCGTTACATAGTTAGCACAACAGTAGTTAGCTATAGTTACCTGTTCTAAACTTCCACACTGTACTCACTGTCAGTCTTTATTTTTTCTCTAACGTTACTTCATCCTTTTATCTCTTCTATCTATGAGTTATGTCGCCTAAACTGCGTCACCCTATGTGCTGATAGAGTACCTGGTTGTTATAAATGCTGAATGTCTTTGTTCAGGCATTTTAATGTTTCATTTCAGTCAAGTAACTTTAGGTTGTTTATTGCTTTTTTGTTCCTGTTTCATCCTGTCACAGTTTTTGTCAGTTTAACTTTAAAACTGCCCAAAATGTAAATGCACCATGCTGACATGTCGTCTGTCCTGCAGTTGTGGTGTGTGTGGATCAGAAGAAGCGAAGTACAGATGCCCTGCCTGTCTTGCCCATTCTTGCAGGTGAGATTATTGTACAAGTAATGCAGTTATTTCACCGTCAAATCAACAGACTCAAGGCTTCCTTTAAATACATCTGTGTCTGTGGAGTCACAATATAATTAAAGGGATAAAGACAGAAATGTCTCTTTTACACAAAATTGTTAATTTTGTTCTGACTCTGATTTTGTTTTTGTTTTTCTCTTGTGAAATACTGGGTTCTTTTACATGATCACAACTCATGTTCACACTAAGGTTATAACCTTTGACATGCCTTCATAAGTAGACATTGCAAAAGAAAGGAGATCTGCTGTGCTGCTAATATATATTTTTATAGATAAATGTTTGATTTCCCTAAAGTCATCTTTTCATCACGATGAAGGAATTAAATGGAACCAACCCTGCAATATGTAGATGGAGGTTAAATTGCAGTAATAGAGCTACCCATATTCTTTATATAATGTATTAGAAACCCTAACATAAAATATTAGCAATGCCACATGTTCCAAGAGCCTGTGTGCTGTGGCTTTTGATTCTTTCGGTAAGCAAAAAGCACAGTTTAGTAAGAGTACACTATTAGAAGATACGCCAGGTTGTTGTAAAACTTGTATTACATGGAGTAGAGTCTTTGGCCAGCCTAAGGCTTCTATTTGGCAGAAATGATCTTCCCCAGGTACTTAAAAACAATCTCTGAATTGAGTCTGAAGTTACGTAACATGTAAAGTAAGATGAGGATGGAATGGGCACAGGAAAAAGATTTGGCCTATGCAATCCTTTAAAAGAGTATATTTGTGTGTGTTGGACAATATGCACTGGATATGGGCAGTAAAGAAAGCAGAAAGAGTGAGGTTTGCCCAAACTCTTGACTTGGATACAGAATTGGAAGGTTTTTTTTGTAATTTAGTCAAAGTAAACACAGGAATCACTTCTTTTTTTGAGGGGTATATTCACGCTGAAAATAGCTCTAGTTTCTTTTGTCCAGGACCTTGAATACTTTGTTGGTTGTAATCATGATTGCAGGCAGATTGTCCCCGAATCATGATCCCTTTTACAATGATGTCAGATAAACACTTGTTTATAGTGTTGAAATTGCAGTGAGATCACATGAATAAGATGAATTCCTTCAGTGGGTTGATTTAACCTTGGTATTCTGCTCTGTCTCTATGATGAGATCATATTATTTAATGTAGAATAAAAGTTTATTTTATCTGTGTCTGATGTCACTAATAAAAACCAAAGAAAATGCTCTTTCTGATTTAAAAAAATAAACAAACAATGAATCACTAAAGAATGAGGTAATAAAATCAGTTCTACCTTTGGGTGCAGTAATGTAATATTTAAGATTTACTCTAGGCTAGGTTTTTGTTTTTACTGACTTTACTTTGATTCGTGGCCAGCAACAACATTGCACCGGCAATGGTCCATAAGCTGTTCCTTAAAATCTACGGATACTGAAGCATTTACAACTTAACCTTCAAGTACTAAATGGCATTTTGAATGTCATACCTGAAAATTTCATTACGATTTATCAAAGAGCACCAGGGGAACTGTCATGGTTGCCTGTTGTTGTTGGCATCATTCAGCATTCCTTTTACATAGTTTCTAGGGATACAGTCTTTGTGTAACCCTGACCAAATATCTCTCTCTCAGCAAGTGTCGGAAAATGGCTCTTTCCATGTGTGGATTAAATCATGCAAATCATCAGTCAACCATTTTCTTCATGGGTTTTATAAGTAAGATCTTCAGGAAGACATATTTCTTGTTATCTTACTGATATATTGTTTACAATACCTTTTGTTCTAATTATTGTAACAGTACCTCAAACCTTTCTGATTTGTCATTGCTGTCATTGAATTTGTTATTTGATTCTTCTTTCACAGTTTCACAATTGCTTCAAGTTAAAATGTTGCAATGGAAGAAGAGTTTAACTTGTTATTGGGAGGGAAGTGGAGCACAGATATTATCAGCTTCTTTTGGTGCTTTTTTATGTCAGTCTCAGTTCACCAAACCACCAGTCCTTAGATTACATTTGTTGCATTTTCTGTCTTAGTCCAGTTTTCTTTTTGGTGTCTTTTGTGCACTGTCTGGATAATAGAGCAGCAATGCTTAATTGATGAGTTGTCGACTATGAAATGCCAATTATTTTTATAATAATTATAATTTTTTTTAAGAAATAAATTCTCTGATTCTAGATTTATTGTGTAACTTTTAGTGTCATCTATTGGTGAGGGTTGATTGAAGTTATAAAGATATGAAGAGTGTCCGATATTACCAATAGCAAATACAAAACATAAGCTATCATTATGTGCTATCGTTAGCTTAGGTAACATAACGATAACGCTAGCTAGCATTACATAGTTAGCACAAGATTAGTTAGCTATAGTTATCTGTTCCAAACTTCCACACTGTACTCACCGTCAGTCTTTACCTTTTCTCTGTTTCATCCTTTGATCTCTGCTATCTATGAGTTATGTCGCCTAAACTGTGTCACCTTATGTGCTGATAGAGTACCTGATTGTTATAATTGCTGAATGTCTGTGTTCGGGCGTTTTAATGTTTCATTTCAGTCAAGTAGGCTGTTTATTGCTCTTTTTGTTCCTGTTCCATCCTGTCGCAGTTTTTGTCCATTTAACTTTAAAACTGCCCAAAATGTACATGCACCATGCTGACATGTCGTCTGTCCTGCAGTTGTGGTGTGTGTGGATTTTTTTGTTTTTATGTTTTTAAGAAAAAAAATTCTCTGATTCCAGGTTTATTGTGTAACTTTTATTGGCATCTACTGGTGAGGGTTGCAAATTGCAACAAATGGCTCACTGTGCATTCACTTGCTCCTCGAACAAAATAAGTACTTCATAATAAATCTATTAATTCTAATGGCAATTGCAAATTCAGCAGAAAAAAACTAACTTTCTACCTTTTTCTCCATGAGGTTGTATGTTATATCATTTTAATTTCCAAATCTAACAACAACAGAAGACTGTGAGAACTGTCAACATATGGTTCTCTTTTAATATTTTTATATAATATAGACTTTCCCAGGCAAAGTTTTTATTATTTGTGTCTTCTTATATATTTGTATACTGTTCTGTATACTTCTTTATGTCCCATGTACACATTCCTTTTTTTGCAATAAAGATTTAAGGAGTGAAAAAAAATTCTACCGACACCACATCATCAGTCACCGCTCATCCCTCCTTTTACAAGCAAAAAAAAGAAGCTACGGTGTCCGACAGGACGTCATCTTGGGCTTTGGGAAACAATGATCGAAATGTTTCACCATATTTTGGTATTTTATAGACCAAAAAGCGAATCAATCAGTTGAGAAAATAATCAACAGATTAATCGACAATGAAAATAATCATTAGTTGTAGCCTTCCTGGACAACCTGAAAGTCAGCTAAACCAAATTCTTTTGTCTTTTGTTTATGTATTATTTTCCTAGCTTGCTGTGTGTGAAGAAACACAAGGAAGATTTGGGATGCAGTGGAGTTAGAAATAAAACTGCCTTTGTTACCCTCTCACAGTTTGATGAAATAGCGCTTCTCAATGGTGAGCATTTTCTCTACTTCTCCTCATGACTAAAAAACTTAAGTGTTAGCAGTATTTATACTAAAACATTTTTAGCAGACACTGCTGAGTTAAAATGTTTAACTATTGACAAATGATCATCACTGTAAAGTAGAACTACAAGCTAACCATCAAGTGTTCATAGTCATCATGGTTGTCGGCATACGTGTGTTTCTTTAAGCATGGTATCAGGGTATTTTATTAATGAGGTGCTATTCTAAAAATAAATGCCACTTTTTTACTTTAAAGTGTGTTTACTATTTGTCTCTTACCTGTACTGTAGACTACAGGTTTCTGGAGGATACCGGACGATTCGCTGATGGTGCCACCAGAGACAAACTCATCCGGACTCCTCGTACAACTTTTAAAGTACGTTCTTGATTTACAAATAAAGTTACCTTACATGCCTAATGTTGGATACTGGAGTTAAATGGTCCCTGTAATGTTTTAGACCTCTAGTAGCGCTATAGAGCTGTTTTTCCATGTGTGGGTGCCAGGCCCTTATTTTTTTTTTTTTTGGCACACAAATAATAATGCACATGCATACTCATTACATGATTGTCATGTCATGATTGTTGTCACATTAGCCCTCTGATGGTTATTTATTTATAGAGCATTTATCAAAAATGTGCCTCACAGTAAGAAAGTTGAAGTAAGATACCACGATAAATGAAATAACACATAGAGATCTTCAATCATAAAACAAACAGTGAGCCAGGACCTTCTCCTAAACAAGAGAAGAGGCTGATGGAATAATCAAGGCTCTAGGCAATAAAAGCATCAAGGCTTTAACACATGCCTGCATCAGCATTTATTAATAGTCATTAGTGACTCTAAGAAGGGCTGTCTCAGTGCAGTGGTACCGACGAAAACCTGATCAAAGGTACTTTAGCACAGCAGCAAGAAACTGCTTTGAAACAATTCTTTTGAGAATCTTGAGAACCAAAAGATATTTTCGGACGATGGTTATCTTAAAGGGTATGATTAGGAACTGGTTAGAGCTTTGTTACATTAAAAGTATTTGTATACATTTCATAAATAGCTTTAATTTTTTAGCTTGTGAGTATTTTTACACTTTATCTTTAACTTTTTTTGTGATTGTCTTTAGTAGTCACCTTTTCAGAAACAACTTAATTGTAAGAAGAGGAGATGCGTTTGGTTGAATATCAGTTGCTTTTATTGCAAAAAAAACCTACCAAACTAAATGCTAAATGCTTTTTATTGCTTTACTTGCATAATTTGTGTTTGTAGTTATGCAATGGTTACTGCTGTTGCTCAAAACCACAGGCATTAATTTATGTAATATTAAGTGTTCCTGCCAGTGCTCACCTGCACTGTTACAGACTAAAAGACAATGTAAGTGATATTGATAGCTTGGTGTAATGCATGTTCTTTTATGAGAGTTTTAGAGGCAGTGACTGCTTCAGCAGTCACAAATCAGTCAAAATAATGAGGCTTATTCTCAGCAAGAGATAAAGGCTTGGCACATAAGCTTTGGGATTTGGGTTTCCAGCAGAACATTGCTAGTAGAGTAATCTTTTAGTGGCCTTGTATAGCCCCACCTTTTAATAAATTTATTTTACTGTCTCTCACTACTCTGAATTCCTTAAGGCCTTACATGGGTGCCAGAAAGGATTCACATATACTTAAGTTCAGGTAAACTTTAGTGTAATTGTCAGTGGAACTTGCACAGCCGGATTTATTGATGCAGAACCATAGACTGTAGAACAGATGTTTGGTATTTAGACGTATTTGTTCTTAGAGAAGATGACCACACGTGCGCACACACACACACATACTAACACACACACACACACACACACACACACACACACACACACACACACACACACACACACACACACACTGATTTTTCCAGTGAACTGAAATGCCAGCCAGCCTGTGGTCCCAACAGATCTGTTCAAGGCTAAGAATAGAAGTGTTACATCCTGTTTCACTGAACAGTTGTTATGTCTGAAGTATGCTGCTGTGAGATCTTCATTAAAGGTCTGATAGCTGGATTATTGTTCTGTTTGTTTTTTATGAATATTGATGTGTTTTGGGGCTTTTATAAAAATAATTAACTGCCCTGTAGCTCTTTTCTGTGACACTACTATATACATAATATACTGTGATTATTTTGTTCATACTGTATTTAACAATTCTGATTTGTTTGTTTTTTTAATCAATTAACCATATGGTCCAAAACCCTAAGATATTCAGTTTATTATCAGATATAATTAATAAGAATCAAGAAAATATTCACATTGATAAACTTAATTATTTTTGGGCACTTTTACTTAAAAATGTAATATGAAAATTGTTGCCAGTTGATTTTCAACTGCTTTCAGCTCTAATACTGTATACCACTATACTGTACTGTACTATCTTTACTGTACTGTTTTCCAGGCAAAGAGGTTGGCAGCAAATGCCAGAAAGATGAATATCACATTGAGGTTCCTCCCTGTCACCTTCACTAAGAGCAGAGAAAACTCCACCTTCTTCCTTGCAAAGTAAGAATGAAATAACCCAAATAAAATGTATTTTTACGTTAAACAGAATAGTATTATTTGTCTTGTCCTTTGCTGTAGTTTGACAAAATGCGTGTTGCATAGAATACAAGAGCAACAAATCATTTCAATTAGTCCAGGACTGCAGAGGCAATTTTTTTACTCTAGGCTATGAAGCAGTGAGTTGCAAAATTAAAAGTACCATCTTTATCATAGAAAAGACAGAACACAAACATCCTGTAACACAAAGACAAGTAATTGTAATACAACACTGCAGGTGTCTGGAATTCTATCACAGCAGCACTGCTTAAAGTCATAAAGCCCAAACATTTTGAGACTGTTTGTGATATGCTCAGTCAGAGAGAAAAGACAACACTTCACGGTTTTCTGGTGAAGTTAAGTCCTGCTTAGTCTGGAGCAAAATGAGCTTCTCATTAGTGATGTTTTACTTTACCACAGGATGGCACTCTTGCTAAGCCCTAACTGCAGTTCCATCTACTTCTGGCTCTCTTCAAGTTATCTTATGATAGTCTGGAGCGTAATGATGAAAAGCAGTGGACATCTGCCCATGTCTGTTAAACGTGTGATCAGTGTTTTACACTGTGTTTACCATTTTCTCAACTGAGATTCAACCATGATGACGTACTTTTAGTTGTTGCTTGTCATAGTTGTGCTGTAAGTGTTAAATCCTATACAGGTTACTAGCAAAAGGACACACACACATGCACTCTCCTTACCGAGGGTCAGTGGCAACGTAATCCATGCTGCAGATAAACCATCATTGGGCAACAGCTGTGCATCTCCCCAATTATGATAACAGTTAAACAGAACGCTCTGTAAACTACTGCAGGACTAGATGAATATAAATGTGTTAAATAATATATTATGCAATCTGGACATTCATGAGTAGACTTTTTGAATGTTGACCACATTTGAAATTTGTCGGGAGTTAGTTCCATCATTATTAAAATGTTTGATATTTTCACAAGTGGCCCTCTAATATTTTACCCAGTGTTGTAGCCGGATAGCCCTGGTGTTTACTGAAGTCAGTAATTACGGTCACAAAATGTAAAAGACCTTCAGATAAGCGTTGCCTTGTCAGACTTTGGCTTTACTGACAAAAAGAATACAATATAACACACTCCTTGTGGCCAATGAATGAACAGCTAAAAGGTCAAATGGTATTTCAATTATTAATTTCTCATACGCCCACATCACCATCAACATTTTAGTGTTTCCCAATGGTTTAATGATTTTAGGAGGAATTATTTCAGTGTAGTCAACTTTGCAGCCTTGCAGTAATTTAGAGAGTGAGCCATATTACTTCCCTTAGACCCTGAAGTAGTAAGTAATTCTCTTGCATGGGCAATTTTCCAATTTGCTCAGTTCTACTGGTGGTCTTGTCATGTCTGGCATCTTTTCGCCCTCCTTGGACAACCTACCTTCTGCTGCTCATTTTCCCATTCTTTTGAGGCTGAGCCTGCCACCCTAATCCCTCTGTGGAAGAATAGAGGAGGGAAAGAGGGGAAAATGGTTATTGAACTGCATATTAAAGTTTTATGAGCCTGAAATTCCCAGGGACAACATTGGGTGCCAATCAGGATTGCCACTAAATGAATCCTTTGTCAGTCCCTCCAGCTGGTTTTATGTTGTTACTTTCCCTTTCACCACCCTCTTTTCCATCCTTAAAGTCTACCACTCTGTCATGTCTGTCTCTGGTGTTTTGCAGGCGGTAAATTAAATGTGCACGTTACATCTCAGGATGAGGCAACATCATGTCAGGTTGTAGTAGCACACACCGCCCACCTTCCCATTCCAAACTCCCCAATCCCAACTCAACACTTGGGAAATGGTGACTAAAAGTTTTTGTAGGATGAGACAGAATGTCTGCTAAATGTTTGTTATTTTATAAAGGTTCACACATGGGAAATGCCCCAAAACTGCTCTAGCAAAAGACACACGAAGAATCTTTATGCTTTATGCTGCTGCATTATCTGTTTGGAATCTTTGGCCAGCTGCACAGCCTTATTTCTTTGTTTAGTCTGGTTAGGTTCACTATGTCTCAGATTTTTCAACTAACCGCATCAGTGTCCCATTCACAGACCAGTAAATGGACACAAGGGATGGGATGAAAGGTATACAATAAATTGCAAGGGAGTGAGAGAGAATGTGCTTCAGAATCTACCAAGTACATAATATAAAAAGCAGATGTGTGAGCAGTGTGACTGCAGCTGGTTAGCGACATATTCATGCTACGCACTCACGCTGCCAGAGAAGGATCATTACTGGCAGACAGCTGACTAGAGGGCTTTCATGCCTGGCAATGGTGTGCGAGTGTGCATGTAAGTGTGAATGTACGAGTGTGAGTTTGTGAGCATGTGTCTCCTTGATTAAATGTTTGTAGGCAAAATAATGGCCATGCAACTACTTTCTTTCCACCTTTTGCTGGTGACTAATTTCAAAAACAAGGCACAAACAGTACAGAAATTGATGAAATATTACAGGCTGCCTCTAAGTTCAGCCCTTGGAGGGTAAGTATATAATAGCTGGCATTTGGCAGAACATTGGGAGTAGTTGTGTTAGGGTGGAATTATGTTTTCTACAGCCCCAGCCTGGCATGGCAGGGCATTTTCCTCATAGAGTGAGTGGACTTGAGTGGACTGGACAACACATTGCAGTGGCATTTACTGTGGATAATAATTCTATTATAACTTGAGACAATTAGTAATATGAATAGCAGTGGATTTGTGCCATATGTCAGTTTGTCATATATTGGGAATGAGGCTCAATTAACCCAGCTCTCTCTTAGATGAGACCTAGTTTTCTTTCCTGATATTGACCATAGACTAGACAGAAATGAAGCCCAAAATATCCCAGATACAGGCGCTGCGTGGAAAGCTTTTAATCTGAAGCAAAAGTATGAAGTGTTTGATTTGCACCAATTATTAGTATTAGTATTATTATTATTGCATTAGTTCAACAGACATCACCAGATTTGATTACAGCTGCAATAGCATGGCAAAGGAGATGGGAGGCATGCTATTACAGCGCAGTTACCATGCTTCAGTTGCATAGTTGGTGAAAGTAAGAAGAGGAATTAACCATTCCTGTTCTATTTGGCAGTGTTTCAGAACTCCAAAACTATCTGGACACTGGGAATTTGCCATCACCAGCACATAATGGTCTGGTCATAATGGTTCCCAAGCAGAGTCAGGATATCACTGATATCAGCAGAAATATCCCCTGATGTGAAAGTGCATCAAAATGCTCTTGCACAACATGTCATAGTTAAAGCTTGCAGTACTGGGACAATTGAGAAGGGTTGTAATTTTAAACCTCAATTAGGCCAATTAATGCAATTTTGAAAATGCTGTAATGAAGAAACTCAGTGGTGGCTGAAATATTGCATGTGATGAACAAATGCACAAATGGATTAAAGTAGACAGCCATATTTCACCCCTGATTTCATGGCGGAGGACGACTATTCATCACTTTGTACACTCACATGCACCACAACTCCTACTTTCCAGAAACTAAGTTCAAATGAAACAATCAGTAGCAGCTTTACTGAGACTCTAGCAGACAACCTTTGGCTGCCAATGGCAGAGCAGAGTCTGTGCCGACTGCCATCCGAGGCAAACCTCATATCAGAATTGCAAGTGGCAGTTTCATCAGTGTTGCAAAAGCTGTCATCACAATTGGCTACATAACTGTGGGCTACATGCTGCTCTCTGACTCTGAGTAAAATTCCAAACTGTAAATTAAGCAGAAATGTGAGTGTGCTGCATGCGCTAGAGAGAATTTAAACCTGCCATGTGTCATGTTTGGTTGACAGAATTTTAATAATTGGTTTCCCATGTGTTGTTCAAAATGAATTACATAGTTTTGTTCTTGAACATTAGAAGTATAGCATTAATGATTTGCCTGTCTGGAAAGGAGGAGCTTAGCTAAGAACTCACTCAGCATTTCAGGGAATGCAGACCCAAGACTTAGCATTGTGGCATTTGCCCAGCATCTGTGGCTCAAGCCAGAACTTTAAGAAGGAGTCTTAAGATACAGCTGCCTCTAATTGTTGTCTCCTCTCTCTTTCGTCCATCAGCCTCTCTGCCACTCCACCCTCTTGAGGTTGTAGTTCTAGCCATGGCTTTGGATAGTGAATTTATTTGTTGTATGGCAGTAGAGAAGCCCCAAAACCTGTCATCTTATTCCACCACTTTCTACCAAAATCCTGGCATCTGCCTGTGACGGGCAGATACACAGAACACATGGTTTTATATGTGCCATTTTTGTTGGATCTGTCCAATCTTTAATCCATTCAAATGGATCTGCTCTGACTGCCAGACCACCAGTCAGGCTTTCTGGTCTCCAGTGCTGATGGCACAATTAGCTCAAATCACTTACCTAATCAACAGTGTTCTTGTTAATGAATTCATCCATCCTTCACTGAGTCTGCTTTATTTCTTAGTCTCCCTCATGAATGCAGACAATTGCTCAGACTGTTAAAGTTTAGAGAGCGGGGCAAAGTTGCATCCTGAAATGCAAATTATTTATAGGTCTTTCTGGAAGATGTTTATTGTGCGTTTGAAACTAAAATGTCAGACTTTGTACACTGATAGTGTATTATAGTTTTGTAGTTGGGAGGAGACCAAAGACAGTACTCACCAAACCCTGGACACTAGACTTTGTATTTAGAAATCTCCTCAGGGCAAAGATGATTAATTTAGCCACTACTGGGAATGAGGACTTCTCCCAAAAAATATTTTTAAAGTGAAAGACAAAACCTGTATCATCACTTGCGCTTCTGCTTTTCAGTCTAGCTCCAGGGCTTGAATAACTTTGATCGCTATTTACCAGTACCCACATTGATTGACTGAAATATTGCAGCAGTTATTAAAACACATTCAACACCAGGCCTTTGTTCCTAAAAATGGGGCAGCAAGCGATGACCACTTCCATCTCCGCTCTGCAACCCAGGATGCTGAAAATAATTTGAAACCTCAAGGGTTTTTTTACCCCTTCACTGATGTTTCAGAGTGAGACAAAATTATCCAGAGCCTACAGTATTGCTTACAGAGCAGATCATAAGCTGTCTTGGCTATCCTTAGAAAATTTAGGCGCTGCAGTGTATTCTTCCTCATATGTATGTAAACACACATACAGTTATGGATTGATACCCATTCAGTAGCTAAGTCATGGACTGAGATACTTGAAGGAATCAAGTTTTGTCCCTATAAACAAGCAGTTAATTACTTGCACAGTATTAGTAATGAAACATGTTTACATTTTTCCCATTCTATTCTGGCCATGTATCAATCCTATTTTATTTGTTTAGGCTTAGTTCTTGTGGCCAAAAAGCTGTTTAATCCCTCTTGGAGGAGAAAATGCCTTTTTAATGCAAGCCGTGTAATGAAGCAGAGCTTGTTGTATGGAATTCTGTTGAGGTTATAAACCTAACAGCATAATGTTTGTGTGGTAAATCTTTTTGTTTTTAGGAGGAATTGTACTTGTATTTTCACAGTTACATGTGGAAACTGACTTGCACAACTATCTTTTCACTGTTTTATACTGTTATATTTTTCAGCAGGTTCCGGTATTCAAAGTAGTCACACTCTACTGTCAGCGCTTCTGTTTTGACTTTTGTAAGATGCTCTCTCCTCTATTTTCACCCCTACAATGAATGATGGCACTTATCCCAGGTATGCACTGTGGCCTTGCCTGAAATGATTGCATGCATCTTTGGGCAAGCCCCTTTTCCATTGAAAGACATAGTTTCCATTTACTGTAATGACAGAATAATGGCATCACACCTGGTGCTCCACCTCTTTTGCTTACACGTACAAACACATACACACCTGTACACGTATACACATGCACACATACTGATGCACTGAAGAAGAAACTTAGCCAAAACTGAACAAACACATAAACTCCTCTGACTAAGGGGTTAGAGGTGTTAGGTACCTCCTACAGTTGCGTAGGGAATCCCCTCCCGGCCCAATATCTTCCCTCTCAGCATTCTTGCCGCTGCCTTCACTGCCCATAGCTTTACCCTTCACCCTTAGAGCCAAATGGAAACTCATAACCACCTTTCATTGGGTATCCTGCCAGTTCTGCACATACTTCTTCACTTTTGAACTCCTCCTACCCATCCTGTTTCTGTTTTCAAGGAAAAAACATGCCCCCTGTTGTATAATGCTACCATCTGGATCCACAAAAGAACACAAGCACCACTTAAAAAACACATGGGGATAGAGTTATTTCTTTTGCTGTATTAATCCATTTCACTCAAAAAAGTGTTCAAATGTTGAAACAGACTTTGTCAATACATGAGAATGAAAATAAATTGTTAAATAACAGTCTTTGACTTGATTGAATCTGAATCTCGGTGTAGATCTTTTTTTGTCTGAAGTGGCAAAAAATACTAAGCGGTTTCTTTTTCAATTATGTAAAACATAGAAAACAAGCTGGAACCAGATATTTTGTATGCATTGTTGGTTTAAGAATGACTAAAATTATCACAATATTTTTTTTTTGTTGATTAACTGATTTGACTGATTAATTGATAATTCCACCTCTAAAGCCTAATGACTGAATTCCCGTCACCCTCAACTGTATTTGAAGATGAATTCTAACAGAGAATGCTAACATGCATCATAGTTTACATTACAAAATGACACCATATAAACATGTTTTGGTGGATATAGATATTTATTCTTGTTTCAGCAATAATCTACAAGTTGGTCTACTGTATTCTCAGAATGGGCTGGGTAACTCTGCAGAGCTTTGTCTTTAGATTTGTCAAAAAAGACAAACATCTTTTTACTACAGTTATCAAAAGAATCCTTCAAGTTGTGCTCCGAACATCTCTTGGTAAGTACTAAGCCCTAATAACTAGGTATCCCGCATGTGCCTTAAAATTATGTTTTAAGTCCTATTTTCATCTCCATCCCTCAGATCCATCAAGGCCTCCGTCCTTCCACTCTGACGGAGAATGGGTTGATGAATCAACTCTACCATATATATTGCAAATTCTGTGGTCTTGGTCAACGCAAGTCCTTGTAGTTAGGTTCAGCTCAGTATGTGGGGTATATGACTGTGGAGAGCAGGACTTAATTGATGCCTGTGCCAGTAGACTATATCCTATTCCTCAGGGCAGCAAAAAATATACTTTCTATGTTTTCCTTGGTTTTTATCTACATAACAGGACTCTTTCTCTGTGTGTCAAACTGGTGTTTATGTTGGCAAAATTCAAATTACCAGTGAGACCACACATTACTATTAATTGATTACTGTAACAGAATAAAAGCAGAATTTCATCTTGTTATTCGTATCTCCCCAATTGTTTGATATATTACATTTTGTTGGCTATTTCTGCATCATGATGACATTACTTGGTCTGAACACAGCAGCTGTTTAGGGGATAAATGTTTGGTTGTAGAGCACGCCCAGCAACCCTGAAAAACTCAACCATGTTTAATAGTTGCTGCCCAAAGTCTTACCCCAGAAGAAGTGATCATTATTTGATATCCACCAGCTGGTGTCCTAGTATTGCGTGTATATGTCATGGTCTCCATGGTGACTCTGGTTTATTCATTTACACACATGCACTTACACAGTCACACAGATGGACAAGATTTTGAAAGCAGCCAGGCGTATTGTCTTGGACAGATTAAGATTGAATCCATTTTATGCTTTGAATTTAAACAAGGGCATTTGTGTTTGGGAATACTGTGAGAGTACTAGTGACCTCATATATCTGTGGTGAAAAACAGGCATCAAGCACTACTGTTTTTGATAAGCTGAAACCAAAAATGAGTTTCTCTGTGTCTCATTTAGAGAAGCACTGTTCCTATGGCACCTGAAGCTCATCTTTCCTCAGAGCAGCACAGAGTTCAGTCAGAGGAGGTGAGTTCCACAACAATATTCAATTTCTTGAAAAATATACTCATCAACCTTTTCTACTGAACCACCAGTGTTGTTAATGACTAAAAGCAAATGATCAGTACTGTTTCAATACGCAAAAGAAGACAGACCATGTTGGTGCACAGGCTGCAACTTGGCAGTAATGACCACTCAGATCTATATGTGTTTTTGAAGGCTTGTAAAAGCTACACAGAGACGTTCCATCCATTTTGACCATGGCTTGACTTGATATGGATGTGAACATGAACAGATTTTTATTTCACATTTGTTTTTTCCTACACAATCTCCTTCTTGTTCTAGGGTGTCCGACAAGCAAACCCTGGAGCAGCTCTTGACCCATTATATCCATCCAACAGAGTCTGATCCTGTGACACGTCAAAAGTGAGCTTTGTCCCATTAACACTTCAGTTCCGTTTCATATTCTTGATCTGAGTGTTTATACAGACCAATCACACATTTTCTACCCTGATTCTGATACCCAAAGTCAAACTCTAATCCGATACCAAGTCTCCCCAAAATGTAAAATCTGTAAACTGAGCTAACCACCCCGGTTAACTTCTTAACTATAAGTGGAAATGTTAATACATGCTTTTTAGGTGTGTGAACATTTTGTTAATATTGTTAAGAACTTTGTGAAATTGTATTATTACAAGACTGCGTCATGTTCTTGTCAAATACACATAACACACCCAGTTCAAGCTGTAGGATTACTGGTATTCTGACCAGGTACAGGCCTTACCAACAGCAGTGAGCTGATATGTGTCAGTGTTTTATGACAGAATAAGCAGGCAATTCACATTAAAGTATGTGGGAACGGTGCTACTTAGAGGTCTGCTTGGACAATTGCGACAGGTCTTTTATTCTGCATTTTTTAAATTTTTTATTATTTCACTCTTGCAGATGCTGTCCTTTCTCTGTGGTGTCTGTTTGTGTGATGTTTGTGCCCCCCAACCCCATTTCCACCTCACTGTCCAGCCTGGTGACAATTATATGCACATACATAATTAAATAAATAATAAAGACGACAAAGGACTAAATTAAAATTCCTTTACTAAAGCAAAATCTGTCTGACACAACATAGTATCCAGCTCCTCATACCATATACCAGGCTGCTGGACAGGACAGGTTTAAAAAAACAGATTTGTCACCATGTTGTTGCTATCGACTACTTTTCCTGCTGAATCCTGCAGCAAAGCCAGAAACAATAATGTGCTAAATTCAGTAGTAGAAATCAGCTATCTGTTTTGGTTCAGTCACTGGACTCATAAATAGAAAAAGAAAACTTGACAACATGATAATAGACCTAGAACACACCAGCTTGATTTATGATTTGGAAGACCTGAGGTTTAAGGATAATGACTGCTGCTCAGCCCATTGTCTTTTGAAAAGTTAGTCATATGTTTTGCTATTGGCAACAACTGCAAAGCTGGATTTAGTTACTGGAGTCTCATTTTCAACAACTAGGGATGAGATTAGGGAAGAAGACAGCTAAATGAATTGCTTTCAAAATTTGTTGTTGAAATGCAGGTTCTGTGTTATGTGCCTTTTAGCAGCATAGTATAATATCAAACACTACCACTCATACCAACACCAGTGTGACACAGTTACATTCATTTCCTACTGCCTATCATATTATCCTGACATTATTACATGAGCATTTTGTATAATCTAAAATTGTGTTCCAAGATGCAGCCTGAGCATTACTGCTGCATATCTGAATGAGTTGTACACAAAAGTACAATGGCCTATTGTATTTCAGATTTTACTTACTGTTCTCACTGTTTTTTGTTAACCATATAGGGCATTTGTAGCTATGACTGCTTGGCTTTGATGACCTGTATCAGGTCCAGTGTCACATGCATGCCAGACCAGAGCACCTGTAATGAGTTTAGCAGCAGTGTGTTTAGGGATTACGCCTCACTTACACATTAAGTCTGCATTTATAAGCGCCCTGTATGAGAAGGAATGGGTGAAGACACAAGTATAGCTCTTATAAGATTCATGTTAACAAGTATTAACATACAAGTATTTTTTATTTTGAAATCTTTTCCCCTCTCCTCAACACATTTCATAGATATTTTCTTTTTCTAATTAAAATGAACTGTAGAATGTGGACCTGTATGAGTGAATTTACCGCTCTGCTCATCTGTGCCACCACACTTCATCACAATTGTGCTTGACTTGAATGTGAATGTTCCCCATTGAGAAGATGAAAAGGTGTATTTCTATCCTGATCTTTAATATCAACCAACTCAATCCAATTTCGGTCACACAGGATTCGGTTGAGCTGGTCTCTTTATGTTCTGTCTAATTCCCACAATCTTACTTTCCTGCATTTATCTTTGTAAATTTGCTCTTGCTTCACTTTCTTTTAATTTCCCAGGCTCATGTGTCTCCCAACATGAACTACAGTCTTTAAACAAGGCATGCTCTTTGATTGCAGAGCGCTCAGTATTTCTAATCTGAACCTGTAACAGAACAGCGATCTGACTCCTCTGACCCAACCTTTGTACTGATAACAGTCAGCATTAAGCAGTCTGCAGTAAAACCTTCAGCAAGACCAGTGCAACTCTTTAAAATAGACACCTCGCTTGGTTCAGTGCCAACCATTTAGTCGCAACCTCCGCTTAGTGTAGATTCAAGTGAGTGGGGTTTAACTCTCCATGGCCCATTACCGGGTCTTTACAGCAGGCTAAGGTGCCGTGGCTGTCAATAGCATGGAGTATGGTCCCTTACACATGAAACCTCAGTCTGAGCCTATACATATCAGTCAGCATATGAGACAAGTATACATTTGGGTCTCCCTTGTGCTACACTCAATGAGCTCTTTGTGTTTTGACCTTTATGGTAACCATCGTAGGAAATTCTTCCCAGTCCATGTTCTCATGTTTTTTCTTTATTGTCTTTTTTTTTTTAAGGGTTAGGTTGGAGTTGAGTCGCTAACCTTCTGTGTTGATGTGAATTTCTGTTTCAGGTTGAAGATGTATGTGCACACCCCATTTGATCATGTGAAAATCTTTATGAAAGCAGAGGGTCGAAAGGCTAACTCTGTGAGGTGAGATTTACTTTCTACTTCTACATCTATCTTATTTCCCATCTTCAGTATAATTTGTTATGTTCCCAAACTTTTTAGTTTTCTTTGGTAGATTTTGTCATCCTAATTTTCTGTATCGTAATTTTGCTATTTTGGTCTGTGTATTTGACACATGACATCTGTTGCATTAGGCACATTTGTGATTTGTGATATCGGGCTTTTTAAATAAAATTGTTTAGAAGATGGAAGATACTTTTTTTCCAAAAATGTATTAGAGGCCTCGTATTGCTCAGGCATCCTTTCTGTGTAACCATTCTGACCTTTTGATTGCACTTGCCAGTCATGACTGATTTATTCAGTGTGTATTAAATCGACATAATTTGTTTAGAAACATGACATCACTGACTTGTAAATTCCTGCAAAGTTACGCAGCCTTTTGGCAGGAAGGCCTTACAGGGTTTTCTCCTCCCTCGTCTTCTTAGATTCCTACATTGAGAAATGCAATTGATGAAGAAACTTCTTTGCAACTTTTATCCATATATTCCATCTTCTTTCTCTCACTCACTCTGTTTCCATAGTCTCTGTCCCGTGTGCTCTCTCTTCCTGCCGTATCTGTCAGTCTTGCTATTTTTGATTTTTAATGAGGGTCGTGGGATCGTGTGGATGGCACCCATTTGTCTTGCCTACTTTCGAATTCTTTGGCTGCCCTCCATTTCCACTTAGTCATGAAGTGAATGATGTTCCTCATGCTCATAATCATTACCCCCCTGGCCAGCATGAAACGTCACGAAACCTCCCATCCCATCTGTCACACATGCTCCTTTTGTTTTGCCCAGTGGGCAGGGCTGCACACGCTTTCGAGGCAGATAAATTTTATTTTGTGGCAGCATATAGAGAAGAATTACTGAAAGATGAGTCTAGAGCTGTGACATGCAAGGCATGATTTAGCACGAGCTATCAGGCTGTCACCTTTTTTACCCTTACACTAATTTAATGAAAGTTTAAACACTTTTAAATGTGTCATTATCTCCGATGCCACACACCTTTTGCAGTTTCACCTTCATAATGAATGTCACTACAAGGTAGTTTATAGTGCTGCATAATTGCAGGTTAATAACCTAATATGAAGTGTCTTAGTGTGGAGTCACCACGAGCCTCCAGAACATCTTCAGTGCTACTTACCAGGTCTGTGGAACAATTGGAGGGATGAACACCATTTGGGATAGGTGGACAAAGGCAAGGTACTGGCCGACGCATGTGTCTCTGGGCCCTCCTGGCACAGAAATGAAAATTGGAGTTGGTGGAGTGAGCAAGGTTGGAGCCTTGGGTTGTCTAAATATTGACCAACTTCTATTCTCCATACATACAGATAGAGATAGAAAGATACATACGTTGTACCCATGTCTTTCCTTTGGCCTACTATTCCAAACCGTGTTTGAAATAGGAGGCCGCTTAATACCCCTAAGGGGCAGGGTTAGGGTTAGGGGGCCGACATGTATATTCCATACTCGCAATATTTTATATGTGACTCTTAACAGCTATGAGCCTCATACAGTGACAGTTGTAAATCAGACTATGGAGAAAGAATGTTTGGACTGTGTCTTGTCAAGTCTTTGATTCAGTGGAATCCCTGTTCCACCATATCAGTAATCGTTTCTTGTTTTTACTTGATGAGTAAATTCCATTGTTCAATTCTTACACTCGTAAGTGTTTTTGTCAACATTACATTGGGGATGGATAAATGGAAGTAGGGCAAAATTTAGAAGGCTTGTCCAAGGGGGAATCATTTTACATTAACTAGGTACAGTTACATAACAGGACCACGGCCACAAACTAGAGCTCTAATAAGAGTCCCCCTACAGACTGAAGCCACATCGCCTTTTTTAGGGATCCCAAACAAGGTCAAAGCATTGCAACCACAAAGGGGCTTCCACGTTTTTGAATAACGCAGAAGAAAGTTTTTCAATTGTGAACAGTGTTATTAGTGTTCTGAAGTCATGGGCAGCAGTGGTCATGGCTACTTAAAGGCTGTTGGCCAAGTCTAACACAAAAGGGTATGACTGCATGTTTTTTGTTGCTGAATGTCTACTGGAATATCAACCCACTCCAATAAAGGAGTTCTTGTGCTAAACTAAACATAGCTGTGTAACCAGTCAACATTCTCTTACGGGAAAGGAGGCAGACTGTGCATCAAAAGAGCCATTCACACCTTGATAGATGTTTGTTTGTGTTATTTTTTAATGTTTATTTTTTTATTCATTCCACTTCTCAGATCCAGAATATGCCCTTTCCCCCTTTCCCATACCTCTCCTTTTCCTCTCAGCCAGACAAATCCCACAGAACATCTACGCCTGTTGACGTGTCAGAAGTAGAGATGCTGTTTTTACATTTGCAGCCAAAAGAGGAAGTGTGTATGTGTGTATGTGTTGTGGACCCATCAGACAGTGATGTTTCTGTCTTGTCCAAGCAGAGCTTTCTCTCACATATTTGTGGCAAGCCCTCTCCTTATCCCTCCTGAGCATGTCGATCTGCTCTCCCTCAGCTTGCCCTGAAGATCTGTTCAAGTTTGTTTCTGTGAAGCAGACGCTTCCTCAGTTCTCCAGCAATGCTTGACTGGCTTTTGGTATTGTAACTAGAATAGCGAGGAATTAATAGCACCAGATTACATTGTGTAATTGTTGAGAGTCAGAGTTAGATTGTGGTATTTATATCTGTATATCTTATTTATTGAAGTCAGCCTTAGCAGTACCATGACATTTTAAGCAGGGATTTGCTTGAAGCTTAGTCTAAAGGTAAGAGTCTATATATGTTCTAAATGTCCACACTCAAAAGCAAGGTGAAAAGCATGTTGTTGAAGTAAGGACCAGATGCACTAATCTGTCAAATGTGGGAATAATAGCGCATGCTTTGGGGCAGTCTCCCCTCAAAGACATGGTGGTGCATTCATTTGTACACATAAAATGTAACAAAAGTAGTTTGAATGTAATCCTGGCCATTTGTTGAGTGAGGTGAGCATGCTTTAAGTTTTGTAACTGTTGGGGAAAAAATCCAATTCTGTCATTGGAAAGGTGTTAGGGGCATGTGGTTTCACATCCAACCTGATAAGCACTTAATTTGCTAAATGTAATGATGTTAACATTGTCTTTTCATAACCTTGTGATGGTCGAATCTATAATTGGTAATTCATATGGCCAATTTGTTTGCTCTGCTATTTTGGCAGAGAATTTTAGTTGACACTAGTTGTTTTCTTGTCTGTCTAAATAACGCTGCAATATTTTGTTTACTACTGGGCTCCCATTGTCCTCCTCAGGTCGCAGTGATGGTCCTATTTTAAGAGAGCTGGGAGAAATCCAAAGTGTTTGTGATCCGATAGCTAGCAGATTTAATGGCTGCAAGAAGGCACTAGTCCATAACTGTTTCACACATTCATACTAATCATCATTCCAAAAACGCACATGCTAAAATGCATAAACCTACTAAATATTCAAAAAAGGTAATGCTATGGGTGGCAATGTATCTAAATTCATCATAAACCCAAACATATAAACAATATGATACAGTGAGTCTGTTTCACAAAACAATGCCAGTACAAACTATTAGATGATCATGTACATAGCCTATTTATTTTTGCACTAGAGTATTCTGAGTTTTAAACATTTTTAATATCACAGTATTGTCTATTCATGATCAAGATATTTGCAGTGTTTCCTCCTTACACCATACCACTGCCATATCCTTGCTGATGGGTCTCAGCAGTGGAAGGGGAAACAATAGGAACCTCCCTGAAGAGAACATCACTCTTGCCCTCTGCTCAGTTCATTCACTAGAACACTATATAGAGACCAGATGTGTGCGTGTTCTTGGCTGCGTCATACAGCCGTGTTTCTAGAAATGGCCAGCTCTTTAACAATCAATTCGACACCACAGGGAGCCACAATCTGCTTTGCCATCTACCCCTCTTTCGCTGTTGTTTACAAACACTTGTGTTTTATTTTAGCTTGTATACACACAAAAATAAAAAACATCCGTGGACATTCATTTATTACAAGTTAGACATAAAAAATAAAAACAAATTGAATGGAAACAGTCCTCATCTTGTCTGCATATTGCAAATGGATTCAGTCCTTTTTAGATATCCTGCATTTGCTTGCTGCATTATTTTCTTTTAATTACTTTGCAGTTTTACAAACTGCATTCACTGCTTTACATTTTATGCTTTCAATAATAGCCTTTTCCCCCCTAGGAATCATGTACCAAATATATATGCTCTTCTTACTTTTCTGTTGGGCAGATGTTGGACAGAAGTACCCTGCAACCATTTGTTGTACTGTGGCAAGAAATTTCCTGTGTGTTTTGAAACCCACAGTCTATCACATCTGTCCTTTATCTAGTCCTGCAGGAATTTCCAACACATTTTGCTGTTTATTTATATACTTTAGCCCACCTAAGAGAATCACTTCCAGGAGGGAGGGCTTCTTGGGAGCTGGCCCGCCAGTAAAGACCTGCAAATGTCACATTATAGCAGAGTGCTTTGATTGGTTTTGGGAGTGGGTGACTACCTGGGCGGTTCTCAGTCTGCTTGGACTTTTAGCAAAACAAACAATGGTAATAATAATCTTCAATCTGGCGCGCGGTTTGACAGTTCATGGGGATGGTGCCAGTTACTGTGTACGTACAAAATATATGATGTCTTGTATTTTGGTGATGACAGCCTAAACAGGATTGTTCTGAATCACGTGAGTGTAGAGGCAAGCCATGTCTCCCAAGAATCCAGTTAACTATTTAGTCTGGTGATTTATGACCATCCCTAATGCTTGACAGGACTACTTAGAAGCAAGACTAGACTGATGTCATCTCATACTGAAGAACTAAAGGAGAGGAAAGAGAGCCCTTGCATGTGCTTGTGAGAGATGTTGATTCTTGGTAAAGTCAGTTTCCATTTCTTGAGATGAACACCAAGCAGAATCTTCAATGTGCCAAGCCATGACTCAAATCTCTATCAATCCTCAAAAGATTCTCAGCCACTGATGTGCCACAGGCTGCTGAAAACAAAGAGTTACAGCTGCCAGTTATAGACATTCACGAATTTGGCTATTTCTGCTCTGTCTTTGTTGTATCCAAGCACCTAAAAACTTGAAATTACCTACAATGAGCCTAATATCCTGTAATTTACACAGCATGTAGTAACTGAGTTGTCACCTCTTTTGTCTCAATTTTGTCTGCAATAGGTACCATGAGTTGGACATTTACAAGACCCTAAGGGACAACCTGAGATACAAAACACTGATTGAATATCCTGTGCTGCATGTTGTACTCAGAAATCATTGGAAGAACTATCCACTGAAAGGACTGGGTAAGAAAACAACAAAAAACACAAGTGTCATGAATTTTCTAACTCCTGCTCATAAGCTAATTTCTGCACCAACACTAACCCTACTAATGGCTTATTAGTAAAAAAAACAAACAACTCTTCATCACTGCATTCACCTCAATGCTTCCTTTTCATCTATGTTTTCTCTAACTTAACAAAAGGGTGGATATATGACATGAGTGAAAACCTTACGTAGCCCCAAAACGCCAACCCCTCGCCACTTCCCCAATTCCAGCAGCATTGTATCATGTCCTGGTTTCTCCAGCTGAGACTTCAAGACTCCCTGTTCCCTTATTTTTCACTATAGCAACATTCTACCCCAACGGAAATGAGGGTGTTCTGCACAGCATCACACGCACCAACTTAACCTCAACAGCGACCATGTCCAAAAAGAGGATCAAACATAGCTTACTGTTGAACAGTGACCTCAATGAGTTGTAAAATGATGGAAGATGTGAAAACAGGACATGATCCTGTGGTTTTTCCTCACCTATTTGTCAGTGTCTTATAGTACCGGATATTTAAGACCAAGAAAAGTCATGTCAAAGTAGGACTGCATATCTTGAAAATGGCTTTTTTTGTTACAGGGAGATCAAACTCTATATCTGAGTAGGGTTAACATGGTCACGAAAGACCACACTAACTCTGTATCATTATACTGTCAGACCCAGGCTGGCTGACTGACAAATGAGGTCATTTTAGTTGAGTGCGTGTGTGTTTTCAATGATAAGGTCTTGGTGCCACACTGTTTTGCTATAATAGCCATAGACACATCCTGATAATTACACATGCCATGGCCTGGGAAGCTGGGCAGGAAGTGATAAATAGCAATTGGACACTGTGGCAGTGGCTTATCCAGTGAGGGTAAAGTCATGTTGAAACTCGGGCAGCATGCAACCGGTCAGTATTCTGGTTAGAGATTGCAATTTTCTCTTCAATTCTCTCAAAAATCCTTTTGTAGCCTCGTTGACCCTGAACCAGAATCTCTTTGATGCCATTTTTATCTTGCTGTTATGTGGGTCAGGTTGTTAAATAACCATTTTAATAATACTATTCCAAATGTAGTTACCCTTTTATAGACGCTCTGAGAGCGAAAGGGTTTAAGTAATAAGTCATAAACAAATTTTAAACAAAAAGCTTGGCCCTTTAACCAAAACATCTAAACACAATTACTTTTTTTCAGAGTTCTTTTCAGTGTTTCATTATGAGATGTATTCCAAACTTAGCTAGTAAGCAAAGCACATCAGTCTGCTGTTTGGCAAAATGCCAGAGTGGGTTAAAATCTACCTATGGTGGTGAAAGCATTTAAACTGGAATCATCCCTGATGAACTAGGGCCTGGCGGCAGAGGTGTCTGCTCCATTCACAGACAATAAAGTTAGTTAGCCTTGTTTTACAGGTAAAGATAGCTTGGTTTTAGCGTGAAGATGTTTTTTAATGACACTGTGTTTGCAATATGGAAAGGTGGAGATGTCACAACTGCTAGCCATTTGGGTAGCATAATGGAGTAAGTGCTTCTGTGAATAATGGAAACACTACATCCTATAGTGAGAGATTTAGTCACAGGTCTCTATTGAAAGGATTAAAACTAGACGAGAAGAGTTTCTAATTTGTCCTGTTGCTGAAAATGTTCGTTTGCATCAGTAATGTTGTAACATTGGACTAAAGCAAGGCTGTACTTTTATCTATGGCCAGAATGCACTTTACCCATAACTCAAGCTCTTAAGATATGTATGTTAATGTGCTAATGTTCTGTACCAAAGATAAACGGATAATGGGAGGCAGTCATAGCTTAATTGTGTCTCATGTTACAGCTCAAAGAACTGAATTACATTCATCTTTTATATTATAGGCTCTGCTGAATTACCATTTTTTTTAGAAAATGTGTTGGCAAAAGTATCTGAGGTTTAAAGTGAATTTTCCACAAATGGACTGTGGGGAGATCATGTTGGGCAGTAATTTCTTAGAATTCACAATTATCGTTTTTATAGTCATTTATTCTACAGCCTTTCTTTCTCACGTCCACCCTTCTTTATTGCATAACTAATTGCTTGGCACGCTGCCTCATCCGGGAACCTAGCATGGAGCCAAACCATAGCATCATCATTCCCAAAGTGTACCGTCCTGCTCTTTCTCACCATTTCTGTTAAGCATGACCCCAGCTGTGCTCTAATCATTTTTGTGCAGCTGACCATTCTGATCACTTGTTCTTGTTCTTCAAGTTTGGACATGTAAGTATTTACTGATGCAAGAGCCATGTTTAATCATGCTTTTTATAGACAAATGTGTTTTCAGCTGATTCTTGTTGTTTCAGCTGAACAGTCATCAGCCTGCAGCAGTTCTGCAACAAAGACCAAAAGGGTGGACCAAGAGAAGTGGGATTTCACCCAAGTTTCACCATTCCCACAAGGGACTTGCACCCTGGGGGGGACCAACATCTGTATAGGAACTCCAGAGACCAGCCCAGAAACTGAACCCCCACAAGAGAAAAGGGCCAAGAGAGAAGCAGGAGAGGAAGACCCAGAGGAGGGAGAGATCATAGATAGTAGTGATGAAGAGAAAGATGAAGCAAATGCTGAACAAAATACCTCATGTGGGAAGAGCTGTAATGATGCCAAAAGCTCTGCTAATGACATGGTGGTGATAAAGATGAACCAGCACACAGTTAATGTTGATGATGGTATTAATGAACACAGTGACAACAGCAGGGATCAGTGTATAAATGAGGACATCACTGATGACAGTTCAGCTGCCAGAGAGAGTGCTGAGGTCAGCATGACTAAGGAGGATGCTGTGAAAATGTCGGGGCCTGTTCATACCCATCACTGTCATGATGAAAATGAGTCAGCTAATGCTGCTGGCAGCTGTGGAATGGAATGATAATGCCCAGATGTTCAGTATGAAATGACTGTGGAGGCAGACAAATCTGACAGGTCATCAATCTTGTGTCAGTGTACAGTGGAACAATGTTTTAACCACTTGTTTTAAACACACTGTGTTAAGAAACAAGAACAATGTTTGTATGTATATACATAGAATCATTTCAATGTGTTTATTCTTTGGGTTTAGTTAATGTGTCAGTAAACAAAAATAAAGACTTTTTTTTGGAAATCTTTTGGTATTTGTTATACTGCTGCAGTCGATACACCACACCAAATTCAATAAAAATGTTTTATGGTAATCATATGTATTTATTAATTAACTTTCAAAGTTCACTCTTAAACTTGGAAACTGTGTTTGACTATCTCTATGAAAATGCTCTAAAGATCTCCATCTTATGGTCTATTTTGTAGCTTTCGAACATCTTTATCAGACTCCGTCTGTCTATAATGATTGGATCATTATGAACAGATGGAGATGGAGCTTTAAAATTGAATTTTGTGAACCCTGTGATGATGAATGAATGTAAGCTCCAGAACACCTAATAAATGGACCGCAAAGGCCATGGACAATACAGTGCAGCGTGAAACACAATGTTTAAGCCAGCATGAATGACAAATCCTTGTGTTCAGAAAAAAAATAACTTCTATTTTCATGACAACTGGACAAACTGCTGATAAATATCATGTGATTTGATTGAAAGTTAAAATGCAACTAATATAGTTCCGTATAAAGCTTGTTTGTGAACAAATGGCCTTTAATACTGGTTTAATGTGTTTAATTTTTTGTATTTTTCTATCTAGGATCTTTTTTTAAACTTGTCATGAAAAACACAATACAAATAAAATATAAAGCTCAGCAGTTAAAGAGTAATCTTAACGCATTACTCTCAAAAGGACATGTGCTCTGTTTTAACACTCATTAGGTAATGTGTCCCTATGTTGACTATTTGTTTTAGTTGAAAACTAAAGGAAACCGCCTCGTGCTATGCCTTCATCACCTTTTGAAGTGCAGCATTAAGACCATTAGTCTCATTTTTCCATCAGCTAATAAAAGTTAATGTTGACATGCTTGTTTTTCTCACACTTCTGGGGTGTCTCCTTGTGTGAATGCTCTTATGCATGCGGTGCCTCTACACTGTATTCTTACCTAATGTTAGTTTAATATAACAGAGTGCCAGTAATAACTGAGAGAATAGGTCATTGGTGGGGCCCGTGTTTTTCGAACACCTGCTAACCTCTTTTGGATATTAACCCCTATGGTCAGGCTCTCTTTCATGTTTGGCCCATAGTGACGCATTTTCCACCCTTTTGCTGTCAGAGGCGATGAGCTCACATCTGACTGTGCATCCTTCTGAAAGTGAGGATGCAGAGACCCCTAACTCATTACTCCTCGTTTTAAAGTGCAAGTTTAATGTCAGTGTTCAGGTTTCACCTTATGGGGATGTCCCGATAAGATTTTTTGCCTTTGAGTCTGAGTCATTTCATTTTGAGTATCTACCGATACCGAGTCCCGATCTGATACTTCTATAATACTTAAAAAAAGAATAAAGAAGAGCAAAAAAACAGATCCAGGGTGTTCCTTATTTTTTTATTTAATTCACCTTATTTCAACATTCAACAACTTTGTTAACAAACAGGGCACTTCTGTGAGGTAGCTTGAACAATCAAGTAATAAATAACAAATTCTTCACTTTTGGACTTTAGTGCAACAGTAAATATAAAAAAAGTCTAAGATAAAAACAAATAGCAATAGCACCTAAAATACCCAGCAGGCATGTAAACAAATAGAAAAATAATAGTGCCACAGTGTTTGCAAAGCATATACATATATATACTGTATATACATTTATATCCGAGTCCTGATCGGGAGGTAACGTGTTTTTATACTTAATGTGTAAAGGTACTGGTAGACAGAACAAGGCTAACCGTGTCCCACTGTTTGCAGTGATTATGCTGAACTAAGCTAAACTAACGACTGCTTGCTGTAGCTTTATATTTACTAGAAACTTATGACAGTTACTGATTTGTTCTTTTAACTCTCAGCAAGAAAGTCCACATTTACCAAAATGTCAAACTATTCATTTAAGTAAGCCATGCCTTTGTCAGCCAGGCCAAGGCCATAGGTTTAAAAATCTGTTCTGTCCATACAGAATAAAAAATACAGTAATCAAATATGTGGTACCTTTTTAAAAGACAGATCCATTGTTTGCATTGTGTAGAAACTAATGTAATATATCACCAAGTAGATGAAAGTACAAAATAGGAACCTCTGGTGCTTACACATCTGTTCCTTCTTTTGTCATGGCTTTGCCTGTGTTGAATTACCACCCATTTCATTTTAGCAGTTCTCTTAATTTTCTATCTCAATAAAGTTACTCATTATGACCACACAAAAGCTCAGCTTTTGTTTCTGTTTGCTGTTAAAAGTAAATTTGAGCTGTTTTTAGTCTGTGGGGAACACAGGCATTGTAAATAATTCCTCCAATTTCAGTAAATTGCCCTTTGAAATTTCTGTATTTGGTTTTCACTTAATTTGTCTTGATTTGGTGGGCAGGGCTTCGTGCAGAACTGGTTTTTATGACGCCAGCTTCAGGACATCTCTGCTTTGGTGGCCTTATCCAAAAACGGGCTAAAATTGGCAGAACTGCACCAGGAAAGGAATGTACTGAAGCACAAAATCATGTTTCCAGATTCTGATGTCACCCATTTTCACATGGCAAACTATGAATCATTTATCAATCAGAACCTCCAAAATGCATGGAAAACATTCTCAGTGTTCAAAATCAAACACATCTGCATCCAAGTCTACAATTTTGCATGCATATTTCACATTTTGAATTGACGTTCAACCGCTTTCGCTTATCGCACAATTCCAAGCGTAGAGAAGTATTACTAAATGAGGCCATCTGTTTTTCCTAAAAAGAAAAAAGGTAACATAGTTATTTTCTATTGTCTCTTCATAGTCTAGCTCGTGGTGCTCCCTCTTAAATCTATACTCATAACATGCAGGTCACACGTAAGATAAAGCCTAAATGTATCTTCAGTGTAGTTTGTACAATGCATGAGTATTACTGAATTATTAAATCTTAAAACTTAGGACAAATTGAAGCAGATTGCTGCAGAGCCTTTGGCTGATTGAACTCTGATGGATCCTAGGATAAACTTACATCACTTTTACACTACACTTCACAAACAGACTAGCAATATTGTCACTGCAATCACCTCTATGACTGATCCCAAAGAAGTTGTTTGAAGGAAGTGATTCACTTGTTCCCTTATGTCTGTCTTGTGTCAATCTGACAGTCTGAACGAACAATGCCTGCACATTGTCTGTTCTTATCAGCCTTGAGCTATCACGGCCAAGTCAAGAGTACTTGCCATTGCCTCATGAGACTTTTGGATCATATTTTCTGTCTGCTACATTATCGAAACTGGTTGGACCTAACTGTATGCAGACAGGAGTGACTGGGAGGAAGTGACCGTGCTGGATAAGGGAATCCAGGTCCATTTCCTGAAATCAGGTCTGGGATGGGTCCTCACAGAAAAGCACCTGTACTTGTGGAACCTAGTCAGTCTAGAGGTCTGGTGTGTTGGTGGGAGAGAGAAAATGAGTGATAGGCAACCAATTTTCCAAGCTCCCTTTTTATGAAGGGACTTAAAGGTTCAGTGCTTTAAAACCTCCAACTGCGTCCTTATGTGGGGGATACTTATGAGTCCCTGGCCTGAGCACTGGTGTCTTTTTCATCAAAGAACAACATTGTTGCTTCTGGACGATTGTGTGCGACAGAGGAGACGGTGCAATTCAACAGTTGAAAGTGTCCAGCCTTCTTTAAGTCTGTGTGTTGGGGTCCTGGAGAGGGCACCACCTAGGGACTCTATAGTTGTGCAGAGGGACTTGTGTACATTTATCCCCATCATGGACTGTCCGAAATAGCCCTGTCTTTACATCAGGATGATTGAGGGCCAGTGATGATTCACTTTGAAGTCCTATCAACTGATCTGTCATGTTTGATCTTGTTTTTGATGGATGGAATGAGACTTAGTCCCTCCAAATATCCAAGGTGCTGTCCCATGTGTCCCATAGTTCAAATGTTTTAAAGTCAACGAAAGCAAGACGGAGTGTGAGATCAACAGGCAGATTAGTGAAGGCTTGGCATTGGCTGTGAAGCAGGCATTTTACTAATTTAAATAGTCTTTTTTTGTTTGTCTTTTTAATTTTTCCTTGTGTTGCTTTTATGTTTTTTTGTAAAGCGGTTTGAATTGCCTTGTTGCTGAAATGTGCTGTACAAATAAACTTGCCTTGCCTTGCCTAATATCTACGCACCTTTCAAACGTCATTTATAGTCATGAATTCAGGAACAGTATGTGGAGCGCAACATTAAGAGAAAGCTTGGAATGAAACTGCTGCTCCTTTGCATTGACAAAAGAAGTCAAGAAAGTTGAACTTAGGATGTTTCTGGAACACTTCTCTGTGGATATATTCTTGTCCAATTGGGAAGAAACCCTGGAGCAGTCCTAGAATATGCTGAACAGGATTATATATCCCACCTGGCCTGGGATTAATTATCATGATGTCTCTACAACACTGAGACCAAAAAAAAAACATATTCTCATCCCACATCCTGAATGTCATCACATTTTGCCTTACCATCCATTTTGCTAAATCCATATAGACTATTAATGTAAGGCCACATTTGGTTAAGTGCATGTGTATGTGCTTCATTCCTTAAGTTTATAGATGTTTCTTTGTGTGTTTACTTAATTGCAGTTTGTGATGGGCACTTTTTTACTGCACAAAGCCTAGAGTCGTTGTCGCTCATTAGATACATTTCCATGGCACAGCCATTGTCAGCTCCAAAGATCAAAAGATGCCGAAGAAATCAGAACTTGTGTTAAGCGGAAAGTGGGTGGCGATAAAATGACTAAGGTCTTACTAGTCCTCATCCCATCACAATAGTGGAAACCAGGCTGCAATTACCCAGCATGGGGGAGACAAAAGAGTAGGAAAATACATCATTCTTGTCCTTTAGTGTTCCATAGAAACATCAGCAAAGTCTTGATCCTGAGGCCAAGCACTGCTTATGAGTTAAATTCACATTTTTAAATGCTAACCAAGAAAATAGTGTTTTATGACATCAATCATTGTGGCGAAGTTTTAAATGATCTGTGAAATAAATTAATACAGCTTCTCTGCATTTATGTGACCACCATTTACAAAATGTTTAATTGCCAAATGTGAGCATATTTACATAAAACACAGCAGACAGTAGCTTTCTGTTTTGGAAAGTAGTCACAGACATCACACTGTTTTTGTTTTAAGAATCGCCTGCTGTAAATAAACTTAATATAGAGTAAATATGTCATTTACGAAGGACAAAGCCACTAGACGCAGGGGACGTGATATTATACCACCTCTGCATTTAGTTTCACACTTTATATCCATCATGCTTTCCACTTTTAGCGATTTTTAGAGGCAAACATAAATGCTAAAACAAAGGAGCTGTAGTGTAGGCAAAATTACAGCTTCTGCTTATGTGATCTCATTGGTCTGCCCATTTTAAACAATAGCGAGAGCAGCTTATGCCGACATTAACTCAGCTGTTGACGATGTGTGCCCCCTTGGAGATTATTCAGTCCAACATTGTCTCCATTGGGCTGAGACTCAAGACGCCCAGAGACTCATTGCTGCCTCTCCCATCAATGCTCAGCTTGTTTGAGCAAATAATCACTCCAGTAGCCAGCGGCCCTCTGGGGACAGACTGAACAATCCAACAGCCTGGGAGGGAATTGACTCTGATTTTCCCCTAAGCCTGCTCATCAGTTATTCTTATATAATTGCAGATGGGGATCTCATGGGTGTGTCAGAAGTTGCATCACGGTCACTGGTGTGTGTGTTCATGCTGATTGCAACAAGAGGGTCCCACACCCTGTCAGGATTTCATAAATCCTTGTCTTTTACATCACTGTGTTTCACTGAGAAATGTATCATGCATTATGGAAATACATCAGCATAATTCAAATCCAGTTTTAGCTGCACATTTGATAACACTGAATATTTAAAATTTGCAGGTGCAATCAGGTGAGTGAATGTAAAGTAATTACAAACAGAAAGCTTTTTCCTTTTTGTCCAGCAGATGGTGCTTTTTAAAACAAGTGGCTGCCTCTGCATTTGTACTTGGTGGCCACCCTCTAACCCTCTTTGCTTCTTGGCCCTGGGTTCTTATAACAGTGAGTATTAACCTGAAGTTATAGACCGGGGACTGTAAAATAGCTGACATCAGTGCTCAGCAGCTTCCAGCATGTTGTAATGGCCAATCTCGATCTTGTTAGCTTCTGGTTGCACAGGATTACGTAGTGCTTGATGAAGCCTTAATGCTAATGTCTTTGTCATATAAACACACTTTGGGTTCAGGGAATGAGGTAGCTGCTGAGTGATTTAATTGCAGGGGTGCATGTGTGTGAGAGCCTTGTTTTCCTGTGTGTCTGAGAGTGATAGTTTTTACAGATTTGCGCTGTGTTGGCTGGGACACCATGATTTACTTCTCACATGATCTCAAGCATGATCGTTTAGTTCTCTGAAGGAGTTAAGGCCAAGGGATTGTGAACCTCGCCAGTGTGCTTGTCTGTATATTATAAAGGAATGCTACGGATGACCGAAAGGACTGCTCACATAACATACAGGTGCCATTACATAACCAAGTTAGCTGCATTGTGGTAACAAGACAAATGACAGTCTGATTGCACAGCACTTACCGAACTCTGAGGGGCAGAGATGGAAATTTTCTTCTTTGGGAAGCAACAGAAATGGAAAGAGTAAAAACAGGGCTCCCTGAAAGTGTTTGGACTGTATATCCAGGCTGCAAAGGGCAGCCACACATCTTTGTGATTAGGTAAACCTCAGAAGCCTTTCATGTGAGCAATCTGTAAAACCTCAGTGGGCACATCCTGTGCGGTATGCAGCTCAATCAAAGGCAATGTGTCCTGCTCAACCTCTTATTAAATACACTCGATTAAGACTTCCTTCCAGCAGCTAGGTAGAAAAGTTGAGCAGAAGTGCCATGTAGCTTTAGAAAGACATGTTTTTATAGTTGTTTGTGAAGAAAAAAATACCTTTTGTGGATACACCAGTCCTTGGGAGTTTTTGTGTATATTTGGAAAGGCTTCTTAGCTAAAGTGAACATGTTGCTCTGAAATATTTTCCAACATCTGCCGCCCATCAGGATGTCTGCTTTCTGAGCCACTGCTGCATTCCTGAGCCGCTCCCTCTACCTGGATCAAAAAAGAAACCCTTCCTTGTCGTTGCCCCTGAGCTTTGCTCTCACTACCCCAGTTCAAACTGTACTGTAGGTATTTGTACCAGGTGCAAGCATCTGCCATCTCTGTGCCTAAGAAAGAAAATCCTGCATGTCCTTTTCATGATATGTTGTGTTCTTTAAATGTACATTTCATATTACATTGGGGTCATAAAACATACAGGACCAATCTGAGCTCAGGTAAACATCAGTAATGAAAACACCAGAGCAGTCATGTGGTGTTTGAGACAGTGGCAACACACTGTTTCAGTAGCTGGAAAACTGAATTTGAAGTTCCTATGGCCCTGTTTCCTGTTCTTCCCCTGTTTCTACCTCATAATAGTATTTCTTAATGCATGTTAAACTGAAATCTGGAAGGGAGACTTAAGCCCTCCCTACTTCACGGGGCTGTTTACAACTCTTTAGCAGACCCCTGCAGTTTAAGAGCCAACAGAGGCCAATGCAACAAATTCACTTTTAAAGGCAACTGCTAATGAATTAGGTCACTTTGGTAGTGCTATCAACTGTGTGAAAAAAAGCTTCCCTGGGAATGCATTCTTTGTATACAGCCCATTGTATACAATAATGGCCATTGTCCTTCTTGCATGGTGTCTAATCCCAGCCCATTCAGTGCAGCACTTAAGATTCTTGGCATACTCCCATACTCATTGCTACTCGTGGACTTAATCTTTTTTTCCCCCTCTCAGAATCAGTCAAGTGTATGGCTTAGCCAGATCAAATGAAAGCAAGCTAGCTTGCTGCAGAATGGAATTCCAAAGCACAGAAAGTCAGGAGAGAGCGCCTCCAAGGTTGTGTTATATAAGAACAGACTGACCCGGCTCAGTGTCTGTCTGAGAATCTGTTGGGTCTACACAATGATATAACAGGAGGATTTTCTCTGGAAATAGTCACTTCGCCCCCCACCATACATACACACACACACAAACACACAAACACACTCACACTCACACATACACACATACACCCAGCCTTTGCATGTGAGTATTGTACTTTGTTTGTACCGTCTTGCAGTGCAGTTTGAAAAGACTGAACTTAAGCAGTGTCATATTTCATAAATAAATCAGTTTTATTTTGTAGCATATAAAATTAAATCATTTTACAATTTATTCCAGTATGACATAATATCCAAATAAAGTAGCTACATTTTTGATAAATAATATTAATAACAATAATAACAACATTCATTCATCCTTTGACATGTTTCGCTTTGTCTTTTTCGTGAAGGGAGTTCAATAGCTGCCACAAAACATGAACAATAATGCCCACGTCAGGAAGGAATGAAACCACACACTTGTTAAACAAGTCTGGAGGTTACATTTCGGTGTCTTGTTCTTAAGATACAGGATGGTATGCTAATTGAAGTTGCGCATGTGCATATCTACATATACACACACAAGTCTACAGTCTGTGTCATGTCTGATGTAAAGGATCAAAATATACACAGTGAATTGATATCAGCGACTAACATAAATGTACAAATATTAATTACATCTTGCTCCATAACGAAGCTACTTCTGATGCTCCATTAATATGAAGCAGTTCTTAATTAAGAATGCTGATGTAGTCACAGCAAACAGTGCACTTCATTAAGTCCTCGTGATGTAAGCCCACAATTCCTTGGGAATCTAGTTACAACAAGAAGCTGGTAGTTGATTGGTAGTCTATTTACACCCCTGCATTCATGTGGACAGCCATTGGCTGCCAGTACTGCTGATGATCTCTTTCTCTTGTTGAGGGGTTTGGACGTTTTGCACCAATTAGTCTCTGAACTTGTGGATGTCATTGGAGAGGCGGTAGAAGGGGTAGGAGGCTTCGCTGGCATGGGGACAGTTGTATGTGCACTTGCAGGACTCGATCATCATGATGTTCTTGTTGAAGGTCTCTCCATCCTCACAGCGGAACTTGACGCGGATGGTTCTGGTGTCATGGGGGGTGCAGCAGCGGCCGTCCACACAGGCTCCGCAGTATTTGGGCCTGTACTTCTTCAGGCTGGAGCAGCCGGCGTAGGTGAACTTCACTGGCTGGCTTGATTTCTTGGTTCTGCTGCACTTCTTTCCTTTCTGCAGAAGAATAAATAAGTGGACGGAGATTAGTTGTGCACTCAGACCCAGAAGTGATGCAGTTTCAGTATCATGAATGCTTCCATCACATTAACCATGGTGGCTTAAGCTTACCTTCAGACTGGAGTAAGGTGACTGGGTGCATGGCCGCACTTCACAGATTCTTGTCTCTTTGAGCAGCTTGCACTCGCTGTTGTTGTTAGTGACTCTAGTGGAGATGCCGGTTCCACAGCTCTTGGAGCACTGGGACCAGGGTGTGGTTTGGACGATGCACTTCTGGCTGTCGAACATGTGGACTTCAGGCTGTAGTCTGAATGCTGTCATTAAAAAAAAGAAAAAAAAGAAACATTAGCATCTTAGAATATTGCATATTTTAAGATCTTCTATGTAATTACATTCAGAAAAAACCCAAATTATTTCCAGAATGAACTTCTTTCTTACCAGGTAGAGACTTGAGTCCTCCCTTGACAATAGTAATGAGCTCATTCTTGTTGGTGAGGTCTCTTTCCAACTCATCAGTCAACGTGTCTTTGCCAAAGATCCTCTCTTGGGTGTCTGTCTGCTTGCCATCATCACACACCCACTCTTCACAGCACTGGCCTGCTACCTTGACCAGTCTGGGGTTGGCACAGCCCAGGTTAGGCAGGGAGAGCTCCTGTGGGCACAGCGGGACACATCCTACTGCCCCATCGATGCATGTGCACTGGTGTTTACAGTTGGGCTGGAAGCTCTCTCCATTCTGGTAGATCCTGCTGTTGTACTCACAGGGTCTGCCTTCTGACTTGGCTGCAGCGTGAGAAAAAAAATAAGAGGAAAGTATTGTTATTCTTTGCTGTGCTGCTCAGAGACTCTGCTGAAGACATCATATGACTGCCAGGTAAGGATCACTTAAACTGTGAAATTCTTCAGGCTGCCTGAGGAGTTTCATTCTATCTGCATTCCATATTGTTGAAATCACACAGCTTCCTGTACTCCTGAATCAAGACTTATTTAAAAATACTACTTCAAACTAATTCAAAAGCATGCATGAGCTGGATGGTCTGTATGCATACCTCGGCAGATGCCACGAGTAGTAGCAGCAGCAAAGCTGGCCCCAAAATTACACTCCAGCCCTTTAGTGTGGTCACAAGGCTCGGTTAGGCTGCAGTCCTCGTTCAGCTGCCTGGCGCAAACTTTGCAGCAGCCGCAGCCGTCCAGGACAACGCTCACTCCGGGTGCGCACTTGGGCATCTCCAGCGGACACTCACACACGGAGAGGCAGGAGGAGGAGGAGGATAGGACCTGTACAACCAACAACAAAATCTTCCATTAAAGACTGAAGCATTTGAAGTCATGCTACACAGAACATCCAAAAACTAGTAAATCTCACAGCATTTCGTCCCGTTAAAACCAACATGTGTGTATTTCTCCTTGCGTTACACTAAATAAAGAAAATTATAACTGCTGAATATAACTGCCGTTTCTCTTTCAGATTGAAATAGAGAAATAACTCACCAAGTCGAGGCTTCCAAGGAAGGTAACGACAACAGTAAGCATCAGCATCTTGGATAAATTTTCTTCTGCGCGTTCTAGAGGAATCCTGGTCCCAGTTTTATGAAAAGTACATGTAGCCTAGTCTTTCTTCGAAGGCGTCCTTAGGTATTCCCTCACCCAGTCGTCTTTTGATTTATTTGCTGGTAGTCGCTAGTGTTAGAGGCTCCTTTTTAGAGTATGAAGCTTTCGGTAAAGCGATTGCTGTCTGCTGAGGTCCGGCCACCTCCGGACTTTTATATCGTAGTGGAAAGCTGACGTCGTTCCTGGGCTGCCTGCTGAACTGTTCCCAAACTATGCCAGGAATGTTTCTCGGCGCATTTTCCATCCAAGACATAAGCTCCACCCTGTCTAAACCTTTCTCTTTTTTTCTTTCTCAAATGGATTTTTCCCCCCTGGATCCCATCTGAACACACTTTTCCGTCTCACATTTTTCCCTTCTTGTTTATCCCCCTTTTATTTTCTTCCTCTGCTCGCTTCTCACATCTATCAACTCAAGTTCAGTGGACTTTTCGTCTAGAAGTAGTGTCGTTAAGGTTCTTTATTGCGCCGCTTAGGTGCTTTATTTTTCACCTCCTTTCACTTTATACAAACATGACTAAAAGAGGTCATTTGATATGGTATAACTTCTTGGTTTTAATGCATCAGTTGACATTTCTAAGTTTTGAAACGGCTTGCTAATGTTATGCTGTGATTTAAAATGTTTTTTAAAAAAAACATGCCAGAGGATATCCTAAAGAAATGCCCCAAATTGTAGAAAAAGTGTTATACCGTTCCTGTAACTTTATTTCAGTATCAGTTGTGTCCACCATGTTTATTAGATTACTCGTCATTTTTTGTCAGTAATGCTTATAGCTGCAATTTGTTTAATAGCATGTTGCAGTGGCCACGTTTAAAATAGCTGTAGGTCTTTCTCTGAGTCTAAAGGTGTGGGCAGAAATACGTTTAACAGCGTCTATTTCTGGCTTTCCAGTGCCTTTATTCGGAGGAGCTAAGAGTTTCCAGATGCGCACCAAAGCTCAGACGTAACAATATTGCCATATTTGGTATGGCAGTAGCCTACATTATTAACATATTTCTCTCCCTTTGGCCAGCAGACCACAAAGCATTCCTGACAGCTTTAAGGCTTGTTAAATGTGTTCTTCATGCAGGGAAATTCCTTTGCATTCATTCCTTGAGGCAATTTGACTTTTCACGCAATCTGTCCATCACGTTTCGGGATGGGGGTGTGGGGGAGTGGGACCCGTTCTAGGTAAAGTGATCCAATTTTCCACAAGATATGTTGTGGTGTTGGTGGGGGGAGACAAATACTTGGTCTTTGTCTCTACTTTTTTACACAAGGGGTCTCAATAAGTCCCTTCCACCGAAGTTTTCAAATTATTCCGATTGATGAAAACTTTCAGATGGAAACGAAGTGAGTAAAGACGCAACATAAAACCATTATTATTGCCATGAACGGCTGGCAGATACCAAAGAGGACATTTTGCATAAGGGAAGAGTGTTTATTTGTGTTTATAGCAGCGGACATTTCACTTCTCTCTCCCATATATTATCATGTGTAGTTTCACCATGACGATATACTGAGACAGCAGCAGTCCAACAAGACGGCTGGAGAACTTCTCCGGTGAGTTTATACTTCTTTTGTTTGTCAGTTTATTCTGTGGACGTTAGTTGACTTTGATGAGTTATGAAGCTTTTACCCGCAAAACCGTGAATCATCATCGCACTCCAGTTAAATGATCATGAGTAATAGAAGTTCAAATTTATTATCAAAAGATTCTGTTAACTCTGGGTAGTGTTTCTTTTTCTTTTTCTTTCTTGTGGGTCTGTACCCGATGTGACATTGAAGCTTTTTGAAACTTAAAGTAATCTTGACTGTAGGTGTCTGCAGGCGGAGTGTCTGGGCTTAGGTTGCGGGTGATATTTTTATTTATGACAAATGTCACTTTACACTGCATACATCAGATATGATATTAATATGATTACATTGTGAACAGATCCATGTAGCCTGTATCGAGTATTTGGACTGGAGGTGTGTTCAGCCTATTTGGATAGGGGTGTGTCTGTGTGAGCACACATGTGCGATGGTTTCTTGTGTGTTTTTTTCCGTATTTCCAAGCTGTATTATGCTAATGTGTGTGTCCATTTTCCTGTCTAAATATCAAATATAAGAACTTTAATGGGGACGTCAACATCAACAACTCAGCCTGTGAAAACAGTCGTAAAATGTATTTTATGACTCTGGGACCTTTAGAAAGTAACACTGAATATATGATCATCTCAGTTTGGGCTTGGAGACAAAATGTCTAACAGAAAGCCTGAGTGACAAACTGTGGCCATGGAGTTTGAAAGACATGGGCTTTTACCTCTGCTATGTTGAACTAAAGTCTCTCAAGTGTGTATGTGTATGGCTGCATGTGTGTTACAGTGATAGGAAACAGTGTTCTCATTGTACGTCAACGGAGAATAACATTACAGTAATCTTCATTCCTTAATTATCCATTCAGTTCAGGAAATATTCCAAAAGCTGCGCACTCATCTCTGTCTTGCAATTGTCCTGGCATAATAATTTCCACTATGGCTGTCTGAGGAACCCCCATCACCCCACACATACAACATACAGAAGATGGGGTCTCTCTCCTTCCCAGAAATTATCGCTGGATAATCCTCACAGCTCTGTAGCATGGTTATCTGAGCAGCTCCACAGCATCCAGCTGGGATGCTTAAGTGATTTCACTGTTCACCAGAGTTTGAGAGATTGTGTGTTGTTTTGCGGCTCAGTGTAATGGAAACCCATTGTCAGATCTCACCAGGAGCACTCACAGTTGGAAAAGCCAGCGGTCCTCACTGTCGGTTCTCAGGAAGTCTGTGGTGAGCAGCCCTCAGCCTCCCCATTTATGTCTATGTGACAGATGGAAAAGAACAGGACAGTCCGACATGTTTAAACAACAGATTCCATTGTAGTATATTCAAGATAAATGTCATAACTGGTATGCAGTGTGTACTAGCAACACTTCCTTTCTCTGTCAGCTCATGGAGCAGCAGGAAGTCTGCTGAGTTATGGGTCGTTCTTGTGTGAACAGGGGCAGAGATGAGGCCAAGGATTAAATTACTGAGTCAAGTTCTGAAGGAATATGGATCTTAAAAGGCTGTGGGAAGACAGAACTCTGCATGAATGTCACAGGAATTGTTTATGTATCTTTTGTCAGCAAGTTTAGCTTATTCTTTAAAGGGGACAAAAGGTGCGGTCGATGGGTTCTGCCATTCTGTCTTTGTTATCTTGACATAAATGAAAAGGCCTTGAGGAAAGATGGCTGTTTAATAAATTTGTTGTTTCTTCAGATTTGGTATTGTGTAATTTCTTCCTCCAAGATTATTTTGGGGCAGTTTCTGCCTAAAGCTGCAGGGTGCATATTTTTACTTTGGAAACAATTCCAAATAAGTTAGACATATTCTGCCAGGACTCCATCTCGGTTTGTGATCTTGTGCATACATCTAGTACATGGCTATAGCATATCTTCTGTTAGTGTCTCTGGTGGTGTCCAGGATATTTTGACATACTTTCACTGTGCATCCGTTCAATAGGATTGTAGTTATCCCTGAGCTGGAATGTGGCTAACACAATGAAGATAAATGTGTTTATTTGCATGCTTGTGCAACAAAATGTCTTGGATAAGGTGCAGTCAGTAAGATATTCTACTTAATGTGCCACTGTAGAAGTTAGTACCTTGAACTTGTAGTTGTTGTGCAAGCAAATGTATTTGTGTGTTGGCTAAAACAAGAAAATAATATTCCTTATTTTCCATTCTTGACTGCACACATCATCTTTAAAACACTCACTGTGTGGTAATGGATAAATTTAGTGTAAAGCTGTAAATTCCTCTACATGGCCATTTTTGAATGGTTCTAAAATCTTATGCTGATGCAGATGTGTTTGCTATGTAAGCTAGATTGCATATCCCTGACACTAGTGTTACCATGTGCACATCGTGCATTGAATATCTGAAGAGCATTAGAGCAGTGAAATGGCAAGAAAGGAATTTGGTGAAGATAACTGTGGCAGAGACAAGACCTGTTTAAAACAGTTGAAGGTCTTTAGTCTCTTCTTAGTTTCAGACTTGTTATATTTTTGAGATAGACTCTAATCAGCTGTTGGGGTGCAAACCTGACAGTCTGGAGGGGAATCTTAAGTAAAATCCGGTCAGTTAAAATTCACATACAGTATTAATCCCTTAGTGGACAAATCAGAGTAATCTACAGCTCTCTCAAATATTACAAAAGAGGAACCTCCTCTTTGTCAAAAATGCAATCACCAGCTTTGATTGTGTGGAAACACACCTGTCATTTTTGTCTAAATTGATTATAATAAAGATACCTTCAAGCTAAAATTCTCTCTCGAAAACTCTGATGAAATATTATCAAGCTGTGGTGCTCAGTGCATTCCAGGAGTTATTGAGTGATCAGGTGTTGTCTATAGTTTTTTGGATTGCACAGTCTGAGATACTTCCTTTATAAATACAGTACTTAATAAAGGATATGGATGGAAATATTTTTTATTTAGTTATTATTAACAAATCCCATGATAACACCAACAAATAATGTGTAAGTCCATCTCTCAATACTTGATATAACAGATATATTGCTGTTGAATGCAGAGAAACTAAGATTCTTAGCTGAATAACATCTTTGGACCTAATTGTAGCTGCCGTCGAAATGCCTCCAGATACAATTCTTTCCACTTAGAAACATCAGTTGCATCATTTCATCTCATGTCATTTCATCACTTTACGTTCTGTGGTAATTGATCTGCTTAGAGTTATAGTCTGGGCACCTGAGTACTCATTTCTGTGTCATTTTACACATCTGGGATCTCATCATGAATCCAATCATACCAGACAAATAAGAGGTGCTGCTTTCTGTGCCTCTTCGTTCGCAGCTGGAGGATCGTGTCTGCTTTCACTCATTTCTTTTATAGTTGCACAATGTACCAGGCAGGTGTGCCTGAAGTATGAGGGCTTTCCTTCAACTAAAGTAACCCAAATTCCTCGGCACGGAGAGAAAAGAGAGAGAGGTCTTTTCTTGGGCCACGTCCATCCATGATGAGGAATGATTGGGGGAAAAAGAACGAGAAGTCTGGGTGTGGGCAGGTGTTAGTGTTGGGAGGAGGGCAGTGGTTGGTGATCCTGGCTAGAGTGGAAAAAGGAATGTGGGGCTCCTGGAATGTTTAGAGCAGTTGGGGATAATTGAGTGAATTTGGAACAAGAAAAGACAAACCGAGGTCCCGCAGTGGAAGAATGTGCTTCTGGGACGTCTGAAGAAACATTCCATCCATTCAGACAGCTTCACCGGGCCCAGAGCCTCCCTTAGATGGCACCATAGGGAATATAACCCCCACATCCTCCCTTCCTACTCCCAAACACACACACTTACTAACACAGCTCTTCCTTTGACGCTCTTCTTGCCCTAGGCTTCTCACACTGCAGGACAAGCAGAGATCCTCCTTGATATAGGTTCTTTGCTCTTGACGTTATTATTTCATAAAGCCAGGAGTAAAGCAGTTACATACCTGTATGTCTCCAAATCCGGTGGTTTTTCTTTCTCACTTTTTATTTGTAATCGCTGAAACAAAATTTTCTAAAAGTATCAACAAAGCATCAAATAAGGTATACATTTCTTACCCTACTGTCTTTCTGGCCTTAGTTTTATGCCGATCCAGATAGAATAACATTTGTGTTCTTTTCAGTAAAGGTCATCAATTTCCCCTGTTCTTCACTGGGAAACATTTTCATTACAAATATATATACATTATACATTTTCATTACAAATATATATACATTATACATTTTCATTACAAATATATACTTTAATATGCCCATTCATTGTTTTAGTCTAGGAGTTCCCATCAGTGTTTCACTATGTCCTTTTCACAGAGTACCAGTAATAGTCAACATGGAGACAAGTTGCTTCATTTCACTGCTTTTATCACACCACAATAGAACCTAAAAAATAACCTCATATATTTTACTAAAATGTTCATCTTTTCACATGACCAGAAGATGGAGGAATGATCTGCATCCATGTGTTAAACAGAAACCCTATTTTGTATTATATAGTCTTATAGTCTCATGTTCTTAAAATGATTTCTTATGTTCTTGATATCGGCTATCTTACGTGACATAATTACAGAACCCATCATATATAATTCTCACCATTATGCAGCAAAATGTACCCGGACGAATGGTCCAAATACAGGCATCAGTGTTGGGATAGAAACACAAATGCCTACAATCACTGTTGATTGTACTAATTCCTATTTCTCTGATTAATCGACTAATGGTTTTAACAATCATTACAACAGAAAATGGTAAAAAATAATGCTGGCCACAGTTTCCTAAAGCTCATAATGATTTTTCCAAATTGCTTGTTTTATCCAGTCCAAACTCCAATTATAGTTTATTAGTCTATCACATAAGACAAAAAAACTGTAAATTGTTTAAACTGAGAAGCAGAACAAGGTCGAGTTTTGCATTTTTGCTTGACAAATTACGATTAATCCATAAAAATAATTGCAGATTAATTTTCTGTTGATTGCCCAATCTATAAATCAACTAATTACCACAGGTAATTTCTATAAATATTGCAAAATAATATGAGTACATGCAGAACTATTCAATATTCTTAGACTTTTAATGCACGAAAGAGTTTGACTTGTGCTTTGCTGGTCCAGAATGGAATTGATTAAGCCATATGTTCGGTGTGTTTCGGACTGTCACTGGGCTGAACGCCTCACTAAAGGCTGACAGACTCGTACGCTACACGTGATAGTCGGTGCGCGTCACCGAAGCGCCGTCGCTCGCCTGGAGACAGGAGTAGGGCTGACTGACACAGTGTGTGCAGGCTACTGTAAATAAAGAATAAAAACCCAACAAACTAACAGGGAACAAATAAGCAAGCCAGGCAGCATCGGGATAACTGATAGCAGTTTCTCTCATTCATTCGCTGAGTTGTCTGTTTGGGTGTTTTTCAGTCCTTTTTTCCAGATTTGAGCGTGCCAAGTAAAGGGAAAGCAAAACATGGCTGGTTTAATGGCAGGTTTTGGTCATTACACCCACGCCGTCGTCCGGGGAATCCCTGCGTCCCTGACTAAAGAAGCGCTCCGGAGCAGCCAGTCGGATGTGGACTTGGCCAAGGCACAGAGGGAGCACGAGGCGTACGTCGAGGTCCTGGGGACAAGGCTCGGGCTGGAGGTGGTCGAGCTCCCCGCGGACGAGTCGCTCCCGGACTGCGTGTTCGTGGAGGACGCGGCCGTGGTGTGTGGTGACACGGCGCTTATCACCAGACCCGGGGCAGAGAGCAGGAGGAGAGAGGTAGGGACGTGTCAGCGTTATGTTCCACAGCATGATTCAATACGCCGAAAATTAAAAAAAAGTTTTAATGTTCAAGTGCAGAAGAACCTCCCCCGTCTGTCTGTTGTGCTTACTTAGTATGCAATGAATAGGTCTGCAGGTAAACAAGCTATAGTTATAAATGGTTGGTGGATGGCGCATCCACAGTGGTTATGTGATTATGTGATGAAGTTTTCTAGACATAAACAAAATGGTGTTTCTAGTAAAAGCAAGATTTTTTCAACTTTGAGTCAGTTCATAATGAACTCAAAGTTAATGATCACTGTGTGATGGCACATTAAATCTTCTGCATAAAGGTGTGAAACTTAAGTTTTAGGAGGGATTACTCTGCAGGAGGCCTATGTCTTGGAAAGCTGTAGCCTACATATCACCAGCCATGCCCTATCATGATCACCTTTCAACCACATTGTGCAACAGCATACAAAGGGATATGGTGATTAGACATGAGGCAACGCCCATTTGAAAGACCTACAATATGCGCTCTTGCTGCACTAAAGATGTTTTTATTAAAACAACAGTTTGACAAAGCTAGGTTTTTCAAGAATATTGTCTACACAGTGCACTTTGAAGGCAATTTCTGGACTATTTATTGTCAATTGTCATTCATAATGTATGTAGATAGTCAGTATAATTAATGGGATACTTCAAAGCATTCAAAGCACAGTCTTCATAACTCACACAGCAATTGACTGATTAGGATGATGACAAGACCTGGAAAATATTGACATATTTTAGGGACTGACAGGCTTTATTGCTCTGCTGAACTAATGAATCAATACATTTTTAAAAACAAAGCAACAGTATGAGAGTACTCAGTCGCCTAGTGAGGGTAGCTGCAATGCCGTGCGGCTGTGTGTGTGAATGACAATGAGGGAAACGGTAGGACAGCTTCTGTGAATGCCCCTGTCATTTCACATCAGAGTCACTTTACTTGGCTCACTGGTCCTAATGGTCTCTAGCCTCAGAGGCGGCAGGGATATTGACTGAAAAGCTCTGTGCCGCTACCTTCAACCACATTATTTCATTTATGTTGAACGTGGTGCAAGTTACATTTGTATGCACATGTGCGCACGCCATCAGCACTCTGCCAAAACCCTTTCACACATTTAAATTGTGAAATTTTTCATATTTCATACAGAGATAGCAGTGGTTTGGTTTCCAGCCCGTATTCTGCTCATGGGAGATGTCAGCTGTGATGAATGAAAAACTGGCAAAGTCTGAGGTATAAGAGCATAAATTACACATTTGCAAAGATAGGATTGTAAAAATCACAGATGGATTCCAGTGAATGCATGACAATTTATTGTCTTAAGCAGAATTATAACTGATCCAGCTGAATTGGATATATTGTTCATCATTTCTATTGGGAGCCAATGCTACGCTATGTTACGTTTTCACATAAAACTGAGCCTAAAAACCTTTGATCCACAGTTAAGGTCATTTCACTGTTAGTAATGGTCCTCAATACTCAGATCCATGTTTCTCAACCAATAACTGTTTTCAACTTGTTTTTTGTATATAACCAAAGAATAATGGCCGTAACCAAACTCCATGCGTTGCTCATACCACATTGAATACAGTATAATGCATCATAAGCACATTAATAATTTAGAATTATAGTTAGTCTAGTTATAAATCTGAGATGATGTTGCTGGTTATGGAGGTGGCACAAGATGTATCTAAACACTGTCAGCATCACCAAATTACCCAGTGATAATGGGTGTTAAACGAGTACAGACTGTCTGAAAATGTTTCTGCAAACCCTCATTCTGAATACTGTTTACAACTGCTGTCATGATAAGGTGCAGCTATCAGTCATGTATGTCTACAGTCAAATTGCTTGCCTGAACATCCCTGGCATGTAACTTATCATAAAATGTTTGTAATGATTGTAATTTCTAGTGTTATTGTAAGTTTTAAAAAACGTACTATACTGTGAGCGTTGCGTCATTATTAACCTATGAACAGATGGCACGGTAATTATTAGGTTCATCTTTATTGACCTGAAAAATACAGGAAAATGGGGAAACAGCAGTTTTTGTCTTTTTATCAGCCCTCTTTAGAATAAACCCTTTTTCATGTGGAGGTGAAAGTCTGCAATTGTGTGATCGATCACTTAAGAGTCATGGGGAGTGCTTCTCCTACCTGTGTTTGCTTGGTCTGTTTCATTTATACCATCATGTTTGAAGGATCTGCCTATAAGTCTTTAAATGCGCTGTATTGAAATAATTACTATATCCCATTGAGTGGTGAGAGTTGTTTCTCATCACATTTTTACCTCTGACGTTTCAACAGCCTTGCATGCAGATTAGGTTCCACTGCCACACTAAATGTTCATTCTGTGATACTAGTAATAAACCTAAGTCAATAGTGACTCCCAGGAAATGTATTAATGAGTGACTTCTGATTTCTACTGCATGGTTTGCCCAGCACCTTGTCTATTTTCTCTGCCTTGATTCACATATTCTCAGCCCTCTTTCTTCCATTTGTTGCTGCCAACTTCTTGCCAAGACGTATGAGGCAACATTCAGTCAGTTTCAGTTCCAGTTAGAAGAAAAAAGGCTTGTCACTGCTTGTTATTTTTCGTAGGTTGAAGACAGTGATGTACTGTAGGGGCAATCTTGAGTTTGTAGAGACAAACATAACGTCAGGTCACTTTGCTTTGGTCCTTTGGTCTGTCTTGGGGGGGGGGCAGGTTAAACAAGTGCTAAAAATCTTTGGATCAGATACTGCAGAGTGCAGGTGTGCAACACAGGAGGAAAATTGATGTGGGAATTCAAAGGTGTTCTTATCGAAGTTGGGAGGCATCACTTGTTTTTGTTTATCGGTTCAGTCTGTTTCTAAAAGCTGTGGGGGTTTGCTTTTTTGGTCTATTGGTCTCATCCATCAGGTCTGCTTTGAGTTCCCTTTCTTTTGTTCATTTAATTGTTTTGTAGAGTCACTGCAGGGGAGTTCAGTTCATACAATTTGATCATTCTCCTCTCTGCCTTTTGAAGTATGAGGCCATCACTTTTTGTAATTGATTGTATGTGTTGTAGAGTTCTTTATTGTTCAACTGCCTACGTCAGTGTGGTTTGGAATATGTTTTTAAATATGTCTTGACAGTTGCAGGAGTCTTATCCATTAGGCTGTGGCTTAAAAGCTTTATTACTAAGGTTTGTCTTAATGGTCTGCATGATTGTTCACTGCAGACTGCAGTATTGTCTAAAAACACTCTAACAAGGAGCCAAAGGTAATTATTCCATAATACTTAACATTAGCCCGATAAACTGAAACTCTTCAGCTGAATGCGGAGCTGCAAAATTTCAGATGACCTTTACTTTCTTAATTATTGTGAAGCCATTTAGGAATCATAATGAAAAATAGCACAAGTAATCCTGCTGTAATTGTATGCCTTAGCCACTTAATGATGAGCTAAGATACCAAATTAATTCCATAATGTCAATCCTTTTCAGAATTTAGATAAACAGTCTTCTCTCAAGGCCGTTGCCACAAGACTGTGCCATCAGGAAGGCACTTCTTTAGTACTGTTATGAGCTTTCAATGCATTTCATGGCACCGTCAGTCAATTCCAAATGTAAGGTACATATAGGGTTTTCAGACCAATAGTAAACATTAGCCTTGCTTTGTGTGAAAAGTCGAATTTTTGTATGTCTTATAGGGCTGTGCAATTAATCGAATTTTAAGGTTTGTATTTATATTCACCACGGGAGTTATCCTTGTTTGTTCTGGTGGCTGTTTACTTTCCACCTCAAGCCTGTGTTAGTGAGGTGTTACTACACCTGGCCGACCAGATAACTAACGTGGAGAAAAAAACATCTAGACTCCATGCTCATTGTTCCCATGGACTTCAACAGAGCAAACCTCAGCCATAACAGCATGGTACAGACAGCATATTAAGTTTCCCACCAGGAACACTAACATACTGGACTACTGCTACACAACATTAAAGGACACCTATCGCTCCGTCCCCTTTGCAGCCCTGAGACTCTCTGATCACTGTCTGGTTCATCTTATCCCGACATACAGGCAGAAACTGAAATCTGCTAAACCTGTTGTAAAGAGTGTGAAAAGATGGATCAACAAGTCAAATCTGGATTTACAGGCCTGCTTTGACTACACTGATTGGAGTGTTTTTGAAGCTGCAACCATTAACCTGCATGAAGTAACTGATACTGCGATCAGTTTTTGTAAGGACATGCGTGTCGACTAAAACACATACATACGCACATACAACAACTAAAAACCCTGGTTCACAGCGAAACTCAGGCAGCTTTGTCAGACCAACGAGGAGGCCTTCACAAGTTGGGAGAGATTCCTATACAACCAAGAGATGAAAAGCTAGAAAACAGCTTCACAGTCAGCCACCCTGCGTCAGTTTGGAGAGGCCAGCAGACACTCACTAACCACAGGAAACCACCCCCAGCACTGCTGGTACTCAGTGGATCACAACCTTCCTGACTGACAGGAGTCAGCAGGAGAGGCTGGTGAACATCACATCCAGCACCTGGACTATTAGCACTGGGTGCCCCTAGGGGTGTGTTCTCTCCCCACTACTCTTCTCCCCCTACACCAATGACTGCACCTCAGAAGATCTGTCTGTCAAACTTTTGAAGTTCGCTGACGACACAGTGGTCATCGGCCTCATCTGGGATGGTGAAGAGTCGGCCTACAGGCGGGAGGTTGATCAGCTGGCTCTCTGGTGTGGCCACAACAACCTAGAGCTTAACACATTCAAAACTGTGGAGATAATCGAGCCCCCTGCACTCTGTTCCCCATCACCATTCTAATCAGCCCTGTGTCTGCTGTGGAATCCTTCAGGTTTCTGAGATCCACTATATCCCAGGACCTAAAGTGTGAGCCCAACACTGACACCATCATCAAGAAGGCCCAGCAGCGGATGTACTTCCTGCGCCAGCTTAGGAAGATCAACGTGTCTAAGGAGCTGCTGATCCACTTCTACACAGCCATCATCCAGTCTGTCCTCTGCATGTCCATCACTGTCTAGTTTGGATATGCCACCAAAAAGGAGCAGACTACAATGGATAGTCAAGGCTGCAGAAAAAATTATCGGTGCCAACCTGCCCTCCATTGAGGACTAATTCCTTTCCAGTCAGGAGACAGGGAGGACTCTTTCCTTCACAGCGACGCCCACCTAAAAGCTCCCTCTCAGCAGCTGTGATTAGCTTGAACAAAGTTGACAGGGTTATACAACAATTTACTAGTCACCATTATTAGCTTAATCCTATGGCAAATTTACACTACATAAATTAGCCTAGTGGCTAGCAGACTTTTCCTCTACTCACAGGTTAACAATTAACATACCTATATTACTAAACTAGTTTTTGAAAGCCTTCCTTTACCTGGTCTGTGCTTGTAAAATACTCACAGTGACCGCGTCTTCTAACGTTTTACTGGATACCTTGTCGTGGAAATTTAGATTCCTGGTGAGAGATTAGGCAAATAATGGAGTTACAACCAACCGTTGTCTTTGAAGAATTTATTTAACAAAAGAGAATAAACAGAGAAGTACTACAACAAAATCAGCTGGACCAGAGGTTCTGTCTTCTAAGACAGTCACTAACGTCTGGCCCAGAACAAAGGGGTGCATAGTCATTTACACAGTCTGGGTATCTATGTTTTGGGAACAAAAAGATCCTCTGCCTGCTCTGCCTGGTCCCAGACAAAACAGGAGAGGAACAGAAAACAACTCCACATCCTTGACTTAAACCCTACACACATGTGGACAGACTAGCAGAATAAGAATAATAACAAAAGGAACACGTTGAAGCTTAAACAATGTATAAGACATAATAATAATAAGAGAAAAATAGCACTATTATAAGTACTTGCATAAATGGATAATACGTGTAAGAAGAAAACAATTTTCTGCCCTTACATACCTGAACTGAACACCACAGTTGAATTTCAACATTAAACAAGTTGTTGTCAATTCGAGTGGTTCACTGTCACCTGCTTTGCTCTACTGCCCGCACTGCGACCAGTCTGCCCCCCCAAAAACAGTCAGCCTGGGAAAACACTGCAACTGTCATCCTCTTGTGCTCTCAGATGCTAATTAAAGTTAATATTTGATTACTGTTTCGCATTTCATGGGTTATTTTTTCATTAATTCTAATGTCTAGGGTCCTCGCCACTACTCTCATGTAGTGTTCACATATGTGACACAATCCAGTCTCTTGAGTCTCAACTGGAATGTATTTTGCATGCATCGAATGACTGACTTAAAAATATTTCCCTGACCTGCTGACAGCATTTGAGTTATTCTATGATTCCTCCTGACCTTAATCATTTGTTGCAGTGTAGTATATGTTGCCAAACGTCCCCCTTCTGTGACATTCACTGTCTACATAACTATCTATAAATATCTACATATCTATAAATTTAAAGATGAGTGACTCAAAGCAGCTTGTTAATGTTCTAATTGAAAACATCCTCAAATATTTATGTCTGTCTGGCAGGAAGGAAGTGAGTGTAATGCAGATCTGATGTGATGAGTTCACAGTCAATTTTATAGTTGCACTTGTTGAAGATTGTTTTGCACGTTTGATGCAAGTTTGAACTGCTAGTACTCCTTGTGCCAATCAAAACTCACATGTTTTTGCTTGCTTACATACTTTATTGATAGTTTTTCAGCACCAACTCAGGTAAAGGAGTTCAGCTGTCATTACACCTTTTTATATATGGGAGGGTAAAAGGGTATTGCAAGATGCAAATATTGGTTGATCTTAAGGTGGAAATGTATTGCAGTTCAGCTTGAATTAAAGGGACAGTTACTGGAGGGAGTTAAGGTAGCACACACAGATCAGGGAGCCAAGCAGCAGTATGTGTAGTTTGGTTACATAATTGGTAGTTAAGTGGTTTGTGGTTCAATCATGCAAATCGTTGACCCTGCACGGTCCCTCCCCAGACCACTATTGGCAGTTCACAGGCACAGCAGTACATGAATTGGTCTTTCCATATTCGTAGAAAATAAAAAAGTGTTGCATGATGACTCTCAATATTAGCTATTGATTATACTGGTTTTAGTACACATTGGTCATTTTTGCACAAATCTTTGTATTTTTTTGAAGGAGAATTTATATGTGCTACAATTTTGCTGTACCTGAGCCACAATGTGATGCGATGTGAGTCACTTCATTCTCACTGCGGTTACAAGCTTGTGGCAGTGACTGAAACAGAGAGGTGTTGGACACAAGCAGCCAAAACGTATTTTCTCCACAGGATATCTGTGATCACTCACTGTGTCGAGTGAAGAGCTGAGCAATCACATGCTGTCTGCTTCACCTCTACATTCAGACCAGGCAGTTAAAGGGCCAGCTCACTCAACTCTAATTCTTGTACCTCGCAATGCATATATCAAAGTGAAAAGGGCAAATCATACATACATGAAATAGATTTATGTATGCCTTTAAGAACCTCATAAACTGCTCTTTGTTCTTGCTTTTGCAAGACATTGTAGTCAGAGCAGGTAAAAGGGTAAACCCAATTTAAGCCAAAACTAGTCGCACTGCACTGCCTAATCTGTATGAACACAACCTTCACTGTGCCACTTCACCACATTGGTACAAGCAGGTTGTCCAAAGCCTCGAAATGACCAAACAACCCCAAGAATTAGATTTGTTAGTAACAAAATTTGCATTGCTACTGCATTTTAATAGAGCCCAAAAACATATAATTTAACTTAACTGAATTAACAAGTTGTGATAATTTTGCCTAATAAGCGTTTTTAATGTGTTTTTTTGTGAAGTTTTTTTATTACATTATAGGTGACTTATGGATATTGCTGGAGAATCAGAGCAGGTATCATTCAAGTATCTCAGAATAAAAATACATTTACCATGGCTGACAGTGCCAACTCCTTGTAACCTTATCTCTTCAATAGATATAAACAGTTGCATTATCTAGTGGTAGTTGTACATTTTCACTGCATGCTCAACAACAAGGTGAAGCTACTTCACAGATGCAACGCTAGATTCTTCCACATCTTTACTTTATTTTTGTTTAATCCTTAAAACCTTGGAACGCTTACTGGAATATCAGTCCAGATGAATAGCTCTGATGAGATTTACAGGAGCTTAATTAGCCAAGCTGAGGATTTACTGTAAACATTGTTAAAATTGGTTTTGTTGTTGAAAAAGTCACTTTCTATTTTTAACAATACTGAAAAAACAAAACTGCGCTCAACTCTCTGTCCAGCAGCTATAACAAGTAGTGATTTTTTAAAGATTCTGATAAACTGCCTTATAATTTCAGCAACTTCTTATAGCAGTATACCATTATAAAGATACATTAAGCATGAACTGGCACTTACAAAACAGATAATAACTACACTTTAAGTCATCAGTGTCATCAGAGCAGTACCAGCAAAAGGTGGCAGGTTTAGTAATAATTCAGTTCAGTCAGTCAATATAGCTAAAATCACATCACCGCTCTGATCACTTGTTCTGAACTCCGATGTTTCTGCTTCAGTAAAAACAGCAGTAGAAAAGTAAAAAGTGAGAGTGGAGTATCAGAATGGGATTTTGTTTTTAGGTGATGAAGTTTGAGAGACTGCCAGTGCAATCTGAAGTTCAGGATATGAACATAGAGAAAAAGTCACCTAACTGCAGCTTCTGGGAGACAACTGTAAGTTAAGCTTTCTGCGCTTGGAAAAGTCTTTTTTTTAAAAAAGTGTAAAAGGCCTAGGTGTCAATTCAAGTCTGGAGACAGGATGGAAAATTCTCCTGCACAGACACAGTATTTAGGTCAAGTTTTTATAGACGTAATATTTAGGTTCAGTCCTCGCAGTTTATATGTCCATGCAGGCCCCTTTCTGGTCATGTAACTGCCCCCAAACTAACACAAGACAGTACTGAAGCCTTGTTTTGACTACAGATGCAGATTCCTCGCCACCCTCCCCGCTCTTATGATTTCCCCAACGGAATCGACCTGGTTTCCTTCAGGGAGGCTTGACATCCGCATGTGAACGGGGGAGGAGGGAGAGACACCTGGAACCCGCCAGTAGCATGTGGGCCGGGGTCAACGTGCCCTCCCCAACTGTCTGTCACATTCCTTCCACTTTTAACCTGCCCTTCCTCTCACTGTTTGTCTGTCTGACTCCTCGTCTGGCGTGTTCATTCGTAACATTGTAGCGCTACAGCCTCTCCCATCCTAAATATCTCATTCATTGACTTACAAATCATAAGGTCTTCTAAGGTCTTACTCAGGTTAAGTGTATTAAATTTACATTTACCGACCTGAAATTGAGGATCATTGTTGCCACAAGTCAACCGTTTAACAATGTAGATGGTCTGCCAGTGAAAAAGAATCTCTCTTTGATTGAGCAATATAGTTTAGCTTGCTTGTAAACAGGAAAAGAAAGTATTTTCCAGAAATACAAAAGAAATTTTAACATCACTGAAGAAATAGTGACGGTAAATTTGTGTAATGCTGAGTTGTCCCACATTAAGTCAGACTTAGGTCAGATTTTGTTTTGTTTTTTGCATCACAATGTATTCTGTGTAGGCTAGTCACACGTGTCAGGACTGTGCCTCTCAGGAAGTGTTGTGTAAAGAACATGAATAGACCAGACAGTTCTCTCCCCACCCTGCTGTCACCTTGGACCCTGCCCCCTTTTGGCCATGGGTTCACCCACTGCAACCCCACCAACCCAGCGCAGAACAGCAGTCTGCGAGACAGCTGCAGTATTCTCGTGAACAGGAACTTCTCTCAGCCTCGCAGGATGACCGGGTCATGCTCAGTCGTCGCCGTGGGTGTGTGAATGTCTGGTTTGGTATGTGAGACTAGCCAGCGGAAGACGCAGGAAGTGGGCCAAGCGCGGTGGTGGTGAGAAAAGTCACGCTGAGGTCAGAGAGAGCGCCACACAATCTGAGACAAAACCCCTCTTTTCACTTGAGATTTTGGGTTCACAGTTAATTTCTTATAAAATGCTATGCATTTCTTATTTTTTCTTCTTCCTTTCCAGCTTATATATTAACTGTCATTGAGTGTGTTGATGAGTAAATATATAAAACCATGACCCCTGACCACTGACATACCATCCATAGAAATACTGATGTTTTTGGATTTCTAAAGCAGAAAGACAAGAGTGACAAAAGCTCTCAAATACTGACCTGTTGTTAATTTGTAATTGGTTGCAAACTTTGGGCTTGTTGGCCATATTTATTTAAACAGAACTGACAGATGTTGTTTGAAGGCAGATTATGCAATAAACACCTCTTATACCGAGGGCTCAGTAGCTGCAGTAGGATTGCATTTATATACTTAGGAGTGGCCCTTACTTAACCAAACAGCATACTTCATGAGTGCTTATGCCACATTTTTCTGCACTCTGTAAACAGCAGAAATCAGTCAAGACTAATTGAGATAAATCTCTGCAATCTCTTATAATCTCTCTCTATTTTCTGTCTCTTCTCTCTCTGTCACTCTTTGACTTCTCACTCTTATACCCTCCCTTTTGTTCTCACTTTTTAAAAAATGAGAGACAGAAAGAAGTGTCAACATCAATTTCATTGATTGCTGGAGATGCATAGCCGAAAAGAATCTCTTACATCTTGCAGACTATTACCATCAGTCTTTCCTGTCAGTCCAGTTGACAGTCATTGTTAAATGCCCAATTTTCTCTGTTGCTACCGACAACAACAGTCTTAACAGCCTTCATTATATCTCAAGGCTTGTTGATAGGATGTCACCATCACCCCCGTTGCTAAAAATCAGATATACCTGTGTCTGAGTAGGTGGTGAACCTGCTGCCCTAATAATCCTTTCACATACAATAATTTGTTGATAATACACTGCTGTTCATTGCACCATTCTTGGTGCTTGTGTGTCCCAGATGGTCCACTGTTTCTAAGATTTTTGGTCCGTGATGTCTAGCTCCAAAAATCATAATATTCATTTAAGGGTTAATTAGCTCTCTATTTTAAACATAAAATATTATAATCACACTACTTTTGAAAAAAACAACATTTTAGTGATTCTGCTTTTGTGTTATATCACTGTAATGTGCACACTTTGCATTTTTTTTGGACTGATCAGACGGGAGTTTTTTTTCACAGTTTTTCGGACATTTTAAAGAATTAATATTGGAAAATAGTCATTAGTTGCAGCAGTAACTGAGTCAGTTTGGTAATGAATTTGTGTGTCTATTAAAGTAGCCTGGGAATGCATATAAAAAGCTGAATATGATCAAATGTGTCCTGCCTCCACTTTGGGTGACTACAGGTGTGAGCCTGTCAAAACACTCTTCATATCCTACTGGTAATTATCACCAGGAGGTTGGCGTGATTGCGTTTTCCCTCCAGTTGGCACTTTAAATTGACAGAACATCAAAGGAACCCAACCGCAGAGTATTTACTTAAATCGTCTACTTTCCATTGAGCTCATTCTAGCTGAAATAATCAAATTCTGCACACGATACAGACATGTAGTGGAGGCAGGGATCAGTGCGGTGTTGAAAGAACATGGCTGAAACTGTTTTGGTTTTGGCACTGTGTGTCTGTGTGAAACAGAGCAGTGCTCCTGGTGATTTGGAGCTTCATCAAGTGTGAAGTAACCGATAAAATATTGAACTAGACCAATTTTATAGTAATTGTATAAAACAAGGGAAATAAGTCACAAGCTAAAAATTAACTTTAAGAGAATCAAACGTTTAAATATGTTTTATACATCACACTTTTCCTCTTGAAATTCCTCTAAGCACTGCTTTAACTTTAGGCCTTCATTGTCAGTTCCACTAGGGTTGTTTCTGAGCAAACCGTCTCAGAGGTACTGAGTAAATTATAAGCTCTTCACCCCTTTGCCTCACATTACTTGGAGGGACTGGCTTTTGTATTTACATGTCAAGATTTAGCCAGGATGAGCTAGACCCCTGACGCACAACGACACACTTGATATGACGCCCACATCCGTTTCAACACACACCTTAAAATAAACTGCCCTTTCACACCCTTTTAGTCATTCACAGTATTCAACTATTCTTTGTTTAAACCATGGAAAACAAAATAGAGACATGCCAACAGAGCTAACCCATTGTTGTGTGCATATGGATATGCACGAAATTCCACACATAGAAAAGCTTTCACCTGCAGACGTACCTACATTTCACCCCCCTTACCACCCCCAGTTACCATCTGTCTTTTTTCGCTGATATAGACAGAAGGCACACACTCAATCATGTCAATTTCACTTCTTGTTGTTGGATGGTGTCCTGGGAGGACAAGCTAAAGCAAGGCTCAGACATATTTTGTACATCGCCATAGCTGTCTCTGTTGAAAATGCAAAGCCTCCAGAGCACTGCCCAGGCAAAAACACTGTTTTCACATCTGCTCAACTCTCAGAACACACAGCCAATATTGTTTCAAAATTATTTTACTGACAAGAACATGAAGTGATTTGTCTCTGCAGCACGCTCCAGTATACGCTATTTATTTCTGTGATTATATCTCTTGTTGTCTTCTCGTTTCTTGCTTGTAAAATGTACTTTTTTTGTTTTTCTCTTTCACCAACAAACCTGTTGTACTGCAGCAGATTTATAAAAATTGTTTGTGTTGATATATCCACTAATCACAAATGGATGATAATTCATCATAAGTGTGACTACTTTGTCTTTGATGCATGCTTCATGTGTCTTCTCTTAATTTTTGGCCCATCCATCACCGTATGGAGCAAATATTCCTGTCACTGTATGAACTTCTTCTGCACTCTGCCTAGTTGGAATGGCAAACTCATCAGTCTTTGATGAAAGTGATATATCTCAGATGCTGTTTTCGCTCCAGAACCGCCCTCTCTGAGTTAGCATTTTTCTCTGCCTTCAGTCTGACTAATGCCGTTTTACAGAGTGTTTTTTAATTATGCCAAAGTATGGGGCACTATCAAATTGAATTTAATAGTGACTGAATCTTGCCAAAGAAATGACATAATCTCAGCTATTGAACAATATGTGGGGCTGTTGTACCCATGTGCGGTATTTTCATTTGTAAGCAGGATGATATGCTGTTTCTGCTCTATGCCACAGTGATTCTCATTCCCTTAGGAGAAACTACAGTCACACTCCTGATTTGATGAGCAATAAGTAGTTTAACAGAGGCCACGCTAATGACCCAGGAATTTAGAGAAATCAAGAAAGATAGCAGTCATTATGCACTGAATGCTCTCTGTACAGAAGTGCTCATTGCTTGAGTGAGAGGTATTCTCTATTTCTTTTCATGAGACATAAGAAGTAATAAGCTGATATAATATTCTGATACTGAAGCTATTTGAATTTGAATGTACGGATAGAGACAGCATGTATTTGGGAATGTGTATAGATATCAAATACCATTACAAATCATTAGTTCAATTTAAAATCTCTAAACTGAAGCTGCAATAATTATCAGTATATTAAAATGGGTCAAAGTGTAATGTGAAAGGGGTTGCTCATTGTGATGAAACCACAGAGAATTCTCCAACTCTGCAACTCCCCTCAACTCTGAAGTATTACAGCATCTTTCACTCTTTTTTTGGTGTTATGGTCTCTCCACACTTATAAGCCTGTTTCCAGTCCTAGTAGATGTTTTCAGAGAAAAAGCTCTGATTACCCTATTGGCCACTACCTGCCCAGCAGTAAACAGCAGACAGATCAAGTTAGGAACTATCATTATGTTATCACTAACATAATGGAGCATCTAAAGAAGCACATGTAGTATGTTGAAAGCAAAACAAAGATAAAAGGAGGGTGAATATTGTGCTTACATTTGTGGAGCAACCAGTATACAGTACCGGTACCAACTCCAATATTACCAATTCTGCTTCTTCTCTGCTGGATGTGGAGAATAATCTATTTGCAGCTTGTTAATAATAACTAGGAGGTGATAACAGGTAATACCTTGCCTCCAAGTGGCCAAACAAACCAAACAAACAAAAAATCCATAAACTCTTTTATAAAAACTACTCCACCAACTTTACTTTTACATGATGGATGGTTACAAAAAAATCAGAATTGATGCAGCAACTCCAAACATTCGTTTTCCATATCCAAACCTGTCAACTACGTTACCCGCAATGAAATTTTGCCGACAATCAGTCTGAGATCTAGGGATTTTATGCTGGTAGTGGTTATGAGATGAGTGGGCTACAGAGGTCTGATAAACTCAGATTTTCATTCTCAAACATTTTACATTTTAATTGATCAGATTTCTCACAGCTTCCTCTGGAGCCACAACAGGCAACGCTTTTCACATAGGCAGTATTACTCCCCAAGACTTCAACAGACTACAATGACTGTCATCTGTACAATTGGCATGCTGCCCCTTTAAAGGTGCAGTATAATGGAAAACTGTATTTTCCTTGGCATAGTGGAAAGTTCAGTACATATAACTGACATACCATGAGCCTTAATCTCCATTGTTTCCTCCTTCATGTGTATCTTGCACATGCAAAATACCCCCCAAAAACGAGTGAATCCCTACATCTACCTAGATGTTATGTAACATCTGGGATGTTTACGTCCCCAAAGTTACATAGAACAGCTTACGATGGAGAGTTTGTACAGAAAGTGCTTTTACAATTATGAAGGAAAGGTAAAAAAATTACTTGGTTTTACCTCTGATGTGTCTTGCTGCTCTGCCTCAACACTGTGATTTATGAAGTTTCCTGATAGACAGATAGCATATTCTCTTGATGCTAACACTACAGGTTGCTAACCACTAGCTGTTGCTAACATGTACCTCCTTTTATCAGCAGGCTTTGAACCAGCAGTCCAGAGCTTACGTAGTAATGTTAGAGGTGTAACCACCAACACATCCCCCCGAACACCAAGCTTCTAATCCGGGCAGAATCAGCAGTAGGGCAGCTAGCTTCATGGCTAACTGAGTTGCAGCTGCTGTTAGCAGTAGCTAGCGGCTAAAGTTACCAGTAACACAGGCCTTGATTTAGTTTGGTGCCGCTATGCCCCAGCCCTCTTATGTGCTTCAGGAAGATGGACAATCAGAAGCAGGTTGGCCTTCAGGGAGGGGTCCTTAAAGAGACAGGAGCTAAAACTGAGTATTCTGAAAGAGCGTGATGAAGCAGTGGACAGTGTGAAATATATATATGTGAACATTTTTCTAGTAGAAACCCTAAGTAAAAGTATGAATATGAAAATGAGCATCTATAGCACCTTTGATTTCTTATGCTGAATCAGACATTTCTATAGTAGACTATATGCTTGTTGCTTGTTGGTCTGCATGAATTCATTTGCAGAACGTGTCCATTTGTGTTTGAACAATTATGCATGTCTTCACACAAACTTGCTTACTGTGTGAGCATGTGAGTCCATTCATTCTCAGATGCATGAGGGTGAGTCAGGAGACAGTATGTGTCGACTGGGTGCCACAATGTTCTCAGAGTGTCAGGAGGAGGCTGGAGGCCACGGGGAGAATGCTCACCTGTTGCATCTCTTGCACCCATGTGTAATTTGTGCATGTGTACAGTAGCGTGTCTCGGGTACATCTGTTCCGTGTTGCTGACATCAAACAACCTTTAAAGAGTCATTTTGCAAAACTCACAAGAAACATATTTTCTAATTTACCTTTAGTTATGGTGATCTAGTCTGGGATTTCCACCCCCAATGTTTTAGATGTTAGACTCTGTGATTTCTGTTGCCACCTTAATACAATGAAGGTGAATAGATTTTTGTTTGTGGTGGAAAAGACTTGGGAAAAAAGTCTTTTGAAGCATGTGCTGTTAACTCTGGATAATCTGTACACAACCCAGTCAGAAGTTTTCATTGGAATTTCTTTTTACAAATAAAGAAATACAGTGGTGTGAAAAAGTGTTTGCCCTTTCCTGATTTCTTTGTGCTTTGCATCTTGTCACACTGAAATGTTTCAGATCATCAAATAACTTTTAATATTAGATAAATATACCTGGAATAAATACAAAATGCAGTTTTTAAAAGATGATTTTCTTTATTAAGGGAAAATAGCTATTCAGACCTGTGTGGAAAAAGTAATGGTTGTGCCACCATTGGCGGCAACAACTGCAATCAAGAGTTTGCATTAAATGGCAATGAGTCTTTCACATCTCTCTGGAGGCATTTTGGCCCACTCTGCAGAATTGTTTTGATTCAGCCACACTAGAGGGTTTTTGAGCATGAATGGCCTGTTTAAGGTCATGCCACAGCATCTCAATTGGATTTAAGTCTGGACTTTGACTAGGCCACTCCAAAACTTTAATTTTATGTTTTTAGAGCCATTCAAATGTGGACTTGATGGCGTGTTTCAGATAATTGTCCTGCTGTTTAACTTAAGTGCACTTGTACTTGAGGTCATGATCTGTTGGCCAGTGAATCTCCTTTAGGATTTTCTGGTAGAGAGCAGAATTCATGGTTCTATCACTTACGGCAAGTCGTCCAGGTCATGAAGCAGCAAAGCAGCCCCAGACCATCACACTACCACCACCATGTTTGACTGGTGGTATGGTGTTTTTATTAAACACTGTGTTGGTTTTACGCCAGATTTAATGGGACTCACACCTTTCAAAAAGTTAAACTTTTGTCTTGTCAGTTCACAAAATAATTTCCTAACAGTCCTGAGGATCATTAAGATTTTTTTTGGCAAATGTGAGATGAGCCTTTGTGTTATTTTTGGTCAGCAGTGGTTTTCTCCTTGAAACTCTCCCATGGGTGCCATTTTTGGCCAGTGTCTTTCTTATTGTTGAATCATAGATACTGACCTTAACTGAGACAAGCAACGCCTGCAGTTCTTCAGATGTTGTTCTTGGTTCTTTTGGAACTTTCTGGATGAGGTGTCAGTCCGTGGTTTGCTAGAGTCCCAAAGCCTTAGAAATAGCTTTGTAACCCTTCCTAGACTGATAGATGTCGATGACTGTTTCTCATCTATCATTGTCTACATCTACTAATAAGTAACTCCCTTTCACAAAAAACCATCATGTACCCTACAGCAGTGGCCTATAGCTTGGGGCAACATTTGAAAATAACTGTGATTGTGATTTATTTATATGCATTTTAGAGTTGACATTCTCCAGAACTATGTATCTGCCAATATTCCCAACACCTCTGATGCTGTACTGTATTTGTCAAATTGACAAGGCGTAAGAAGTGCTCATACTTGAAGGAGACTGTACAGCCCAAATAATCGAGCATCAGTCATTAACTTTGTATTTTCAGTGATTTTATAGGGTTAAAGAACTGGAAGGAAAACCTTTAGTCCCTACAGTTTACAGCTGATCACAGAAGTTTTGTAGTTTTTGTCCTTTACCGACAGAACTACAATTTTTATACCAACATAAACATCTAATAATGGTTTTAAAGAGTTCTGTATGTGTGTGCATGTATCCATTCACATGTTTGTGTGTGTATGCATGCATGGACGTGTGAGAGGTCCAGGGGGGAAGGGCAGGTATTGGGGCTGAGCAGGGGAGGTGTGTGTTGCCTCTCCTGTCTGCCCTTGGCTGTCACAGTGTGGTGTGATGTCCGCTCTCATTCTGTTCTCACGCCAAGGATCACACTGAAAACACTCACTCCTTCTCCACAAGCCAATCTCCTCAGTCACGCACACAGTGCACACGCAGTGCCAGCAGAAATTTGTCAGTGCTAAAACACTTAGATGATTAATCCAGTTGTTGAAAAAAAAGTGGCATAAATTATTTAATTAACAACTTCTTTTCAAACATCTGAGCTGGTTCCAGCTCAGATGTGGAACAGTGGATAAGACAAATACCTTTGGTGTGGGAGACCTGGGCTCATTTCCCACTGCAGCATTTTCACAAATTTGTCCCTGAGCAAGACACTTAACCCCTAGTTGCTCTGGTGTCATGCAACCATTGACATATAGCTTTAGATAAATGTGTTAAATAAGAAAATGTAAAATGTATTACATTTACAGAAATAGAAAGCATACTTTTAAACAATTGAAACACACTTTAAAAAGGAGTAAAGATAGATATGTAATACAGAATATATACACACCTATAAGATGGCTTCTGTCTTTCTGGTCTGGTGCCAGCTCTGGCACACTGTACACTGGACTTCCACTGGCTCCGTCACACACATGCATTTGTAAGACTCAAGAGAGACAACTTTCATTTGTATGACTTAAATATCTGATAGGTCAGAGGTGGTTTTTGGCATCCAAAGTTAGATAGTTCCTTGACTCTAATACCAGTCAAGAGCAGAACCTATGTTATGCCACATATTGACTACCTGGTCATGCTAGTATTAGGGCATCAATAGTGCAAAAACATGAAATATATAAGTCAGCCGGTGGTTCTCTTCCACCATAATTTGTTTGTTGATTTAATTCTGGAAACAAACTTGTATCATCTGTATCAATTTTGTCTTAGCTATCGATTCTAATAGCGGCAGACAAATTGCCTGCTGTGACTGAAAAATTCCTGTACATGTATCACAGCCTAATAACCCACGTTACTGCTGCATTAGGAATATACAGCAGTGATAGGTGGGGCCAATAGCAGCATATTCAACAAAAGGCCTTAGATATCAATGCAATATGTATTAGATTAGTTAATAAGCATCAGGTTTTGTCACTAACACCTTACCTCAAGACTCTTGGTGGTAAAGTGTGAAGGGCAAAACATTTTGAATATTGAAAGATAAATATGGCCACATATACATTATTTGTAACTTAAAGTAACCGATCACGTTGCATATTGGAGACCTTTATATGTCTCACACACTCACTAGTCTGTCTCACTTCCATTTTTGAGGGCTCCATCTCTGATCCTTGCAGATGTGAAGAGGCAACACATTTACATTACGTGTGTTTACGCATGTGTGCAGGTAGGGGGTTTTCAAGTTCAGGGCAGTGAAAATTGTTACATTTGGGCCACAGCATGGTTGGTGTAGGTTACATAAGGCCCCCTTTCCATTGTGTAACTATGTTTATTTAGTTTTCCCAGCAAATACTTTGCTAAAGAGGTGAATTTCGTAGAAAGACTCAGGAGGATACACAGGCCTCAGAGGTGGAGAGGATGAAGTATTTTGTTGGCACTGTTCTTGGAAAAAAGACATCAACAGTGTTGGGAAACGCTCTTGGGACTGCACAGGGAGGTGCAACATAGATTTTTTCATTCATGTAGGGAATGCTATGCTAGTGCTTTTACTGTTTATGTGTTTTTACTGTCCTTGTTGAAGGAATGTTTTGGATTTCACTCATTCATTGTGTCATGCCATGGCAGGATACCTCAACATTGTTTGATATTATATTGCTTTTGTATCTTTTGAAGCGGTTGTGCATTTATACAGATTACATCTGCAGCCTATGAATACCTACAACCTCCCACAGCACTTGGATCACATGATGATTGATTGTGGCTCAGTGAATATGACAGGATGTTCAGCCTTGGGGAGTTTTTTTTGCTATTCAAAATGCAAGCATTGTTGTACGGTATCTGGCAAAATCTGGCAAATCATTTGGTTAGAGCAGAAGCCTTGAAGAACCCTGGATGCTTTACTAAATTACTATATTCATACAAAAGTATCCTAAATCTGCAAGTTCCCATCAGTCCCCTTTTACTGACTAAAAATTATTTACATAGCCAGGCATGTTTTGGCTCAAATTGCTTAGCAACTAAATGTAGTGACAGGAAGTAAAAACTGAATCACTGCAGGGTTCAAGAACGTTCCACTTCCCTCAACTCTTTTTTAAATACATAGCTGTGGCCCACGTCCACCCTTGGCAGCCCAGAGAGGTCGGCATTTAGAGCAAGGAGGAAATCAACTTTGACAGAATGACAAGCTTCTCCGCTTCTTAACGCTTACCATAAACTCATCTAATTGCTCTGGGGCTCCAAACCCACAATAAGAAGTCATCCGCTGGGGCTGAGAGCAGTGGGAGGCTCCAGCAGACTTCCGGAAAATTGGAAAGAGTAGAAAAGGCAGACGTGCATGTGTGTGTGCGCGTGTGCATCTACGTGCGTGCGTGTGTGTGTGCACACGCGCCTGCATGCACGCACACAGTAAGCTTGTAAGTTTATCTTTGACAAAATCAAACTTCTTGCAACTACTCATGTACACAGATACACACACATTTGCTATTGGCTAATTCTGTGCATGACTTCCCCTTAGCAGATGTCTGATGGCCCAGAACAAAGGAACATGTGTCTCTGTAAGTGCACGTGAGGTTTATGTATGCCATTGTATCTTTGTCATAAGATCAGGTTAATAATAAAACCATAGCAGGGGGTAAATCACACTTGGCCAATCTCTTTCTTGCTGCCCAGTTTCACTGGAACCAGTCTTGGCAGGTGATCACAGGTCAGGGGCTGCAGGGTCAACAGGCAGACTGATGAACTGAAATTCTGTTGGCTTGTAGAGGATGTTCATATCAGTTGGTTAGCAGACTGGATCAGCACATTAAGACTCCTGATTGCCAGTATCAGTGTTACAGGTCACACTGTTATATAAGCAACAACAACTGACTGGCTTTGTCTGTCTGTGGTTACAAGAGATACAGAGTTATATCACACTCATTCACCGTCAACAGTAAGAAGTCTTTCGTGACTCAGGGGGATTTGTTAATGACTTGAAAGGTGGTGATGAGTCAGATAGACTGAAGCCAAATAAGCTTTGAAAGGACTAAATTAGGTTTGTGATCTTTTGAGGGTCGAATTATCAGAGGGTCCGCACTTCTCAGCAGAGGCCTGCCGAGGCTGAATGATGGCCAAGTAGATCCAGTAATGTTTAGGAAACAGTTCAATATCGAGCAGATGCCAGGGTCATTACAGCAGAGCTATTAGGAAGAATCTGCCACCCTTTTCTCCATTGTAATCGGTCCATTTGCCTTTTAGCACACACTCTGCAGTAAAGGTTGAAACACATGGGAACCATTGGGTCAAAGAAATTTGAAATTACACTGTTGTCACTTTGTGGAAATAGTCTGAATCCAAGCAAAGTTTGCTTGACAGCTCCACAATAATTATATAATATTGGTGAGGTGCATGGCAATAATTGCCCATAAACTGAAATGTCAGACACTGTTAAAGAGGAGGTATTTTGCAGCTGGTTGTGTCTGTTACAGTCAGCCCTGAGTATGAAAGTATAGTTCTGCTATAAAATCAATTTATTTAAGATGGAACATTGAAAAATCCGCTCATAAATGCTTGTCTCAAGCTATCTATCACATTATGCAGTGAAACGTGTCTCTAGGGAGAACAACATGTGATGGAGGAGCGTGCAGGTCATGCTTTGGGTCTTGTTTGCCAAAGATAATGTGGACAAACCACAGTCAGAGGTTCACTCAGCAGTAGCAGCTGCATAAATAGAACAAAAACTGAATAGTGCAGGCTTAATCTATTTCAACTCTCATTGTTTCCGCTTGTCTTAGCTAAAGAGTCTGCAGGGCAGCCCAAAATGTACACAAAGAGAGATACTTCAAAATTACATTACAGAACTACATAGACAGAGGTTTTCAAACTGTGAGGCTTGCCTCCCCAGGGTGTTGCAGGATAGCTAAACGGGGCCGTGGAGGGAGAGAGGTGAGGCAAAGATGCTGGAAATGAAGGGACAGGGGGCATGTAAAATTCTGCTCCTTGTCAGAGTCATGATTCAATCAAATCTGAACACAGGTGTTTATTTTTAGATTCATTGTGACTTACTCTTTACAACAAATTGCAAATAGAAGCCCAAAAATTTACTTAGAAATCATAGGAAAAAATTGCTTGTTATAACTCCAGAACTTGCTTGAGAATCATCACTTTTTAAAAGTTTTTGTTAGTATCCAATTAATCTGGTGAAATTGTCTGTATATCCATGGGTACATGCAGACATGGACTTTTGTACTTTTGTTGCCAATTTGACAATATGAAAACAAAAAAAAAAAAATAGGCTCATGGTAACATTATACTTCCTGTACATACCCTAAACTATGGTAATTGTAGTTCCAAAACTTCGGGCACGATTACTTTACCCAAATTACCCAAATAGAAGACAACGGGAATGATAGGACAAGTGATAAAATTCATCTTATTGATATCATTTTTACTAAGGCTCAGAATGTCCTATAAACATAGTTCTTATAATCTTGGAACACTGACAGTCTCCTCTATCGATTTCTACACAGATATTTAAAAACAGGCAGACACGTAGACAAAACACTTTAAAATTGTGGCCAGGGGAAGGTGAGTACGTGTATGATTTTGTCAGACGGAGGTCTACAATCTCAGTGGTGTAGACTACACACAATAACCCAACATAAGCAGTCTGGAAGGAAGTGTGCCGAGATTGAGACCATGAATCCTCCTCACATGGCTTAGTCCTCTGATCCTGCTTTCCAACCCACCAAAACACAGGCATGCACAAAGAAATCGACAGATAAATACACACACATCCAGAGCCAGAGAGATTCATAGTCACAATTAGAAAAGACAACAGACTGAAAAACAAAGTTCCAAGGACAGCATACACCCTCAAAAGCTTATCCCATGCACTCAAAATACAAACTTGTACATACAGACATCCCTTTTAGACACACACTGGCTGGTGTGACCCAGCATGCAGTTGTGAACAGAACTCATTGTCTGTTTCCTGTTGGCTAAGAGCTGCGCTTTTTGTTCAGCCATAATAGACGGTACAGTTCCTCCCTGTCACTGCTCTGTTCTGGGATGCTATTGACTGACCTTTTTAAAGAGGCATGTCAGGTCAGCTTTGGTTGCTGCTGCTTTGCGCATGTGTGTGTGTGTTTTACATGCTACTACATTGTTAACCTAAATAGCAATTTACCTGATGACTGGTTTCCTATATGTACCTGTCAGAGATTTCCATAAGTCTACCCAGAGGCATAAGGAGCGACCGTGCCGTTGCTGCTGAATTTGACTGCCTCATTAACTGGGTATGTAACTACAGTGTCAGACTGTATCATATACGTGTAGATGCTCATGTATTGGTTATAGAACCATGCCATAATATAGGGTAATTTCTAGACAATGTACAACACGACCAAAGTAATAGAGCAAAGCAGATATCGAGACATTAGGTGCCAAAATAGTGTTCTGAACATTTCTAAAGGTTGTTAAAGATTTTAAGTGTTAATAGAAATGTTGATGTTCAGTCTAACAAATCAATATCCAGGCATATGAATTGTTTAGCATATGTCATTTTTCTAAGCAATAAGGATGCACATTTTGTTGGGTTGTAACGGTTCTGAAACGGAAACCGAAACCGCAACTCAAAACGGTCTTGTGACGTGTTTCCGAGGGACAGAACCACGCGGCGGTAATGGTGTATAACGTATTGATAGTAGATTATTCTAGCTCATTTTCTTGCTTATTTTAGTGTTTATTCACTACTTGAATCTGCTCCCTTTCTCTTCACTTCTCTTCCCCCTTATACACATGCACATACCTACACTTTTGGTCTCTCATTGCGAACACACCTGCTTGCTCAACCTCTTTCTGTCTCTCTCTCCCGTTATGAGTCTCTGCTCTGCTCACTTTCTCATCAGCAGTACGTTTTATAAAGTCATTGCATTTAATAAACTCACCCGTAATAGCAGTTTCTATTACAAACATACAGTAGGTGCAAGACTGAATAAACATAATTCACTGGTGACCCTACACTTTGTCCCAAGGGTTGACAGTGTTGGTTGGTCTAAAATTTCCATCCAAAGAGAAACACATTATTTTCTCTTCTTTGTCTTTTACCAGTTTGACTTTTTCCGAATCGAAGGCACAGGCAGTTGTCATTATGAGATGTTCTAGCCATTAGAAAGACTCAATAAGCACTTTTCAGTGATAATGACTTTCTACACAGGGGACAAGAACTCAGAAACACAGTTGCAAAATACAGCTGGGCTAAAGAAATGTTACAGCCACCTTACCCATGGTTAAAACTACAAAGTGGGACAAAAATGACAAGAAAAAACAGAATGTTCTGAACAGACACAAACACTAACAAAAGTAAAATTAGCATTTACAGGAAACTTAACAAACTACTCAGTCTACTTGATGGGAAATGTGGTCACTGTCACTATGGCTATCGATTGTGGTAAAAATCACAATCACAATTATTTTGGTCATAATTGAAATAACAATTATTACCACGATTACTGATTGATGACATTATGCATTTATTACTTATTCAACTTAAGCTTTATTTTTTAAATGATTATGCAATAACTCAAATATCCAATGAAATAAGAAATAGTAATCGAAGATTATTGACTTTAAGAAAAACATCTTATAGAGGATGACAGCAGCAGAGCATCACCAGGTTTACGGGCTTCCGTGTTTGTGTGTGTGCCCATGGAGTGGAGCAGAGCAGGAGACAGACAGGTGAACTACTTGAGTTGATGACAACTCATTACGTTACATTATGCTGAAATTTAACCGTGGTGTTCCGTCAGGAGATTCAGTTACATAAACGGTGAGAAAAGAATAAATCCAGTAATCCAGTAAGCTTTCACCCAACTCGTTCATTCAACCATTCACTTCCAGAATTTCATGCGTGATCTGAATCACGTGACTGCAAACAAAATATAGCTCATTGTGGTCCTGTGAGTGAGTTTCACCAACAGCTCATAAAAAATAATAATAAAGAGTGATCAAGTACATGTTTACCTGTTTAATCATCATCAATGTAGTGAAAAATGCATATTATTCAATTCCTTTTAAGTATTCACTACATATATCATGGGTCTGGACAGACATGGATGCAAACTTCAGGAGGCAGAGCTAAAAGTCTACAGACATTTAGTTATTATAACTGTTAAATGCTGCATAACTTTGCTTTACATTTCTTGCCATTGTATTGCAACAAATTGTCATGGATTTTCAGTAGATTCCTGGAGGATGCTGTAGAGGGCTGATACTACATCCATGCCCAAGTGTACTCTATTAATAGGCGAGGCACCAAACATCCATTGCATCTACATTCTTCTAGCTTCAGGCCTCGGAAGAGTTTGTCATTTGCCATTTGCCTTTCATCACAATATGATTAAAACCCCAAATGTGACTTTGCGTCGTCATTCAGTATGTACTTTTCAAATCCACAATGAATAGCGAGGAGAGTAAAATTTTTAACTCAATGATAGTGACACCAAAGATGCCACTAAAGGCATTGTTTTCATGAATATCAAATGAGAACCAGAAATGTTTTGCAGCTTGTTCTGACATTTTCTGTAATTGAGGTTGTAGCACTCAGGGGTTGTAAATTATCAGCTTATTTACTGAGATGTTAATAGATATGACCCACTCTGTTGACACGCAGAGCGAGAAAAAGGACAGTGATGCTGTCCTTTTATCACATTTCCATCTGAACTTTAAAATTTGTCAGACAGCGCTTGGTTCATCAGGCCTATTACCACACTGAGACATAAGTTTGGCTACACCTACTCTGTTTGTTGTTCTCTTTGTTGTTAGTAAAATTTTGTCTAATATAATTATGATAATATTTACATACAGAATAAAATCAATGTAAATATGTCAGGAGGGTCTAAATTAGAGATGTGAAATTAATTGAATTTTAATCAGGATTTCGGCTTTTAACAATTATAAAAACATTACATTACACAATTATAAAAAAGACAAATTTTTATATAAAACAATAATCAATTATATTATAAAAACAATAATCAATCGACATGATTATTGTGCCACATGCCGTTTTGCAATGACCCTTTATGTTGTTTTTTCTTGTGTTGTAAATCCAGTGCCCCCTGCCCTCTCACTATCATCCAGGCTGTGATGTTTACTTCAGCTTGAGCCAAAATGAAGGGGTTAAAGCTGCTACAACTTGCTCGTCAACATAATAACTTAAGCCTATGGTGTTTTATTTTTTTCCTCTACTCATAGCTTAACAATATTATTTATACTAAACCAGGTGTGTTCTGTGTTGCTTTACATGGTCCCTGCTTGTAAAATACCCTGCATCTTCTAATGTATTACTGGATTTACACTTTTCTTACCCAGCATTGGTTTAAGTCACTGCATCTCCCGACAGAACACCATGATTGACTTCAGCAATATGTAACATGGGATAATGTGTAATCATTTTTAAAAAATGATGCATTCAATTTTAAACGTTAAATAAATGCATCATGTTTCCTGAGTTTCCTTGTGTTAAATAATTGTGATCTCAGTTATAACCAAACTAATCGTGATTATGAATTTTGCCACACTCGAGCAGCCCTAGTCTGATACCTTTCAGATTAAAAGTCCTCTCTTAAAATACTTATCTGAGCTTTGGATTTGGGGGCAGGCATTATATCATCCCCTGATACACCCACTCACCTTCTCTCACACAGACACACTCACACTTAAACATGCACTAGCACATTTTTTGCATGTTGTCATCCGCTTTAAATAGTGCTTCTCCTGGTGTGGATATGTAATAGAGGTCATAGAAGCCCTATCCATCAAATCATCGGGTAACATCAGTCTTTCCCCTTGCCCTATGGGATGACCTTACCGCCCACGTCACTCCATGCTGGAGTCATCATCTCTCCAGCCTACTGTTTAGGAGAAAGATGACATCACCCCCATATCTGCTGGAAGACACTTCCTCTGCACTCAGCACAGACCATATGTCCCCATCCTCCACTAAGTCTCATCTTCTGCTGCCTACACATGATAAGCAGCCAGACCTCATGTGGTAAACTCATGCTGAAGAGAAACTAATACACAGTGTATTTTAAATAATAGAAATACTGTATATCTGCAGAAATTCAGATATAAGAGCCATACCTATTAGTAATAAAATTGTAAAGGAACGGAGAGGTAGTCCTCACCCTGAATCTTGCAGGCTACTAAGTACTTTTTTATGATACATTTGTTTCAATCTTTAATGTCTTTGTCAGGCAAACATGATTAAAATCAGCTGAAAACATTGCATCATTAGAAATTTTTTTGGGAACTTATAATACTCATGCATCCTACCTTTCTGTTAGGGCTGAACGATTAATTGCATTTGCGACATTATTGCAATGTCAAAAAACAAGACTTTTAATCGCAAAGGCTGCAATTACTCTGGTCACACAACACCCAAGAGTAAAGCAGTCTGCAGATGAAGCATCAACTTCGCATGTTATGGTGCACCTTGAGTTGTTGTTGTACAATGACCTTAAGCTTTACAGAAGCTGACATTACAGAAACTTTAGTGTCACACAGGGAATGAAAGTAGCAGCTGCCATCCACAGATAAATTGGTGGTGGTGGGTGAAATCGTCGGGTCATCCACTGCTTTGACGAACAGGAACAACAGAAAGACACGTGTATTAGCCTAAGGTAAGCTTATTGTGGAGATCGGCGCCTGCGTCACACGCACAGCCGGCAGTTACCTCAGGAGATTCCATAGGAGGGAGACCCCAGTGTTGTCTGAGAATTACTTAGCTTGGCTATTAAACACGAGGGGCATCACTTAGTTTTATTTTCGTTGGACAACTTTTGAATTGAACCTCAAATTGAGTGTTTTTTGTTTGCTTACTGGGAGATAGAAAGATGGACTCCTTGGAGATTTGAACTGAGATTAGGACTCATTAATTGGTGGTTCAACTGTGGGTTTTGTATTGAGTGTATAGCACTCTGTGGTAAATTTTGTTTTTCTTGTGGACTGTAGATAGGCCAACCTGATGATATTATATCATATTATTTAATGTCATGACTTGATTCAAATTATCTTTCTCGTATTATAAAAAAAATGATACTACTTCTCCACCATTGCTCATAATAATAATAATTCATTCAATTCATGCATCACTTTTCATCATAATTTCATCATAACACAGGCCTGACCCACAAGAAAGAACAGTATGTTTAATCTATCTAATATTGTGTTGGTCAGACTATACACTGATTTACTGCTTGTCTGTTTTGAATAATACAGAAGGTAAAGAGCTTAAAAATGAATCGCATATCAAATTGCAATTGCAACATTGGTAAAAAAAAAAATCGCAATTATTTTCCAAAATTGTTCAGCCCTTCTTTCTGTTGTCCTCATCTCTACCCAGATAAGGTTGGATATGCACACTATGGCCCTTTTGTAAATAAACATCATAATCATCAAGTTAATTGCTCAGGTCTGGAAATGTGGTGCTAATATTAAAGAGGTGGTATTATGCTTTGGCTTTTTCCCTCTCCTTTATTGAGTTATATACCGTTTTGTGCATGTAATAGGTTTGCAAAGTGAAAAAGCCCAAAGGAGTTCACATCTCCCACAGAAAACTCTGCTCTGAACTGCCTGAAAACAGCTTGCTTGTAGTCCAGCTGTTTCCCTTTCATCCCCATAGCTTCGGTTCATGTACAGCTGATCCGAAGCCCTGTTTATCGGTTTCTCACTGACCCGCCTTTCTTTGTTTCTGATTGGCTAGTAGTCCTTAACTAGGAACTGCACACATGCAACTCCCAACAAAGATCATTTACAGACAACATGTATCACTCCATAGCTAAAACAAAGCGTTCAACACACAGGGTGAAAAGAGGAGCTGCAGCAATGTGCATTATGACAAAATAATATCTTTTTGAAAATGAAACCATGGAAACCTGTGCTGGTACTACCCCTAAATAAGGTTGTGAACCTGAAAATGAGCCTAATACCAGCTCTTTAAGTCTGAAAAGGCATCAGTTAGAGAAAACAAGGCAAACTGTAAAATTGTGACTATAGGTGGCTTTTGTAATCATACGTTACATTAACTAGAAATTTCCTTGACTTTACATCCTTATAAGTTATAACTAGTGGCAAATAAGTTCAAAATAATATGAACTTTCAACAAACGAGATATAAAATCTGAATTGTTCAAAATGTCCAAGGCTACCATGAGTTTTCTGTGCTGTGGCTCTCTCTGTAGGAAAACAGATCACCTTCCCTGCTTTTACTCACTACGTTTCTGTATGAGACATAAACACAGACAGACGGACAGGCAGACCAGGGGTGTGCTAGACTAAACCAACTGATCAGACAGCAGCAGGAAGTGGAAATGGAAACTAATCAGACAGAGTTGGGGTCCAGTCAGGGAAATAAGGTCAGAAAGTTCTCACTGTCATTGTTGCTGCCCCCTCCTCTCTAATTCTCTCCGTCTCTCTTTTTTTTTACACCTCTTTGGCACTAGCTCTGCCCCAATCACAGCACCTGCTTTCCCCATCATCTCTTTGTAGCCATCTCACTCTGTGCAGAGTGAGCGCTGTGCTGTTCTACAGCCTGCTGACTTCAAACATGAGCTACTCCAGGAATGATAATGACAGAAACATGCCTGGAAAAATAGGATTGTCCTCCAAAAATACACTCTGCTCTTTGTGTTGCTGGTCCATTTTTTTTGTGTGTGTGTAATTGGCAGGAGTCGGGTCTCAGTGCACAGGATGATTGATGGTTGTTCTCTTCTACCTGTTTATCAGTGTTTGAATGTGATTGGCTGGGTACGAGGTGGTAATAAAAGGCTGGCTGGGCAATGACAGAGATTGTTCTATCCCAAGAAGCACACCTGTCCCATGCCAGAGCTGACGAGCTATACACACACGCACAGAGCCTCTGAGACATTCCCACTGTGCTCCATTTCACATTCCAATCTTCTGACAGCATGTCTACTTTTATATGATCATATTCAAGGTTTACAAAAAACAAATGACATCTTTTTAGGTTGAAAGACTTGTTTGTTTTTGTTTGATCCCATCTGCCATTAGGGAAAAAGCTTGATTATTTTTCAAATGGTTAATGGTCATTACTGTTACACAGCCCTCCAGGCAGATCAGTCTGTGGCTCCATCACTGTATCTCTATTGATCCCCTGACTATTGATTTTTGTTAAGATTACATTTTATGGCATATGTCAATGTTGTGCTATTTCATTAGGTCACACACCATAGAAATCATATGCAGGCTAATGGGAAAACTGGAGAGAGTACAGCAATCTTAAACCACAACGAAATGCACAATTTCACAATATGGACTCAGGCTCAATTACTTTTTACTCTTTTAGTGCATAAGGCAAGTAAATTACACTATGTCACATAAGACAAAGTGACCATGATATATCTGCCTATAAAAAACTTAGTTTGATGCAAAGAAGTTTTTTTGTTATATCCAATGTCTTGCAAGTCTTTATTTGGAAGCAAGCTCTTTTCCCTCTCCTTGTTTCCTATGGATTTCTATAATGAGAATGTTCTGTTAAAGTAGAACTGAAGTAATTTTGAAGTAATTTAGCTAAGAAATCAATTTGTATGTTGTTTGTTTTGACCTGTGTACTTCATTACCAAATGAAATGCTCAATAGCGCATTATCATTACAGTTTACTTCCTTAACGTTAGGAGAATTTAAATTTTCCTTTGCCTTTTAAAATGTATGTAAATTACAGGCCAGAGTTATGTGAGAGGCATTTAAAGGGCCAGTTCGTAAAATTTAGGAGCACATATTGTCATAAACATTGGCAACAGAAATTGAATATAATAAATGTTGTCATTAGTGTATAATCACCTGAAATTGAGAATTGCTTTATCTTGCGCTCCTCTTCCAAAGAGTCTGCCATGTTGCACCGCCGTGTTTCTGAAGTAGTCCAGAACAGACAAACCAATCAATGGCTTTATATAAGGCATTTCATGGTTTTAGTGAGTTTCGCGTCCACTATAGGTTCTTCTACATGCTTGGAAGGGGTGGGTGAGGCGTTGGGTATTCAGTTGGTTGCAGTCTGCAAACTCGCTGGTATATTCCACTAAATCCTACACACGGGCCCTGTAAGAGGATAAATAAAAATGATTATGAAAATATTATGTTAGATTGTACATACAGAAATGTCAGTGCTTCAGCAGAATTCAGCAGTGACATCATAATTGTCAACAAGCCGGCCACATTACAGATAAACCTGCAAACAGATGTAAAGTCATGCGTCCGGCTCAAAGGAATGTTCTTGTCATGGCGACACGGCTCAGGAATGTCACAGACTCTCAGCCAGCACCTGCTCTGCGCTAGTCAGCATGACACGTAAATGGACAGACTGACCATGTAGGGCTCTGGTGCCAGTATGGATCATGACTCATTGTTGTATTGGTGGCCCCATACAGCGTCATAGATTAGGAATGGATAGAGAGGACACCAGTTGTTTCCTGGATTATTTAAGTGAATAGTTCCCAACTGTTTGTCTTGTGATCCCTTGAAACAAAGCTATGTCCATTTGCAATCCCATGTCACAAGTAGATTGCTTTAAATATGTGTGAAGAGTGATTATACTCTTCACACATATACTCTAGATTTTTTTGCTAAATACTTCATAGAGGCCTTAATAGATAGACAAGTTTCTTCCCCCCCTTTTTTAATCATCTTGTGTCATCTACCTTAAGTTTCCTGAAATATAACCAACATTAGAAACTAGATTCACTGTTGTTTTTTGTTTAAGAATGAAATGGATTTGTTAGTCTTTAAAAATGGACAAATATACTTTCAAAATATAATTAATTAATCAATTTCACTTAATAAAAGCCTGTCATTTCCTAGAACATCAGGTCTATTTATAGCTATAGTAGTTATATACTGTAAAACTTTGATTAATAGCCTGGGCTTTTCTTTGCTTTGTTTTTTATTCTTTTTTTTGGAACGGGCGTCCACATGGGACAGGCCTTTAATTCCTCTTGCACAAAACTGAAATATGCTACTATGAAATAGTTTATTTATTTCAAACAGATTATTACTTACAAAAAAATTAACCAAAAATATCAAATACATGGCATTCATACACATCATTCATTAAATGAACTGAACGATTGAATTGTGGAGACTGTAACCAATCTAACGATGTGTAGCATGACCATACTGACATATTGATTATAAGTTCAAACATAATATTCGTATAAATGATGTAAACAGCTTAGAAGCAGCTAATGTGTACGACCCCGCAGGGTTTAAGAGGTTTTATACATCCAAAGAACTAATATAAAAACAAGTTCAGGCGTTTAATTGTGTTCCCACACAAGGCCAGTAAACAGGGTAGGCGGCTATCTGGGACCTGGCTATTAATTGAAGTTTTACGGCATACAAGTTTTAGTTGTTTGCGGTTTTTTAAATAATATAGACTATTACCAGACTTATCCCTTAACCTACTATGTATGAAATTTGCCCTAAGTATTTATAATGTACTAGCCCTCATACTTGAGGGTTTCCACATTTAGTGTACCATCCCCATGACCAAGAATTTAGTTTTGAATACTTCTACATCCATTCTGACCCTAAGCACCTCTGTCAGACGTCAAGCAGTAAGGATTATTTCGAAATAGAGAGGAAGAGAAAACTATTTGGCCATTTTTGGAGTCCAATATATGAATCAAGAGTCAGAAGAAAGTAAGAGAATAGAATGACTTATTGAATGATTGTGTGACGGCCTCAGTGTACTAAAATTAAGTATCAGGAATGGGAAATTTCTGTGCTTTCCGAATGAGCAAAAGATATTATCTTTGGTATTTGGCATGGATTACCATATTTGATCGCTTACTTACTCATCCGCTGTACTTGTCCTTGGGAAATCTTTTGTGCTTTTAGTTTGTTTATTGAAGTTGATATGTAATGGAAGTGGAATCGCAATAATGAAACTGCTACTTTCTTCCATCTCACTTGTGATTCCCATTCAAGGACAATGACTAATGGAACACAAGAAAGCGAGTGCCTTGAATTGATTGTTCTGACACAGAATGGTATTTTACATGTACCCCCTTCCATTGTCTCAGATGTGTTCTTTTTGTTTGTTTCCTGCCGCCTGAAGGAGGAATTTACTTTTGTCAGAGGAAACACAACCACAAGACTGAGCATTTACAATGGAACAATTTGGTGGCGATCCAAACCTTCTTCATAAGAAGGAAGAGATTAATGTGAAGCCAAATTCCTTGTCATTCTTCCCATAGTTTGTCAGAGGAATCCACATTTTCCTTCAGCTAACGCACCATCTGCGTAATCCTCTCAGATTGGGTCCATGACATCACCGGGTGATAACAACATGAGAGCCGCCGGCTTCTTTGGGAAAACTCTTAAATAGATTGGGCCAGAAATCATAACAACTTTAAGGGATTTGGAAAGGTTTTGCAACGATGTACGAATGGATTGTTTCTGTCAGATCTTTTTCCTTTATGGTGCATGAGAACATTTGGTCCTGGTTTCCAATGCTTAGCAAAAGGATAGCGCTCTTTTGAGTCATGCTCGCCCCATTAACTCAGAGCAGAAGTTCATCTAGGGTCGTTTGTAAAGGAAGAGCACCCCCAAAATCACCCATATGGTTTTTGTCAAAGCAGAAACATTTCTACTGCATCTGTTTTTCCTTCATTTTCAGTAACCAGTCAGTCAACTTAGAAGTTCAGTTTTCTTTTTGTACACAAATGGTTAAATTGTCTGTTTACATCCTGCGATTCTTTATTTTGTAATCTACTGTATTATGTAACCATTTAGCTGATTCCGCTAGCCATCCAGCTGGAGTTTTTGGTGTCTGTGGAGAGATGCTTAAGGAATAAGTGGAACTAAATCAGCTGGGTCGTAATTTGTCACAGTGTAAACCACGGTCTGATCTGTTCGAGTAGAGCCTTATTTATCCCAGTTTCACCCATCTGAACTCAGAGCTTAGCTGCAAAGAGATGACAAATGAAAAAATGGACAGGATAAGTCAGCATAAGACAATGTATTCAAAAGATGTTTAGCTTTCCCATAAGCTTTAGTTCTGGGTTTTTCTGTCTGTTGGTCATATGCTCATTGCATTACTTCAGTCCTCTGTCCCTGAGAGGTTTCAGATTTAGGAACATTTTCAGGTCTGTGCAAATTCCCCTCAGAACTGATGAGAACACCAACCACAACGGGCCTAGTCTGATATCAGGGAAAGGTGCTTGTTATCAGAGACCAATGTTTGGATGCCTTGTGGGTATAATTGTAAGTCTTGTTATTAGCCTTCTCTGAAAAAGACTTCGAAGCATGTATTTCTTGTCAAGACGATGGACTAAGAGATTCAAAGACAGCTCCTTTAACCACAGATCCACCTTGTTTTCCAAATTTGTCCATGTCTATGAATTCTCATTTGAAATAAATGGCACAAGAAATAGTTGAATATGACATTATCATTGTATATTTTGTAGTTATTCTGAAACACATATATTGTAGACCACTGTTTTAGATCACAAGTTGCAGAAGTAGTTTCTTGTAACTGATGTAGCTGTTGTCATTAGTTGGCTTTTCTGTCTATGAGAATATTTGTTACAGAAACTATAGACACAGTTGTGTTAATTTGTTAAATTAAAAAAAAATAATCATTTCTTTTTGCAAATGTTATATATTTTGTCATTTGCTATGTTGTGTATTTATGTATAAACTTTTAAGCAGATTAAAAAAACAAAAAACAAAAAAAACATCACCATCGATCTTGTGATCCTCTTAAGTCTGGCCCTACTCTTGGCATAGATTAATACTAAAGTTAGAGACATATTGTGTACAACAGGAAATGTATTTGCAGGTAGCATTATGTCACATTTTGCAGTTGATAAGACAAACAGATAGGAACTAATACCAAAAGACGTTTTCAGGGAAACAAAACAAATTTTCAACTCACTCTCACACCACTATGTTGCAACTTGTTTGCATTAACTTTAACTGTTGCTAACATTTCTATGCCAACAGTGGTTACGAGTTCTGTCACCCTTCTTTTTGTCACTTCAGTCATTTGAAATAAATCACTGCGGGTCACTTTGTCTCTTGGTGTCATTGCTGGTGTGAGCTCACAGGAAGTGTGTCAAGTGTTTTACACCATGCATGGAGATGCTGTGCAGGCCAATGACAGCATGATATAAGCATGGGGGCTAAACATAGCTGGGACCCTAAAATTAACTGCCTTTGTTCAGCACTCATAAAGGTTTTTGCCATCATGTACAGGCAGTGGTAGACTGGAGCAAAAAAATGGTCCAGAAATTTGCCCCTGGTCAGCCCACTCTCCCAAAGTAGTCTGGGTCTTTAGAGAATTTTATTCCTGCATTTTTGAGAATTTTCTTCAAATACAGTAGGCTACATGATGAAATGAGCCATTGAAATACATTTTCAAAGCTAGAAACACTTTTCTAGCTCTCCTCAAGTAAAGTAACCACCTCAGCTGAGTTGTGTACAGTAAATAAATTGAAATGTTCATATAAGCCTAGTGGCTGTCCAGACCATGCATCTGTGATTTAAATGTTGAAGGGCCTGTAGAATAGAAAAGTGTATTTCCCTTGGCATAGTGGAATAAAAAGAGTTCAGTACATGTATGTGACATACAGTGACCCTCAATATTCATTGTTTCCTCCTTTAGATGTATATCTGGCACACGCAAAATACCCCCAAAAAATGGGCGAATGCCAACAAGCGCTAGACGTTACGGAACATCTGGGATGTTTACGCCCTCAAAGTTACATAGACCAGCCCACGTTCCAGAGTTAGCGGCCCGTGAGTTCATAGAGCCAGAGCATAGGTTGTGCAGTTCAGTGTGTCTCACAAAAAGTGCTTATACGATAAATATTTTCTGTTTTTCTCTCTGATGTCCTCTGGCTGCTCTGCTCTGATTTATGAAGTTTCCTGTTGGAGAGATAGCTTTACTTGCTGCAAACACCACAGGTTGCTAACCGCTAGCTGTTAGCAACAGTAACTCCTGTCATAAGCTGGCTCTGAACCAGCGGTCCAAAGCTTCTGTAGTAATGTTATAGGTGTAAGCACCAACATACCCCCAGAGCACCACGCTTCCAGTCCGAGCAGAATCAGCAACAGGACATCTAGCTGCATGGCTAACTAATTAGCTAACTTAGTAGCACTAGCATCTGCTGTTAGCAGTAGGTGCTAATGTTAAAGTAAACAGTTATAAACTCTGTAAGAAGTCTCAGTCAATGCACAAGGGCTACCAATTAATTTTCAACTGCAGTTTTATTGGTTGATTTATCAACCCAATTGTACGGCGGCCCACCAGGAAAACTCCCTGTACTCCTGATGGCCCTTGTGTATGGCCCTGAACTGTGACTCTAAAGTGAGATATTACTTTTATCATTGGAATGAAGTCAGCACACGTGTATGTGTGCCTCAGCACCTGTTGATTTGACGGTTAAGGTTCTGACTTGAGCTAAGTGTACGCACATGCATGCTTGTCTGATTATATGCATGCATGGCTATGTCAGGGTGTGCTGTCTCTGTGAACTGCGGCATGTGTCTGCTTGACCTCTTGAACTTTGTGGCCTTGCTTCTGTAAGGCAGAAAGCTGGGCATGCTTTACCCCTTCATGCCTGACATAATGAGCGCACTTTAGGTAGCTTGTTCATGTGTCAAATTTATTCAAGGATCCCGGTGCCTTAATCAGTATTCTGTTTCAGGCGTGCAGCTGGTCTGAACTGCCATGATTAGATCTGACATGCTTTGGGTTCACCCTGGTGAACTTCCTTATGTAGCAGTGCAGATATGACACCTGACTTTTCAGACAGCTCTCTATTAAAGATGATTTTTTAAAAAGTGTCTTAACAAAGTCTAAAAAATAGAAATGTATAGGAGAACAGACAACTTTTTAGTGTTCTTTTTAGTTTCTTTTTAGTGTTCTGTACATAGTTGCAAGTTGCTCAAGAACATACAAGATGAGTTATGTTCTCATCTCAGGCAGAATCACATTAGTGTCAAATTATGGCAATAGTTTTGGCCAGTTTCCCCAATTTGATTAAATACGATTTAGTCTAGTAGACTCTAATATTATTGTAGGATTACAGCTTTTTAGCTGTGCTACTGCAAATGAAGCTGCTGCATGTATTAGACAGATGAATTCCTGTTTTTGATGATTTAATTGGAATAAATCATAGTTGACATCTTTGCATTTCTTTTAAGGTCATAAAACTGTTAAATGTTAAAACCATTTCCTATGACCCAGGCCAGAACATGTTGTATCTTCATACTGCATACTGCTGATCTCATGTGATTCCCTGGGCAGACAGGCATTTTTTTATTCTTCATATAAAGAATTGTCTCTAAAATGAGTTTTTTTCTTCTTCTTCTTCTCCAAAGTAAAGGAAGTCTTAAGGATTTGTTTGTTGACGGGGTATGACATGCAACAAAGGTCCTTGGGTGGAATAGAACCAGGGATGTTGCCATCACAGTATGTGGTATGTGTCATAATCTCTAAGCCGCTAGAGGCCTTTTAGCATCATTCCTCTCTTAATCGCCTGGAAAATACTGCACAGACATTCACAGATGTAGCAAGAATAAAGTATATCATATTCTTAGGAAGACAAGAGGCACTTTTAACTAGTACTATGAGCATCAAAACCCACACATTTGCACTTCCATTAATACAAATGCCGACTAGGTAAAAAACTACAAGAAGGGGTTTGACTGCTAATCAGGAGGACTGACTTTTTTCAAATCAAGCTGCAAAAAACAAAATGTTGGTAGAAAATAACAATGATCAGAGTCACCTGAGATGTGTGGAGTGTTAAATAGTTTTTATCCTGCAGCGGTGGAGCAGAATGCAGTATATCAACCTTAATTGTGCAGAGAACTGCAGAGGAAGGGAGGCTTTGGATCAAGGCTACTAGAATTCCAACAATGTTCCAGTTCAGACCTACCACCAGGAGGGTGTGTGTGTGTGTCTGTGTGTGTGTGTGTGTTGCTGGCATGGGCCACTGGAATGGAACGATGTTAGACCGAGTGGTAACCGTGGAATTTTTGCTTCATCTGCTATAAGCTTTCCTAAACCGCCACTGATGCTGCCAGAGACACCATCTCTAGATGATAACAAAAACTAACCAGCTGTGAGAAGTATTCTCCCTTAAACTTAACCTAGCTCCTCCAGCTGGCCTACGCACAAGACAGACACGTATACACATATACACACAACCTAAGGCCTAAAGTATTCAAACCCTTATAAGGTAAAATCGCAGGTCGGTCTAGAGTGAATCTGTTTTGCAGCGTCCCGGGCGAACTTTGGTATTTGCGGCTGGGAAAAGCATCAAGTATGCAGAAAGGACATCCTTCAGTGTTTGTTTTCTCTCCTTCCCTGTATGCATCCTGTGGTTCTGACTGACTGGCTGCTGGCATTACGTAAAAGCCAGACTTCGTGCTTATATATTTTTTTCCACCTCAGTTTTGGTAAATGATTCAGCAGAGCCTGACTAAATGAATGTTTTCAGAGCCTGGTTATGAGTATAAACAGCTTTCCATTTTTTATTTTTTTGCCTGTTCCAAATGTGTGGTTTGGCTATGTGTGTATGCTGCACATTTTAGGCGACGTGACATTTTATGCGTACATGTGACACTTTTTCTAAGCATTTGCAGATTCTGGCATTTATTTTATAAAGTATTGATTAACATGATGTGTGTGTGTGAGTGTGTGTGTCAATGCATACCTGAGCTCCCAGCTATGTAGTTAATCATGTCCACCTATGGTCATTCAATAAACCCTGATAGAAATAGCGACTCTCGCCACAGCTATCCCACAATGCCCCCTTCTCCTCTTTTTATCACCAGCTAGTAATTATGTGCTCCAGTGAGAGGCATGCAACTCGCTCACACACACAAGCACACACACCCGGACACACACTCACCTTGATTAGCAAACCTAATGGATCGCCTTGCTCAGTATTCCAAGAACATTCCATAAAGCAAAGGGCCATATAATTGCTTTCTACCGTCAGAACTGCAACAAGCATTACCATACAACCACTGCCACCTCCTCTTTTTCATCCTCTTCTCCCATTTGCTCCTCTACTTCACCCACCTCTACCTTCACCTCCTTTATAAATCTTCTACTTCCCATATTTTTTATTTGGATATACAGTTGAAATCATTCTTGTGACTTTTTAAAAATGATGTCATTGAATCAAGTGATTCTCTGTATTTTGAAAATGGTTTGCGGTGTCAAACCACAGAATCACTGGGTCACTGTTTTGCTTCTCCAACCTACACAAACTGTAGACTGTACAGTTGAGTCTCATGGCTCTCATAAACCCTTCAAAAAACGGTAGGAACCATTTTCCAGTAAACAAACCCTGACAAACCACAACATTACTGTTCTGGTTCAATCCCATCGCTCTCATAGCATCGTTTTCAGCCGCAGTAGAGAGCTCTTTTCACTGAATAGGCTGTAACAACCAACTGTACACTACCTACTCAGCAACAAGCCACAGAGAGACAAAGTAAGCGACTAGCTGGTGAACATAGTGGAGCTTTTAGCAGCTCTAGAGACCGATATTTTGCGGTACGAGACCAACAGTTCTAACAGAAAATGAATATTGGACTTGCGTTCATCAGGTGGACAAAAACAACTCTAAATGAAATGTTGTATTCACAACTTCCATTGTCATCAGTTATATTATGCAGAGCGAGTTGAGTTGAGCTGCAAGAGAGATTTTTAGATTTCAATTGAATAAAGAACAGTATATTCACTCATTAAGACAAATAGCTTGTTATACATTGGTATTCTCAGCTTGTCACAAAACTAAGAATATTTTATTCCCTTAATTCACCCTTTGCAAAGCCACGCCCCAAATGCACAAGCTGGCCAATGACAGCTCGGTCTAACACTTTCTTGGAGGTGCTATATTGACTCGTATGCACAAGGTGTCATTTTCTAGCTTTTTTCCCAGATATGGTCAAACGCTGTTCCTAGGGGGACTTACAACCTTCAAATGCATAATGCAGACCTTTCTGTCTCTTTCTCTGAGATCATTTTTTTTGTTTTTCCAAAAGTGAGACAATATTTTCTCCTGGAAGTGCATACAGTGATTGAGCCATGCTAAGTCCGACAGGTCCGATAGTTTGTTAGAATTAGCAACACTAACTTGGGTGTGGCTTCGCGAAGGGTCAATTTACAAGAATCAACAAAGTAACAAAGTGTTACACAGTAGACAGACAAGGTGGGAGTAGAAGAGCATACATTTTCTTCTACTATACAGATACAGTTACTACTCACGTCACTATGTGCAAACAGGAGACATGAAGTGGGATGATTTGAATTTGATTTAATTTCACTTTACTATGAGATTCCTCTTTCTCTGGTATTACAAGATGTACACTGTCACTCTCACTTTAGATTTGCCAGAAGTTTTTTTTCAAAAGTTGCAGATCGGTTGTGTGTGTGTGTGTGTGTGTGATTGATATCTTTATTTTGAAAGAGAAGAAAACAAAAATAAAATAGTGTTAAAAAACAAATGAACAACAAAATAAAAACAGTTTTCAGCACTTAAACACCTATTTAGATGCACGAAAAGGAGTAGGAAGAAGTAAAATGTATGTACTCCTACCCCTTTATACCCTAAATGCCATAGTTAACAATAATTCACATTAATAAATCTACAAAAATAATACATCTATAATTAAATTAAATACATATTCATATGTAACTATATTCACATACATATATTCACACAAACAACAATATTTGTTCATATACTTTGTTCTCAAATAATTTCAATAGAACATTTCCCTCAGATGTGACTTGAGTCTTGAATCATACAGAATCTCACACTTACATTTTGGCATTTGCACCTGGATAATAATTTGCACATAAGTTAAAGACAAGAGTTAAATTAAGCTTACATAGGAAAACATGTTGTTTTCACTCACAAGTGCAGTCACAGTCAAGTTTGCACATAATCATGCATTCTTTGTTAGTTTAAGTTTCCATGTTGAAGCAAAGGCTTGGCCGGGGGCTATTTTCCTACCGACTTCGCTCACCCAATGAGGTCACACCATCTAGAATCCTGAGAATGTCAAGAATGGCGAGGTTTAAGAGCTTCTGAACAGCACTATATGTTATCAGATGTAAGGGGGCTGATTGAATGGGGAGGTCGAAATGTGATGTACTTCTATAACAGTGAAATGAAGGGAGGGGGAGGGAGTGACACACTTGTTCACCTTTTAGCTGTTTCTCTTATCTTTGATCCACATATAGCAGATGCCAGGACTTCACTTCAACACTGCTTCATTTACATTGTTGGTTTAAATCTGATGTAGACTATAAAACTGCACACTATTTTTATTTTATTGTATAAAACCGTCATCTTTGCTAAAATAAATAAATCACAGCTTCTGAGAGGGAGGTTGGGCTTTTAGGTGTGTGCCGCTCTGAAGGAAAAGACGAAATGAGTGTCACTGTGAAACAGCATGTGGCACCATAATCATTTTATCCATACATCCATACATCCATACATCCATCGTCAACCGCTTATCCTGCATACAGGGTCGCGGGGGAGGGGGGGGGGCCCATCCCAGCTAATAATCATTTTATTTTGATTAAGTTTTTTGATTAACTTGTTTTTATATTTGTTGGAAGCCAAAATCGAAATCATGATTAAAATTTGATTAACTGCGCAGCCTTAGTCTCAATTTTACTGTATTCTGGATACCTTGGTTGTAATGAGTGGTTATTTGAGTTACTGTTATCTCGACAGAAAGGCAACATTAACTATAACCAGTCTGCCTATTCTCCTCTGACCTTTGACATCAACAAGCCATTTTCGTCCATACAACTGCCGTTAACTGGATATTTTCTGTTCTTTAGACCATTCTCTGTAAACCCTAGAGATGGTTGTGCGTGAAAATCCCATTAGATCAGCAGTTTCTGAAATTCTCAGACCAGCCCGTCTGGCACCAACAACCATGCCATGTTCAAAGTCACTTAAATTCCCTTCCTTACCCATTCTGATGCTCGGTTTGAACTTCAGCAATTTGTCTTGACCACGTCTACATGCATCGCTGTTTTGAGTTGCTGCCATGTGATTGGCAGATTAGCTATTTGTGTTGCATATGATTGGCAGATTAGCTATTTGTGATATATATATATATATATATATATATATATATATATATATATATATATATATATATATATATATATATATATATATATGAAAAAAGAAAAGCTGCATTTCCTCATATTAGAGAACCTTAAACACCCTGCTGGAAAATGTTTTAATTTAGTAATATGTAACCACAATGTAGACTAAATCATTTAAATAAATCATTTAGATAGAAGAATTTAGACAATTACAGAATGATCAATCAACTATTTATTTCAGCTCTACCATGCAGCATACAGAAGTCAGCACTCTCCCCAAACCTCACAGGTCAAGCTGCAAATTCCACAAAAGACACTCAGTGGAAAAAGTTTTATACTTAATTTATTCACGTTGTTCACTATCCTGTGACTCTTTAGGAGGATCAGTATGCAACACAAACACTGAAATATGAGTCTAAGGAATTTCTGCACTTGTAAAGTAAAGATTGCAATAAAGCATAACCTTAGAATATCAGGTACAAACTGAGTGCTAAATCTCAATTACACTTTTCATTGTTTTTGTTGTATTCCTCTGTTTGAGAGGTTATAAGCTATAATGTACTCTAATCATTATGAAACCTGCCCAGTTATTTCCTGAAAGACAAGATGTCCTGTTGTCCAGACCAACAGAGAGGGTGGGGGGACCAGAGTTGGTAGTCTGTATGTTTTTTTGTCAGGGCTCAAGCGGAGATGCTTGCTATTCCCTCAGGTGTCTGGAAAGTGTGCCGTTTCCATTACAGTCTGTCTCGTTTCACTGCAGCAGTGGCAGTGTTTTTGCTTGGAGGCCCGAGGGTAAGGGGCGAGCTCTGTGGCCTTGTGAGTTCAGGCCTCAGTGGTGCACGGTAAGGGAGGGAGTGGCTGTGCCCAAGCTAGACACACACATGGGTTACATGTGCAGCTTCAAAGACATAGCTGGATGGGCCTGACTGCTGGCAGCCTGTTATCACTGAAAGTAAAGCAGAAGGTTGCCAGGGACTGGTTTCAGACTGAATGTACACATCCAGCTGCAAGCCTTGGAGAATCAGTATAATTCATTTTGAAACCACCTGATTAATGGAAGTTCAATATTGACTGTCTTTAAGCTCTGCTTAGAGTGGTGGGAGTGAATCAAATCAGTAAAGTTGTCGGTCAGCTAAACAGTTATCTGAAACTCACTATAAACCTCTGTAAAGCCAAAGACCGCTGCAGATTTTGGTGATTAATGTTTGTAGGTTCACCACTACGAGCAACATTGTCACATTGTTTGAATGTTGTTTGTATTTTAATTATAGCCACTTTAAGTAAACAATCAGCCATCAAGTTACATTAGACCATTAAATGGTTTGCATGTGATATGCTGCGTAGAAAAAAATCCTTGGCTTTCTGGAAATTTGTAAGATTTTGTTCTTTTTAGTTTGAAGTTACATGAAGGCCTCTAAACACAACCACCAAAATCTCTGCATCTTTTTATTCAGCATTTTATCATTGTAGTCATCCTCAAGCAGCTGTAGCCTACAGTGATGACATCAGTAGTATGTTTTAATAAACTGGATGAATGGAGGCTGATGGGCACAGCCAACAGCCCATCTTGGCATAGAGGTATAATGATGCAGTTAATGCATTTTCAGTGATACAAAAATGGCAGAGAAGTGGTGGTTAGATTCATAATTCTTCCAATTAAACCAAAACCTTTTGATCATTTGTCTGTTGGTGGTGACATTGCTCTGGTTCCTAAAGGTTTTCCATCACCTTTCTCTTAATTTTCATTGCATGCAAGTATGATGTGTTAATGACATTGTTTTTGGGATTCTTCACAACATAAATGAGTTGGTGAAATGACCTGCAGCAGATAAACAATAATCTGTGGTGTCCTAGAATGTTGCTTCCACGACAATGGGCCTTGCACTTGTGTTGCGCTTAATTGCTCCTGAGTAAATTCTGAAGTAAGTATTGATTGTTGAAGTTGATTGTGTTACTTTAGGCAGGCTACTGTGAAACTCGGAAACCAAAGTGTATCTGCAAGTCAGCAAAGACTCTGAAGAATAAAGATACCAGCAATCCTGAGCAACCATGCAGTGTAACATGCAAGAACGTAACATCCAGTGTTCAACAACCAGAAACTTATTAATAAACCTTTGAAATATCCACAGTAGCAACTACAGCAAAGTCACAGCATTAGCTATCTGGAAACATATTCGAGACATTACAGAGTTTTTTTTAAAAAAAAGATCAGTCATCAGATTTGTATGCTTCTCTGTGCATGAGGCCTGCTCAACACATCATCATACAAAGTTAGCTACCTCACTGCTAAATCCCTGCAGTATGGTTAATTCCACATGGTTTTCTTCTATTATACTAAAGTCAGATTCTCCTGCATCCAGCCCTGCTGGTTAACATTAGCACCTGACCTCTTGTTTCATGCTGAAAGAAGGAAAAAAATATTTCTGGGAAAGCCCTTCATTAACATTTATGGGAAACCTTTTGGCCCATCTTGTTCTTTTCCCTTTCAACATTAAAACACATAGTCCTTTTCCTCATTTTCCATACCAGCCCCTCCCATACATCTAACTTCACATGGCTGATTTGGGAAATCCCTCTAAATCTGCAGTTAGTCTGTACTTTGCCTGGCAAACTCTACTTTTTTCCCCTTTGGGAACATATCCATTGCATTCTTTGGAAATCATGGGTGTAGCCGTGTGGTATGATGGTGTTTTCTTTCTGCAGATTTTCATGCTGTTTTAAGTATTCTGGACAGAGCAAGGAGGAACAACTGCTGGAACACCTCAACAATGAAAAGAATGCTGATATGAAAAGACAAACAGGTTTTTTATACAATCTAGACAGTATGCGTGGCTGCAAAAGGTGGTCAGATGCTGCACTTATACAAGCTTACAGCCAAATCTGAGTTTGCCTTTTTCACAGATATTCAGAATATCAATTGCACGAACAAAAACTAACATTAACATCTAAGCAGATGGTGGGAGGGATTTTTGAAGGAAAAGTCCACTTATCCTCCCTCCTCATTTCTGTGGCTTTCCTGACCTTTTACACAGGGGTTTCTCTTGCTTGAGCAAGCAGGCACCATACACTAAGAGGACTCCCTGCGTGGGAGGGAAGAGAGGGTGAGAGAGTGGGGAAATCCTTCAACAAGAACTTCATTTTAACATGACTCACACAAAACTCTTTGCCTCCTTTCTCGACCCTTCTTTTAGCTCTGTATCACTGCTTTGCACTGCACTCAAAGCAACAAATCTTACCTGCTGGAAAAGGCCATGGTAGGTCAGGCTCCGGGACACATAATGTTTTGTTTTGTTGGACATTTTGTTCTGTGGCACACCTTGGGCCTCTCAAATGTTGAAAAAGCTTAAATATGTGGGAGCTCTGGGTATTTTACTTTGGCTTTCCAGGGGCCTCAACTCGTGGAACAAAAACAAACACAATGGGGATTCCTACTCAGATCATCTCAATTGAATCATCTTTTAGTATATGTGAGACAGATGCCAAGTTTTAATTCTGTAAGGGCAATAAGAGTTGGTTAACCACAGCTCTTGGAAAGCCTGACAGGTTATGGGAAATGACTTTGGGTGACAGTTGTCAGGCACTTTCCATTCAATTTTTGTTTCCCTTTTTGATTCTAAATCATATGTACTTACACAAAACCTCCCTGGCAGATGTCTACTTAAGCAGCATAATACCATCTTACATCAGTTCATCCTGTTTCCGAATGTCATTGAGTACATTATGTTTTAATTGTTCAGCAACAGCTTCATAGTCCATAGTTCCATAGTTCATAGTTCTTCCATAATTGTTCCATCCAAATTACTGTACATATTTTTTCGCTTTTTCCTGTTGAGGTGTTTCTTAATCCAAAGTGAGAGAATGTAATTTGATGTCCAAGGTGTAAAACCCTATGACGCACTTTTTGTGATTTTGGGTTAAATAACAGAAAATGACCACTTGACTTTAGAGGTATCAGTAGATATCAACCCATTCAGATAGTTATGGTTTTTATTTGCCCAGGTCAGGTATCCTCGTCTGAGGTTTCTGCCGCCACTCTAATACAATAGTGAATGGAATTTTGTTTGTGGGGCTCACTGCATTAAAAATGACATTTGAAAAATGCAACAGTAGCATGTTTTTCCAGTGTCCCTGTTGCTCAGGATAATCCACTCAACACATCGGCTGTTTTCATAGGAACTACGTCCTTGGTAGAAAGTAGTTCCAATGAAAACAGTTATGTTAAAGCTTCGAGCACCACCAACACAATTCCATTCACCTCCATTGTATTGTTTTGGTTGCCAGTGGCACCAGTGGCAAAATATTTTTGTCATTTTTAGTAAACTTGTACTTAACATATAAATCATGTTTACTCTACATTGATACAAAGACCAGATGTTTAGAACGATGGATTACACAATCCAAGTTAAGTTTCAATCAATTTTACGCTAATATATTTTCATATTGTGTAGAAGTTGACAGAACCCAATGGATGGTTTAAATGGTTTGGCTTGAATAGGATGCAGACCCCCATTTGATTTTGTCCCAGGGTTTCCCATCTGACATGATTTTTGGTTTTAGATGTTTGATTACAGAAGGTGAATGAAACCCATGACCAAAATAGTCAGGCATTCTGTCACTGTGCTACTTATGGATAGCATGAACGAAAATAAAGTATTCCCCTTTTTGCTGGGGACAACTGAATCCTCATCAAGGACCCCTGGGGGTTCCCCCACTTTGAGAATCACTGAAGTATTCATTATTTGTTTCAAATTGACTAAAATGTGAACAAAAATGTGAAAAACACTGTAAATACTAGTGCTACATGGCCATGTGCTCTCACACAGACTTTATAGTTGCAGTGTAGCACATGGAGTGATTGACATAAAAGTACCCACCTTGAGCCCCCTCCCCCCAGCTCTGTCACCCTTTACTAGAGATGTGGGTGGTCCTTTATTTGTCAGCCCAGGTAGGCCAAAGGTGAAGGCGATTAGAGTTTCCCACTTGGGTTTCTCTCGAGGAAAAAAAACACAGAACTTCTTTTCTGTGTACATTGTTGTCAACATAGACAATACTGACGTACTTATGTTAAAATATGACTATTCACTGATTTAGTTATTAGTGTTTTATTGCTTCGGATAATACAATCAGGTGAACACCTCAAGAGTAAATCTCAGTTTATCAGAGAACCTTCTGATTCATTTTAAAAGAGCTTCTTAAAATGTTGGAGGAGAGTGGAATGGCCTTTAACCGAGCTAGCACTCACAGTGCCTATGTTTGGCCTCTGATCTTTGGAATATCTCACTTTTTTCCAATTCATGTCTTACAGCACAGGGAATTTTGGTCATAAAATCATTTTATTAGAGTTGCTTTCAGTGGTATAAAACAGAGCGACCTGGAAGGCATGCAAGCTGTTTGTGTTGAGTACAAACAACCATTGCTAATTGCAGCCTGCATTGCAGCAGTGCTCATAGAGGTTGTCAAATATTCTTTCCTACAACATTTTTTTCTAATTCAGCATGAATTCTTGGTTGTGAATGTAGTTTTTATCAGATCTAGGGAAACTAGTTAAAGAAGGTTGAACTCTAATGCTCCATGAGATAGGTGAGTTTATTGGCTTTTCCCCTTGTTTGGGTACAGAAGTCCAGTCTGTGGGGGTCAAACCCAATAAACACAGAGGAGACGGTGCCAAGTGGAGATGTATTTACTGAAGCCCCTTCTGTTTTTCCCAAATGTGGAGGCTCATGTCTATTCGTAACAAACAGCCTCCATCCCTCTGCTTTCCAACAGTTCCTAGCCTGCAGCTCTCCTGTATTTGTGGAGCCATCACAGTGAGAGGTAGGCAGCAGACACATTCTTTACAGCCCTGCTGATTGGAACGAGCACTTTATTTGCTCTGGGACAGACTTTGGACTTGTCAAACAGACTCATATTCCTGTTTATTTTTGCAGTACTCTGCTCTGCTTGGGTGTCTCTCTGTGTGAGTGTGCACTATGACAAGAGAGGTATTACAGTAGTAGAATATGTTACTTAAGTCACTCCTCCTTTATTCATGAGGTTTCACAATATTTCTTATTTGCATTTCCTTCCTCTTTAAGTACATATTACTGCATAATTGACTGTTACTTCTAATACCTGACATATTTGCAGTCCTGCATGGAAATGTGCATGTCCCTCCTTCATGATAGCGAATGATCTCAGAGGTCAAGAGTGTTATCTAAGAGTGATTCTACAAGGCTTATTTAGTGGAGGTATTCTTTAATCTTTAATCGTTTCTAAGAACCTTTGTAGTTAAAGGCTTACTGGTAACACGCCATAACTCTTTAAGGATAGGTTTTATGAACATCTTACCTTTAAAATGGGACCTAGATGCTTGGAGCTTCACGCTCATGTGGTTAAATAATGGGATTGTTTTACATAACCCTTTATTAAACTGTTTGTTGAGAGTCTTTTGTATCATCAGCCCAGCACCAAAATTGTGACCTATGTTCATTGAATGATTCATGATGAGATGTAATTTTGGTATTCTTTCAATTTCAGCTTTCTATCTAGAAAATAATAAAAGGAGTGGATAATAAACACCCACTAGAGCATTAACAAAAAACTAATTACCGAGAAGACTATTTCTTTTTAATGAGTCTCTACACATAGCCAGTCATCCAAACTTTTATGTGTAATTAATGAAGGGTACAGCAGCCTTTCTCAGCTCTCCGAAATGCAATTACCTCTCTCACACACAGCATAGAGACACCCCATTTAACAATCAGGGGCATAATGCCCTGCACTTTAACTGTGTTTCTCATTCTCTTTTCAAATGATTTATGTAATTCTGGCCTTTCTGCTGTCTCCCACCATTCAGACAGCTGTAAATTTGTCCAAGCAGGACTACAGTGTGGTATTTTCCTCCTTGGAGCCCTGATATCCTGGGAGCCCCAAGTAAAAGCAGTCTGAAAGTGCAGTAGGTTTGGCTGAAACGGCGCTTTTACTGAGACAGACTGCCAGATCCTTGTGGTCAGTGTGCCGCGAGGGTCTCCGGATCTGTTAATGTTAACTGTGTATGCCTTCACATTGACCTACTTCTCAACATTTATGCAATCCTAAAGATGACGGGGGTGGGGGGATGGGGGGTGTCATGGCTTGGTTAACCACAGGTATGTTCCAACATACACCAAGGATTTGTTTGGATAATGCCAGGACAGGCCATAGAGGGTTTGTTTTCTCTTGGCTGCTACTAAATGACTTGTTATCATCTCATACTTTAGTAACAGGCTGTGACAGCACCAACCCTCCCACTTAGTTCTCTTTAGGAGTTTAACATTTGACCACCATGACAGCATCAGTCTGGGACATTTTTTCCATGTATGCACCCACCTGTGTGAGTCATGTGTGAGTGCTTTGTGTGTCCTTAATGATAATTGTTCCTGCAAGAGAGAAAGAAAAAAATAATTAAGGACTGATTTCCAATAATAGAACTTTACTTTCAGATTCATGTTTTTCTTCTCTGTATGCATCCTCTTTGTGTTAAATGTGCCTGCATGCATGTGTGTGCTTGTCTGTGTGTGTGCAATGGAGTGTAAGATGTGTATGAATATAACAATAGCCCTGTCAGAGCCCCCTTACAGCTTCTGTAGATTTTCCTCTCCCTCATGGTTGCCAGTGATTCAAGCCTTCAGGCACTTTCTAAAGAAGCACATGGGGAAACTGCTGCCCATGGCAAATATTTGACAAATCTATAATTGAGCCATTTAATCGCACTTACTCCTCTGAGCAAACAAAGGGAATCATCTCACTGTTCCCTCCATGACGTCAGAGACTTAGTACCTGAAAGGTTCAGATAGCCTTATCCACCTATTTGTTGCATAGCTAATGAGATTTCTGCATTTATTTTAAATTCCACTTGGTCGATTTCCCTGTATTCTTTGAACTTTCCTCTGCATTAGGCCACTGCTATCTGTTACGATCATCATCTGTGTCCTGGATGTCCAGCCAAAGCTCAGCTATGACGCACAAGACTCATTGTTCAAACTTGTGCAAACATATCAATACAAACAAGTCAGCTCTTTGAATAACTAAACGTCAACATTTGACTGATTGTTTGTTATATTTTTGAGTAGTGTCAGGTTCTAAAAGAAGCCTCAAAGCTGTAGAAGTTAATCTTTTAACAATAACATTAACATAACAACAGATTAAATGTACTATGCAGATAGCTGTACAACAAACCACGGTAATATGTAAGAAGTGCAGGTAGACTGTAACAAGCAATACAACAAACTTATTCTGGTTGTGTACAAAGAGAGCCAACAGCTATTGTGCGTTCTACACCAAAACCTTTTTCAGTATATTGTCATATTGTCATTATTGCAGAAATGCCCTGAAATATTATTTGATATTATTTTATAATATATCACCCACCTTTAGTGAAAGCTGTCACTCATAATCTTGGCCCAACAGATAATTATCTGTCTCAGCTCTATGCGTCTCTCAGCTCATTGTTTTGGTTTATGGCCAGCACCTTTACTGTTTTGGTTCACTCTCACCACTCTTATCAACCCTGTTTCCAGCCACGGCTGAAAAATCTCTCATAAACCCGCTGTACACCACCAGACAGACAAAGTTTGTGACTAGCTAGTGAACATTGTGGGACATTTAGCAGTTAAAAAGACTGAAATTTCCTGAACTAAAAGAAGATTGAATATTGGACTTACTTTGCCAGGTGGCCAGAAACACGACTTGAGGATGAATATTAATGTTGCCCCGTTTCTGCTGGATGTGTAAACAGGCCAGTGGTTCCCAAACTTTATTTCAGGACAAACAAACAAACAAAACAAAACAAAAGAAGCTGTGGTGAGTTTAGACTTGAATTCTGTTTACCAGGTCAGATCTTTCAATCTTCTGATTGTTGAGCTCCTGAAAACTCCTGAGCCTGCATATTATTAGAGTTTTTAACATGATAATTTTGATATGTATTGCATTTTGTCTTCTGTTTTGACATGTTTGAAAACTAGTGCTGGGCAACAATTAAATGTTTAAATTGTGATTAATCGCTTGATTTTCTGCGATTAATCGCATAGTTATGCACAAAATTGAATAATGAATTCTAAAGTAGTGTATTGCACACTTTTTATTTAAATGTACTGCCATATACACAAAAGTGCAATAACGTGGTTTGCAAACACTTACAAACAAATAACAAGCTACACAGTAGCAATAAAATATTTCTTGTAAATCTCAGCTTAAAAATTAATTTAATCAAATCAAATATTAAACCAAAGCTATTTGCCACTACCAGGGCATTCCCTTTTATCTAGCTTGTTAAAACAAATTAGAGTCCAGAGCCATGACCATAACATCATAACAGGCCCGGTTGGAGCAACAGGTTAACTTTTTCAGGTTAATTTTTTTTTTTCTGAACAGGTATCAACAGAAACATTTTTCTTTTATCAAGGAGCAGCATACACAGTCTATGATCAGTAGCAAGTGTCCCCACAACGCAGACCACAAATAAAAGGAAGAGAGACTGATCCTCGCCGTTTGTGAGTTTACTATTACTGTTTACTAAATTGGACAACAGGAGGGAATTTGCATGGCCTATAATTTTAACTTAAGTTAAATAGGCTACAGCTGTTAGCGCACAGAAGCCTACCGTTTACTCACAGAGCGCTTGTCTCCAGTTCACCTGAGGAAACAGCAACTTCGCAGGGCCAAGTCCCACATCTTCCCCACTACTAATCAGCATGCAGTGTATAGCTATCCACTTCGCTATGGCATCTAATTGTTCGATTGTCTTGGTTTTGTTTATCTACTTCTCCCACACACTGCATCCAACATAGTCTCCAGAAGCCTCCCTCCTTGTTTGGGTGGGTGATTTTCAGCTGATCAACATCCAACCTCCTGTGACACATGGTTTGACTGTATATTTATTCAGAGCCAGTGAACAACGGACTTTCAAAATATTAATAAAAACGCATTAACGTGCGATAAAATAATTGTTGGCGTTATTAATTAATGCATTAACGCAATAATAACACAATGTGCTCTGTCCTTTTGAAAACACAACATAACACTTAACTAATGCACATTTTTCATAGTTTTTATTTGGTAAAACCACAAAATGATGATTGTCCCATCCTTGAGACACAACTTGGTGCCATGGTCCCCACGTTGGGAACCACCGAAATAGGCAGCTGTTTGCTAACACATTCTCAATATCAGCATTATATGGTAAAAATACTGTATATCAGTGTAGCGTTTATAGCCTGCTCATCCTCACCCAGGTGGCAAAAACATAAACTAAGGCAGGTTTAAAGATATTATTATGTCTTATTTTAGACAGTTTAAAATAACTTTTAAAACATATTCATCCAAGGTAAGAAATAAAAAAACAATTATTTGTGACCAAATCACTGCATATAAAGTCTTTATTGTTTTGTCCACCAACTTGATTTCATGTACTTAATACATTCACAAGCTGCAGGTGATAACTGTCATTTAAATAGGTTAACCTCTTTGTGTGTGAAGGAATGCTGTATCCCCATTATGTCGGAGCGTGGGACTCTGTTGCTTGGTGTAGGGAGGCTAGGATGACCTGCAGGAATGCTATTGTTGTGTACTCTCTTTCCTTTCCAAATGCGCTGTGCTCTGTCAGACTGATGGTCCTTTTTAGCAGAATGCGATATCCACGGGTACCAGGGGCGAGAGAAAGGAGAAGGGCTCCATAAAAAGCCCCAAATAAAAGGCTGTTCTCTCTGCTCTGTCTCCCCTGTCCTGTGCTGGAACGGCAGGAATGTGGCAGGCGGACCGACTGGATCTCAGAGCCTTCAGCCACTAATGAATTTTAAAAGGCCTTTTTCATTCAAAGCAGGGTGCTGGCTAACAGCATGTTGCCTGGCCAAGCACTCAGGGGAAAAGGAGGAAAGAAGAAGAGAGGAATATAAGAGGGTTTGAAGGAGAGGAGAAGGAGGTGCTGGCAAAGTGAGTTGGCACCTACCCAGGGTGGGGTATTGGATGTCCCTCACAGTGAGAGATAATAGGCCACTCTGCATGAGAAGGCACTGTAAGAGCATTCTTGACCCTGCCACGAAGGTCTAAAGAGAGGGAATGTGAGAGACGATGAAAGAAAGACGGTGAAGGAGAAAAGGAAGAGAAAAAGGGACAGAGGAAAGATAGATGACGCCACAAAGATAATGAACACTAACTTCCACAAACTGGTAGTATATTACTTTTCTGTATGCAAATGAATCATAAGAGGAATCAGCAGAACATTTACTTAAGCTTAATCTGCTCTAATTTGCAGTATATTTGTGAGGAGCTGTGTAGGATGTGCAGTGGCATGCTAGTGTTTCCTTACTATGCTGCAGCTAGCAGAGCTTTGCCAATCATGATTACAGCACTTAGTGTTCTGCCAGATACCTACAGTAAAATTCATAAACAAGCATTCATTTTATTAGACTGATACAGGTGAATACAATTAAAGAAGAATACATACAACAAACAAGTTAAAAGGTTCAGCTATTCTACATTACTGTACTTAGTGTTGCAAGATATGTGATCTAAGCGAATTTGAATGTCAAATTCACAGATGCAAATATGCTACTTTTGACATCTGAGAAATGCTATTCTGGTGGGACTTTCCAATCAGAATAGCATGGATTAATCATACCATTCTCAATAGAGTTTAATCAGAATGGTGTGATCGATCCATTTAGCTGTAGCATTATCGACAAAAAACTGTTGATTGCATGGTATCAAAGAAAAATTTTAAACTGAGTAAAACAAGAAATAATTTTATAGCTTGAGATAGGGTTGGGCCGCTAAACGTCACAATGTTGAGCCGGCATTGTGATTGTGAATATAATGCCCCTATGAAAGCAGGTTTAATCTCCACAGACTTTTTTTTTTTTTTTTTTTAAATATACCTGTTTGCACCTGCCTCGACCTCTCTTCACCCTACACTCAGACACACTCTCACAAACCTACACCTCTCAATGTCTCTCACTGCAAACACAGCAACTTGTCCCTCCTCTCTCTGTCTCTCTCTCTCATCAGCAATTTGTTTTATAAAGTCGGCCAAAATACAAGAACTCGTCTTTTTGTGAAGTTATCCATCCGCCATCTGCCATCTGCATGTCGGCTTGTTAATGACAAAGCCTATCAATCAACCGAAACCAATATCTGCATTGTGTGTTCGCTGTTGCTTTACCTGGTCCTCGCTTGTAAAATATCCATCGTGTCTGTGACTTGTAACGAAGATTTTCACCAAGTGATGTCTTTGCCAGTCTTGATCAAGAATGGCCAATAGATGCGCATCTTTTCTACGTCCCACCCAAAAGATTTCAGCTCAACATTTTGGATTTGCCAACAAAACGTTTGCATTTTTAATCACACATTTGTGAGTGTGGGTACTTTTGATCTCAAACCTATTTTTTAAATGCATAATATAGACACACAACTCAATATAACTCAATAAATATCAGGATCTCAAACTATCAGGGCATCATTTGGTATAAGATGCTGCAAGATAACATAAGATGTTTCTCTTTTAACCTTTGCTAGAAGTGAGTGGTGCTAGTCAGTCCGAATACATATTGGATTGTTTGAGACTTTATACGTATGAAATTCAGGATGTTGACAGAGGCCCAAAGCTAGCCTTGAGTGCTGCTAAAGGAAGATGATTCTCAGTAACTTCTCCAAGGCAGCTAGCCATATCTGGCAACTGCATATGAGTCAGAGGAGGCTCATAAAACCTTAGTTCAGTTGAGTGTGTCAATCTCAGCTGCAGGTGGCCAACTTAGACAATCAAAGTAAAGCTATATATTGTGCTGATGCAAAATGATAAACAAAGTTTATGTCATTGTAAACTGATGTTGGAATAAACTATTTGATAATGTCACTTAACTCTAAAGCCACAAATTGCTATTAGATGGGGTCTGCTTTGTGAACATTTTATTTTTGTGATTATTCTAGTTTTTCTTGCAGGATTTGGGCAGCAGCCTTTGTTTGTTTATAGTAAGTGATAAATTACAGTAAGTCAGTGTATACCTCACCATTCCCAAACTGTATACACAAGACCATGACATCACTACACGCAATCTTCTCCTCAGTGTGAACCAACTCTTCTAGTTGGAGAAACCCTACTAAAATCTGGTGACATGGTACTAATGTAGATTTGTCTTCCGTTTGTTCTAGTTCTTTTTCAACACAGGCATTTGTGCTTGTTTTTTGTCCACATCTCATTTTCCGTGTGTGCTAAATCTCCAGTCCTAACTCAAAGGCTAAATTTCTTTGGGTCCATGTGGAAAGACCTAATGGATGATCTCTACAATGTGCACACAGCAGCCAGAGCAGATATCATACTGTTGTCTATGTATAGGAGCCATTACCTCCAGTGATGTCAGAGGAAATGCCAGAGACATCAAGTAAAGAGTTGTTTCATACAGTCCAGCAGATTCCTGGGCAGATGACCACTGTGATAGTGCAGTAGTGTGCCACAGACAGAAGAAAAAGGGAACAAGCAGTGGCTGTTAATGATGGTGGAGACACAGAACAGGGTGTATAATGTGTGTGGGCTTGTTGAAAAAGGTGTTTTTTTAATTATATAGTGGATTGTACTGGAAATAAAATATTGGGTGCCTGCTCTCTAGCTTTGTTGTGCTAATCTGGCCTCACTGATGGGCACAGACATGCAGGCAAGGTCTTTGTTAATGCATAAAATATTTGAACTGACTGAGGTTTCCCTCACAAATAATGAATCAGTGATGGAGTAGGAATAACTTGGGACCAGCTGAGACTCCACAGCAATGAGACACAGACAACATAACACACGACTTGAACAAACATCAAAAGCCATCAAGCCAACCATCTGGATTGTTAACTTCCTCAGAACTTGAGTCAACCTTTTATTTGTCACCCAACATACCTACACACCTAACTAAATGAAAAGCAGAGTTTGTCAGCGATGCCTTTGCTTAACATACACAAAAATGAAAGGGATTAACTGTTACCTAGACTTAATATGCTGCACGCTGTTGCTGTCAAAGCTTTTAAGAAACCACTAATAAATTTGTGCACCCAGTTACTTGGAAGGACATTGTGTTCTTCCTGGTTAACTGACGCAGAAAGATGAATAGAATGCATGCAATGAAGATGAAACATGGAGGAGGAAAGTTTGATTATTCTGTGGGATTCCACTGTCCTGGTGAATAGATCGGAAAAGTGCTATTTGTTCATAAGGCTATTTAAAGAAACACTGATCCAAACAAACAGCTGTAAAAGCTTAAATAATAGTAGCAAGTTGTTATACTCCCAGCTAAATCCAATGCAGTCTAATACAATAAACCCTATCTTCTTGAACTGTTTTAAAGATTCATTCACCTGTAAGGCTTTTTTTTGGAGGATGAAGTTTGTGGTGTTGTTGAATTGCATTGCATAATACAGAGCAGTGTTTCTTTTACTTAGCCTACCCTCACTGATATACAGTAAATGCGGTCGACAAAATAATAGAAAAAGTATAATGCAATATAATTCAACTGGACCACAAACTGCAATCTCCAAAATGATTACAGAAGTTGATGGTAAGATTTATTACATGACTGCAACTGAGTGTATAATACCACTGTGTATGTATGTGTGCGTGTGTGTGTGTGTGTGTGTGTGTGTGTGTGTGGGTGTAAGAAAAGGACATATGTGTATTCATGCATGTGAATGTACGCCTTCATTGTGTTATCGGGGAAGTGAATGGCAGTCTACCTGGATGACCTCATTGTTCGGCCCTCCACAAATGAGGAGAAGCAGAAGCATTGTGTTGGCAAAAAAGCACAGTGAGCAGGCTGAGGTCATAGTGAGATAGGGCTTGTGGAAACACTGATGCTCTTGCAAACATGACTGGCCTTGGAAAATACTCCCGCGGGAACCCCAAAAACAGGACAGTAAAATCACACTGGGCGGTCAGACAGGAGAGCAGACCAAGCGAAGTTCAGCCAAAATAAGACCTGCTCTTTCCTCAGGTTTCCAGTTCAGCCGGGAGGACAAGCAGGTGAAATGTGGATTACCCCTAATTTTCCATCCAGCGAATGCATTTCATAATATATGTTAATGTTATCTGGGTGGCAGTCATCCTTTTACTTCCTTCCTATAAATATACGAAAGATAGATGAGCCAGAACATGAGGACAGGAAGAGGCTAGTTTTTGTCCGTCCTAGCGTACCTATTTTCCGCAGCCACTGCCTTGTAAAAGTTTTAACATAGCTTCCTCCAAAATGACATCATTTCATGGCTCATTAAAATGATGTCATCAAAATCAGTTGGAGAGAAAAGGTTTTGTTTCATTGCGCTCAGTCTCAGGAATCTGGGTACTGCAAAATACTGTGCCTTAACAGAAATCCAGTGAAAATCCTCAACTGATTTTCATCATCTTGTTTACAGACATCTGATTAGAACTGGACCGAATCATAATATTCCTGAAGACAGGAAATGCTGAAATGCTGTTTGGGCTATTTGGTGGTGTAGCTTACTGTACGGTATTACGATTCAGTCTTTGTTTAATATCAGCAGATGTTTGACGTGTATTTCTGTTTGTGTCCTTGTGTTTGTTCCAGACGGAGGCAATGAAAGGAGCTCTGAAAGATTTGAATCTGAACATTGTGGAAATGACTGACGAGAATGCCACACTAGATGGAGGAGATGTACTTTTTACAGGTAAGCTATGTTCTCTCAATCCCTTATATTTTGTGGAACACCTAAACCATCAACACTGTTATATCAGTTAAGCAACATCCTAAAGCCATCTGCATAAATTAAAAAATCCAGATAATTTGTCACATACACACAACCATACACCGTATATGTAGTGAAATTTGTTTGTGCCTGGCTCGAGAAACAAATAACAAATAGTAAAAATAAAATAGAAGACTATAGAATAAAGTCCAAACCAAATAAAGTAAAATATTTTTACAATAAAAACATTATGAAGATTTAAAAACATTTTTAGCTGCTACTCTTCCTAAAGGGCTACCATTGTTACTCTAGGTTTTCTATAAATTCATTCAAAGTATATCAAACTGTTGAATAAAATAGCCGTTACAGAGCTCTATAAGCTCTGAAAGCCATTCAGTAGATCTTGTTATGCCAGTTGTTAGTTTATACTGGAATTAAATATATGCTGTAGATGAAACTATAACAGTGAGACCGAGTAATATGTCCGAGAATATGACCGAGTAATATTGGCTTTCAGAACTAGCTTAAGAGGTGGCACCGTGTTGTCTGTGTCAGTTTGTACTAGGGCAGAACAATAAATTGCATTTGCGATATTATCACGATGTGAAAAAATTAGATTTTCAAATCGCAAAGGCTGCGATTACACTTCAAACCCAAAGGTAAAGCAGTCTGCAGATGAAGCATCGACTTTGCACATTATGCTGTACTGTAAATATCTGTGAAACAGCGTTTCAAACCAGATGCACAAGTCTGAAAGAGGCCCAGTCTGTCCCAAGTTACAGCCTGGTTACTGCCAGTGTGCTGCTTACCAGCATCGGAGGCTGTGGGGGTGGGGAACACTGGTGTTGTTGGAGAATTGCAAAGCTTGTCTATTAAACACGAGAGGTGCCACTTGGTTTTATTTTCGTTTGCCAACTTTTGAATTGAACCTCAAACGGAGTATTTTTTTGTCTGTTTACTGGGATATAGAAAGATGGAGCCCAAGGAGATTTGAACTGAGATAAGGACTCATTAATTGGTGGTTGAACTGTGGCTTTTATATTGAGCATTTACTGTATAACACACTGTGGTGAAATTAGCTTTTCCTGAAGTCTGTAGGTAGGCCGACCTGATATTATATCATATTATTTAATGCCATGACTTGACTCAAATTATCTTTCTCATATTGTTAAAATTTGATACTTCTTCTCCACCCTTGTTCATAATAATAATTCATGCATCACCTAATTCATCATAACACAGGCCTGACCCACAAGAAAGAACAGTGTTTGTTTAATCTATTTAATATTGTGTTTGTCATACTATAAACTGATTTACTGCTTATCCGTTTTGAATAATACAGAAGGTAAAGATCTTAAAAATTAATCGCTTATCAAATCGCAATCCCAATATTGGTTAAAAAACAATCGCAATTAGATAATTTTCCAAAATCGTTCTGCCCTAGTTTGTACTGGCTACATACTGTATGTGGATACATGCTAGCCGTGTTGTGCTGTGGAGTTGCTGTGACAGTGATATGAAATGCATCACCAGGTTTTATCTCCTGCACTGTGTTAGTAGCCTAAACTGCAAGTAAAATCCAAAAATGCAATTTCATTAAAGATGTAGAGGTTTGTCTGGATGTTTTCTACAGCTGATGTTCCTTAAGACCCATTATTTCATGAGTTGAACTTTACTTTATAAAGCACTTTCAGAATAATTTAACATCGACCAAAGTTTTGTACAACTTAATTTTGACACCAGAAGCTACCATTGGCCTATTAACACAAAGCAGGGCTTTATAGGTTATACACATCATCTTTAACACAATCTACAGCAAAAGAGAGCAAATGTTCATTTAGTATATAACATAATAAAAGTAAAAAGCATTTTCACCTTCACAGCAACATAATGCACATATTTCTGGTTGGCCTTGGAGGTGTCTGTTGAAATTGTATAACAGGATACTTCATGTTATGGTCTTCTTTATCTCACCCCTTATTTTGCATCTCAAGACATGTAATACCTTATTTCTTACATAATACACATAAACTTAGGTTTCACTGTGAAGCATTATCAGAACTATGTGCGTTCTTTTTGAATGGAAGCACAAACAAAAGATATCTGTAAACACATTAGAGAGCAGTGAGCGTGTGAGAGAGTGTTAGCCTCTGCAGTCACAGCTCAGAGAGTTTTCTAAGTGAGAAGACCATTGTGTGTGTGTTGCGAGATCCTCCACACAAACATTCCTCTGTGTGACCTTGATGACCTGGTGCCTCAGCACACAGAATTTCTCTCAAAAAATAATCAGTAGCGAAAACATTGTGCACCTTACTGCATGGTCAAATCAAACCAGCAGCAACTCTGGGCTCTTGTCTTGCTTCCGGCATCAGGTAATAAAATTGATGAGGGCAGAGAATCAAGAGCATGGTTGTCATTATTAGATCTTCTGTACATTCTGTAATAGTCATGTGGTGGTTAAAATGTGGGTCAGTGCCTTCTACACTGCTCAGGCCACTAGGAAAAAGCATAGTACACCTAATTGGGTTTCTAGACACTGGCTTTGTGCTTTCGTTCCTTCCAGCTGAAATCGGTTTCACATGGCAGGGCTAGAAACATTTCCTGTTGGCAGAGCCCCGGCTAACGGCTCATTTTGTAAAGGCTCAGTAGCTACATTAGGAGCCCATCCCTGAGCTCAGTGTACTGCTGCAGCCTTGCCAGGCATTCAGGGCTCTGTCTGCTTGCACCCCACCATACTGAGCACAGTTGGCCTTTCTCACAGGCATGCATAAAGCACACACTGTGGTGACTGCAGTGTTCAGCTGCTGTAGCACCACAGGTTCGCTGTACTGTTGGTGTTTAAGATGTTTAGACTAAATCAATGTGTACCTTACGGTTACTGTTTATTAGTAAGTGTACGTTTGTAGGCTTTAATGTTCTTAGTTTTGTGAGTGTTTTTCTTTGTTTTCTTATGTATTGGGTATCATTTGATCTGGGTGGCAAGCTGCTGCAACAATTTCCCCCACAAGCATCATAATGTTGAATTGAATTGATATTTGCTTACATAACTGAAGTGGTGTCTGATTCTTCCTTCAGGTCGAGAGTTCTTTGTGGGTCTTTCGAAACGGACCAATCAGAGAGGAGCAGAGATCCTAGCAGATGCCTTTAAGGTGAGTTAAAATGAAGCAGTGGTGTAAAAAGTGGCTGAATCACAATTAATACTTAAATCTCTAGTATAATACTTTGTGTCTCCCTTCTGACAGTGAGATTAATTACACAACACTGTTGATGCGCTTATGACGTGTAGGCACTGCCATACTGAGTTGCTGTTGTCACTATGGTTGCTCCCCCTTTGGTACTGGCAAACCAATCAATGCTGGTTGGCTGGTCACTATCTGTGTGGTCACCACAGACACCAGATTTAAAACCCCTGATATACGCGTATACAGAGAGATTTACCAGCAATTGTTGGGTTTTATCAGCATTGCGTGAACTCATTTGGTGCTTGAATGTAACAAATGTTCATTTAGAAGTAAAAGTCCCACACTCTATCTATCTTAAAGTAAAAGTAAAGATACCGTCATGGAAAATGACCTGAGTCCTGAAGTATCTGAATTTAAATGAACTAATGTAAACCCTTGTTAATTAATATTTTTAGTCAATTTGGGTCACCGCAACCAGCTGTGAACACAACACTGGTTTAATATCACCTTATAAAGTTGAAACACGCCAGGCAACACTTGCTTACTTACAAACTGGCAAATGTAAGTCCAACTTTCACTCTCCTTTTAGCGTTATTTTGGTTTCCACGCAATTATAGGAAATATCTTAAATGGAATGAGCAGCTTAAATGGTGTTTTTTGTTTCTTTACAGGAAGATATTAAACTTAGAGTTAGGTCAATCCCAAAAATGTAAGTAAAATAACTTTTGCTTCAAATGATGTTTGCTAACTTTGTTAATCATTACGAAAATATAGATATATTGAATCTGTATGCTGTTTTGGGCACTTCACTTTAACGGAAAACTTAAACAAAAAAATCTTTTTATCAATACAACCACCACTCTGACTTCTTAAGTCTCTTAAATGGTCCCTAAACACAACCCTGCTGTGGGCGATCACACATCGCAAACAAGAAAGCAGGAGACAGATATGTTATCAATCATAAAATCTTGAGACCCGGAAGACAACAGCATCATCACTCAATTTATCTTGCTTTTTATTCTGTTCCACTCCCTTTTCTCTCTAATTCCATTTCTCCCTCCATCTATCTCTGCCTCACTCCATCCCCTCCTTACTATCCATTATGTCTGTTCTCCATCCATCCACCTCTGCCTTCATTTCTTCCTTCCCTGCATTCACTTTGCTGTGCTGGCTGTGGATGCCCCGACTACCAGTCTGACTGGTAATTTCTTTGTAGACTAAATGCTACATTGGAGATGTGGAAACCCTTCGACACATCCCATTTGCTGTAAAGGCAAATTTATGCCAAAAAATGCAATGTATCCTGACGTGTTTGTTAGCTAGCTAGTTAACAAAAAGCTAGGTTTCTCAGATGAGTTCATTTCAGTTTGCCAACACAAGCTGGATATTGGTTAGAATATTCAAAACATTGTATTTAGCAAAATGTAGGGATCAATAAAAAATAGACTGGAAAGCTAAATTATCAATTATAGACTAATTGACATAAAAATGAGAGTAACTAAAAAGATAAATAGTTGTGCAGTGTATAATTAAAGAACAAAGAATTTCACTGTAAATCACTGCTGTGCTTGCTGATTGTTGATGTTGACCACTAATGGGGAAAAAAGAAAAAATATTTCTCACTTTTTTATCCATTGTTAATGTGACATATTTGTAATTTAAACCAGTGAGCCTAAGTGTTTAAATCAACAACACACAGCACATAATCATGATCAATCAGTACTTCCATGTTAACAATTGTATTGTAAGTAAGTGCTGCCATCCTTTAAAATTAATGAATGATCTGTTGGCTGCTTTATTTTTTATCCTCCAATTAAGTCTTTTTTAAAATATAATTTACATTATTAAAATGGAAACTGTTGTAACTTCTGTCTTTTTCCTTTTGAATTGGGCAAATGTGACATAATCACAAGGTTAACCTGTTCGAAACTGCCACCTTTTTCCAGGAAAAAACCCTAAAATAACATACCTAAAATGAACCAGTGTGAGCTGACAGTCAGGTTAGCAACTTTATCCTGTCAGTAAAACGAAAGAAGATAGTCTTTTACTATTATTACTGCTTGTCTGTTTTTGTTTGTGTTTGTTTGTTTGTTGTTGGCTTTCTCCTCCCCAAGCCCTCCTCCCCGTTCTATTACAGGTTTCATTGCTTTCTGCAATTGGCGTTTCCCTCTGCTGTCCCCTATCGTTCCCTCCTTCCATCCCCCTTTTCTTACAGGTGTTGTCCTTCCTCTGTGCTGTCTGTTTGTACCCCCCGTCCCCATGTTTGCCCTCCTGTCCGGCCAAATCAATACATAATTAAATAATAGAAAAATAAAAAAAAGACAAAAGAGTATATTATATAATACTCTGTTGTTAAAGTAAAATCTGTCTGACACAATACGGTATCCAGCTCACCATACTGTATACCAGGCTGCTGGGCAGGACAGGTTAAAAAAAACAAAACAACTTTATCCTGTCAGTTTCTCTTTTTATAAAGACAAATGTTGCAGTACGAGAGTCCTACCTGAAGAGAGGCTATGAAGTCTTAATTATCAAAGTAATAGAGTAAAAAGCACATTTTGACTGTTTAATTTATGCAATGGTAAAAAAAAGCAAAAGAAATGGAAAAAAGTATGAATGTACTTGTTCGGTATTCTGCAAATTTTTTCATTAAATTCGGTTTTGGCTTTGGCCAAGAATTTTCATTTCGGTGCATCCTGGAATGCAATTGTAAACAGTTATCATACAAATTTTTAAAAATATACTGAATGTCCATAGTTTGGCAATATTTACTGTTGAAATGTTGACTTTTATTGGAAGGTATCTTTAAAATACTTTTTATGTCCATACAACCACGTTCCAAATAACATAAAGTTTCTAAAACATTGAAATATTTATAAAAACAGTGAATATTGATCAATATTCATGTGACCAAAAGCCCTCCCATGCTTTACAGGCCCACAACTTGAGAACAGAACATCATCATTTTGTTTTGAAGAAGACATGAAACTAGCGATTGAGCCCATAAACTCATTATGAAAGCGTTTACTGAGGTAGTAAATCAGCTGAGAAGAAGGTCATAAATCAGCTGAAAGTAGGGTCATTTTCATTGTCAATTGCGACCTTCCATTGTCGCGTGGCTACAGGTACATTGAGTGTCAATGAACATTGACACCTGAAAATCAAAACACAATGCTAAAATTAATTGTTCATGAAGTCACCTGTCTGTTATTAGGAAAAACACAACTGTGGACATGTAGGTAAGTCATGGTCTTTTACCTAATTTTTCTATTTATTATTCATGTCATCAGTGCAGTTGTTGCACTGTTTGGTCTGAAAACGGCAAAAGTAAGTCAACGGTTTTAATTGTATATGTACAGTATATTGGCGCATTTGTTGTTACTTTTATCCAGCTAATTAGTCTATTATTTTGCTGATTTGAGTGATGTGAGCTATATAGCTGATCCCAAGGGGAAATGAGGATAAGTGGTGATTAGAGATAACTGAATGCTTATAACTGCAGCCATGTATGGTGCTCACAGAGCAATTTACGTTGTGATATAAGCTCATTTAGATGCTTGGTGTTTGATGTGTGTTTGGTGTGGGTAAAAATGGTTGGTTTATCTTCTAGATGAGCCTTCTAGCTTTGCACATTGACTGACACATTGTTGGTTTTGGTCTTTTCATGGAGCTTGTTTTAAAAATATTGGTCACCAGCCTTATCCTTAAAGCAAAAGGTAGTGTAAGCCTGGTCTTAATCTCTTTTCAACCCTTGTTGACGTCATTGATTTCATTTTTTTTTTAAATTTCACAATATTATCCCTTCTGAGTAATTTCCATGTGCGTTGGCCTGTAGCTTCAACAATCACCACCTGACACACATCCAAAAGAAATGTTAAGCAAAATACCCCAGGAATCAGTGAAACAACAGATTCAGGCAAAATGGGAGGATTTAGGCATGCAGCCTACAAACAGGGTCACAGGGTGGGTCACAAACGCAGACTGATTCTATCTTGTTTACCGTTTTTGTTATGTGGAGGAGTTTCATACTGCAGACTTGTGTGTATTGCTATTGAATTTCCTCTGAGAGACCATAACAATTTAAGAGAAAAGCCAGCTGACTTAGAAGTTCAGAGGTGGGTCATGGTGTGAAGAGTTCAACACATTACGGTAACCGGAATGGCCTTATTGCTGTGCTTCCATCTTCCTTCATGTATCTGATTTGAATTCCTCATTAAGGATTCCTCTGTGTTTTGTGTTATCTTTGATAAGACAGACTTAATGATGCGTCTCTGGCAAATGACACTAGGAAAAATCGCTTGAGCGTCCATTATTGGTTTTTCCGTTTTTTATCAGATTGATTCCGCCTATCTCTGTTGTTTTTTCCTTTCATTATCAAATTAAGGACCATTTTATTGCCAGGTTTGTTTAGCACTCAACAACTGCATACAGATGTTGAAGCTCTTTTCTTTATGGTCCTTGCAGAGGTCAGTTGGTGGTGCTATTTATTGAACGGGTTTGTTCGGGGAAGAAGTCATGTAGAGACCAAATCACTTCTTTTCTTTTACATCTAAGAGGTTTTGAATCTTAACTTGTACCAATAAGACAGGAATGTGGCCACCTTGAATTTCAGGCTTCTGTCATATAGACAAGATGGTCTTTTCCTGCAGATGAAAAGAAACTCTGTCTTCCCCATAACTCCCCTAAGGATTTATCTTGATAAGGGAAAAGGATGACTTGCATTTCTAATTTTACACTGCAACAAAACTTCCTGTTCATGGATAAGAAATGCAGAAAGTTCAAATTACATAATTCCCAGTTGTCCTTTTGTAGCGTCTAAACTAGAGCCAAGCAGAGAGTTCAGGAGAAACATCAAGGATGGGGTAATTTAAGTTTTTCGCATGATGAACTGCCATGTGCTACTCTGTTATTCAGTCTCAGTAACTATTTCAGTGAATCATAGCACTTTAATTGAGTTAATGATGCAGTACAAATATTGACCTGAAAAGTGTTAACATATACTTGAATGGAAAATGTCACAATAGAGTCTAAAGATGGAAAATGTACACAATTTTTTTATGAAGCCTAGGAGCTATAAAAACCTATTCAAACATATTGTGTGATTAAGAAAACATGTGGATGTCAGTGGGAAGTTATTTTCATAGTCGCAAACCAAAATTTATATGGTCATATAAATGTATTTGCATAGATTCAGGAAGGAAAATAATCTAATAGTCTCATATCCTGTCATAATTCAAATTACAGCACGGTTTACAAATCTCTGTAGGACTCAACTCTTGATTTTGCAATTCTCAAAAGGCTTACAGTATGTCTAACTGTCACAAACTTTGAGTCCATGTATCAAAGTACATGCTCAGTCAGTCAATGTGAAATTGGGAAATTCTTCCTGTCCAGTAAATCAGTACATGAAAATCAAAACAAAGTCAGTGGTAAATTTATGTTGTTTCAGCATGGTATGTTATGCTATAATTTATCAAATATGGACACCAGGCTTTAATTCTTGCAAGGGTTTCAACTTTTAATGAAGGGGTCTGTCCAAAATCAGCTGTTGAAGGATAATAAAACACTACAGGCCCCCAAACAGTGCTGCACTAATATGGACCATATAATCAATATGGATGCAATTTCTGGCTGAATGCTGCTTTTATCCTCCATCTGAGAAATTTAGAGATTTAAAGGCCCTGAAAACATTTACTCATTTTGCTGCCGCTTTTATCCAAAGCAACTTATAATTGCTATACATGTCAGAGGTTGCAGGCCTCTGGAGCAACGAGGGGTTAAGTGTCGTGCTCAGGGACACCTTGCTAGCTGGGTCACAGTGGGGGATTGAACCTGGGTCTCTCACACCAAAGGCACGTGGCTTATCCATTGCGCCATCACCCAAAACATATTTTCTTTATCTGCCTCTTACTCTGAACAATGGGGTTCTACATAAACACTGAAATTTCTCCCATAGTTTAAACAGCTTGGGCTATTTCACATGAGATATTTCTATATTTGTCTTTTTTTTCTTTTCTCACTGGTTTGATGAGGGCAGGCCTCAGTAAAAAAAATTACATTTATTTCCATGCTCCAATCAGAGTTGAGCAAAATTTCAAACAGAAAGTGATGGCTGTTATTGTATTTTTTTGCTCATGTGTCCAGGCTACTGTCAGCTTAATGTGATCAAACCACACATTCCGGATCCAGCAATTAATAAATAATAATAATTAAAATCAATCTTAAACTTTGATTGTTGCTTATTTAGATGTGAATATTAGTGTTTTAGAGAAATTCAAATAAATAAAATTAACAACTTTTTAAAAACTTAAAGGATTTTTAAGATAACTGAATTACCCAGTCAGCATGTCTACGTGTTAATAAGAAGGATAGGTCTTTATTCACGTTTACAATCATTAAAAAACAAGAACAGTAGAGTTATATAACAATGCATTCAGTAGAAAGTTAAGTTAGGTAGCATTAGCTAACTAGCATTACATTATGGAACAATCCACAGCGTAATGTTACATTTTTCTGGATTTGTTTTGGGAAGGGGAAGGGAATAAATCGTAACATTACTTCTCTTTTCAACCTCTCTGGGTAGCCATTATATTTATTACAAGTGCCCCAGAAAGAGCGTTTGACCATATCTTGGAAAGATACAGCAACAAACGCTAGAAAACTATGGCTTTTGCATAGGAGTCAATGGAGCGCTGCCAATTAAGTGTTGGACCTATAGTAGACTTTAGAGTGAGACCTATACTGCACTGTGATTGGCCAGCTGCGTGTTCGGGGTCTGGCTTTGCGAAGGGTCAATTCTAACATTGATGAACGATGTGACTCCATGGCTTAAGATGAAAATCTATAAATGTTTGAACTTTTATGCATGTCTAAAAAACTTGAAATGTGTGGCACAAGAGAGGTAAACAGTGGTTTTGCTGGCGATGCGTGTGTAACAATGCATCTCTGTCTGATCAGCCTTTAAACACTGCAGTCCATTGACTGGTCAACAGAAGTGTTACTACGTGCACAACAAAGGACTCTAAACACTCAACAAAATTCTTTTAATTTTATTCTGAAAATGCTAAGATACACAAAATGTTCAATGTCCTCCATTGTGTTATTGTGTTCTTTGGTTTACTGTGTCATGTTTATGTGGTTGACATGGCTATTACCATGCAGAAACAACCCTGCCTACAACAGATATGGGTTTCAAGGGTACTATACCAAAAGTGTGGAAACGCAGCTTAATATCCCCATGAACCCTTGGCTCAGTAACATGATCTCCTAGACACCCAGGCAACTTTTGACACACTTTAACAATACTGCACAAACCACTACAGTGCTCTTTAAATTTTTTATTTAAAAAATATAACACCTCATTTCACTTACACTGCCTCCAGCTATGGCTCTTTGTGGTGGTTCAAAAGGATCAGGATGCATTGTTACTGACAAAGAACGACTTGCACTGAGTTGTCACACCTGTATAATCCAATCCTACCTTTATGCAGACATGCATCCTTTTAGGATTCAGCTACATATAAATCTGTTTCTAATAGTTTGTTGTTGAGTAAATGAGGAAGCTTTACATTGTACCACTATACAGGTCATTGTAGAGTTTGGGACAATATTACCAGAGCTTATATAGTGGGTTTAGACATTTAGACCGGTGCCATTAATAAAATATTTTAAAAAGTATCACCTGGGCCTGTCTTATCAGCAAGAAGCTTCATCATATTGAAGTTTTTGCTTCCTTGTTGTATTTGTGTTTTGCAGGACTATGCTGTGTCGACCGTGCCAGTGCTGGAAGGGCTGCACCTGAAAAGCTTCTGCAGTATGGGAGGACCAGGTCTCATTGTCATCGGATCCAGTGAGCCAGCACAGAAAGCCCTCAAAGTATGGAGTTTGTGCATGTGTGTTGTACTGTATGTGCAGTAAAAGCATCATCCCATTGCTATGCTTTAGCTGTAGTCATGGAAACCACTGAAACAATGTAGTGGCATTGTTTTTAAACTCTGACGCACATTGATGCAGCTGATTCCTTTTAATTCTTTAGTTGACTCTTGGCTCAGTGCTATTGGTATGAACAGACCTGTCCTTTCTTTCCCTCGTGTTCTGAAAAGTATTCAGCAAGAATAACACTACAAGAAAGGACATCACACGTGTTGATTCAGAGAAGACTCCCATACTTACAGCTTGATTGCTGCTTCCCGCTGCAAGCACACTGAAACCACCTGTCACCTTAATCTTTCCTCATTAATTCATATTCTTGGCTAATGTGAGGGGATTGCCCCTGGCGCTCACACTCCAGCTACAATTACAAAGGTGTTGTCTTTCCATTAAACCCGCTTGAGCTCATTACTGGATAAAAGGCTCCTGAATCGATCGAGCTCCATGGCAACAATAGCCCTCAAGAAAGAAACCTGGGGGATTCTGAATGACTTAACATAAAGGAGAGGCCGTTTACACACTGACAGAGACATATTGGTTGTTTTCACAAAGAGAGTAATACATCTCAGCCCATGCCTCTGATGGAATTATTCGGAAAAAAAATCCCAAACACTTGAGACTGTATGTTTACATTTTTGACAGCACACATGCCTGAAATACGGTGCAATATGTAATGTTTTGCATATACAAAGCATAGACACACATGTTGAACATCTAATTACTTAAGAATGAAGCACATATACGTTGGCCCTGACTGATCCTCACTGGCAGGGCTTTTCACCTAACCTCCTAGTGTGATATCTCCCCCTACTGGCTCGTCCCTTCACAGGGTTACTTTAAGTCAAGCATAAGTCAGTGTATCTCAGCGGCAATTAAAACCAGACAATCCAACAGCTCATCCTAATGGGGCAAAGTGCTTGAGTGCAGCACAAGGTCAGACTTGGTTTTGTAAGCATGTTTGCAGTGCTGAAGTAAGAATAAGTCAAGAATCAATGCATAAACAAATATGCTAATTGATTTTATGTTCCAGCATCGACTCATTAAGATTCCTGTCTGTTTGATCACTCCAGTAATTAGCTACTGAAGCGAGGAGTGGCCGTTAGCGAGACTTAATGACAGACCGCTTGCTTTCTAATTACGGCTTACGTCACCCGCTCTTGCACCAATTAGCTCCTGTTTTAAAGGACTTTTAACAACCCTGGACTTGTAATTAGGTAATGTTCTCGTTTTAGGGGAGTGAGATCTCATGAATGCTGTTTTAATGAATTCAAAGTGCTTGTTTTGGATGTAGATGCAGCTCCTATGGCAATGAGGCTCCTTGCCTGTGAACCTTGGACAAAGACACTTTCTACAAATTAAAGTTGGAACCCGACTAATTCAGTTTGTCTTTAGAGAGCTAGATTTTGCTGCTATAGGAGATTCAGTAAAAAGAGACAGGAGGAGCTGGCCTATCTGCAGTATCGGCTTAAAGTACAATGTCTGTATATGTATATCTCGCAGACATCTGATTAATAATGCTGTTTTACAGTTTGCCTCTGGCCTCTGCCTCTTTATCTGATATTTCTTTTACAATAAGGCTCAGTGCTCAGAATGTGTTCATGTGTACGTGTAGTATCCTGTCTGTGTTTATGTCCCCCCAAGGATGAGAATACATGTTGACCGGATGGATTTCGTCATCTATCTGCCGCTCTCACTGCCAAGCTTCACTCGTGAAGTCATCGTCCCCAAAATACAACCTCTGTCAGAGCCTGCAGCACCCACTCCCTGTTCTCTCACATACTATTCACTCCCTAAATTAGACTTACGGCCAGGCTCTAGCTCACCATCACCCTTTAGTCAGCCCTGTTTGATTCATGTGGTCATTACTCTCTACTGATCGGGGTTTGATCTTCACCTCAAGGATGTTTCCACACTTGAGCTTTATAGATCATGAGGTGACAACACAATGAAGGTTGTATTCAGGATGACCATAGACATATAGACATATTCTACATCTTTGATGTTTGGTAAACAAATTCATGGGTTATGTAGTATGTTTAGTATTGGGAAAGGAATGGATTTTGAGCATTAGGTTTCCTTACCTATGGTGTCAAAGCAGCAGCTAATACCACATTTAAGGTGGTAGATTTAGGTCTGTGAACTTTCACATTGTTTCTTCCTGAGACAATAATCAGACAACATTTAAGAGTCTACAGCCTAGCTAATGGCAATACTTGGGCAGAGTTGTGCTTTGACCATAATCCTAACATCAGCATGCTAACATGCTCATAATGACAATACTAACAGGATGTAGTTTAGCAGGTTAAATATTTACCATTTTCACCATCTAGCCTGTTAGCATGCTAGCATTTGCTAATTAACACTAAACACAAAGTACAGCCGAGGCTGATGGGGATTGTCATTAGTTTTGCATGTGTTCAGTCATTAACCAAAGTATTAGTTAAACTAGAGGAAAGGTTAAAATTCATCGGGAGACATAGACAATAAACACATTTCCATTCTATAGTTGTTGTGATATTATAGTCTAGCCAAAATTGTGGACCAACTGACCGGCAGACATCCCCACTGCTAGCATTTTGCAGTGTGTCATCAGGAAAAGGGCCATATATGGCATTTGAACACAAGGTTTCCTTGCCAAAGATGAGTCCCTGAGTCAGCTGCAGAGTCAGACAGCAGCAGCTGATACCATATGATAGATTACAGTATTGGGTATCTGAATCTTTGCCTTGTTAATTCATAATAAGAAAAACATGAAAAGTCAGTTGTTTCAGGGCACGATTCTGAATTGTTCTTTTCGCAGTATTATCAGAGATGTTCTGCATCTCATCTACCCCTTCCTTCCCTCCTAGTCATTTTCCATTGGATACCTTAGGGTGCAGCAATACACACTCTAATAATATTTCAAGAGTGTAATATGTGTCAAGGAGCAATAGCAAACATTTATTGTACATCAACAGGATGAAATTTCAATTCCATTTCCCCTCTGGAGTTGGAAGCCGTCTAAAGTAGGATTTGTCTTGTATGTGCTGCTGCTGTTCATCAGTGAAAAGAAGTATTGTAAAACTTTTAAAGGCTTCCCGGGAAGGATTACAACAATGAGAATTATAGATATTCATACCAGGAGCCAAAATACAGATTATGCTGATGATCATGGAGGACGGCATCAGGTCCAGTAAATTTTCAGTGTTTTTGTTAACTGGTCAGGATTGTCATCACCCAGGGGGGATTTTATTACCTTCCAGTAAATATTTTGTTTTTGCAGCTCTGACTGAGTGTATTCTGCTGCCCAGTTACCATTCTTTGTATTAACTGGACCTCAGCCACTGTCCAGAAGTAAGCTGCTGCTGATTTGCTGTAGCTTTATTCCTGGTTCAGGGCCAGGATGACTATGTAGAAGCTGTTGGTTTTTTCTTTTGCTCACACACAAATCTGAGGCACATTAATGATGTCAGGCAGACAAACTTATGATAGCAAAATCTTCTGAAAGTCTAATCTAAGCAGTGCTTAAAGCCCCCTCCAGCCAGTTTTAAGTGCCGTTTTTGGCGAACGTTCTTTCTCAAACAGAGAATGGGGGTGTGGTTAATAGTCGGACGTAACATTACCATGACAACCAAAAACCTGACCGGCTGGAGTGTTCACTAACGACATGCTGTGTTAACATCACCACACTGTAAAGTTTAGTACACTTTACTGTCCGACAGGAGTAGCTATTACTTACCCATGATAGGAACTAATGTGCGCGTATCAGCTGTTATCAATCACACAGTCGATGGTCTTGTCACGCACTGCTCACGATAACTCCCACTACGTTTTATAGTGCGCTTACTTTACCGCGGAGTTGGGGGGGTGCCTCCGCCGATGCATTGGTAAAACGGCCGTCAGTAAAATGCATGTTGCAGACTGTATATAAGACAGTGGCAGGTGAAAGTGCGACGCGTTTTTGTAAATGACATGATAAATTGGTTAGCTAGCTCACAACGATGTTTATCGGTTTGTTGCTCTGACTTCACGAGGCGTGACGGTTTTTTAACGAGGCATGACAGTACGCCTGCGCAAGCTTGAAGAATGACGTATGACTTATGGAATTTATGCTGCGTTCCAGGCAACTTGAACTGGGAAATTTCCGAACTCCAACTAGAAAAACTATCCTGGAACGCTACTTGAAGTCGGATTTCCTACTTGTGAACTCGGAGAAAAAATTTGTACTCCGACTTCACGTGGAGCAGCTGAATGACGTCACAAAACAATGTCAGCGTCCATGGAAGCAGACATTGTAAATGGAAAACCATAAACTAAAAGGCAACAAAACGTTTATTTGCATGTATTTGAATTAAAATAATACATACGATCATATAGTAAAACCTGTTCTGTATGTATGTTGATGTAGAGATATGTTTTACACATACGGTAGCTAGTTAACGTTACAGTAAAGAATCTCATAAAGTCATGTTTTCTGCATAAAAGTTATTGTTAAAAACGCCAAAACATTAGGGAGTGTAACCTACAACATTGACTGACTTGAGGGCTACTAACTTAAATATAGCCAGGGGGTACACAGAACTAGTTAGTAGAGGCTATTTATGTCAGTTGTTGCAGTTTAACTGCCATTCCTTTAACACCTAGAGCAACTGTGTGCACACTTTGTCACAGTCACCCATGATTTTTTTTCACTTTCGGCGTCATGTACCACCATGCACGTGGAACGCTTTGACGTCGTAAGTCGTAAGTTTCAACTGGGAAAAATCCCAGTTCCGACCAGTCTCGAACGCGCCATTACTATAGTCTTACATCACCACCTCGTTTTAACAACTAAGGAACTTTTGCAACTTTTGCACAAAATTAAGCTATTTGTCAAAAAATATTTGGCGAACTATGCGGGTAATCAACATTGTAAGGAAATGACTCAGAAAAATATGAAATATATAGAAATGTCAAAATACACTGGAGGGAGACTTTAAAAACATGAAAGCACGACGATAACCTTCCCTTATTTGTTTTGTTTCAATGATAACCTTCCCTTATTTGTTTTATTTCTTGACCCCAAAGATTTAAATAATTAAAAATTGCCATTATAATAAATACATGAGCTAGTAGTATGTTCATTGTCAGTGAGTTCAACTGGCCAACTGTTCCATTAATCAGGTGAATTTCCAAAGGATTTAATTGTGTAATCATGTGGATATTCTGCTGTAGGACATTTTCTGTTTATCTTCCGTCTATAGTGAGAAAAGTAGGTGTTTTGGAGACAGAGAGTGAAGCAGGAACAACTGTGATTTTTGGTGGAGTCAATGTTTATTCTCCCCTCTACCACTCTTAATCCCCCCTGTGTGTGAGACAGTGTTGGTGGTCACGCACATGGACTGGATAGTGTTTCATTTAGAGCTGCTGCAATCACCTAACACACCCACAAGTGACCTGGGAATGTGTCTGGTGTGGTTACACAGATATAGTCATATCACACACACACACTGCTTGTACTCCACCCTGCAGCTCTGCAGCATCAGCTCCTATAAAGTTCATTTGATTCAGTTTACACTGTCAGTCATTTGCATGGCCTGCTAATTTTAAAAGTTTATAAAACAAAAATGAGTAACAGCTATTCCATGTATAATATAGTGGCTCTATGAGTCTTGCTACACTGGAGAAATGCATAATTACCTTTTTATTCTATCTTCTTAAAGTTCATTTCTTATCAGCATTTCCCAGAGATCACTGCTTCATTTAATAATGAGTTCAGTCCTGTGACCACTTTTTCCTTGGGTTTCTATTTAATGATGGGATTTACTGCTCACTAACCAAACAATTGTTCTTCTATGTATTCCAACCAAGCACTGTTGCTGCTTCCAGAAAATTAAAATGTGTCACTTCCTGTGTGCTCAATAGATTTTCCCAGGAAAGCCCTAACAGAGTACTTAGAACAACATCTTTGCTTTTGGGTTGGATTAGTTCGCAATAGATGGATGGATTTATAATGCATAATAATAACTCATTTTCAGGTACAGCGAGTGGATTCCACTCATTTTGCATTATATTACTTGCATAATGCTCCATATTTGTAAACACCCTGGCCTACCATATTGCAGCAGATCCATTTAGTGGGAATTGAAATGAGAACATCAGCCACAAATCCCTTTGTGCTCACAAACCACACATTTGTATTTGTGTCATCACATTCACTCACAGCCACTCCTTCAAACATATACTGTATGTGCGTCAAGCAGACGTCACACATAAGTTAAGTCCCATAGATGGCTTTTGGTGAATTTCTTGGGCAGTATGAGCTACAGAATTTATAGACTTTACAGCTTTTAGACTTGATTTGATTGCTAATCATTAGCAAACAATCAACTCATCCTGCCCATGATTGAAGATGAAAGATTGTGACAGAAAGAGAGGCAGTAAATAAAGCACCCCAAAAAAAAGAGACAGAGGGAGGTCTGGTGAAAATCTCACATCTCAAAATACCTTTTCCGAATGTTGAGGAATTTGGATTTTTTTTTTACTCTCTTTCCACCTCCCCTCCCCTTCTTGTCTCTGAGGTATCCGTCCGCAGATGTTCTGCTCATAAACATTAAGAGGCACCTGCCTCTCCTCTGGTCATAACATCCTCACCCCCCGACTTCCACTTGGCAACATGGGCGTCTTCTTAGCCTCTCCCTCCCCACCGCCTGTCCCACCTTCACCTCCTTCAGATTACATAAATAACATGACATCTGCTGAGAAAGAATGTCTTTCTGCTCCTGCGTTCTCCATTAAGCCCCTCCTCAGGCCCAGAGAGTGGTTTGGCCAGCAGAAAGATGTGGTTCTGCTTTTGGTACTGTGGCCTTGCTTCTGACTCAGAGTGTCTGAATTATTGTTTTTTTGTCTGTCTCTCTGAAAGGCTCATGTAGACTCCCACAACCCGTTGTTTGTTTGCCTAAATGTCTGTTTCCTGTTTGTCTCTTATCTGTGTGTATAGATCATGCAGCAAATGAGTGACCATCGCTATGACAAACTGACAGTGCCTGATGATCTCGCTGCCAATTGCGTCTACATGAACCTACCTAATAAGGGACATGTGCTTCTGCACTGCACAGCAGAGGAGTTTCCAGAGAGTGCAAAGGTAATGCTCAGCTTATTTGACATTCACACACACTAACTTTTGTCTTTTGTGAAATCCTTTGGGAGGAAGAAACACCGTCAGGTCAACCAGACTAGTTTAGCCACTTACATTTAAAGATTACTTGCCTTTGAAGCTCTCCATCTTGTCCAGACCTCTGAGACAAACAACTGGCTGGTGAGGAAAACCCTCCAGAATATGTGTTGCTGTTTTACACAGACCACTGCAGTACAACCACAGTCAGCACTGTGTTTTTTCTTAACAAAGGAACATGCAGTTTAATGTGAAGTGGACATGACTGCAACCACAGACTATGAGCCAGAGACACTGGAGTCATAGGAAAGAACTCTGGACTGTTGGACTTACATTTGTCAGGTGAACACAATCACAACTCCAATTGATAGCTAATGTTGCTCTGTATATGCAGGATTTGTAAATACACCACAGTGTGTTAATATGACCACCATCTTAACTTTATAAGGCGATTGTATGTCAATGTAGTTTTTACAGATTGTTGCGGTGCTCTTATGTAGCCCCCTAAAAATCTATTAATGCATGTTGAAGCATCATACATTTTTTCTCACAAACTATAAAAATTATGTTATCTTTTAAAAATCAAGCAAGTTACGTCTTATTTTTTATTCTACACTTAAAACTACTTATTTGTCAGCTGAAAAATAAAGGCAAAATACCAAAAAAGAAACAAATAGCATGCATCCCTGACACCACCAATCCAGATAAAAGTAAAATGGCTTGCTGTTAAATAGAAAAATAATCTTTTGTACTTTTGGTTGCCAAGTTAGCACTATTAGCAGGAACTCATAAGGGGGAAACCCCAAAAGGAATCCATAAGGATGAGACTAATTTCAAAGAAATACTAAAGGGTTGCCCTGGGTACCCACTGAAGAACCTTTATAGCATGTGTTCTGTGTTAAACTGTTAAAATGCTGGCTCGACGTACCTGGCTGAACTAATCTCAAACAGTGTCTCACAGCATACACTGCTGATCATCACTGCATGAACGCATATAACCATAACATTTCTTCCATTTCTTTCAGACATACAGTGACCTACTTGCAAACCCCGTCAAGACATGCCTTTCAACCATGAGATGATGCATATTGTTTTCCATAGCAGCTCACAGTGAATGACGTGTTACTGTCTCACTTTGGCTGTTCTTGTTTGTCGGTTTGGAAAGGCTAAGCAGTAGCCGTGTTATTTAGATGCTTTGGGGTCACTCCACATCACAACAAGTCAAAAGGATTCTCACAGGATCGAACCCAGCAACCTACAATGTGCACAGACAGTGCTCAGACCTCAAAATGTACTCTGTGGTTGAAGCCCCAACCTCCACCAACTATTTTTAGAAAGAAGAATTCAAATTATGTGTCTTTGGACCTAAATCCACAGCAAAGGCTCAGTTTTTTCCAAGAAGATTAACTGAGGGAATTCAACTTGAGCATAATAAAAATCTATTTGTGTAACTCCTGCTTCTTGCTTTGGTAGCACCTTTTAATAGACCATTTGGAGCAAAATTTGAGAAATATGTTTGTTCCATGATCCACTTTCCTTGATAATGTTCAAACCCACCAGAAATTGGCCTGGAACACATTTTTGGTCCAAATCTGTGTTTAAGAAATTGTAGTTAAAGAAAGTGGCAAAAATATAAATGCTAAAGACATAACACAGGCAGGAAGACAGCAGGGAGAGTTAACTATCATGACTTGTTGTACAGTAAGTCCAGAGTTGGGACATGTTTCCCAAGGGAACTTGTTGCTTGTTCCTCCAATGAGATGTAGAGATTTGTCTGCACAATCACTGAGACATTCTGCAAGACTTCTACTGCTTTCTAACTCTAAACATTGTCTGTCTTAATCTCCGGTCTATTTTTGGTTTGCTTGTGAAGTTACATAAGACTTCCACATTAACAAAGGCAGGGGGGTCATGAGAGAGGATTGGTGGGGTCGGTGGGGTGGTGGAGACAAGACATCTTTAATGGGCAGCAGTGGCGACGCCTCTAGAGGGACTTAGTTCGGAGATAAAGGAACTGAGCAGACAAAAGGCCCAGTGAATAATAGCAGACCCTACTGTGTGGGATCATGCCACCATCTGACCCAACATATAAATCTCAACCGTAGTAATGAGAACTCGGCTGGAAATGTTAAAAAAGAGAGACACTTTGGAGGTGGAAATGCTATAAATGGCAGGGGATTTAGTCATTGTTTTGGGGGGAGCTACACAAAAGCATAACCTTCGCTAAACAGTATTCACCAAACAGAAGTTTTTTGGTTGCTGGTCCAAAACCTTAGTTCAGACTGAAATATGTAGTGTGTTTGATTCATTGCCAGACAGATGTTCATGTTCTCCATTGGAGGATTCTGTCTGACTTTGTCCATCTTTTCCTCTGGTGTCACCATGAAATTGACAGTTTTTATTTTTGGTGAAATATCTCCACAACTATTGAATGGATTGCCATGGAATTTAGTACACACATCCATGGTGCCTAGAGGATGAATTATAATGACTCTGACCTGACTTTTAATCTAATGCTACCTTGAGGTTAACATTTGTGATCAAAGTGAGATGTCAACTATTCGATGCATTGCCATTAAATTTGGTACACTCATTCATGCTCCCCTCAGCATCAACTTTGGTGATCCCTTAAGTAATCTAGTGCCATCAAGACAAAATATAAAAGTATCCAATACTTAAAGAGGTGGTATTATGCTTTTTGGCTTTTCCCCTCTCTATTGTTGAGTTATATATCTTTTTTGTGCACGTAATAGGTTTGCAAAGTGAAAAAGCCAGCCCAAAGGGAAATCCCATCTCCCACAGAAAACTCTGCTCTGAACTGCTTGAAAACAGCTTGTTTGTAGTCTAGCCGCATCCTTTTCAGCAATGTGCAGTATGAAAAAAATATGGCGTTTTTTTTTTTTTAATTAAACTATGTAAACTTGTTCGGGTACAACCCCTAAATAAGATTTTGAACCTGAAAATGAGCATAATACCACCTCTTTAAGTTTGTGACCAAATACATGTAAAAAGAAAATCTGCAAAAATTGTATTTAAAAATGCATTAATACCCTATTTTTTTACATGGTATTGTAGTGTTATAGAAGAGTATGATGGTGCAGTGCCATAGTTTAAATTACTTGAGGGCCCCGACCTTTACTCCTGTCCACATTACACAAATGTCTCAAGTAGAAAAGAAGAATAGAAGAGTTAAAAGGCACGAGAGTGGTGGCTTTAAACACAGCGTTTGGATCACCAGAGGCTTCGTCAGCCATATTGCATCATGAGATAAGAATTTCTTTAGTTGGTCCCTCTGGCTGTGCTGCAAGGCTTTGCTCAGTATCACAGCAGGGTTGAAGTGAGTTTAAGGAGAAAAATATCCTGGTTTGGAAGTCTGGTAGGAAAACACTGGTTTTCTTCTGGAAAATGTCCACAGGGTGACACACTACTTTACGAGGGTCTTTTGAGAATGTTGTAATAGTTCTCACTCCCATCTTTTTTTATACTTTGCCGGGAGACTACAAATCCTTCTTGAATGCTTGTTCTCCTACTTTTATTTTGCAGAACATTACAAGTTGACAATTAGAGTAAATAAACTGTGTGTTGCATAAGTTCTTACTTTCAGTTGAGCTATTCTTGAGCCTTTTCTAAAGAGATTGTTGTAGTGCTGGCTGGTCAATACCTGTAACATTGACTTACAGATCTAGTATCCAAGGGTAGAGTCAGGAGGTAGCAGTTGCCATGACAATATCTATTTGGTATTTGATTATTTCTTTAACATAGAAGGGCAGGTTCTTGATTCCGCAACATTTCATAGCATCAAAACACATTTTTCCAACGATATTTGGTTGAACACTGTGATGATCTTTTGAATGCTGACGATTTTATAATAACCATTGATAAATTTTAAATAGAATAATCTTAAAAGAGCAGGATGACAAGTTTTACAACAAAAGCCTTGTCTGTGTCCTGCAGGTGTTCGAGAAATTGAAGGACCACATGCTGATCCCTGTGTCCAACATGGAGAAGGTCAAAGTGGATGGAGCCCTCACATGCTGCTCTGTACTCATCAACAAGAAGGCCAACATCTGAGCGCACTCACCAGGGGTTCTCTCAGTGCACGGTAACCAAGCAGAGCCTATATCTGATCACCAAGGACTCAGTGGTTTAACAAAACTATCTTTGTGCCTGGAGAAAAGATAGGCAAGTTTGCTGTTGCTGAGGGATAAAGAAAACATAAATTGGAGGGAGTCAAATGGTCTCCCCTTTCCCAAAACATTTAAATTAAATTAAAAGGTCTTAAAAAGTAAGTGAATAGTTCAGTTGACATAAAACACACAATTAGTTTTAGGTTATTGTCTCTATAGGAATTAAGCTATTACATTAAATGTAGTCTTATTTTGCTCTTCATTTTATATTCTTACATTTTCTATAATTAGCTGAATACAAGGCAAAAGAAAACAAATTGAATTACTTGTCAGATTAGGGAGATCTGATCCCAGATCAGAAGGTGAATAGACCATGTACCATGTTTAGACCCCCGTTTGAACCCACAAATCCCCTACTGCTTGTGTATAAACCATCCTTGCTTACTGTTTGATGTTTACAACCCTTTAAGAGAACCACACAGAACAAAGCACTGACCAAACAAAAACACATGGATCTGATTGATAAATAGTTTTTGTTGCCTTTGAAAAGTTACGGTCATAACCAACATTGTATTGCAGATTTCTGAATTTTATAACTAACACAGACATCTACAGTGAAACATGCATAGTCAATTTATACTGTTCACATGCACCACTTTAATTTTGTGTGTTTGGTTATATAATGCAATTGGGACTCAGTTTGTAATTCATTGTTCAGGTACTGTATTTTGTGAGTAAGTTGGAAGGAAAATCCTGCTACTCAATGTCACCGTTGCTATTTAGCAGTTTGTATTTTCAATTATTGCTGTTTCTTTATTGTTAGTGCTGAGTATATTTCATGACTGTACATTATTTCAAAACCCCCAACACGTGATTACGTATTTTATAAAAATACATACATTGTTTTTGATTTCTCATTCTCATTCTTGAAAAGTGTTCTGGAGATTTGAAACTTTGGTATGATCGCACTGTCATGATTGTTTTTTTGATTTATGAGTTGGGGAAATACTGCCATTGAGACCTGATGTGCTCTTACTTTTAATTACCACTGCTTACTAATCATTGCTCTTGATCATACAGTGTTGGAGATAATTTTTGACTGATCTCAACAATTGCTGTCAGCTAGAAAAGCTAACATTAGCAATTTTATTTATGCTAGAAGGACCATGGCCATCTTGTTTAAGCAATTTTGCAGCCCTCCTGGTAAACTTTTTTTTTCAATTTATGCGGGGATGCAAATTAATTTGTGGCAACTATAAGGAGCTGCCTGTGTGGAAAATGTACGTATGTTTTCATTATTATAAGATGAGTTAAGCTTTCATTTATTCCAACATAACACCTCTTCTCCTATTAATGTACAATGCCTGTATGGAAAACCAATGACTTCCCTTCCGCTGAATGATTCTGAAGGCACTGTCGCTTTCTCACACCATCGCTTCTGCCTGTGCTGTTGCTTACACTGGTTCTTTTTTTGTCCTGTCTGCCAGCTTTCACTCCAAAACTGACTAAGAGCATGCTGTGAAACTGATGTCTGTTCCACTAAATCCAATAGCACCAAATGTGACTGCAGTGAGATAGTTTGCACTCAGCATGCAGAACAAGCTAAATGCCCCTGTTTGGTGTGTTTCCATGTGTGTTCACAATGGTAGCTGCCAGCAGGAGTTTAAAGGATGTGCTCTGTTTTGGTGGCCTTATCTCTGTTGTCGCTGAATGTAAACATGTACACTGTACGTACACTATTCTCCGTACAAGTTAAAGCCCATCACATCTGAAACCATGTTGTTTCTCAATGTGACTGTAAGTGAAAGTTGAGGAAATTACATCAGGAGGTGATTCAGCCTCCCTCCATAGACGTTTGTGTATGGGCAAGAGGGCAGTGATGATGAAACATGGAAAGAATTCCTGTTGGGAGGAGAGGCTTGTACACCAGTAAACACTGACTCTATTAAACTTTCTCTTGACGGTTTCACTCTCAGCACTCACTTTCTCCCACCCTCTGCTATTGCCTCATAGACGATCTGGGCTAATTTATGGCTATGATATCATACAGTCTGGCGACCGTTGTAGATGTGATGGCCTGCCATTAAAGTTTGACACAAGTAGTATATTTTACAGGAGGCAGCTGGCTGGATGCAGGGTGATAGCATAGTTGCAGAGCATCCAGTTCTGATTCTTACACAGTTACTCCAAAAGGCTGAGACAGACAGGACCGGTCATACACTGTCTGATTAATACAAAGTCAAACACTGGATTTTTGGCAAGTCAAGACATTTCATCTAATATTGTCATCCACTCGCACATTACTCCAAGTCACCTCTTGGGTTGTACAGCTCTGGGATGCCATTGCCTTTTCCTATCAGTGATTTAAAATCAGAATAATACATAATACATTTTCGGCTCTTGGCTGGCAAGGCTGGATGTGAGTAAGGACTCCTGAAAAAGTGTACTGACTTTGCTGAGGGTTTATTTATCCAATTACTAATCCTCTCACTTGTCCCAGTAGTCATTGATGTTGTGTTTGCCCTTGTTTCAACTCAGATGTGTTGGTTTTCATATGTTGTGAGAAAATATTATTTGAGTCATCTACAATTGAGCCTGAGCGTCTACTTTGTGTAATAAATGAACATCTAGCATTTAACTGTGTTGTGCTTTTATACATTTCATTTAGCTGTCATTTCATGATTATCCATTTCATTTCAATTCATCTAAACTCTTGACAATATATTTACTGGTATAACCCTCCAGGACAAGGTTGGTATAGACAATGAGGCCTCATCAGGAGATAAAAAAAATACAAACCTTAACTTTTGCCAAAAACTGAGTGAGAACACAAAGACCCATCTCTGCCTGTTGATCTTTGCTACCACCTAGTGACACCAAAAATGTAAGACAGACAAAAAATAGGCAGACTACAGTGCTGTTTGGTTGGAGGCAAAAAAAAATTGTCTCTTATGTTATGGTTTGACATGACAAGAAAACAGCATTTCAAGGTTTATTGCCACAAATACAAACCCAGAAGTTACAACATAATGAACTAAACTGCTTGTTAAATGATAGGAGATGACGATTGGGAGTGGAGTTTTGGATACATTTCATGTCATCAGCAACCTCAGGTAGGATTCTAAGGAACTTCCACAAAATACAAAAGAACAATGTGTTTAAAGGAGTTAATGAGTACATAACAACAATAACAAACAATGGCAAGGCAGACATACAGGTCCAAAAAAACAGATACAGATCATTTAGAATAGTAAGAAAACATACAAAATTCAAGACCTTATATTCAAATGCTATATATTTTTTTAAAAATGTACAAACTCAATCTGAAACATTGTGTTAGGTTAACAGTAATAGCCCCAGTCCCTTTTGGCACCTCCTTTTTCAAATAGCCTTTCTTCTATTTTCACTTTTTTATCCAAGGTACTCTAAGCATAGTACTCTGAAAAGAACGATTTATTGGTATGTGGTACTATACAATACAGTGTTCTTGGCCACCAAAGCCACTGAGTGGGGTCTTGCAGTCTCTGAAAGTATCTTGTGATCTACCATTCCCTCTAGTGGACACAGAAAGTTACAGCGGTGTAGCTAAACTGTCAGCCCTGATGCAGAGGAAACATTATATACAAATATAAAAGTGATATATACATTGCCTTTTGACACCATTTGAACCAAAAATCTTCAGATCTGTGGTACATGGCATTTCAGCTTCAAAAGACTATCAAGATTTACACAAGTTATGAAAGAGAATGCCATGATCAAAACTAACCTACATTTTACTGTGGATGCGTTGGTAACACACCTTTGCTTAAGCCTCAGGGTGCTTTAATCTTAAAATAAATCATTGTGTGATTTTATTCCTCTTAAAGGCCTTTTTACACAGCCATTGCTACTCATGCAGTAAACTTAGACGTGTAGGTCTGTATCAATTTACAGTGAGTTCTTAAGTCAATAAAACGTGCATGTTATACAACAAATCTGCACCAGTGGAAACAAAGTACACTTGTTATACCATACATTTAGTTACTGGGGAAATTGGTATAGAGGTTGCCTGGCCTCTTTGCACCAGTGACCTTGCAGTTGAATTTGTCTGCAGGCTCAGCCAGAGTCAAGTAGGAATGGTTAAGAAAGTCAGTGCCTAAGTAGGGTGGGGTGCAGACTAAGCCATTAGTGCAGGAAGAGTGACATGTTTGGAGGAGCTCATCTCTCACCTCTGGGCCTTCTTTCTCTCCAACCTGCTTGTAGATATAGTTTCCATTTGGGCAAACAATGACACTGTCTTTGCTCAAAGTCACATAGTCTGGAAAAACTTCAGTCCCAGGTCTTCCATCTACATGCTCACTGCTGGAGAAGCCACTTTCTGGCGACAGGAGCTCTGTGAATTCCTCTGATGGCTTCCCCAATCCAGAAAAATCTTCAGACATCACCTCCACCACAGATGAAGTAGTTTCCTCAGAGCACTGCTTTGCCATTATCGGAGGATTCTAGTGTGTGAGCACAGAGTAATTCATTTTTTACAACTGGGGACACCAATGTACATTTAAAATGCTGTAATTGAGTGTAAACTAGACTTAATTGACTTGGTTATATCAATCTTTATATTTTGTTATTAATTGTGTTTTATCTACAGTATATCCTATTTGACATCTGAATCTATCTCATGCATGTATATGGCTAAATTCTATTTTTTCCACTGGTGGGAAAAGGTTTCATCACAGTATAGGTTTTGTGTAGTGGAATGCAATTTAATTGTGTGTAATGTAATGGGGCATGTATTGTAAATTCTGTGGTTAAGTAATTTACCCATCTCTGCCCGTTTATCTCTGTCAGAAAGCCTTGCAGGACTTTGTCAAGGTTGGGCACCGTCGGCCAAAAATACTGCTTAAGCTTACTGCAAATATATACAAATTAACAGACATGAAAATACTCTTCAAACAATATGGGAAAATAATTGGTTAAACCTTTGGACACACAGTTAAGTTGTTGAATGTTGAAATGACTTTTAGAATATAAAATGGCAAAGCTAAAAAAACAGAGTATGGAGTATGTTGGAATAAAAAAATGAATGAGTTGAAAAAAGGTCCTACCTGAGATGACTGTAAATTAAGGAGAGGAAGATGATACCAGTTATCACCAGCGGGACAGGTATACACAGCATGAGCAATCTGTCTGTGAAGGTTATTTATATTATAGATATATAAAATGGTTCCCAATATTTTTATTTAATTGGGGTATCAAAGAACCGCATTTCATGGGTCTATGATGTTTATATTTTACGTATCAAGGCATAGGCAACCAGTTTTAGATAAAATACATCAATTTGAAGTTCTTACAAAGTAACAGTAGACTGTTGAATTGCATTTTTTACACTTTGTGATTTTTATACAAACCAATGGGGATTACAAAAAAAAGTGTTTTACAAAGACTTCAGTTTCAGAGTGAGCTTACCTATGTTTGTGGGGGGGTCAACAGTATGGACATCTGACCAGTCACTCCACTGGCCTGAGTAAATGGATCCACTAGGTTTAGCTCTTAATTTAACACTGTACCGGCCACCTGTTGGAACGTCTAGACAAGTGGCAGTCTCAGGACTATTTAGGAGGCCCGTCTGAGGACAGAAAGGTTGATTTGACGTTGATTGTACATTAAATGGAAATCTTAATGAGTATGTACTTCTTTTGCATTCCCTTGAAATATACTCATGCTCCTTTATCTTTGCAAAACTGTGTTTTAATGCAGTTGTTTTTGTTGTCACTTGTCAATGTATGTGAAATCTGAAAGGTATGAGGGAACACAGAAAGAATTGGAAATATTTGTATTTCAGAAACAAAAAATCCTACAAAATGGCCAAAGACTATCTCAACCATTAAAAACAAACAAACATAAAACTGCAGCTGTCATCTTACCATCATTGCTTCACCCCCTCTGATCTGGTAGCCAACTTCATACTGCAGGTGAGCTGACAGAGACTGAAAAGGAGCGTCCCATTTCAAGCACAACTTATCTTTCTCCAGTGCTCCTCTCAGACGACTTGGTGGAGATGTTTTGACTAAAAAAATGCACACACACTTTGTCAATACACCCAGACGTAACCCATGGAACGTCTCGGGTTACGTAGGTAACCCTTTTTCCCCGAGATAGGGGAACGAGACACTGCGTCGGTGACGACACTATGGGAGCAGCCTTTAGGCGTGGCAGAGCTGAATCGCGAATGAAAACTACTCCAATCCTATTGGCTTTAATGAGAGCGGTAGCATGTGGCGGTAACCGTAGGCGTATATAAGCACGCCGGCACATAGGTACGTTAGCTCTTACTATTAAGCAAGGCACTCCAGGCGGGGAGAGG